>JACRUU010000016.1:6783720-6871220 GCA_030449085.1 Kryptopterus vitreolus
TTTTTTATTTCTCTCTCTTACTCTCTTTCTTTCTCTCTCTCTTACTCTTTCTTTCTCACTCTTTCCTTCTTTATTTCTCACGATTTCTTTCTTTCCTTCTCTCTCTCTATCTCTTTCTTTCTCACTCTTTCTTTCTTTCTTTCTTTCTTGCTCTCTTTATATATCTCTCTCACTTTCTCTTAGTTTCTTTCTTTTTCTCTGTATTGCTTTCTTTCTCTCTCTCTCTCTCTCTCTCTCTGGGCTCGCTCTCTTCTTGGCTCGGGCTTTCTTTCGGGCTTGCGGGCTTTCGTTCTTTTTTCGGTCTGGTCTAGGGAGGGGGTCAGGGAGAGAGCTCTCTGGGAGAGCTCTAACGCGACTCTCTCGGCGAGTGGCTTTCTTTCAAAAGAGGGGTTTCAAGAGACTCTCTTTCTGAGAGCTCTCTCTCTCTCTTCTCTCTAGGAGGGAGAGAGCTTTCAGAGAGAGCGAGGAGAGGGGGGATCTTTCTCTCTCTCTCTTTCTTTCAGAGAGAGGAGGCGATTTCTTTCTCTTCTTTCTTTCTCGCTCTTTTTCTTTCTTTCTTTCTTTCTTTCTTTCTTTCTTTCTTTCTTTCTCTCTCTCTCTCCCTCTCTTCCTGAAATTAGTTCCCCCCTAACTGTAGACTAAACAGACATTCGTTTATAATCATAGAATTGATGTGAAATTTAAAAATGATAATAATTTTCCCTCACTGCCTCCAAATTTTCCTTTATGTCATCACTCTCTCATTCCCCGTCATCATGAGCTCGAAGTTCATTACTAGCCACAGACATCAACATTTTACTGTTTATTGCTGGTTTGTGTAGACAGTGTGTAAACAGTGTAAACAGTGTAAACAGTGTCAACATCATTTGCATCAATCTGCAGCTTCTCACCAGAGTATGAATCAGTTGTATATATAATATAACGCATTCGCAATGCTTTGGTTCATAGCGGCCAATGACCTTTTAACTTGGTAATTCCGTACGTAATAAATCCAACCATCATCCGCCTCTCTCTCTCTCTCTCTCTCTCTCCCTCTCTCTCTCCTCTCTCTCTCTATCTCTCTCTCTCTCCCCCTCTCTCTCTCACTCTGCAGGAGAGAAGCAGACCGCAGGTTCGGTAAAGCAGAGACTGTGGGAGTTACTGGCGCAGGCCGGACTGAGGCAGGATTCCAGTTTGTGGATGCAGAGTTACAGACATCACTTGCAGGCAGAGGGCGCTGATGAAGAGACGCAGAGAAAGGCGATGCTGTTACAGCTCTGGGCCACACAGGTCAGTGAGTCTCCCAAACCCCCAAATCTTAATCCTAAATATACACATTTATACATCCCCGCACCCACATGTGCATTAAAAAATATACATCTAAACCTGTTTTCACCAATAGCCCATGAGTTCTTTATCTATCTATCTATCTATCTATCTATCTATCTATCTATCTATCTATCTATCTATCTATCTATCTATCTATCTATCTATCTTTCTATCTATCTATCTATCTATTTATTTATTTAATATTGCAACTTGCGATATGATTGGCTGTACACACTTTTCTCTTCTTATAATATTTTGATAATGGTGCACTATATATATATATATATATATATATATATATATATATATATATATATATATATATATATATATATATATATATTAAAAACATCTCTATTTACATAGCAGACGATAACCGCAGGGTGAACCGAATCCGTCAGGTCATGTGTGTCGCAACTTTGTTAGACTATAATTAAACTATGTAAATATAACCCGGGTGATTCCTGAGTTATTTTTGGCATACGCACAGTGCTTTTGATGCATGTACGCCCTTTGTTTGTTTTCATGAATGCAGTGAGGTATTCTTCTCTCTGAGGTTGTAATAGAAGCCACTGTAATGTCAGTCTGCGTTGACGTGTCACCCGAAATGAACACGCACAAGTCCATCAGTCATACACTAAAACCTGTACGGAAGCATGCAGGAGGACTGCATTTCAGAATGAATGGATGATGAAGGGTTAGAGAACGACTACAAGCAGAAATATCACTAAGAGCAAGAAGCATTATGACTGGATTTTTGGCATCAGATTTTTAAGCAACTTTAAAAGCCAATATTATCCCATTTACTCTTATTTATTCATTCATTCATTCATCTTCTACCGCTTTATCCGATCTTCCCTCGGGTCACGGGGAGCCTGTGCCTAACTCAGGCGTCTATGGGCATTAAGGCAGGATACACCCTGGATGGAATGCCAACCCATCGCAGGGCACACACACTCACATTCACACACTAGGGACAATTTTCCAAGGTGCCAATCAACCTATCATGCATGTTTTTGGACCGGGAGGAGGAAACCGGAGGAAACCCGGAGAACCCGGAGAAAAACCCCCTGAGGCACGGGGAGAACATGCAAACTCCACACACACATGACCGAGACGGGAATCGAACCCGGATCCTGGCGGTGTGAGGCGAACGTGCTAACCACTACGCCACCGCGCCCCACTTACTCTTATTTATTTATTTGTTTGTTTTTCCTTATTCGTGTGTCTGTAGAGATAAAGATTTATATCTACTCATTTCTCTCTGATGGAAATCAAGAAAGATGGGATGAATCTGTGTAGTTATATGCCCAGTGGGATCTACACCGATTCATTCTGTGTTTCTCAATATTTCTTAGATAGAGATAGGGAGAGAGAGGGAGAGAGGGAGAGAGGGAGAGAGGGAGAGAGAGAGAGAGAGAGAGAGAGAGAGATAGAGAAATGAGCTACATAAATCTGAACAGGAGATTGTTTGGCCAGAGGAGAGCACTGTTGAACAATATTTCTTCATTTACCTCTGGCTGAAATCAAGCGATAAGTCACTTTGCTTGGGCGGGTTATGAAATTCAAGTGGACTGCTGTATTTTATATTTCTTATATTATCCATTCACTTTATATGCTATATAAGGTATCCTGTTTTGGCCCGATGTTATTTATTACCGGTGCATCTTAAAACATTTGAACATTTTTTTCCAAAAAAATATTTCACTCACTGTTGCATGTATGATTTAAATTGTTCTTTCTATGTGCAAATATGGACATTTTAGTTTGTTGTATAGTTTTAATGCCGTGGTCTTTTCATTCAAGCCCTTATTATTAAAAAAAAAAATTTAAAAAAAATAAATAATAACATATGCTAGCCATAGTAATGTTCCATAATTTTAACATTCTGTCCTTCATTTGCTCCCCACTGGACCTCCTTTTATAGTAAGCACTTTGACACTGGTGCTGTGAGGATAACCAGATTTGAACACTAGCGTAGATCATCCTCATTGTCCGAGGACATGTTCTTTTCTTGGCCCCGCTTATTGCACAACCTAATATATGACATGCCGCGCTTATCAGTCGTAAGCTTCCACTGTTAATACAAAGTGTGATTCGAATTGCCTTACGTAATCAAACCCTCACCGTTTCCCTGGCCGAGGAGGAGAAGATGAGGCCGGAATGAAGTAATGAGCGAAAATGCCAGCGATGTGTTCCATGCTGATAAAGTCAGGAGAAGACCTTTAACGTTGCACGTTGTTCTCTTCTTCCAGGGCAACGTGGGTCCTGCTGCATTCTGGCTCCTGACGTTCCTCCTGACCCACTCCGAGGCCATGAGAGCGGTCAGGAAAGAGTTTCAAAGTGTCACAGTGTTTGGCAGCAACACACTCAACCCCCAGGAAGAAACACCTGTGTTTGGTAAGTCTCGTACTTGTGTTTAGAGACAATCAAAATTAAGGATAGGATTTGTAGTATAGGACAGCGGTTATAATAACATATAGTAAATATCCTATTATAGAAGAACCCAAACACAACATGTGCCTGGTCGTTACCACGGCGTCTTGGTTCAACCCATTTGGCGCGTTCGGTTTCTAACAATGACCCAAAGAAGGGATACTCTGAGAAATGTGACGCCTTTCCGTCGATGACGCTACGGCATCGTCATATCGCCCTCACTACACTGCTCTACCGTGTCTGCAGGAGATTAACTTAAGGTACAGATTTAGCCCGCTCAGAAAATAACAGTCCGAAGTAGTCTTCAAAGTCTGACTCATATAAGACCAAAGGTTGCACCAGGCAAAGCACTAGTGATTAGTCCACTAAACAGTTTAAATGTGTATCTGTTTGGTTTGTTTGAGGATGGGAATTGTGTTAAACGCCAAATGATGGTAAGGTTAGAGTTTATTAATGATGTCATTTTTCTTTCTTTTCAAACGATAATTTAGACAGTGCCCTGGAGGAGACCCTTCGTCTGACCGCCGCCCCTTTTATCACACGGGAGGTGCTGCGGGACAAAACCCTGCGCATGGCAGATGGACAAGAATACGATCTGAGGAAAGGCGACCGTGTCTGTCTGTTTCCTTTCATCAGTCCACAGATGGACTCGGAAATACATGTCGAACCTGAGGTACCTGCCTGAGTCCCAACACACTAGTGTGTATATATAATGTGTGTGTGTGCGTGTTTTCTCTCACACATACGAATCCACACTTACCATGGATTATCCTTTGGATGGGTTTAACCCAGGACATTTGTCAGCCATAGGATTAAGGCGCAGTGATAATAGAAAGAAGCTAATTGGCGGAAAAGCCTAGTTACATGTCTGCGTCATGGCAGACGTCTCCCTAACAAAGCTATCAGTTCGGAAAATCTCACCCACCATGTCAAATATAATGACAATGGCGTGGAAACCAGATTGCAGTCTTGATTGACTGAATGCTGATCTCTCGCAGATTATTAACCGTTTAATCTCACTCGTGTGTGTGTGTGTGTGTGTGTGTGTGTGGGTGTGGGTGGGTGGGTGCGAACCATGCCACTTACCTGCGTCTCCTCTGCAATTTTCTTCCCAGAAATTCAAGTACGACAGGTTTCTTACGGCAGATGGAACGGTTAAAAAAGACTTCTTTAAAGGTGGGAGGAGGCTGAAGTATTACACCATGCCTTGGGGAGCAGGGACCAATGCGTGCGTGGGAAAGCCGTTCGCAATCCAGTCCGTCAGACAGTAAGTATCCTCTGAGACAAAAATGCACCCCCCCAAATGGAAAGCAAAGCACTGTTCAGATCACTTCCTGCACCTGAACACAAAGGGCCACAGAGATTAAAACTGACACACACACACACACACACATACATACATTATGTGTCATGTTGTAAGCACATGCAAAAGCCATTCAAAAAGATATGCAACATTCCTCTTGTACCCAAACATCTCTATTAACCCTAAAGCTTTCCAATAATATATATTTATATTTTATTGAAGCATCCTAAGATGTAAGGGAGGGGGTGTGGCTCAGTGGTCTAAGGCACTGGGCTGCTGATCGGAAGATCCGGGTTCGAGCCCCGGTATGGCCAAGCTGCCGCCCTTGGGTCCTTGAGCAAGACCCTTAACCCTCTGTGCTCCAGGGGCGCCGTATCATGGCTGATACCCTGCGCTCTGACCCTCAGCTACCAACATCAAGCTGGGATATGCAAAGAAAAGAATTTCACTGTGCTGTAATGTTTATGTGACAAATAAAGGCTAATATTATTATTATTAAATCATGACTAGAAATCCTGCTGTCCTTCTGTTCTGTGTAGGTTTGTGTTTCTGATTCTGTTCCATCTGGACATTGAGCTGCAGGACCCCGAAGCTCAGGTGCCGGAAGTGGATGTCAGTCGTTACGGATTCGGAATGCTGCAGCCGAACAAAGAGCTTCAAATCCGATACAAGCGCAGAGAGCGAGCGTTTATCCGATAACGAGTTACTCCGCTCTCTTACACATATTTATTTTTATATACCTTTTTCATACGACTGTAAATGTTTTGTATATAGTTTGCATCTTAATCGAGTTTGCAATTGTATATTGTAATTATAAAAACTAGTGGTAATACATTATATTATATATATATTTTTTATAATGACACAATTGTTGGCATTGTGAATGGGTTTGATGGACAAACAAATAAAATGTTAAATGATCTAAAAGCATGTTTTCTGATTTGATTAAAAAAAAAAAGACAACACATGGAACATAAACGTTTGATTATAAGCCACAGAGCTGATGTTCTAATACCTGTTCTGCTTCACTACAGTCTGTTCCTGTGCCCTTGTAAGCATTAATCCTAAAGCTGTACTAAATAAGAACATGACATGAGGATTCCCCAGGCAGGCTTGTCATGATGGTTCTTGACTTATATAAGCTTTTTAAAAATATATTTTCAAGTGAAATAAAATGTAAAAAAAAGTTTGGTATAATTTGTTTGGCTCTTAAACAAAACCACTTGTAAATCCGTCCCTATTGTTTCTCATTTTGTTTAACTGTAGACATCATCACTACTTTTTTTTTAGTGAGCTGCTTTCATTTGAATCCGTAGTTCACATCATGAACGCTTTAAGAAGTGACCGAGTTTGACCAAATTTTGCATTTGCTAGATTTAAATCAGCGTTTCTGCCAATTATATTGCTTTTATATACTGCTTTTTCTGCATTCGCTCGTCCATTTCCTCCAGACAGGATTTAGATTTAGTTCTCTGATCAAAAACACTCGAGCCTTACGGGTGTGTTTGGGGTAATGGTCCTGTTGCAAAACAAATTATGGTCCCATTAAGTGGCCCAGCATGTCGCTGCAATAAATACCACGATTTCCTCAATTTTAAAATTATAAACAAAAGCAAGATACACCTACGCCATGAAATTCCTCCTCCTTATTATTATTATTTCCTAGCAGGTACCATGTATTCAACCAATCCACAGTGAATAGAGGCATAAATCTCAATTTTGGACTCCTGTGTTTCCCACAAAAGTCTCTTTTTCTTATTCTTATTGTTCTTAAAAGTGTGATTGTGTCGATCCTGTTTTCATTGAGGGTGTCAGTAAAGTCTGTAGGATGCGAAGGCCTGGTGTGAAGGCAACGTTTTCAGGTTGAGGTCGTGGCTTTACACCAAGATCATCCACTCCAAGCAAATCTTGCTTTTGTGCGCAGGTGCATTGTGTTCATGCTGGAACGAGTTGAGATGAGACATGCAATGAGATGAAGCACAACATGCAATAACCTGGAGAAGTCAGGTGTGTTCACAGGAGCAGTGCGGGACGAAAGAATAGAAGAGACAGAGAGAGAGAGAGAGAGAGAGAGAGAGAGAGTGGGGAGAGAGTGTGTGTGTGTGTGTGTGTGTGTGTGTGTGTGTGTGTGTGTGTGTGTGTGTGTGTGATGTCGCTGTAGCCCTCCGCCCCTCTGCAGATGTAACGGAGCGGAAGCTGTTGCCGACATGCGCGCGCAGTCTTGATTAGCAGGTGGGAGAGAAGCGCTCGCGCAAACGTGTTTCTTAAAGCGAACTACTTGTTGATGTTGAGTGCATTAAAAAAAAAAAGAAAGAAAAGAAAGAAAGAAAAAAGAAGAAGAAGAATCGAGTCCAAATGGAGCATCGAGTCAGTGCCAGAGGTCTGTGCGCTCGAGCATGCCGTGGAGTCGGCGATGCTCCGGAAACCGAGGGAAAAGAAGAGAAATAGCTGAGAGAAAGAGAGAGAGAGAAAGAGAGAGAGAGAGAGAGAGAGAGAGAGAGAGCACAGCCTCCTGTTCCTGCCTGGAGACGGACAGAAGCGTTTCCGATGCCGCCTTCAATCTGACACAGTGAGTCGCCGCACATTTCTCTCCTTCAGCTCGTATGTAGTATTAATTCTTTTATATATTACTTTCTGTTTCGCAATTTCACTTTAAAATTCATGCTTTCACGTGTAAGTTGCATAAATTATTATTTTTTTAAATCAAAGATTACACACTTTATTTTAAAGCAGGTTTTTAGAGCACTTAAATAGGCTTTTTCTTTTTTTTCTTTAAAAAAAAAGGAAAACTTTAGGTATATATACGCATCATCAAACTAATTCTGTTCTCATTTCACATATTAGTCCTTATTGTTTACCAAACGATTGTGATATTAAAAACAAACAACAACAACAAAAAAACCCTTTGCGCAAGCCAACGAGCAGCTTTCCAAATGGTCGCGTCGTTAATCTGTGGTGAATTATAAACATAACCTGCTTATCTGAGCCAGTATAGGGCCATGATCGCTTTAGACGCGATGAGTAAGACAGCGGAACACCTTCAAATGTCAAAGTGGGACACATGCACGCTTTAAAGATCGCCTGCGGTTCGTGTTTTCTAGAAATCGCTTTAAGTACCTGAAAAGTGGAGACTGCGTTATCCGAGAATAAAACGCTTTCTCTGCTTTCAGCACTGGACAGCGATCACTCCGAGATCCGCCAAGTTCACTGCGCAGAGAGAAGCTTATCACCAAGCCAGACCTTCTGATTAGAGGATAACCAACATGGCCCTCGAGCTGTTGCCTTGTTCTTCACAATCACTTTTTTCTTTGGTTGTTACCAATCCGTTCTTTTTTGCAGCCGGACGAATGAACGAGAAGAGATTTAGGCGGTAGTTCCTCTCAGACACTTCCACCTGTCCAAACTGTCCAAGTCTTTTTTTGGGGTACCGCTCGGGATCTAGGAAATGATTAAGACCGGGTCACGCTCTGCCTCCACTGTGCCGCCCGAGCCGGTGGAGATCATCCGGAGCAAAGCGAGCTCACGACGCGTTCGTTTAAATGTTGGCGGCCTCCTGCACGAGGTTCTGTGGAGGACGCTCGACCGGCTGCCACGTACGCGCCTGGGCAAACTGCGCGACTGTAACACGCACGAGGCCATCACGGAGGTGTGCGATGACTACAGTCTGGAGGAGAACGAATACTTCTTTGACCGGCACCCGGGTGCCTTCACGTCCATCCTGAACTTTTACCGCACGGGTAAGCTGCACATGATGGAGGAGATGTGTGCGTTGTCGTTCAGCCAAGAGCTTGACTTCTGGGGTATCGATGAGATCTACTTGGAGTCGTGCTGCCAAGCACGCTACCACCAGAAGAAAGAGCAGATGAACGAGGAGCTGAAACGTGAAGCTGAGACCATGCGGGAACGCGAGGGCGAGGAGTTCGATAACACGTGCTGCACAGAGAAGCGCAAGAAACTTTGGGATCTGTTAGAGAAACCCAACTCTTCTCTAGCGGCAAAGGTATGCACATGTATCGATTTGTATATATGTAGTATATATATTCATTCATTCATCTTCTACTGCTATATACGATCTTCCCTCGGGTCACGGGGAGTCTGTGTCTATCTCAGGCGTCTATGGGCATTAAGGCAGGATACACCCTGGATGGAATGCCAACCCATGGCAGGACACACACACACACACACACACACACACACACACACACACACACACACACACACACACACACTCACATTCATACACTAGGGACAATTTTCCAAGTTGCCAATCAAACCTACAGTCCATGTTTTTGGACCGGGGAGGAAACTGGAGAACCCAGGGAAAAAAAAACCCTGAGGCACGGGGAGAGAACATGCAAACAAACTCCACACACACATATGGCCTGAGACGGGAATCGAACCCGGGACTCTGGCGGTATATATATATATATATATATATATATATATATATATATATATATATGAATATGTCCTGCATTCTGTATACTCTCCATCCCATATTTATTTATCCCACCACTTCTCTTCTGTAGTTCAGAGCCAGAGTGCTGCACAGTCTCAAGTTACAACCCAAATCCAGTTTATCAACAGCTTGCTAATTATCTGGTGAGCTGTATCAAGTTTTTATTTTGCACACAGGGAATATGTGAGAATATATGTGGGTTTGGAAAGATTTAGGCTCTGTAGGTGATGTCATATTGGGGAAAGAAGTCGTAATCGATGTGGCCAGAGCCCTGTGCCCAGGAGCATTTAATGACGGTGTAATAACCCTTCGGCCATTTGGAACAAGAACAAGGGCGAATTATATAGACATTTGTATGGAATAGTCAATATCCTTTAACTCGTACTTTGTGTTCTAAGTAAGCGTCGCCATATCATTTCCACATCTAGCTAATTGCAAAACGTGATGAATTTAAAGCAACGCAACCCTGAGTGGCCTTAGAATCAATCTAATGGCACTCCGGAGGTGTTGGTAGCACTCTGCTCCACCGTAAGAGATGAGTTTACTATTGTCAGACAGTGCATTTACTTAATCCACTTAATGCTTTTAAACTCTTTCTTTTATGATCTCCTGACAGCTCGTAAAGGACTAAACCCCTGACATTCCCACAGTCCGGTTATTTTAATTATACAGTAGGTAGAAAAAAAAGTTCTATTTCATAATAGAAAAAAAATGCCTCTTTTAATAGTTTTACTACAATGGAATAATGTAGGACATCTGTAATTATTTAATGTGTACTGGAACTGACAGTCAAGTGTAATTATCAGTGCACACTCATATCAAGTGCTAGCTAGTGAGTAGCACACTTCGGGACATGCATCACTTTGCAATTATCTTAAAAGGGGCGATCCATTTCGCAACCAGCAAATCTTGGTGTTAGAAAATCGCTCTCAAGGAGCGTATAATACCGGGGACTTTTTCTTTTTACAGAAAGACAAAAGTGGGTGCTTACATTTAAATATGCATAAGTGCTGAAGAGGTTTGCTGTTTTTGTTAGTTCAAACGACGCCTCTAATCACTATTCAAGTTAAAGACCTTCGCTGTGAGAGGTTTGTTTTTCCTTAAGTATTTTGTCTCATCCAGTTTTTGTCTAAGAGCTTTTTTTAAACCAGAAAGCCTGTGTGTGTGTGTGTGTGTGTGTGTGTGTGTGTGTGTGTGTGTGTGTGTGTGTGTGTGTGTGTATGTGTGTGTGTGTGTGTGTGTGGTGAAACATCCGGTGTAGGTAATTTGGTGCTTCAGTGAAATAAATGTAAATAGAAAAGTTTTGCTTTTTATCTACTTAAACGTTTTGCATATCCACACTGAAACATCCCTATTTTGCAAATGGTTTTCCCAGCATCATTTCCACCAGGCATTGATTCACTTGCTTTAATTGATGTAATTGCGACAGAACATCGCGTTCGCCTTGGAAAAAAAAAAACGCAATCTGAAAGTCACATTAATCTTTAACAACTCTATTAAAACTGAAGTGCGAGCACGCCACTGCAGCACAGCGCAGTCCGCCATCTTGTTTGTTTTTGAGTGCGTACCTCAAAATACGTTGTTGTTGTTGTTGTTGTTTTTGAATATATCAGTTTATCAAGTAGTCCACATTACAGCATAACTTCAAAGTACATGCAAACTCCACACACACATGGCTGAGACGGGAATCGAACCCGGACCCTGGCGGTGTGAGGCGAACGTGCTAACCACTAAACCACCGTGCCCCGGATATAAATGTTGTGGGAGAAAATATCTATTTAATATTTTTTAATATTAAATTTAATATTTAATATTTGCTTAGACAAAGTTTTTGGAAAACATCTGTGTAAAACCGAACCACGTGCACTGACATCCACTTCCAAGTGCTGCCTTTTATTTCTGATGCTTGGTAGATGTTTTCTTCATATATGGAGATTAGATATTAATTAATATTTAAAAATAGAAATTCCATATCTTAATAAACTTAGCTAGCTACGTAAATGCGAGCTACGTTTCTGCATGATTACTCGGCGGCATTAAACAAGCTTGTTTTTAGCGATAGTCTGATCAAATCCCGTGAGCCGAACATGATCCTCCAGTATATTCTCACCTTCATTTGCCCTCATACAGAAGGGTGAAAAATGGCTCCTATAAGATCCTCTTTGCTCCTCGTTTCTCCTTGGCAAATACATACAAGCCCATATAGCAGACAAAAGTCAGTTTCACTGTGTATAAAACAATCATTAACGTGATATCATTTCAGGAATGGAATAAACCAATTTGATGCCTTACTTGCAAATAATCTATACATTTTACTGCATATATCAAGATTTGGTTGATTTTTTTTTAGCATGCAAATCCATATAACTGATTAGGCAGCATTAAAGCCCAAGTGTGCGTTTGTGTGCGAGGGGAAAAGCTGGTGCCATTGATTTTACTGCTTATGTTGACAAACAAGCCCCGGGTCTCGTGCTCGGCTCTCGCCGTGGTGGACACGGAGCGATAAAAGTGTCAGCGGGAGGTTTAATTTGACCGGGCAACAGCTTGTTGTTTCCCTGTGCTTAATTGCAGGCCGGCAAAGGAGTGAAACCACCTTTTTATCTCATCCACAGATTCCTCCGCATTCATTTTTCAGCGCATATGAATATTTAATGGCACATTAATTAAGCTCGACTTTGTGCCGAGACCAGGGGAAGGTGCAAAATGGACTCTCCATAACTCTCGCTGTCAACCTTTTGGCATTAATGTAGAGTTATCACCTCCCGAAATACATACAGGAGACAGAGTTCTCTACTAAGAGTGATTTTTCATCATCAAAAAGGGCCGACGTGAGCGCTGGTTTTGTAGCTTCCAATTTACGCCTGTTTGTCCAAATACAGGGCGCGTCGTTGGATGTTAAAACATACTGGAGTTTATTTTTATGTCTTTAATATGAGTGGCATGCTTTATAATGTGTGCGATAAAGAGCAGGGAATGAGAAATGTAAAATCCTATGTAATATATGTAAAACATAATTGCACATACAGTATGCTGACAGGGCAAGAAATCCCATAGATTATCCTTTAGTAATGTAAATGACATGTTTAAAACATGTCAAATAGATGAAAGGTCATTTTATCTATCTATCTATCTATCTATCTATCTATCTATCTATCTATCTATCTATCTATCTATCTATCTATCTATCTATCTATCTATCTATCTATGTATCGATATATCTATCTATCTATCTATTTATTTATTTATTTATCAATCTATCTATCTATCTATCTGTCTGTCTGTCTGTCTGTCTGTCTGTCTGTCTGTCTCTCTGTCTCTCTGTCTCTCTGTCTATCTATCTATCTATCTTTCTATCTAGTTATATATATATATATCATTCATTCATTCATTCATCTTCTACCGCTTTATCCGATCTTCCCTCGGGTCACGGGGAGCCTGTGCCTATCTCAGGCGTCTATGGGCATTAAGGCAGGATACACCCTGGATGGAATGCCAACCCATCGCAGGGCACACACACACACACATTCACACACACATTCATACACTAGGGACAATTTTCTCTCTCTCTCTCTCTCTCTCTCTCTCTCTATATATATATATATATATATATATATATATATATTATATTTATTTATTTATTTGTGCATACAAACACACGCAGATATACAACACAAACACCATGACTCAGCAGAACTACTTGTTTAGTGGCATGTCCATTAAAGGTTTTGATTTCAACCACAGTCAACTCTTTCACAGCTTCTAAAACCAAGTGCCATCTTATCTCAGAGACAGCCTATACTTTTCCACTCATATACTGGTAGAAGCGCGGGCACACTCTGTCCTCTAAAAGTCAAATAATGGAACTTAAAACCACTGCAATGCTCACTTGAAGCAAAAGATGCATTTAGAGACCGGGTGAAAACTGATTCTTTGAGTAATGCTCGCAGCTTTGATACGTTAATAGAAATTATAATTGAGAATGCGTGATATTTGCTAAGTGAGCGGATTTTTAACGGAAAAGCACTTTTTTTCCCCGCAATTATGAATGTGTAAACGTGGACCTGATATTTGACCTGAGCTTTTATGTGCATTTTTATGTGCATTAATATCTAAAAGTCTCCAAATGATATTCAAATTAATTGCACTGTAGTTAAATTTATATTAGCTACTAAGAAATATGAATTTATTTAGATATGTACTTATTTAGACTAAAAACACGGGGGAATGAAGCTGGACTGAGCAGGAAAGACCATAATCAGTAGAAGACTGGACCACATCAACACACACACACACACACACACACACACACACACACACACACACACACACACACACACACCCTTGAAAGATTAATAGATGGCATTACATGGGTGAGGCATCCAAAAAGATTGGTGAGAGGAATAATTGCTTATGTGTGTGTGTGTGTGTGTGTGTGTGTGTGTGTCTTGGTTACTACATGTACTATAAATCTGTACGACAGCCTATACACCAGTCGATTCATTCCCCGTATATCATCTCAAGGAAAGACATATCAAGACCCAAAACGAGGGTTGATATCCTTCCGCTTCCAGATGCTCGCCAAAACACTCCCAGACTGTGTATGTCGCATGTACATAGAACAGTTATAGCATTAAAATGTCCTGCTTAAAAAAAAATGTGCCACCAAAAAAAGATGCATAGACAAGCTCTGATATATGGTTCATTAGAAGATCTTGTGCATCGATGGGGTGCCTATATGACCCGATGGCTTGTTTACTAGTTTTTAGGTATTCATAGACTGGAAATACAGAGAAGACCGGCTGTTTTTGGAGCTGCTCTGACCCCGATCACAGCTTGGCCATGGTCTAGTTTCCCATTTTCGCTGCTGTCCAAAAAGATGTTACATGTGATTGACTTTTATTTTAATAGCATAATAACACACACAAGTCCAAATGAAGCGAGCGCACTCTTTGTTCTTCTTAATGCATGTCTTTTTTGTAGTCATTTTTTCTGTCGTGCCCTATGAGTGGTATAAGAGTCTTTTTGGACAACCCTGTATATAAGCACCTCGATAGATGCCACTGCGACAATCTGGAGTTGTTATTTAGTTGACCTGTCAGTGGTTTTACATTATGTCTGATGGTGTATAGTGCAATAATCAGATTTTCCCACACAGTAGCAGTAAGGTTCCTCTGACAGCTTCTCTAATCATCCATCACTACTGTGGAAGAAAGCTATTTTTATCACACTCCATAAATTTGCAACACAATATCAGACAAAACGGAGAATGGAAAGATGAGGCATGATTTTTCGCCATGAAATAAATCAGTGTTGTTGAAGTGAGACGTGTTGGATCAGTTAGCTGAAGGGCAATGAGCAAATCTTCAAAATACAAAAAACTCTATATAGTGAATTGCTGTATCAGCAGTTTACTGTGTTTATTTTACATGTCTTATTAAAGTGAGCAAGGTACCAAGGTTTGAAAATCATCATAGATTATAGTGTGGAATTTTGACTTTTGGCTTGTGAGGCATTTTTTTGCAAAATAGTCATTATGTGTCATTAATAAAAGTTGATCTGTATAGATACAGGTGTGATTTACAGACTATTCTTTCACTGAAAAAGTACTTTTAAAGAAGAAAATCTTCTCAGAAGGACATCCCAAAAATGTAACATTAAACTGCATTCCAGGTTTGCTCAGCGTGACTTTCCTCTGAGCGTTCTAATTTGTTGACAAGTGATCTTTTTATTTATTTATTTATTCATTAATACCTAAAAGATTACAATTACGGATGTATTTAGAGGCCATGTTACGGGAGGCAGTTTAATTATCACGTTTGATTTCCTGCAAAGCAGCTCTGGTATTAAAATATTACAACCTGTCAGCCGGATCAGGTTGCTAAGGAGATATGTGACCTTTATTAGCATATCGCCAAATAGGGCACAAAACAGGTTTAAAGTAAACGAGTGTCAAATGTGGACATAAGTGAGAGTGAAAACATATATTTTGTATATATATATATATATATATATATATATATATATATATATATATATATATATATATATATATATATATATATATACATTGTATAAAATTCATATTTCTTAAAATATACTGCAGATATGTGCAATTATTCTCAACCACACACACACACACACACACACAACAGATTCTCATAGGTAAAGTAAAAAATAATATCTTCCTCTTTTAGATGTTAAGGCACCATTAGTAAATGCTTAAAAAGTAAATAATATATATGCAATTATACAAATAATACCAATATTTCATATTGGTTGTATTTTTAAAGTAATATTTTTGGTGGTCTGGAACGTTTAATCCAGCTTTACATTATTCCTTATGGGGAAATTCGTTCCGCTTACAAATATCATAGTTTACAGATTTATATATATATATATATATATATATATATATATATATATATATATATATATATATATAATAATGTATATATATATATATATATATATATATATATATATATATATATATATATATATATATATAAACTAATATATATATATATATACACAGTGATACATATATTTGTATAGAAAAGATGTCTGAGGAGTAAGTCCATGAGTAAGTCCTATTCCATGTGTGTGTTCCTGATAAGTCGTATTCTGTTTATTAAAGGAGGGATTATTATTTTTAGTAGACATGCAGTGCTCTACTGCATCTTTCCTGGCCTCAGATAACATCTCTTCATAATTGAAATAGAGGTAATGTGGAAAAAGCTTGTGGACGCTTGACAATGCCAAGTAACCAACCATTCATTTGAGCATTAAAGACATCTTCCAGGTCAGCACTTAATGTTGGGGAACGTATTGTACAGCAATGACGTGCCTGGCCAGAGAAAAGCCTCTGAACCGCGACTTGTGAGAGGTCAAGCATAACGGCCCACCAGCTCTCCGGATTTCATTCATTATTTATAGCGCAGATGTCAACCATAACTGTAATCACCATTCAGCTGTGGGGATATAAAGGAGGTAATAGTGGAACGGGAGTGAAAGGGGGATTGCGGTGGGGTAAAAGTGCAGGAAAAGCAACACGGAGGGAGAACGTAACCGACACCGTTTTACACCCACACATGTTCTTTTCTAATTTTTGATTTTGCATAGCTGTCCAGTGGGATAACACACACACACACACACACACACACTTCAAAAAGATATAAATGATGTGTTAAGCAATCAACACTTATCTCTCCGGCACATGGCGCAAGGAAAATAGAGAGAATCAACGAGGGCAAAGAGTTTGTCTACAGTGCTACTTCTGTCTCCTCTTAAAATTGGTTAATTATTTCTTAATGATACTCTACTACATTGATATATATATATATATATATATATATATATATATATGAAATAAATACTATATATATATATATATATATATATACAGACATATATTCATTCATTCATCTTCTACCTTAGGCGTCTATGGGCATTAAGGCATATATAAATGCCAACCCATCGTAGGGCACACACACACACACACATTCACACACACATTCGTACACTAGTGACTAGGGACACTAGGGACAATTTTCTATGTTGCCAATCAACCTACCGTGCATGTTTCTTGGACCCGGGGGTGGAAACCGGAGAACCCGGAGAAAAAAACCCCCTGAGGCACGGGGAAGAACATGCACAAACTCCACACACACATGGCAGAGACAGGAATCGAATAAATATATATATATGAAATACATACTAGAAATGTGTAGAAATACTCCTCTGTTAAATACTCCAATATCACTAAATGCTAATGAACCGATTGCATGGCAAAAACGAATGGGATTCTGTGAGTATCCTTCCTAACTACATGAAAAAAAACCTACCTAGCTATATTTATCCTCGTCTGGTACAATGGTTTAAAAGCAGTTAGTTGCATCACTATCTGAGCTATAAAAAATAAAAAAGGAAACACACCACAGGTACAATAAAATCAATCCCAGAATGACATCCTGGCTGGCCAGCACACGTCATATATTCTACACAAGCAAACCTCGATTTAAATAGCAAATGTAGCATGCTGAAATTACCCCTGATATACCCTGGAGAAGTTGATTCAAGTATTGCACATTCACTAACACTCCCTAGCCAAATATCAGCATTTAACAGGAAGCTAGCCTGGGGCACTGGGTATCTGCAGAATGCACCAACCCTAAATCTGAATCACTGCAGTGATCAAGACTTCCACTGCTATCTCCTGATGAGGCAATGTCTTAAACAAATACACAGAGTCACATTAGGATCGGGCGGATTTTCAATGTGACAATAGGAAAATATAGCATGAATATATATATATATATATATATATATATATATATATATATATGCTTAGAGGTGTCTTTTAATATGCATCCTACTGTGTTGTGTTCTTGGACAGGCCTGGCTGGTCTGGAAAAAAAACAACAGCAACGTAATTAAAGTTACTAACATCTACACAATGCTTTTTTTTTTCCTCTTCATTATTTCATATTCAGATATAAAACATTCCTTTTGCCGGATAAAATATCACACAAAACTTCTCTTTTCTACGTAATTTCATTCGCCAACAACAACAACGTTATCTGCAATAACTGGTCTTTTCTAGAAAAATATAGCATTTCTTTCCAGTCTGCAAATCCTGCAGCATTTGCAAAGTGTCATGGTGAGCTTGGCAGATATCGCTCCGTCATCTCACCACAGCACAGGGTAGCCTTCCAGTTTAGGGAAAGACGAACAGCGACCTGAGGCTTCCCCTTCTGTCCCAGCTATCCCACACCACACATTTCACCGGACAAATTTCAATCAGGCACATATTAATTAGTGTGTATAAACAATTAGGACATATTTAGTTATATTAAATAAAAAAAAAAACAGACCCTTGTACCCCAGACAAATCTATACGATGTATTGACCGGCAAAAAGAAGCTTTGCGTCGCATTGATCAGTCACTAATTACACGATGCGGATTGTGAGTCATCCAAATCCGTTTCGAACAGAGCAAACAGTCCTGCTAAATGACGATATCGGCCGGATGAATGAGCGGAGCCAAGACACATAGACATGAACAATGGACGAGTCATTTCAGGCATTTGTTAGATCATTACGCACCAAATGTAATCATTTAATCACAGTCATGATTGTTGGAGCCCGGAGTGGCTGCTAATGAACCGAGGCTCAACGTCTAACTTCCGCGGAAAACACTGCCGGTTTTGTTTACCAACAAGGTTAGTCATAAACAAGTGGGAGCTCCGTGGTTAAAGGTATCGGGCTGTGGTCCAGAGGGTTGCATGTTCAAATCCCAGCACCAACAAGCTGTCTTTGAGATTGCAAAATTGCTCTGGATTAAGAGCGTCTGCCAAATGCCATAAATGTAAACAGTATAATTGTGCATTTTTTGGCCTTTACTGCCCAGTAACACCAAGCTTCCACTCTTGGGTCCTTGAGCAAATCCCTTTTAACCCTTTGTGCTCCAGGGGGCGCTGTAACATGTTCCAAAAGACAATTGCGTGCTTCCAAAGACAATTCTGTAATGTATATGTAACAATTAAAGGCGCTTCTATCCTTCCTCCCGGAGCAGGGAAGAAATCCAGCGTTATTCTATCATGAGATTCTTGCGCGAGGCACCGTCATCATCAAGCGCGGCGTCACAGCACGCCGTGTACTCAATTACACAACCAGCGCGTGGCGTTAGCTTCAGCGCAAACACAGATGAGCGGGTGATAAAAAGCCCCTGTTGCTATGCAGAACGGCGAAGCCTTTTTAGCTCCTGCTTTGGACAAACAAACAGAGACAGACAGAGAGAGAAAACCCTCAGCAAACATTTACTCCATATTAATATCCCAACCTTATTCACAGAGTGAGCACCAGGCATATAAGATTACACCGGGAACAATGGTGACCATCACACACACCTGGTAGTGATATTGCATGGAGCAAAAATAATATATATATATTGCTTGGTTTGCTGACAGAAACAATACAGTGCAGTGCAATAGAACAAAAAGTCTGGCAGCTGCATCATTGCTAAACGTCTGTGGGTGTAAAGTTTTACAAGAACGTAGGACGTGAACCTTACAAAAGTTTACAGGCGTTATCAAACTTGCCATTTCTACCTCGAGTCAAAAATAGGTATGAGGAAGATAAACTACACAAGTGAAAATACTCTTCTCCGGGCTGTAGGTTGTGGGTGATTGTCTGAAAATATATATATTTTTTGCGTTGCCATAGAATCCCCTGCTATATTCTTGCAAAATGTTTAAACATGTAAAACATTCATTCATTCATCTTCTACTGCTTTATCCGATCTTCCCTCGTGTCACGGGGAGTCTGTGTCTATCTCAGGCATCTATGGGCATTAAGGCAGGATTCACCCTGGATGGAATGCCAACCTATCACACACACACACACACACTCACACACACACACTTTCATACACTAGGGACAATTTTCCAAGGTGCCAATCAACCTACCAGGACTGGGGGAAACCGGAGAACCCGGAGAAAAACCCCGGGTTCGATTCCCTGTCTCGCCCATGTGTGTGTGGAGTTTGTGCATGTTCTCCCCGTGTCTCAGGGGGTTTTTCTCCGGGTTCTCCGGTTTCCTCCCCGGTCCGAAAAACATGCACGGTAGGTTGATTGGCACCTTAGAAAATTGTCCCTAGCGTATGAATGTGTGTGTGTGTGTGTGTGTGTGTGTGTGTGTGTGTGTGATGGGTTGGCATTCCATCCAGGGTGTATCCTGCATTAATGCCCATAGACGCCTGAGATAGACACAGACTCCCCGTGACCCGAGGGAAGATCGGATAAAGCGCTAGAAGATGAATGAATGAAAAATCAATTCTTAAATCGATCTAAACAGTAAGAAAGCAGATACATGGCTTAAAATTGAGTAAATGAGAGTTATTTTTTTATGTTTATGTTTTTTAAGTTATTATTTTGGCTCGCTGTAACGTCATGTAATTGTAGCCTAGTGGCCATACAGTGTAATAGCAGGTTCTCCTCTCCGTGGACGCTCCTTGGTGTAGGATTTCATTTATTGTTTGGGATCATAAGGCTCGGAATCTTTGCCGTCTCCTTATCGACAGGAAATCGAGTGTCTGTTTGAACGTTGGCGAGAAAAGACAAGTGAGTGACCTTGTTTGCATGGGAAATATCCAAAATCTCTGGAAGGATACCAAAGTATAGTGTCATGTTCAGGGAGAGGAGGTTGCCGGAGGGGAATAAATATTTTTGGAGAAGAAAAAAAAAGAATGAAAGAAAGAAATAGAGAAGTGGTAAAAATGAACAGAGGGAAAGTATGATGCCGATGAACGCACTACACACTGAACGATGTGGGTGTCTTACTACAAAAGTGCCACATTTTTTAACCCCCCCTTGTCCCCCCTTGTCCCCCCTTCCCCACCCTTCCCCGATAGACTTTTGGGAAAAATGCCTCATAAAGTCACACATTTGCGTCTGGCGCTCACACAGCAAATCGCCGCTTGCGATGTAAGTGATTTGTACTGACAGGAGCTGAATCATTTGGTCACACTGCGTCAGGGCACCTCACAATCGACTGATTTCCCAGAGGTAGTCGCTGTCAGATTAATGGATATGGCATATGAAAGACACTAGTAGCACTTTGATGATAAACCTCTGAGAAGAAGAGAATCCTGCTTCTCAGAAGAGATGACGGGGAGACAAATGTTTTTATTTTTATTTGTTTTTACTGTCACAGTTCATAAAAAAAAAACACGGATATGGCACTGGGTCTGTATAATAGCATTCATTCATTCATTCATCTTTTACTGCTTTATCCGATCTTCCCTCGGGTCACGGGGAGTCTGTGTCTATCTCAGGCGTCTATGGGCATTAAGGCAGGATACACCCTGGATGGAATGCCAACCCATCACACACACACACACACACACACACACACACACAAACACACATTCATACACTAGGGACAATTTTCCAAGGTACCAATCAACCTACCGTGCATGTTTTTGGACCGGGGGAGGAAACCGGAGAACCCGGAGAAAAACCTCCTGAGGCACGGGGAGAACATGCACAAACTCCACACACACATGGCCGAGACGGGAATCGAACCCGGACCCTGGCGGTGTGAGGCGAACGTGATAAACACTAAGTCACCGTTTGCCCCTCAATATAATAACCAACATTATTTAAATAGTGAAAGAGCATTATATAATTTCCTTTTATTGCAGACCAATTTCAAATCATTGTTGCGTTTTCTAGTAGAGAAAGTGTTCTGTGCTAAACGTCTTGTCCGACTTTATTTACAAAAGGGAAATAGAAAAAGAAACATTAATAATTAATATCCTCAAATGCGATGTGCAAAAACTACTTCTTGCTTTTCTCTTGAAAATCTACACACAGTATGAGCATGTACATGATATTAGTTGCATGCTATTAAATGCAGAAGCGTGTGTACGTTTATGTTACGTATGAACAGTAGGGTGTATATAAGCAGGATACGTGACAGGGAAGAGAATGAGGAGATAGAGGGAGATTTTTCTAGGTCAGCACAGAAATGCGTTCTATCTGGACCGCTTTCTATTTAAAACCAGGTTTTAGGATACAAAACATCTGAGTGATATTCATTTCCGATCGTTTAGTATTTAAAAAAGGGAAAAAAAAGAAAATAAATGACAATATGCAGAAGGTCAGGCAAATTGGAACTCACCAGATGCATCCGCCGTGATAGTTTATATATAAATATATAAATATAAACATTCGAGCCTTTTGCGTTTTGCCCCAGACAATGCAGAATATGATAAACAAATGTATACAGTAAACTGCAAAGACGTTTCTGGCAAGAGAATATAAACACTGTACTGTTAAAAGCACCGGCAGCTGTCAATAATAATAATAATAATAATAATTGGTTGCATCTTTGCAAAAGCACTAGTTAAGGGTTGGTTAGCAGCAGGTGACCATCCAATACGGGCAAGAGGGATCTGAGCAAATTTGCCAAGGGCCAGATTGTGAAGGCTGGACCACGGGATCAGCCACATCTCCAAAAACGGCAGATCTTCTGGGGTGTTCACGGGATGTAATGGATACCTACCAAAATGGGTCAAGGAAGGACACCAGGCTGTGGGGAACATGCGCTAGCCAGTCCAGTCTCAGCCCTTAAATTACAGATATAGTTGGCTGTGATGGGAAAGACCACACCCACTACCAATACAGCAAAAATAAGATCAATGGAAGAAGATGTCCTGGTTTGATAAATCACATTTTCTTTTAATTCATATAGATGGCCATATGTGTGTGTGTGTGTGTGTGTGTGTGTGTTGCTTACCCAGGGAAGAGGATGAACATTGGACGTCAGCAATGGCAGAGTGATGCTCTGGTTTGGTCGAAGCTTTGGGTCTCTGGTATCCGAGTGAACGTTACTTTGACATGAACAACATACTTACATATCTTTCCAGAACCACCAAGAGTCGCCAAGCTGCAACCCTTGGGCCCTTGAGCAAGTCCCTTAACCCTCTGTTTTTTCAGCCATATTATGTCTTTCGCAGAACTGGGATATGCGAAGAAACAATTTCACTGTGCTGCAATGTTTATGTGACAAATTAAGGCTATTATATTTCATTATAAACACTGAATGGGATATATATATATATATATATATATATATATATATATATATATATATATATATATATATATATATATATATATATATATATTCATTCATCTTCTAGCGCTTTATCCGATCTTCCCTCGGCTCACGGGGAGTCTGTGTCTATCTCAGGCGTCTATGGGCATTAAGGCAGGATACACCCTGGATGGAATGACAACCCATCACAGGGCACACACACACACACACACACACACACACACACACACACACACACATTCATACACTAGGGACAATTTTCCAAGGTGCCAAACAACCTACCATGCATGTTTATCAACTGGGAGGAAACCGTAGAACCCGGAGAAAAAAACCCTGAGGCACGGGGAGAACATGCACAAACTCCACACACACATGGCCGAGACGGGAATCGAACCCGGACCCTGGAGATGTGAGGCGAACGTGCTAACCACTAATATATACACAAATATATATATATATATATACATGTGTGTGTGTATATAAAACCCTATTCACTCCCCTTCGGTAGTTCTACACGACCTGCTTTTTGTCAGAAATATATAGATATAACATCTACTGGCCATCAAGTGCAGCCTTTTTTCCCTCCACACAACCTTTTAAAACATTTAGTGAGTGCGCAAAGGCATTTCAGAATGTTGGTCTTTGTTAAATGGGCCACACAGTTGTCACACAGAGGTTGTTCAAAGTTAGGCACCCTCTCTGGAGAAAGAAAAGGGGGGTATAATGAGAAAGACAGAGCAAAGAGGTATCGCCTGTAGCCCGAGGCAAACGTTTTCATCCCACGTACAGCGGGTCAGATCCCATCACTGCTTCACTATTTCACTTTCGTCCTTTTTTTCGTCCTACCCATTCTGCTCTGCTTCTAGAGCGAGGTCCTTCTCGTCAAAGACAAGAATTGTGGAAGAAATCACAAATAATAATCCAAATACTCTTTATTTGATGTTTTCTTTTAATTCACATTGATAGCCGTGTGTGTGTGTGTGTGTGTGTGTCTAATTTGGGATCAATATGCCCAGTGTTGGATCAATGATTTTATTTGCAACATCTTATGCAGTACTGCATGCAATACTGTTGTTGCACCTACACTTTTTTACTCCCTCTCTCTCGGCCTGATTTTGTCCTCTGTTAAGGTTTTCAATTATTTATACACAGTGTCGGGACGTTTACTTTGGAAATGTAATAGATTAGTAATGACCCTATTCAAAATGTAATAAGCAGTGAAACTTTTCAATCACTTTACAAAAGTAAAGTAACTGATTTGACTTTTGGATTACTTTCATTTCTCCACTAGGTGGCGCTTTAAGTTAGCATTCTATCATTCAACTCAAAAAGCGTTTCAGGTGAAAATCACGCCGTCGTCTAAAGCGCCGGTTCTACGCGAAATTGTTCAGGTGGAACCCGATTTGTAATCATTAACATTTTCATTAGTAACTGTCATTTAATGACGTGTTTTCTCGGTAACTGTAACGAATTACTGTTACATTTATTTTGTAATTAAATTACATAACGCCATTACCGTTACATGTAACTAGTTAACAGTGTTGGGGAGTAACTAGTTACATGTAACGGCGTTGCGTAATTTAATAACAAAAACAGTCATTCGTCATTCGTCAAAATGTTAAAGATTACAAACCCAAAGAACCCCGCCCACCCCCGCTTGCAAAAAATTCGCCCTCTACAGTGCCACCTGGTGGATGAATGAAAGTAATCAAATGTAAACAGTTATTTTTATAAAGTAATTCAAAAGTTACATGACTTATACCATTTTGAATAGGGAGCTTTGTAAGATGTAATCTATTACATTTTCCACACTTTTACTTACACCCCAAAAATGTATATATTTCTCTCTTCTTTTCTTTTTTTTTATTAGATCTGATCTGATTCTCGGTTGTGTCTTATCAACATCATATCTATATCTATCTATATATCTATATATATATATATATATATATATATATATATATATATATTGATTTGGTTTTATGACAGTCATATTTCATGCTTCTGTACAGCTCTAGAGCAGGAAAGGAGAACCATGTTTGGTGACCCTTAGGAAATTAGTGTTGTATTTTTTTGTTTGTTTTTGAACTTTCTTAACAAATCTACTCATTAAAAGTAAACAGTAGAAAATGCTAATGTAATCGGGTTAGTTTACATTTAGGATGATCATCTTTAAGGAGGCGAGCTCCTAATAATCTCTACTGTCATCGGCAACAGCTTCTCAAAATAAAAAATAAAAGCATGTGTAATCATTCCCAATTAGAGATCATGAGGATGATAGCTCTGTTCTATAAACAACCTCGGAGCCCTGCGGGAGCTGTTTCATCCCCTCCGAAACGAACACCACCGCATGCCTAGAAAAGGATATACTTCCCAGAGCTTTCAGTCAGATCTACGTTCAATCTTGATTTTATTGCTGTTTAATTGAATTACAGTAATATAGATTTGATCACATTTACATTGTGGGTTAAAGGAAAAGGGAATCCTATATAAGTTTCTCGTTTAACCGTTTGGTGTCCGAACATCCTCTGATGCCAAAATGATCGTTGTTCCGCTCTCGATTCAGTTAACGAAGGATTTAAACTTTATAAAAGCCACTGATTTTGAAAGTTTAGGGCATTTTCGAGAGAGAAAAAAAAGGGGCTGTGATTTATGCTTGTGCGTTCTACACTGGCATTTAGACTTTGCAATGCTGTAGAAGTGTGTTGAAGAAAGCAGGTCAGAGAAGATTGCAGTTGTTGAACTGATTTAGAGGAAGAAATCTGGGCTCATTATTATCATCCAAGCAGAATTAGAAGCTCCTTATTTATTTATTTATTTATTTATTTTTACATTTGCTAATCGGGTGTGTCTTCATCGACTGTCATTTACTTTAGAACACACTTGTTCTGCTCTAATCTTCATCAGACATTGAGTTCATTCGTCTAAAGCCAAGATGCAATCGATGAATGGCTTTGCTGTTTGTGTGTGTGTGTGTGTGTTTGTGTAAACACTTTTAGATAGGGATGGTCTAAACAGGACAGGATAAATGAACACAGCACAAGACCTGTTTAAAAAAAAAAATCATTATAATCATATATAAAAAAAAATCTTATTTATAAATGATCTGTCTATTTTAGGCAGTAGTAATTACCGCTGTGGCATTGACTGAACTTTCAGAACACACATATATATTTATTCATGCAAAGACCATGCATAGGTGATGCATCAAATGCATAAAATGTGATGCAAAAATGCACAAAATGTGCACCCGTGCATCCTTTATTAAATACAACATTTAAAAAATACTATGTCTATCACCTCTGCGGAAAAAGCAGCTTTCCCTCCCAGTGAGTGTGTATCATCAAAGAGCAGAGTGCAGTAACAGCGCAGCCGTGGAAAAAAAACACATTCTCCATGTATGGCCGAGCCCGGCTGATCCAGCATGCCGAACTGAGCGTGTGTTTACACTGTGTTAAATGGATGTGGGCAGCGTGCTGTGTGTCACCCACACACACACTCTGACGTCTGTTTGACGAGGGAAAGTGTGCATGTGTGTGTGTGTGTGTGTGTGTGTGTGTGTGTGTGTGTGTGTGTGTGTGTGTGTGAGGGATTGGGGTGGGGGTGGGGGGGATATTAGTTAACTATTATGGAACGTTATCCGAATATTAACCTGTGTTTTTATTTTTTAATATGATTTATATACATTTACATTTTTTGTGTGATATTACTACGATAAAATACGAATAAAATGAATAAACATTGTGATACATTGCGTACATTGTTTCACTAGCGAGTACAAAGACTACACTTTGGCTGCGAGACGCACCACACACACACACACACACACACACACACACACACACACACACACACACACCCTGATACAATTTACAGTTTTGTTCCACTTGCAAATCAGTGTTACTGTTTGCGTCTCGTTATACACAACGGAAACAGCAAGAAGCCAAATTGAAGAGACGGGAAATGATTATTAAATTCATTTGCAAAAGAAAAAAAAAATAAAAATGTCGGGTAAAAATTGATGACAAATATTGTTTTACTTTTCTAATGGAGCTGCACAATCCTTATTTTTCCACAATTCTCTCTCTTTGTTTTTTATCAGCAAAATGTTATTGCACTCAAGTCCAAACAAAATCCTTCAGTAAAAGTGCTGAAACAACAAAAATATTCTATTTAAAAACTATTTAAAAGAAACATGTAAGTTTGGCAGATGCTCGTATCCAGAGCAACATGCATTTGAGCAATTGAGGGTTAAGGGCCTTGCTCAAGGGCTCCTACTAGTGGCAGCTTGGTGGTGGTGGGGTTTGAACCCATGTTCTACTTCTACTACGCTGTAGCTTATGCAACTTAACCGACGCCGTCGCGAGCGTTTATACTTCTGCGTCGCTCTGCAGTGACTATTCCCAAACACTAGTTGGCAAGCTGTTTGGTTTTGGGTTTTGGTGTTTCGGCTGTAGCGACAATGTTGAATTCCTGCAATGACAGGAATTCTCTGGCGGTCTTTGTAAAAAATGGTGATGAAGAATCCTAGAGGTGTTTATATTTTATCACACATGATCCTTTCGTCTGATTGGTCCATGTCCGTGCTTTGTTTCTTCACTTTATAAACGCTGGTACGGAGGAATTACGCCTCCGTACCTACGCATTCATTCATTCATCTTCTAGCGCTTTATCCGATCTTCCCTCGGGTCACGGGGAGTCTGTGTCTATCTCAGGCGTCTATGGGCATTAAGTCAGGATACACCCTGGATGGAATGCCAACCCATCACAGGACACACACACACACACACACACACACATTCACAAAACCGGAGAACCCGGAGAAAAACCCCCTGAGGCACGGGGAGAACATGCACAAACTCCACACACACACACACATGGCCGAGGCGGGAATCGAACCCGGACCCTGGCGGTGTGAGGCGAACATGCTAACCACTAAGCCATCGTGCCCCTTATATATATATATATATATATATATATATATATATATATATATATATATATATATATATATATATATATCAAATATATGTATGGATCGAGATCGTAATATATTTATTTTTGCGATTAATCGTTCAGCATTAACAGCCAAAGTAAAGCAAACAGCGAAGAAAGAGATGCTTCTGTGTGATGGTCCACAGGGGTCCTGCTGAGCTTCAGGCTTTTTCTTACATCTAGAATGAATTATTCACTCCAGGGCAGCGCCTCACAGCGAGGCATCAAATCCTCCTGGAGTTATCCTCTGCTTCGCCGTACGCTCCGGAGCATCTCTGGAGTACAGAAGGACTTCCTTCACTTCCTGCACAAAGTCTCCTGAGCTCCACATCTGCAGTCTTGTGGGAAATGCAGAACTTTGTGTTTGCCTACTTGTTTAGTTAGTATGAAAATCTTCATTCAGCATTTTCTGGAGCAGCGTATAAGTTTTAACCGCGCACAAAAACGGGGTTCTTATAGAATCAGACGCAATAAATCGATCGGTTTATTAATGATTACAATCATTCTTATGAAGCCAGAGATCACTTTAAGTGCCTGTAAAAAAATAAAGACTTACTCAGGATTTTTATTATTTTATAATCCGATTTTTTTAAATCTTCTGCCTTTGACCTCCTTTTACATGTTTTTGTTTTCACGTCTGCATGCAGGGTGTTATCATTTCCTATTTCCATGACAACCGGCAGCACTAATATGAGATCGAATAAGTATTACTGAGGAGCTTCTCATAAAAGCACATGCTTGGTTTACTCCTGTAATAATCTAATATTAATGGAAAAAGTAACATTATATATATATATATATATAGATATATATATATATATATATATAGATATATAGATATATACGCGAGATATATATATAATATACTAGATAATATAGTATATATAGATATACTATACAGTAAAAATATATACTCTATTCTATATACTAAATATACTAAATATACTAAATATATATATATATATATATATATATATATATATATATATATATATATATATATATATATATATATATATATATATATACTATGCTTTGTGATTTCTTGGTGTCTGTTTTTCTCTCTCTCTGAGGCACTGAAGCGGCCCGGCACAGATGTCCGTTACTTAAAATTTCCCTTTCTAGCACACCACAGGGAGCACATTCATTATGTAGACCGCTTCTGTCTACGAAGCTGGAATATTCAAGAAGGCTGTTGCCACGGAAGTACGTGGCGTCATATAAAACACGTGTGCATGCAAAGAATAAATAGATCTGTCAAATTGATCGTGTAAATTCGATTAACAACAGCCGAGTTTCAAGAGCAGAACTGGATCATTATTAAACCTGCAGCATATCAGATTTTGGAGTTTCATTCTCCATCTCCATTCAAAATAATATTTTGAGCAGAAAGTGCTCTTAATTGCAGATTCATTTGATGGCTGCAGGTAATGCACAGGGAAATAGTTATGAAATTCATTCATTCATTCATTCATCTTCTACGCTCTACCTAAAAACCGCTTTATCCGATCTTCCCTCGGGTCACGGGGAGAGTCTGTGTCTATCTCAGGCGTCTATGGGCATTAAGGCAGGATACACCCTGGATGGAATGCCAACCCATCGCAGGGCACACACACACACACATTCACACACACATTCACACACACATTCATACACTAGGGACAATTTTCCAAGGTGCCAATCAACCTACCGTGCATGTTTTTGGACCGGGAGGAAACCGGAGAACCCGGAGAAAAACCCCCTGAGGCACGGGGAGAACATGCACAAACTCCACACACACATGGCCGAGACATGAATCGAACCCGGACCCTGGCGGTGTGAGGCGAACATGATAACCACTACACCACCGTGCCCCCTGAAATTCATTCGCAATAAATAAATAAATAAATAAATAAATGTGATGGGCAAAATTGCTGACAAATACTGATGAACTTTTCTAACGGAGTAAAAGTTGTGAAAACAGCAAATTAAAGATAAACTCCAGCCAGGGTGGCACGATCCTCGCTAAAAACGTGCATCACGATTTTTCTGCATGGAAATTAAATTTTTAATTCAATTCAATTTTATTTCTAGAGCGCTTATTACAATTTGTCATCGTCTCGAAGCAGCTTTATATAATACTTATTTAAGATCAGTTTAGCTCTAATTGTTTCTTGTTGAGGAAGCCGAAGCGACGGTGACGAGGAAAAACTCTCTGAGAGCAGGAAGAAACCTTGAGAGGAACCAAACGCAACAGAGAACCTCATCCTCATTTGGGTTGTTTTGACCAGAGTGCAGACGAGGACTGGATCACTGGCAGTTCAGCAGTGGAAAAAAAAATTGAGATCACAATTCTCTCGCATAATTCTCAAACATGTAGTATTTCAAAACACACACACACACACACACACACACACACACACACACACACACAAAGCAGGACAATCAGTTAAAGTGCTGAAGTATTACGATGAGCATTCAGGGCCGCGTCCCAAATAGCATCCGATACACAACCTAAATGTGCTGAATAGCAAAACGCACAATTGTTCTTGTGTACTAGTTTTACATTTCCAGTTGTAGGATGGAATGTCATTTGGGACGTGCGCCAGTTAACCATGACTCAGAATCACCGGATCTTATCTGGTGTTATTGTTGTTTTCTCATGTTTACAGACATGAAAATAGTTTTGTTTGTTTGCTTTTTTCCTTTTTCTGGAGTGCAAAACGGAAAAAAGGAAAAAAAAGCACCTTTTAACCACTCTTCAGCATTGATGCTCTCTCTCACACATGTCAGAGGAATAATGTACAGTAAATGGTTTGGAAAGCAGTGATAAATAGAGCGCTACATGATGCAAACAGTAAACAGACATAAACAAATGGGGGGCGGGGAGCAAGCAAAATAAGCAGCGGTAGTAAGTGCTAGGTGTCAGGAATTACATGCAATAATGAATAATGCTGTTAAAGTAATGAATATAATTTAGCTTTTGCATTTCGTTCGATGATGTAACTCTGAATGTGTTGTTTGAACAGACGGAGTGTTTTGTGTAAATTATCTCATGCTGTAATTGGTTTGGACTGGGACTTATTTCTGTAGGGCTGCGACACAATGACACTTAGAAAAGTTTGTTGTACCACTTATAGAAGATGTGCAGGAGCGACTGGATGCTAATAATAAAAGGAAATAATTGTGTTTAAATTGTTCTAGATAATTTTGTTAGAGATATTATAAATACTTAAAAAACAGCATTTTGCCGCAGTTGTAAATATAAATATATGCAAAATATTTGTTCTTTGACATTAAATGATTCTCTTAAAGAGGAAAAATTTCCCATTTCCGCTTGTTGGAAAAATCGTCCTCGGTAATGTGCGATGTGGGACATGGTGCACTCTGGTGGCGGGATGCCGGGGCTTCGCGGGTAAAGTGGTCACGTGCATTGTGGGAGATGTAGTTTATTGTCAGTGCACGCTTTAAATCAGCATCGCCTTATTTTAAAACGATCGTACACCTATAAAGCCTATAAGCGTTCCCCTGTTTCTTTCCATTTGAATATGTACTGACAAACATGTTATGAAGAGCACTGTATTGACCACTCCCTGCAAACGTACATTATTTACCTCAAACCTCAAACAATACACACAATGTTTAATAAAGCGTCAACAATGCCCTTTGTGAATCAGACGTTGTCTAATGAGGTCGATCCCTGAAATCAAAAGAATACGGATGGAGCAGTTTGACCTCACAGAAGCCTCTGTCTCGTTTTCTGCCTTAGTAGAGGCATAACATTATGGATTTCCAACTTTAATCTCCTGTACATTAATAATTGAGCTTATGAGGTGAGAGATGGTGTCGGTGCATATCAGTGAAACATATAACATTGATGGTGACATTATCATTAGATATGCATGTGCATATATATATATATATATATATATATATATATATATATATATATATATATATATAACTGGATATTGGTGTGTGTACTTTTTTGCAAACATTTGCACATTTTGGCATTTTTTTATTCAAGTTTGTTGAGATCTACTGAGATTTAACACTTAATTAACACTTAATGACTACGTGAAAAAGATTTTTTAATTGAATCCTGCATCCTGAGAATTCGTTCCACCAACAGCAACAATAATGAAGCCAATTTACTTTATAGTTACTTTTACAAAAACAATATTAGTTACAACCTGGGACACATTTTCATTATTATTATTATTATTATTATTATTATTATTTTTACATAGGCACCAAGCAAAACATGTTGTTTGCAGACCTGGCACTGGAAATGTTCTTCCTGTGTAGACTGCCAGGTGGGCTGTTTTGTGGCTCAGTGGTATAGCTGCACATTGCTTATTATTCTATATTAAATTCCCCCATCTGTTTACATAGTGTGCTCAAATAAGTGGATAAGAAAAAAAAGAGGAAATTTGGAAAAACAGACACTGCAGGGAGCAACCAAAAATAAATAAATAAATAAATACAAAAGGCCCATAAATAGGTACTATAGGACTGGAGACTTCAAGCTCGATGGGGGTTCACGAAACTCAAAGCTATGATTCATGTGTTCCGAGGTGCGAACTTTCAAGCTTTAACATAAAAGTGTTTTCGCAACAGAGCCGTGCGTTAGCTCAGAGAATAAACGCAGCAGAAATGCATGCACGTCTCCTGTCTTGCATTGAGCCGAGACGTAATTTGCACCAACGACTGTTTTCCTTAATTGCACTGTGCACTGTTGTCTTTTCATGGCCATGCTTCATCGGGTGATTTCCTGAAGTGAGAGAGTCATCAGTGACCATGGAGCAGTCTACATGCATCGGACAGAGTGTGCATGTTATCCCGGCTTTAATCATCGTAATGACAGGAATGTTGACTTTAAAAGGAGACTTGGGAGATGAAGGAAAGGAGAAGAATACAACAACAAAACAGCTGATGAGTAGAAATGAGGAGTGATTTAATAAGTCATGAATCAGGATCAAAATAGGCTGAAAAGGCAAAAAAAACATCAATAAATAAGCTGAAATGATCATCGATTAAGAACGACTCAAACAGAGGTCTGGGCAAGTAGTGGAAGAAACCTGCAGGTAATATATATATATATATATATAGATATATATATATATATATATATATATATATATATATATATATACGTGGCAGGCTGGTGGCAGACGAGCATTCCCCGTCATCATAACCCCGGCGAGCTGTGAGAGGGTTGTCATGGCGACGGTAGGCGGGACGCTGTGATCCGTTCGCGGCAGTGCCTTCACACACTCTTTTGCCAGAAAGGGAACCCTGCACTAGTGTTTTTGCCAGGCCTGGAGCCGTCTCAAATTCCACAGACAGACATACTGTTACAGCACACCAATAAAAAAATACTCGCGCACATTTCTGTCACATGGAAGAAAAACATCTAACGCTGGGATCATTTCACACCCATGTAAATATGGCCTTAATAATATAAGCCCTTCAGTGTTATGACACTCCAACACCTTTTATTGGCACTTATAATAAGCGTAAAAAGCACATAAGATGTGGCATGTAGTAAAATGGAAGAATATACACTGCTGTAGGGTTTTTGTTGTTTGTAAAACATAATAATCTGTTGTAATGAACAGTGTTGGGGAGAAACCGGTTACATGTCATGACGTTACTGGTTACATACATGACGTTACGTCATTTAATTACAAAATAAAAGTACCAGTAAATCATTCAATTCCGAAAAATATAACCTACTTTTTCCACTTAGAATGTTACTTACAGTAAGCGCCACCTAGTGGACAAATGAGGAACCAAATGTAATTAGTTACTTTACTTTTACAATGTCATTTAAAAGTTACACTACATGTTACATTTTGAATCTTTCAATCTAGTGTAAATGTAAATTGTTATATTTAGTTATTATGTAGTGTAGCTTCCAACTATATCCAGTTTGACTATTAGACTGTAACAAATTCAATAACAGAGCTAAAACAAAGCATCAGGATCGTAGTGCCGAGGAAAAAGAGAATTATTTAGCTTTAAATATCTTCTGCCATCTGCGTAACTCTCATCTTTTTTATTTATTTACTTTTCACCCCCAGTTCAGGTCAAGGTTGTTTCCAATTAAAGCAGATAATAGTGTTGGATCCCATCTGTCATGTTATATTTTTTAAAAAGTGACATGTGATTCACTTTTGTCCGCTTCATGAACCTTTATCCCCGGCACCGCTTCAAATCTTGGCACATTTTATTTTGGCACATTTTTTATTCTTGGCACCCTTTTAGAAGTTAAAAACAAGATGTTTTTGTGCAATAGGGGCACGGTGGCATAGTGGTTAGCACGTTCGCCTCACACCGCCAGGATCCGGGTTCGATTCCCGTCTCGGTCATGTGTGTGTGGAGTTTGCATGTTCTCCATGTGCCTCAGGGGGTTTTTCTCCGGGTTCTCCGGTTTCCTCCCCCGGTCCAAAAACATGCACGGTAGGTTGATTGGCACCTTGGAAAATTGTCCCTAGTGTGTGAATGTGTGTGTGTGTGTGCCCTGCGATGGGTTGGCATTCCATCCAGGGTGTATCCTGCCTTAATGCCCATAGACGCCTGAGATAGGCACAGGCTCCCCGTGACCCGATGGAAGATCGGATAAAGCGATAGAAAATGAATGAATGAATGTTTTTGTGCATATTAATCCTGGTTCCAATCACAATATAATCATTTACTGTGAATTGTCAATACATACAAATGGATTAAAGGCACTTAAAATGTATAAATTAATCTGGGAAGAGAAACACTCTTGGATTTAACTTAAGTATTTTCCTTGGACTAGAAATTAGCATTGTAAATGTGAAGACCATAATAAATATTAGTAGCTGAAGAGCTGAAATTAGTTTTACAGGATGAATACTAAACTTTTATGGTAATTTATACTATCATAATGGGATTTATAATGAGAATTATATCAAAATACAAATCCTCTGGTCAGACTGCTTCTTTCCTCGATCCGCCCTCCTGCTATGATTTATTACCAGGTTTTACCGCCTACTACACACATCCGCAGCTCATTGTTTACCCACTCATCCTTACATCTGTGCTGTGTTTACTTACGATCTTTGCGTCTGGACAAAAAACGCTTCCTATTCTGTCCAGGCTTTAAACTAGTTCTTAGCACAGCCAGTGTGCTATCAAGTTCTCACCATGTTGGTTTTATGCGTTTTTCTCATTATCATATCTTGTTATAATATGGTATTTACCAATAAGAATGCACTAGAATTACTTTAGTCTCAAACTTAGACACCAATGTTTACAGATCACCAGATTGTGTTATATAATTGTGTCCAGTTATAATCTGCAGGATCTTGAAGATGATTATTTGACAGGTTGTTTGTATATTTAGACCAGATTTCAGCTGGAAATTAAAGCAAACAATAACATAAACACAACAGGTTTGTATTAAAAATATATGCACATGGTTAAATGTTTAAAACGTGTGTGTGTGTGGGGGGGGGGACTTTCTGACTCAGGAATCTTTTAAAATTTTGACAGACCGGACATTAATGTTAATACTCAGTGTATCGCCACACCTAATGCGCCCCCTGGTGGAGCCTCAGGCAATTACAGGACATAATTACAATTTGATTTGGACAATTCCGTACCGATCTTCGGTCTATGGACCGGATTAAAAAGGACCAAAAGATGTGGCCGTAGTTTTCCCACCCTTGATTTAAAACATCCTTAGACGCATCTTGAGAGTGAAGAACGTGGTATATCTGTAGCGCTGTACATCTGGCCGAGAGTGAATGTGTAATAAAATTAGAATCCTTGTTATTATTATTATTATTATTATTATATCTCTACATATTTGGTCATGGGTCATGAAAGGTGCGGTGGAATAATGAGAGAGGGACAAAAATACACACAACACATCCTCACTGCGTTTCTTGACACGCCGTGTACCTGCTAATGAGAACGCGCAGATGCTTACGGAGTGTCAGGCCTTCCGAGCCGTTAAAGTACCAGAATATTATCACCCACGTATTAATCATTATTTAGCCAACTTCATTAACTGTTCTATCGTACTCAAAGTTGTGGGAAGCCACACTAATACACCTTCAACGAAAGGGACGATATCATGTAGCCAGTCTATAGATCTGGGTGATACATCGTATAAATTAAATCTCTGATTTTTTTTAGACAAAGATACAATACAGAGGGAAAATGTGTTTGGAATAAATAGAATTTGGAATAAACATTTGCAGGGTTTTGGTTTGTTGAACGTCTGAATTTTCCCTACGACTGATGAAACCCCGCCCCCCTCTCAGGAAACGAACTCTTCGGATTGGTCGTAAACCATAAACACAAATTAATCAATAATAACGATTATAATCCCATAAACCCATGATGTGATTAGGACAAGAATCATGCATATATTCATTGTTCTACTTGTTGGACAAATCACCCGATGTGGGATACACTTCCCTCTAGTGGCGGGATGCCATCACTACGCGGGTAACAGTCGCATGCATTGTGGGAGATGTAGTTTATTGTCGATGCACGCTTAAAAGCCTTATTTTAAAGCAAATGAACATCTTTTAATCTCTTGCGGGTTGCATAAAATGACGTTCATCCCGCTGGTCTTGAGTTTGTGCTTGATATAGATTAATACGCTACTAAAAAAAAAAAAAACAGCGTCACAGCCGGTTACACGTTACGGGAATGGCACTGGTGAAGAATAGTCACGTTATGAGAAGATTTATGCTCCTGGTGCACACTTACTCACCTCCGGCTGCTTCCATAGAGACAGATACACCGGTGGGTGTGTAAGTGTGATGGCAGTAATGGTCCATTAGGGCAGGACACTCTCTCCGTCACCTGCAGCGATTCCCATCAACCTCATCAAATACACCGGATCTAGGTGTGTGTGTGTGTGTGTGTGTGTGTGTGTGTGAAGTAGGTGTGAGAACACACTACAGCGACATGCATATGTGTGTGGACTAGAGTTTTAAATAGAAATGCTTTCTAATCTCGCCCTACTAAATAGAAACGCTCACCAAAAAGGCAACAAGGCTCGATTATCAAGGCCACTCCTGTCATATCACCAATAATTCGGGGCAGAGACCAAGACTGGGCCTTCACTTCACTTCAAATCAATTATGAATAAAGGGATCGAAAAGTAATTGCTTTGGAATATATTGGCCACAGAATCCCCACCCTGTTGTTCCTAATGAATTTATACGGTTTATAAGGGAAGGAGTGATCGAGGGGGGGGGGGGGGGTTCTTCTTTGGTGGTGTTTATTACAGTGTCTCGTATGTGATGTAGAAACACTGTTTACATCACTGGGTAGTTACTGTTTTTATTTATTTATTTCTAACTAATGAAAGCATTGCAGTTGGATCCTCCTTTGCACCAAAGCACATTTCTGTCTGTCGGCCTGTAAATCTCTCTCTCTCTCTCTCTCTCTTTCTTTCTCCCTTGTCTCCTGAAATTCTCGTCTCTCTTCTCTCTCTCTCTCTCTCTCTCTCTCTCTCTGAAAAAAAAGCGGCTCGACCATTTGTGAGTGCTGATGCCTGTTTTACAGTTGAGGCAAAAAAAAAAGAGTATTGATTAAGAAGGATGAGAGGAAAAGACAATAAGTGTGAAAATCAAACCCCATTCTGGCTGCTGCTGGTGTGTGTGTGTGTGTATGTGTGTGTGTGTGTGTGTGTGTGTGTGTGTGTGTGTGTGTGTGTGTGTGTGTGTGTGTGTGTGTGTGTGTGTGTGCGTGTGTGCATAGTACATAGTAATGCTTTTTACAACCATCCAGCATGTAAAAATTACATCACATAAAAAAAAAAATGTAAATAAAAAATATAAAATAGAATAAAATAAAAATAAAATAGAATAAAAATTACATCTTTATATATATATATATATAAAAAAAAAATATATATATATATATATATATATATATATATATATATATATATATATATATATATCTATATATATCTATATATGTTTGTTGCTTCACTTTGTTGGTTGTTACTGAAGTACATATGAAGTACATATTTGTTTGTTTATTTTTTATAAGAAAAAATGCATATCATTAAGTCGAAACCAACGAAGCGTCATTAACAGGATTAGATCCTTCCATCTGTGATTCTTTAAAAAAAATAATAAATAAACAGCATGGGCGGTTCAGGGAGTTGGGGAAAGAATTCCCTACTCACTCCTGTTGACAAGACGGCTGTAAAGGTGAGAGGAACATAGAGAATCTCACTGTATGTGGACACACACACACACACACACACACACACACACATACTGTATGCCGAGGTTCGGAGACAGCCGTGTCCTCTGAGGAAACTTCTTGTCCAAGACGGCTTTAAATAGTACTTCAATCCTATTATATTTATCCTCCGTCGTCCTTCGCTGCAGGTAGCCATGATGTTTCCACTCATTAACCACAACCTCCTTCATTCCACGTTCGCTTTTTATCCCATAATATTCCTCTGCTCAATCCCGCTCATTCCAACCTGCAGGTGAGAGAATTGTGCTTTTGTCGCACGTCCTTATTTCTTTTCCCAGCACTACATCACAGAAGTAAACATCTGCTTCATGAAACACATCTGCTCACTGTAAAAAATAAATAAATAAATAGCTATTTTGGTTCAGGTGTTTAGACACATGTAGACACAAGACTTTAGACACATGTAGAAAGCTTTCTGCTCCCATGTATGTACATTTCTGATTATATAAAGCTTGGAGAGAGAAAAAAATGCTCTCTCATAATAATGGCTTAAAACTGTTACTAATAAATGTCAAATATACCAAAAGTTTCTTTTTACTCTTGAACAAGTCTTTATTGCATGTGTGTTATGATTTATACAACTGCCTCACACCGCCAGGGTCAGGGTTCGATTCCCGTCTCGGCCATGTGTGTGTGGAGTTTGTGCATGTTCTCCGCGTGCCTCAGGGGGTTTTTTTTTTCTCCGGGTTCTCCGGTTTCCTCCCCCGGTCCAAAAACATGCACGGTAGGTTGATTGGCACCTTGGAATATTGTCCCTAGTGTATGAATGTGTGTGTGTGTGAGTGTGTGTGTGTGTCCTGAGATGGGTTGGCATTCCATCCAGGGTGTATCCTGCCTTAATGCCCATAGACGCCTGAGATAGACACAGACTCCCCGTGACCCGAGGGAAGATCGGATAAAGCGGAGGAAGATGAAAGAACAACTACACAGGAAAAGACAAAAACAGGTTCAAAGAGAGCTTTTAATATGCTTGTAATACGAGTACAAACGCCAAGTTTACACAATCCTATTTAATCTATTGTTTACTCTAAAGCATGAAGATTTTTTTTTAAGTGAGGGGGGGTTATGAAGGGAAGAGTAAGGACGTGGCCTATTTTTTTCCTCCCTCTCAATGTCACACACACACACATACTGTACATACTGTATCGGAGTGCAGAAGCCCGTTAAGGAGACGATATATGCAGGTGTGGGATTGAAGGTTTTGGCATTAGGTATGTGCTGTGAGGTTCTGGAGCATCTCTCAACATCACTCCTGTGTTATCTCATGGCCTACGACTCTGCTCCAGAGGAAAAACCTTACCTCGATCGTTCATTTACATTTACAGCATTTAGCAGCTACGCTGCTTATCCAGAGCGACGTACACAATAGTACTTTAGGTCTAAGAATATATTCATTCAGGAATGATTGATTACAAACTTAAGGTAGAAAATAAGCATAAACACAGTTGAGGGATTTATTTATTTATGGTTTCCTGGACAGCGAGAAGGAAGACGTGTTAGGATAGGGTGTTGTTGGAAGAGATTGGGGTTTTCTGTCGTGGTTTGAACATGCAGCAGTGACTCTATTATTCGGACATCCAGGGGACGTTCATTTCACCACCTCAGTGCCAGAACACTGCCTATCTCAGGTGTCTATGGGCATTAAGGCATTAATACACCCTGGATGGAATGCCAACCCATCGCAGGACACACACACACACACACACACACACACATTCATGCACTAGGGACAATTTTTCCAAGGTGCCAATCAACCTACCGTGCATGTTTTTTTTTTTTTTGGACCGGGGGAGGAAACCGGAGAACCCGGAGAAAAACCCCCCCTGAGGCACGGGGAGAACATGCACAAACTCCACACACACATGGCTGAGACGGGAATCGAACCCGGACCCTGGTGGTGTGAGGCGAACGTGCTAAGCACTAAACCACCGTGCCCCCTTGCTTCGTACATCAGGTTTGATATTAATACGTACAACTGTCACATCTGTCTGTCATACCACATGGTTTTATTACAGAAAAGAATATCTCCAAAACAAAATACTTACAAAATGAACCAAATCCTGCTGTATTTTATTTCAATAAATAAAATGAGCCTCGAGGCTTCTTTGCATAAATATATTGAATTAAACAGTCACTGACTCTGAGATCGAAAACTACACACTCTGACAGGTACTGACTGTAACGAGGCACAGCTAAAAATATTATTTGGTTTAAAAATGTTGTGCTATAATGTATGAAAGGAAGTAAATCAGTTGTTTATGCACAAGATTTTCATTACATTTTTCACTGCATGCAAAAATGTGTACAATTATGTGCTCATTATGGGGGGTTAGGGTGGTTTAGCGCTTAGCACGTTCGCCTCACACCTCCAGGGTCGGGGGTTTGATTCCCGCCACCGCCATGTGTGTGTGGAGTTTGCATGTTCTTCCCGTGCCTCAGGGGGTTTTCTTTGGTTTCCTCCCAAATCCAAAAACATGCACTGCAGGTTGATTGGCACCTTGGAAAAGTGTGTGTGTGTGTGTGTGTGTGTGTGTGTGCGTCCTGCGATGGGATGGCGTTGCATACAGGGTGTGTGTCCTGCCTTGGTGCCTGAGATAGGCACATAGGGTTCCCCATGAAGTCGGATAAAGTGGTAGAAGATAAATGAATGTGCTCACAAGTATTGAATTGTCTTTGATGTGCTTTTAAAGTAATACTAGGCTTATAGGTGTTAAACTCGGGTCACTGTATGGAACTAGTGCAGCGCTTTAACACTAAAAGGCTGCATGAATAAACCAAAATAAGTATATAAAGTATATAAAGAAAGAAAGAAAGCAGAGGAAAGAAGGAAAGAGGAAAAAGGAAAAGGTAAAAACGAGTAGAAAGATAGAAGTACATCCAGGCAGGAGAAAGAAAGGAACGGGGAGTTTTTTTGAAAAGCCTGTCAACAATCACAGCCTGCTGCTGGCACCACAAACAAGTTCCATCTCCCTTATCCACTCATCCCAGTGCCACGTCCAAATCTATGCACTGTCCGACACACACACACACACACACACACACACACACACACACACACACACACACACACACATTATGCTCTGTACCAGAGCTGGTTACCAAGGAAACAACACGTCAGAATATGCACGCTTTGTATTTCTTTTAAAAATCTCTTTTTCAACGGGTTTTGTTTTTGTTTTTGTTTTTGTTTTTTTACTGACACTGTATTTAATGGAAATCTGTACACCGGCGTCAAAACTATTCACATTTATTCCTCTGGTAGAAGTTGCCGTTTTTACTCGAGTAAAAGTGTAAAAAGTAAAAGTAATGTAAGGAGAAAAATTAGGGACATTAAGGACAAAAGCTTCCGATCGCTAATTTATCCAAACGCCCTACAGTAGCGTCATCTGTTTAGGACGAAGAGCGTTTGATAAACGAGCCATTAGTGGAGAAATAATCACTTTTAAGACGTGTTTAGCACGTTCGCCTCACACCTCCAGGGTCCGGGTTCGATTCCCGTCTCGGCCATGTGTGTGTGGAGTTTGTGCATGTTCTCCCCGTGCCTCAGGGGGTTCTCCGGTTTCCTCTCCCGGTCCAAAAACATGCACGGTAGGTTGATTGGCACCTTGGAAAAATTGTCCCTAGTGTATGAATGTGTGTGTGTGTGTGTGTGTGTCCTGCAATGGGTTGGCATTCCATCCAGGGTGTATCCTGCCTTAATGTCCATAGACGCCTGAGATAGACACAGACTCCCCGTGACCCGAGGGAAGATCGGATAAAGCGGTAGAAGATGAATGAATGAATGAAGACGCTGAACAGGAAATCACACTTTGTTACAGGATTTTTCAGCAGACATTAGGATGAATGGGCAAATAAAATAGAGAAGTACACATTGTTTTGTATATGTTGTGTATGTTTTATTACCTTGCAATGCTGTTTCTGTGTTTTATGGATTTCCGTCAATTTATACAAAAGAACGCAGCAAATATCAGCCTCGGAAAATGTATTATTTCCACATTTCATTGTGTTTTTTTTAACGCTTTTTTAAATTTTATTTTAAGACTGACAAGTTCTTGGTTTGATTATGTGTTCACAGATTCTGGCCATCATCTCAATTCTATTCATTGTCCTATCAACCATCGCTTTGTCGCTCAACACCCTCCCAGAGCTTCAGGACATCGACGAGTTTGGGCAAACGACTGACAATCCTCAGCTGGCGCATGTCGAAGCGGTGTGTATTGCTTGGTTTACGATGGAATATCTTCTTCGCTTCCTCTCCTCACCTAATAAATGGAAGTTTTTCAAAGGCCCACTGAACGTCATTGACCTGTTGGCCATTCTTCCTTACTATGTCACCATCTTCTTAACGGAGTCCAACAAGAGCGTGCTGCAGTTCCAGAACGTACGTCGCGTGGTGCAGATCTTTCGCATCATGAGGATTTTGAGAATCCTCAAACTGGCTCGCCACTCGACCGGATTACAGTCGCTGGGCTTCACGTTACGCCGCAGTTACAACGAACTCGGGCTGCTGATCCTCTTCTTAGCCATGGGCATCATGATTTTCTCCAGTTTGGTGTTCTTTGCGGAAAAAGACGAAGAAGACACCAAATTCAAAAGCATTCCTGCTTCCTTCTGGTGGGCCACCATCACCATGACCACCGTGGGCTACGGGGATATTTACCCTAAGACGTTACTAGGGAAGATTGTTGGTGGACTTTGTTGCATCGCGGGAGTGCTGGTCATCGCCCTTCCCATTCCCATCATCGTGAACAACTTTTCCGAGTTCTATAAGGAACAGAAAAGACAGGAGAAAGCCATTAAACGACGTGAGGCTCTGGAGAGGGCCAAGAGGAATGGCAGTATCGTATCGATGAACATAAAGGACGCCTTTGTTCGGAACGCGGAGCTAATGGATGTAGTGGTGGTGGAGAAAACCGAAGAAAACACGGCCAAAACGGACAAAGTCCAGGACAATTGTAACATGTCACCTACCCGCTGGAAATGGACGCCTAAACGGACCATCTCGGAAACCAGTTCCAACAAATCCTTTGCTGGGAAGGAGCAAGAATCTCCAGGCAGGGACACCAGCCCGAGCAGTCCGCAACATCTTAATGTGCAGAAGCTGGAAGAGATGTACAGCAAAATGGCCAAGACCCAGTCCCAGCCCAATCTGAACAGCAAGGAGGAAGGTCATCTGTCCAAATTGGCAACGAGGAGAGACGAATTGGAAATGAGAAGCATTCCCGTTAATCGGGCTCCCACCACGACGGAAGGTGTGACGGATATGAGAAGCATGTCCAGTATTGACAGCTTCATCAGCTGTGCTACAGACTTCCTGGAAAGCTCGAGATTTTCCCACAGTCCCATTTCGACCCAACCCAGCCGCGTCAGCGTCAATCCGGGCCTCGAGACAACCCTCGAGCATGAGGCGATGAGGAAACCCGCCGGTCCATCCAAGCCGGGACGAACGCTGTTCTCCGACAGCCCTCGTGGTCTTCGCATCAGCAACCCTTTGAAAACAAGGTCTCTCAAGGTCAACTTCTGCTCAGGAGAAACCCCTGGTGCTGGTCCGGGACAAGGCGGAGGCGGCGCTCTATCGGACGCTTCCGATCGGTCCGTTATTAGTCCAGAATTGTCGGTCTACACCACCGCCAGTAGCAAGACACCACCCAAGTCACCCGAGACACTCGTCCCGACTGTTTTCACATTTCACGACGCATCGATCAGCAAGTACATCGACGCAGACACCGATGACGACGAGCACCTTCACGATGGACCGGGTTCCAGTCCTTCTGAATGTCTGTTGGCTAACACGAGCCCAAAGCTCAGCAACAGTTCTTACCAAAGAGGTGCCAATCACCTCGACTTATCACAGAGAATGCTGGGCCAGAACAGTCTGTTCTCCTTGGAGGGACGATCAAAGGGACAAGAGAATCACATGCTTTCAGGACACTCAAACACAATTAGCGAAAATAATTAACTGGAATTACACACGATATCCATTAACGTTATTCTAACAGTGACAGACGTTTGGAGTCAGCAAGCTCTTGGAATTACTGAAACTTCCCGCCTCAATACAGTTTAAGGAATTTCGTCGTCTGGATTTTTTCTTTTTCATCCCCCAAAAAAACACATATTAGAATTTATTAAAGCCATTTAGCGCAAAGAGCCCTTTTTTCTTCCACAAAACTGGCCTTAGTTTTATGTACCAATATTAAGAGTTGTATGTGTTACACTACTGGGTCATGTTGCAGATATCTCTATTTAACCAAACAAAAAAGGGTATGCATGTATGAGAATGAACAAGAGAAAACGTAAACCAGTAAAAGACTTCATTTCGCCCTGATAGAGTGATTTCCCATAATACAGCACTGTGATTTGCTGTTTTTTTGGTTCCTCTTGAGAGGAAGACATGCGTTGTGTGTTTTACCCTTTTGATGATGCATACAATTCCATATTTTGTTTCTTTTTCTTTTTTTAATGAATGTATGATTATGGAATTTCTCCTCAAATGCTACAGCTTTATTTACAGCGTTTCCTTGAAGCCATGCTCTTCGGTTGATTGTCTGAACACTGAGCACAAAGAAAAACAACAACAAAAAAACGGATGATGGGACAAGCACCGGGAAAAAAAACACTTTTTGCAGCTTTTCGGAACGACGACGGGACATTGTATAAAAGGAACAACGTTGGGAGTGGCGTACTCGTATAAAACCATATAGTTAGATACGGTTGTGAATTGCAATAGACTTTGGTTGTTGGGGGAGGGGCGAAAGAATTGTAAATGTATATTTTTCAAATACTTTCTAGGGGAAAAAAAACGAAAGGCAGAGAATGGAATAAATGATGCGAATCTATTAGTTTTGCATAGTATATAAAATATTTATTTTATTGTATTTACTAAATAATTTAGTCAGAAAACCTCTTTGTATTGTTTGCTACTGTCTCCTGTATGTCTGTGTATATGTTGTGAAAGACTTCTTGTTCACTTATCCTTTGTATGATAAATTAAGCCAAAGACATGTACACTTATGAAGCTCGCACACACACACACACACACACACACACACACACACACACACACACACACACACACACACACACACATAGACACACTATCTCCACACTCAATAGCAATGTCTTTTTGGACAGGTCTAAAGCAGCCTATTTGTTTTCATATACTTTATTTAAGGAGATCTTTTGATACTGTTTTACCTTTACAACTAACTGCCACAGATAAGGAGCAGTTCAGTTGAGGCGATTCCTCGTGCATAATTCATCGGATATTCAATCGACATGACTAGCGAGCGATAAACGCTGCAAATTACAGCACATCGCCACGACGTTCACATCAGATCTGCAGAAAAATACTGCCTTGCCTTAAATCATCAAAACAATTCTCAGCAAGTTTTTACAAACAGCGTACGTTATACGTAAGCCATAATACAGAGAAATAATACAGTGTGAATCAACAAAACACAATATATATATATATTATATATATAATATATATATATATATATATATATATATATATATATATATATATATATATAGTTATAAGCACACAAATAAACACAAATCCATCCATCCAATCCATCCAATAGATGCTCGGGAAAGATTTTTTTCTGTCTGACGGATTTAGGTGGCGTCAAGTTTATCTAATTGTTGCAACTCTTTACTTCTGTCCATCAGATGAAGGATTTACTGCCAGTCGTGGGAAAGTCATTAGCGCAGGTGCTAATTGCAAATCATGTAAAAAAGTCGGACCCCTGTGTGGTTCATAAACATTGGTGTGGCTGATTACTTTTTTTTAATGTTTTTTTATTATTATTATTATTATTATTATGCTTTTACCCAATGGAAGAAGTCAAAATTCTAAATCTAAATTTATAGGATGTAGGTAGTCTAAGAATTAGTCAGATTTAAAACAAAGAAAAACAAAAAAACAAACAAACAAAAAACAACAGGTGATATTTACACTGTCTTGTTTTCCTCTCTGGCTGTTATATATCTATTTTTTACATTAAAAGACATGCTTTCTTCCCTTGTCTGTTTACCTGAAGACAGAATGTCAAAGTCATAAAAAAAAACACGTACAGAAAGCAATAAGAGCATTTTTTTTTTCAAATTATTGACGCTCATATATTAACCATCAATTAACATCTGCAGCAAAACCATTTGGGACTGTGTGGCGTACTGCTGAGCGAATGTTTGTAAGAGTCATGTTAAACTGTACATTTCTACGCACACTTTTACCGCATTATTCTCAAGCATTCCTGTTTGCCCACAAAAATCAATGTCAAGACTGGAAATAAAGATTATGTTTGGTCTGACCTACTGTGCATTGTAAAAAAAAAGAAAGAAAGAAAAGAAAAGAAACCAAAACCCTTTACTCAAGAAGGACGTTCCAAATACAATTATGAGCCTGAAAGCCGAATAAATGAGTTATGGTTATTGCTATTTTTTATTGCATTAAAAATAATAGAATGGGGGGGGGATCCATCAGAAGAGATTTCATTGCCAGAAGCATCCAGGGTCTGGGTAAGATTACACCTAATCACGGCTGGTTCAAATGTCTGCAAATAGGTGAGGTTAATGCAAATTCAAAAGCTGAGATGATGGTGTAGTGTATTCTGTGCTGATTCAGCAGGGCTGCCTGCAGGAACAGAAGATTAGGTGAAGATTTGTCTTCTTCAACACAGTGTGTGTGTGTGTGTGTGTGTGTGTGTGTGTGTGTGTGTGTGTGTGTGTGTGTGTGTGTGTGTGTGTGTGTGTGTGTGTGTGTGTGTGTGTGTGTGTGTGTGCTGTGTGTGTGCTCATGAAGGCTACATTCTGTACAATTTGTATGCAACATCTGTGCATTTCTGCAACATCAGTTTTGTCTTAGTACACAAATGCATTCAGTTCGGATGTAAAGGCTTAGATTTAACATTATTAGTAATATTTTTGGTAAGGTCGTTTGTGATTATGTACATCCGAACTTTAAGATATTTGATCTTGTGTTTCCCTGCTACCCAGTAAACATAAAGTAAACACAATCCAACTAAAAAAACGTATTTTTATGCGAAAGCATATATATATATATATATATATATATATATATATATATATATATATATATATATATATATATATATATATATATATATATATATAATCCGATATACGAAATACGATATTTGTGCGCCCTCTTGTGTCAACGTGAAAGCTGATATTAACGCAAATACACATCGTGAAATTATTGAGAACAAATACAGCGTAGATGCATAAATAAGCGGTCTTTATATTTTAATCATGTACTGCCTGGTGTACGCTATTCCTATACCTGAAGTAATTACCATAATGAATTATTGGTTTTGTTTGGTGCTCTCTTTACTTTAGTAAGATTTTTTTAAATGTAGTGGAGCGAAATGTATGTGCTGTAATAGATTGCATATACATTTAAAAAAAATACAGTTACAAATTGAAAGTCTTTAGTATCTGAGACGGTATATTTGCTGAGATGTGTGTTATTGGGCTGAGTAAGACACTCCATGTGATGTGCATCAATATTCACCTACACAATATTGATTAAAAAGACAATACTATATGATTAGATCTGGCACAGGGATGCATGTGGAGCGACAAATGACCGCGGACATAATTGTGCACATGTGGCCTTCTTCAATAACCGACACAAATAAAAACGAATGAACTGAGGGATTCTGGAACTACCATAACTCATTTTAATGTACAATCGAAGGCAAGACAGATGTCATTTAAGATCGATACAGATGTTTAATGCAACAACAACATGCTGTAACAACAAACAAACAACACGCTTTATTTAATGATGCGCTTTATCGAATCGTGAACACATGGAAAGCAGACAATTTCCTTCTGAAAGAATGGTTTTGTTACTTATCAACCGGTTTATTATTATTATTATTATTATTATTATTATTATTATTATTATTATTATTATTATTATTATTATTGGGGGCATTATTATTCGTCACACCGCCATTATTATTATTATTATTATTAATTATTTCCGAATTTTCTTTTCTTTTCTTTTATAATAAAAGGGTCGAATGAAAAAAAAAACACCTTCATAATAAAAGGAAAAAAAAAAAACATTCACAAAAGAATATAAGAAAAATAAATAAATACAACATACCTATAAACACATAAACAAAGTGAAATAATACTTAAAGACAAAAACTGGGATATACAACTTACTATAAGGGTTAAATAGATACATATACAGCAATAACTATAAAGCCAAATAAGAAAACAGAATGTACAGAATAATAAACAGAAATGCGTATTTTTTTAACGTTGTAAATGACGTCACGTTTAAGAATTCGATGTAGTATTACATCATCAGCGCGCGACTTGCACTTGGTGTGTGGCGCTCGCGTTTTCATGGCGCGTCAAAAGTCCTGAGTTTTTGTGGTGATTGTTTATTTACGTGTTTACGTGTTTACGTGGTACATGGTTGCTTACCAGGAGTCGTGTTAGTAAAAGGTTTGGATGCTATTATTATATATAATTTATGAGGCTGAAAAAGCTGTGGTAAAAAGGATAAATGCGTCTACACTGTGTTACGGTGTGTGTGTGTGTGTGGATGCTAGCGCTATTTCTAGCTAGCATGCGCGATATAAACCGTTTTTTCCCCTCAGACATTATTATTACCGATACTCCTTATAATGTATTTATGTTTATCAGTGGTGTTTGTTTACATATCTGAGTGTTTATGGGGTTCACATGACGGAGAAATTATGTATTTGTGATTTATTAGCCGATAAAGCGTGTTGGCGGCATCGGCGGAATCCCACCTGCATTCATTCCCACACAAACCCGCCTCCTGAGCTAACATTGGTTCAGGGAGATGCGAGCTCAAGGCATTGGACTCTGCACCAGAAGGTCGCAGGTTCGAATCCCGCAACCACCATGTTGGGCCCCTGAGCAAGGCCCTTAACCTTCAACTGCTCTGGATTAAGGGCTCCTGCCATATGCCGTCAATAATAATAATAATTCGTTACGTTTATATTGCGCTTTTACATTATGGGAGAAGGTGTACAGAATCCACCTGGATGATGTGACGGCAGCCATAGTGTGCCATAATGTCTAACTGGTGGAGAATGATGAATCAGGTGGCCGTGATGGTCAGAGGACATTGGGCGGATTTTCCCGAGGACACGCCTCTACTGTTTTCCGAAAGACATCCTGGGGTCTTTAATGACCACAGAGAGTCAGGACCTCACTTTAATGTGGGAAGGCTGGTGCTTTTTTGACACTATAGTGTCCCGCGTCACTATACTGGGTTGTTAGGACCCAAACAGACCACGGTAAGCGCCCCCTGCTGGCCCTCAAATGCATATCACCAGGGAGGGTTGTAGATCTGTGGTTCGAAGTGCTGGGCTTCTGATCGGAAGGTCGCGGGTTTGAGTCCCGGTATCACCAAGCCTCAACCCTTGGGTCCTTCAGCAAGGCCCTGTGCTCCAGGGGGCGCTGTATCATCGCTCGGACCCCAGCTTCTGAACAAGCTGGGAATTTCACACGTGACAAATATTCCCGTCTAATCAGCTTTCAGATATGCTTTGTGGAAGAGGTGTTTATTTCTGAATGTGTCAAATGTACATTTGACTCACACTTTCTCTGCACAGCTCTCCATCCCGGCCTTTTACAATGAGCTTGTTCGGTTCAAGTGCTGGATTTGGGGCTGGAGGTACAAATGTATTTGGCAGCACCACAACAGACAGCCATAATCCAATGAAGGTAAACATCCCCAATCCCCTACACTGCTGTGCATGTCACTGTAAATGTCGCCGCTTTTATAAACATCTCGTTGATACAGGATGTCGAAGTGACGTCTCCGCCCGACGACAGCATTAGCTGCTTGGCCTTTAGCCCGCCCACATTGCCTGGAAATTTTTTGATTGGCGGCTCTTGGGCCAATGATGTAAGTTTTTTTATTTAAAAAATGTATCAGTTCCTTTCTTGCTGCACGTGTACATCCGTTTACCATGCTCTGTGTTTTTAGGTGAGATGCTGGGAGGTGCAGGATAATGGCCAGACAGTCCCGAAAGCTCAGCAGATGCACACGGGTCCTGTCCTGGATGTCTGCTGGAGTGATGTAAGACATCGTTATTAATAAAGTTAAAAACCACTTTGTGTCAAAAATCTGCATTCAGTGCCGCCGTTACGTATTGTGTTTGATAGAGTTACCGAAAATTGTATCCCGTTACGTGAAAATGGGAAAGAATGTGTAAAGAATTTCTTTTGATGATGTCAGATTAAGTGTTGGGGAGGGGGGGGAGGATTCGAGATCACATGGTGAGCGTGCATATACTGAGATGAAAGATTGGACAATAAATTTTTTTCATACGGTCATATAATTTTAAGTTGTCGCGGAAACAAATCATTGCAATCAGTAGGGCAGGATAGGGATAATATTTTGCCATTTAGGAAATATAAGGATTTATGTGAAGTACTGCATAATAAGCTATTTATGAATGATATAGATGGATGAATTTGCCCAGTATAATTTAGATTAATCAAACATTTAATATTAAAAACAACTACATTGGCATTTATTATATTTCAAGAACAGATAACTGCTGTTGTTTAAAAATATGATATTTTTGAATGTCTTAAGGCTTTATGTCATCCGATTTTAACAGGATGGAAGTAAAGTCTTCACAGCCTCCTGTGACAAAACTGCCAAGATGTGGGATCTGAACAGCAACCAGGCCATGCAGATAGCACAAGTATTTATACATTTATTTTTCTATTCATAGGATTTTCTTCCCCACCATGTTGCAGGCAGCAAAAATAAAGATTAATTTTTTTGTCTGTCACATATCGTCATATTCCTGAAGTAAAATTCCCATGCCATCCTCATGTCTGTTTCTGACATCATGGGCATAATTTTATTTATTTATTTATTTTGTTAGGTCTCCTTCTGTACTACTTTGTTTCCTCTCTACCCACCCTGTTCACTTCTCATGTAATGTCCCGTCTCCCCGTATCTCTTCTATTCTTTTGAAACTCTGCTAGTTAGACAAGCCTCCTTGTTACAGCACATCATCTGTACGTGGCATCCTGTGAAAGCAGAACTTCCTGTGCACAGCAAAACTAGAGTTAAATCAGTCAGGACGCATTCAGACGCAGACGTCTGTCATCTGCAAAACCATTTCCTTTTTGACGGTTGCCTCACTTTCATTTGCACCAGTTGCTCCTGAATGGGTCTCTTCATTATTTTGAATGCTGTGTCTATATGTTTAATACTAATTCGTTTGTGTTTGTTGTTTTTATTAAGCATGAAGGTCCAATCAGGACAATCCATTGGATAAAAGCCCCGAATTACAACTGTATCATGACTGGTAGCTGGGACAAAACACTGAAAGTATGTCTTGCTGCAAATATTTCAAGATTTCTGTCCATTTAAGCCTTTACTTATTAGAAGAGCATGTTTGTATTCACTCTGTGGTTTCAACACTGTTGGAGAAGTGAAATGACATGGTTTTGTCATTGTGACTCAGTTTTGGGACACGCGCAATCCAAACCCCATGATGTCCCTGCAGATGCCAGAGAGGTGCTATTGCGCTGACGTGGTAAGACAAGGGTTATGGAAATTGTTTACTGGGAATGGTCATTATTATGGAGTTCAGCGAGTAAATGGAATATAGGATGTATTGGTTGAATGATTTGCAGTAACATTTTTTTTCACCCTTTATTTTCATTCTCCTGCCTTTTTAATGTACAGATCTATTTAGTGCACTATTATTGCATTTATTATTCAAATACATAAAAATATGGAATTATATAGTAAATAGTAGTGTATGAGCTGGATTATAATTTTTTTAATTATTATTTATTTCTACAGTAAATATTTTTGATTTGAAGCCAGGTTTGCTCTTTGTGTCCAGGTGTATCCCATGGCTGTGGTTGCCACGGCAGAACGAGGGTTAATCGTGTACCAGTTGGAGAATCAGCCGTCTGAGTTCCGGCGTATAGATTCACCCCTGAAACATCAGGTCGGTCCAACGTTTTCGTCGTATACAGATATATATATATATATATATATATATATATATATATATATATATATATATATATATATATATATATATATATATATATATATATATATATATATATTATAATTATTGCTGTAATATATTATTAAACATTGTGACTCAACAATGACGTGTTATTTAGCTACGTCGAAATTTATATTAATTTATTTCTTTTATTTTTACAGCATCGCTGTGTGGCCATTTTTAAGGACAAACAAAATAAGCCCACTGGATTTGCGCTGGGCAGTATTGAGGGACGTGTGGCCATTCACTATATTAACCCACCCAATCCGTGAGTTTTATAAAAAAAAAAAATAATAATAATAATAATAAATAAATAAATAAAGCAGTCGGATCTTTACCCCACTACCCGCTGCCTCGCGCAGTCTGTAACATATGTTTGTTGTTTCTCTAGCGCCAAGGACAATTTTACATTCAAGTGCCATAGATCTAATGGAACAAACACCGCAACACCACAGGATATTTACGCCGTATGTATAATTCCTATTTATGTATTATGGGGAAAATACAGTTTGATAGTGGTTTAACCTTAGTCATCACAATGAACTGCTGATGTGTTGATTTATTAAATTGTAAACGTAAATAACAAGCTGCTCTGTTTACAAAAGCGAGTTTTTTTTTTTTTCCTCTGTTTTTCTCTTTCTATTTTCTGGCGCTAGGTCAACGCCATCGCTTTCCATCCGGTGCACGGGACGTTGGCCACGGTCGGCTCTGATGGCCGCTTCAGTTTCTGGGACAAGGACGCTCGTACAAAGCTAAAAACCTCCGAGCAGCTCGACCAGCCAATCACGGCGTGCTGCTTCAACCACAACGGCAACATCTTCGCCTACAGCTCCAGCTACGATTGGTCCAAGGTACGAACATCGCGGTCCTTGTCCATTTATTCATTCAAACTCATAAAGCCTGATCATTATGCACTTTATCCAAAATGGTTTACAACCCCCCCCCCCCATACACTAAACAGCGAGTAAAGCACCATAATGTGTGATGTTTTAAATTTTTTCCCTTATAGGGACATGAGTACTACAACCCCCAGAAGAAAAACTACATTTTCCTGCGGAATGCCGCTGAGGAACTCAAACCTCGGAACAAGAAATGGTGAGAGTGGGATTTCCGTTACCACGGAGACGGTGTCTTTCTTCAGGCTTCATTGTGCTCTCCACTTTATGATGATTTGACACTTGCCTACTTCAGCATCCCAGGATGCTTTGCATGCAGGAAAAAGGTGGCTTTTTTTTGAGGAATAGGAAATATTTCTCCGAGCCTGGATGTCTGAAAACAATAGTGCTACCGTTTTTTTTTGTTTGTTTTTGTTTGTTTTTTTCCTTGATTACAGAAGCTGCGATGCTTAACTTTAAGAGATGCGTGTACCGAATGAAGCTACAACAGCATTTCTTGTTTTCAGAATGACCGTGGTCTATAATCAGCTTAGCAAATACCGGGGGAAAAATGTACTTGTTGGAAAAAGAAGGATGTATTATACTATATGTACAATAAACATGCTTCTTTTTAAAAGAAAACGTATGCCGTTATGCCTTATGACTGACCACTTTCCCTCCTGTCTTTAGATCTCGTCAAGCTGTAACACCTCAGAAGACCTACGTTAGCATGTAAATACGGGAGAAAGCAAGAGAGACCGTCTTATGGCTAACATCTGGACCAATGACGTGGCTTTACATACATTGTATGGACCAATCAGAATGGGCCAGCCACTCCTACACGATGGTGATGACAGCAAATTGCTTTTGCACTGCACGAGCGAAGCAATGCCATGCTAGTGTTACTGGTGTACGTGATTTTTGTTGCTCTTCTTCATAACTGCAGCTTTTCTTTTTTTTATATATTTGAATAATGCTTTCCGAAGCAAAAATGCCCTTTCCATCACTTCTTTGCTGTCACAACATGGTGTAGATTATAAACTTTATTCTGTGAAATCAATAAATGTCTCAAGGAATACACATTTTGACATTTTTTTTGTTGTTCTCGGGGTTTGGGGTGAAGTGAAGTGAAGGTAGATGCGCGTGTGGATTTAGATTAAATAAAAAAAAAAAAACTTTAGTGTGAGGATAATCCCCTCCCTGTATAACGGAGCATGTTCACGATAAATATGCATTTTAACAGTACACGTTAAACAAGTTCGGAATGTTATAGCGGGCCGTAATAACACGTTATTACTGTGCCATTGCAATAAACCTTTATGATCGCATATAGATATGAGGTGTTGAGTTTGAGCTCCCTTTAATATCCACTAGGGGGCGATGCTTTACCTTTTCTGTGGACGCGTGGTACAATCAAAGCCCACAGATCAAAGTGTGTGTGTGTGTGTGTGTGTGTGTGTGTGTGTGTGTGTGTGTTCCTATACTTTAGGAACTTATTGATCGGATATGTAGAGCAGGTTGTGTGAGCTACAAAGGGTTGCGAGTGAGGAGACTTGCCTGATTTGAGTGTAAAGGTGTGAGAAGTTGCACTCTCCTGCAGCCATTAGAAAATCACCTCACTGTCAGCGTGGCTTTTTACACTTAGCACTCAGACTTCAATGGGTTCTGTGGGAGGGAAACTACCGACACCAGACACGTCTTCTAGTCTTCGGTGCCTGATTCTTTCACAATTAGATATTCAGTAAGAGTTCAAGGACCCCCCAAGGTTATGCATCTTCACCTCCAAAAACAAAACAAAAACATAAGTTGTTGTGATGCAGATCTATTAAATGACAAATTGTATTTGTCACATACACGTGCATGCAAAGAAAATAGTGCAGTAATAAAAAATAAAAAAATAGTACAAAAAGATAAAGTAGAATACAAAAAATAAAAATAGGACAGAAATGACATCTTTATATATAGTGTATAAAGTGTCCATGTGAATAAGATAAGAGGAGGTGAAGGTGATATTATAAATAATTTGTTTATATATATATATATAAATGGTATTGTTATAGGCCGAGATGCAACGCTAAAACCTGAACCCAATACATTTTGCCAGTTCTGTTATAAAATAAAATTGTTACGGTAAATAGCTATAATATTCCTGTACAATTTGAAATGTTGCATTAAGCGAGGAGCCTACATTATGAGTTGAGCGTTAGAGAGGTGCCAGACTTCCAGACCTCCTGTATTAAACCAGTCCACTTTATTAGTGAGGTAGAGGAAGACTGTCCCTCCTAATGCCATGAAACTATTTGTAGGACACAGTAAAAAAAAACAAAAAAAAAAAACAGTGGTTAAAACTGGCACAGTTACACGAGTAAAGAAGTGAATGGTTGTCAATGGTGATACAAGCCCTGGCCTGTTCTCCCTGTTGTCTGGAGGCTTTGGCTGATTGATGCTGTTCTGAAAGGCCTTTGTGACCATGCATTTGGGTTAAAGGAGATGGAAAATCATAATATAAACTCAGTGTGATGGGCTCAGTTGGGCGGCAAATCTTTATGATCTCTATACAATATCTATCTACTCGTTATTTATAAGTGTTTAACATGCTGATTGTGTACTGATGACTAAATTCATTCCCTTTCTGGTCTGTTGGCGTTAATGTAAATTGTGTGAGTCGCTGGTGAATCATTTTTGTATGATTCTTGTTCCGGTTCCAGACTATTTTTTTCTTTTGATGAAGGAATTTCGCTTTAAAAAGACATAAACCGTGTATTAACTTTTGCGTTTCATCTTTTATCTGTCGATATCAATGATGGAAATGCACTTTTACGCATTGCTTTGTTTCCACGCACCAGGAATATCGTTTAGTTTGAGTCTCTGATAAAATGATTTTGTTTGTTTGTTTTTTATTATTCCACTTTATTCCTGTAGGGAACTTTTGAGTGAGGGCACGTTGTCTCCTCTACACCGGCCGTTTTTCTTTGTTTGGCACAAGGACAAAAGCAGGTGCAAGTTTGCGCGAAAGCGGACGCAGGGGGCGGAGATTTGTGCGTCAGAACAAAGTTTTCTTGCTAGTTTATTTATTTATTTATTTATTTTTAACCAAGGATCCCTTCAAGCCAATTGGCTGAAACGGAGAGTGGGCGTGGTTGGTATAAACCCTCGTATAAATCAACTGCGCCCGGAAGAAAGGAAAGGGGCGGGGACTTCAGTACAGTTAAGTGCTTGTGGCGGTCTTGTACCAGGACGCGCGTTCACGCAATAATACTGCGATGGTTTATACTCACGCAGGAACTTTTACGGACTAAAGAACTTAAAAGCTTGGACAATCGAGCCTCATTTGAATATACCACAAGTTGAGATTCGGGCTCTCTATGCCAGGATATTGAGATCTATATATATATAAATATATTTACATTTTAAACAACTGCTCTTAGGTTTCCTTTTAGACTTTAGAGAACATCCAATGCTTTTACACTCGTTTATGAACAGCGCGCTCGAAGCAATGCACCCAACGGGCATCCAGAAAGACACGACGTTCACGAAGATTTTCGTCGGGGGTTTGCCTTACCACACGAACGATGCGTCCTTGAGAAAATACTTCGAGGCGTACGGAGAGATAGACGAAGCTGTGGTCATAACGGACAGACAGACCGGGAAGTCAAGAGGTTACGGCTTCGTAAGTAACTCCTGCTTCCTGGCAGCTCCGTGTTAATGCAGTGTTCATTCTCTTGCCTCTGTGTTATTTGTAACATGGCGTTATTAATATATGCGTAATATATTTGAACACCCCCACCCCTTTTTTGAGATCTCCAAAAAACCGTGCTTTCTTTCTTTCTTTCTTTGGATGCGTAACGTGCGTAAATGCGCACGCCGCGCATTCGCTTTGTTTTGTACGCAACAAAAGCAAGCTTGGATAAAGGTTAAAAATTAATTCTTAAGTGCAACCCCCCCCTTCCCCGAACCCTCCGTCCCTCACCTCCTCCATCCCTCCCTCCCTCCACGTGTACTTGCTGAATTCTTCAAGTCCACCCGCTGCCAAGTGCTTATTCAAGCTCCAAGCAAGAAAGTGCTGCTGTTCGTGAGTCGGAGCAGCAGCTGGAAGGGCTTTATATGGTGAAGTTTTCTAAATGATTGTCTACGAGCCTCCTCCTTCTCCTCCTTCTCCTCCTGCTTCTTATTCACGCTACAGTTAATGAAGCTCGACTTCAGCAGAGCCGCCTAAAAGTGTTTACAGGATCGTACAGGATCTGTTAGAGAGCACAGGTTCACTGTCGGCTTTTTTTTACACGCCTGAAGATCATTCCTCCAGGATTCCTTCGTGCTCTTGTTCTTGTCCTTCTATGTTTTGTGTTTAGATTCTTGTGACTTACACACACACACACACACACACACACACACACACACACACACACACACACACACACACAAACAAACATGTATATACAGAATTTTTAAAAATCAGGGGGAAAAATCTGTTCACCACCTTTTTATGCTCTCAACAATGCACCTTTTATATCTTAATGTGTATCTTAAAAAGTCCATATATACACCTCAAAGGTGCTATAAACACACACACACACACACACACACACACACATGTATACATATATTTATACTGATTCCAATCCAGATACTGACATATATCAAAGTATAGTTCCTGGGCTCTTTTTTTAATGCAGCTTGCTATTATCACGACCCCTTTTACACACACACACACACACACACCACACACACACACACACACACACACAACACACCACACATGTTCAGACAAAGGAAACTTCCCCTGGCAACCTGTTGAGTGGGAAGTTGCAGGTAAGTTGTGATAAAAAGAGTTACACTGCGCAATTTAACGTCAATCAGAAGCGTCTTATATTAAAAGGTACAAACGAACACAAACATTTGTGAGTAATCACTGAAACTGGAGCCGGCAGCGGTGCGGACGATCATGCTGATGCGGCACTATGCCAGGTTCGTAATGTCGCACATGTTGACTTGGAGGTCAGAGAGGTTAGCGCTGAAGTGCTCCAACGACTTTTTCCCCCTTTGTTGGCGCAGTGTGTGGTAGTGCAGGTTTGTCAGGATCGGGGAGATGACGGCTGTAGTGTATGTGGTGGTCTGGGCCATGATGCCTTATTCATTAAAAAAAATAAAACCTGTTTTCCCTGAAAGCTTTATTTTTCCTGCGAACTGGATTGTCCTGTTGTTTCTGTTTTTTTTTTTTTTTTTGGAAACTATGAGAAAAAGGATTGTACGCGGGCGAATTATGCATGCTTACATTTTTACATGTAATAACAAATTATGTAAACATGTGCCGAAACTGCACCGCAAGCCAGCAACGAGTCTCTCTGCTTTAAAGCTTATATTGTTGTTAATAACATCTATGTCTGCTTATAATGCCTCAAAGGTTTTTTTTTTTATTAAAGTGAAAAAAGACTTTTTTGTTGTTGTTGTTGATGTTTACAGCAGTCTGTTTTGTCCTGTAGGTGACAATGACTGACAGGTTAGCAGCAGAACGAGCCTGTAAAGACCCAAATCCCATCATTGATGGTCGTAAGGCCAACGTCAACCTGGCGTACCTCGGAGCCAAACCACGCAGCCTTCAGACAGGTAAACACCACAAACAAACAAACACTGTATTTTATTCATTCCTTTACTTGCATTTTCGCTTTTCTAACTTCCACCTGTGTTGTTTTGTTTTTTTTTGCTTTTATGATCTTTATACCATTTCTTGTGTTTTATAGGCATATCGATCGGCGTGCAGCCAATTCATCCAGCACTTCTACAAAGACAGTATGGGTAAGTTAAATGTTTGTGATACGTTGTGTAGTTGGATATTGTCGCAAAGACACAACCATTATTTTACAAAACAAAAAAAAAAAACACAATGACTGCACATATAAAGGACGTTCTTTGTGCTTTTTGTCATGACTTTTGTGGAAGAAAGATCGCTATTTGAGTTATTAAGATTGAATGAGATGACGTTAGAATTTCTTCTGATTGCTGAATGATGCACTTTTTTATTGGTGCACATGTATTATATGGATTATCATGAGATTATGGTTGTGTTGGGTGTATTCGTCCCCAGTGGCTATATATATATATATATATATATATATATATATATATATATATATATATATATATATATCTAATCTAACGAGTTTTTCATCTCCCAGAAAGCCTGCATTAGGAGTTTATTGTTCATTGTTACCACCTTTACTTGTCTAATTATAGTTGTAACCGCCACTGTGTTTCTTAGCAACCTTGAACCTGATGCGAACCTTTAACCGGCAATGTTCTAGCTCTCAAATATTTCGTTTGCTTTTGCCCTGGTGACAGACTGTTTATTTATTTATTTATTTGCAAATTTGTACCTACTTATTAACACGTTGATGTAAGAAAAACGGTAAAAAAAAGAAAGGAAAAAAAAACGGCATTCAGTCACCATGGTAACAAGGCGGAGCGGCGTCGAGGAGGGGGAACCTGTGTTTCTCCCTGTATGACAGGTGCTGTCTCATATTTCCTCAATTACAGCCTTCATACCCGTTTCCCCACCCTTTTATACACACTTGCACACCTGTCGCTTCTTTTTTTCACCCACGACCCCCCCCCCCCCTTCATGGAGCTCTTTGTTTCCTTCTGCTCAAAATCGCTTTGCTAAGATAAATATAAGATGTTCTGTTGTATTTAAATTCCCTTCCCCGGGAATTTCCTCCACATAAACCCTCGCATCGACACTATTAAAAGTGCATCACACGTGACATTTGGATTTTTCTGTGCAGATGTCGTTCGTTTTTCGACAGGATTGTGTGACGTTTTCTAAGCAGGTGAAATCAGTCATGTTGTCAGCTTAGTGATTAGACCGGGCCCCTGAAAAGTGACACCACAGTGAGAGTGCGTTTGGGTGGAGGGAGTGCGAGAGCGAGGGGGGGAGGGAGGTGGTGTGAAGTAAACGGAGGGAGTTGTGGGTCGTGTATTGAGCAAAGAGAAGATTGGAAACGTTGAAGTGATATGAGGAGGAAAAGAAAAAAAAGGGGGAGACGAGACTCGCTAAGACATGTGATCTGTTGCCTGGTAGCGCTTTGAAATGTCACTCCCTCTCTACAAGTTCAACACTGACCCTCGAGAATAAGAATGTATGCTTATGATAATCATGCAGAATAATTTACAGGCCGTCATTGTGTTTGATCATCTGTTATTTCAAACGTATTTACAACAGTCTATGTAAAATTAAATATAATATACTTTATAGTACATTATATATAATATACTGCTTGGATTATACAGTTCAGTTAAATTCCTATAAAACAATTCGTACAATAACGCCATTGCAAAGTGTAAATGTGACCTGCGTGAATACAGAGGTGCGTGTGTGTGTGTGTGTGTGTGTCCTTGAGCGCTGTATCAGCTAAGCCTGGTCTCTGGACTTTAAACAATGCTCCCAGTTACTCAGTCCATGACTCTTGTCAGGACAGTTTGTAAATTTGTGTGGCAGGAGTCACATGTTTTTGTTTTTGTTTTTGTTTTTGTTTTGTGTGCCAGAAGTCTATTTTCTTGTCTCCGCTGACGGATTTCGTCATGAAAGTGTTTCCACTAACATCCACTTTTCCATTCATGCTGTGTTATTTGGCCAGTCGATGATGGAGTTACATTACTGACGGATGAAGAAGGCTTCCTCCAGGCTACGTCTAAGTGTGGAGGTCCACAGTGGGTGCTGCCCGCCCTGACCCCACCCTTAAGGTGCCAGTCGTGGCTTGAGAGTGCAGTGTAGTGTGCTGTGACGGTTTGAAGTGCTGTGCGCATGTAATGACAGTAAAGCTTATGCTGATGCGTCTTCGTGACCTTCGCATGGTTTTGGGTTTGCAGTGCTGACTGAAGTGATTTACAACTGTTTTGTGTGTGTGTGTGTGTGTGTGTGTGTGTGTCTGTATGGGGGATGGGGGGCGTTATTGGATGTTTTGCACATGTTCTCCGCCCACACACCCTTTCCTGTTGTACCATGGTCTCTATAGTGCCTCGTTCATTTATGCACAACAGACGTGCATTATGTAAAGTTTTGTTTCATATTTATTTATGTAAAAGCATAGGTTTTTTTGATTTCCTCAACACATCGGGTGTATAATGCAAAATTATTTTGCATAGCTTTTATATATATATATATATATATATATATATATATATATATATATATTATTATTACTAGATAATAAACCCCGTATTTGATCATTTTCAAAAGCACAGCAATTAAAATGCAACATGTCCCTCATGATTGCTAATTAGTTATTAAGGAGAGCCACATTATATTATAGGAAATGTCTGTTTCATATTTCATCATATATCGACAGAAGTGTGAAACGATGTTTTTCAGATCCTGCATGTTGAAATCGGGGTCCCCTGGTGACACGGCTTTCCTTTTCCCTTGTGTGTGTGTGTGTGTGTGTGTGTGTAGGGGGGGTGGGTTTGTTCTGTTTGTTTCCAGGTGTGACATCTTGAGACCCCCACATCACCACACCTTCATACATTCTAAAAGGGTGATTTGATCGTGTGTGTGTGTGTGTAATAAAACCAACCTCCTACACAGACATGCTCTCCAGTGGAAGGGACTCACAGGGGTATATTCAGACCGTGTTAATAATAGCAGCGTCGTCTGCGAGCGACGAACGTCGTTTCTCCTCGCTGTTAATTACCCTCGGCAAAAAAAGAAATAAATAAAATACAAAATAAAAAAAGCTCACCTGTGAATTTTACTACAGCATTTAATATAAACATGCTATTTCTGGCGCGTGAGCATCGATCGCATGGTTAGTGCGAGTAGTTGTTCTGAGTGAAAAGCAGCAGCTGTTAAAACACTTGTGGGTGTTGGTGTAGAGAGAGAGAGAGAGAGAGACGCTGCCAAAAGCATCTGTCTCGAGCTCAGAACCCGTTCAAGACAGTCGGATTTACGCCGTGCACAATGTTGTGGAAGAGCCGTAAACCTGGAGAACATGCTTTTCCTTTCTGTCTGCTTCTGATTTTAACATTCGGGTGAAAATTCGTTCGTTCTTTGGTGGAAGCGCAATAAGGAACCTTATTGCATACGATCTAATCGTTAATAACACTTTTCTTATTTAATCTCCATCATGTGTTGTATTTCTATTGACTCATATATCTGTGTGTGTGTGTGTGTGTGTGTGTGTGTGTGTGTGTGTGTGTGTGTGTGTGTGTGTGTGTGCAGGCTGGCGCCGCAGTACGTATACCCGCAAGCCTTTGTACAACCCAGCCTGGTTCTGCCGTCTCAAGTGGCCTCCTCGCTCACTCCGACTTACGGGGACTACAGTGCCACTTATTCGTATGCCTCAGCCGGATTCGAGCACTACCCTTATGCCTCGTCCCCAGGATTCATGGGCTTTGGATATACCAACAGTCACATCGCTGCTGGCCCCGCCTCCTCCAGCACCAATTCACTGCACCAGACCCTGAGCAATGCGCCCACTGCTGCCACCCCTGCCTTTATCCAGTATCCACCGCAGCAGCATCTGCAACCTGAGCGCATGCAGTGAAGGCCTTGATGAGTGCATGTCAACTGAGGTGCGGAGGGGAAAAAACAAAAACATAAGGATAAAAAAACTTTTGCACTGTCACATCAGGATTTGCTTCCGGAGTCCAGAGACGGTGAAACTGTGCAGCGAAAGAGCTTCCAGGAGCACTGATGCTTTTTATTTTATATCTATTTTATTTTCCCTTTTACTGTCATTATTACTATTATTCCTGCTATTCATATCATACGCTTAATTGTATTAATGTTTCCTTTTCCTGCTCACATATTATTGTCACGATCAATCAACGTTAAGGTGCCTCGTTTGTATAGAGTGGAAAAGTTAAAGACGACGTTACAGTCAGACACTGAACATGAAGAGGATTTTTTTTTTAATTTAGAAGGTGTAAAATGGGGATTATTGCTGCTTATGGACACTGAGAGAGAGAGGGGGGGGGGTGAGAGGATGGTTATAAAGTGGAAAAGAACAGGAAATGCGATAGAACACCTTTACATGACGAACCCAGGACACACCGAGGAGAGTCTCAAACTACTGCTACTGCTTAAAAACACCCCCCAGGACTACTTTTAATTCTTTAATTTTTTATCATGAAGAGGCCTTAAAACTAGAATCTTTCTTTTCCATGTAAATGACCATTTGAGCGTTTGTAAATAGGGTGAACTGTGAATAAGCCGCCATCTGCTTCCAAAACTAAATAAAACCCCCCAGTCTACAGACCTCAGACTTGTTTAAGTCCAAAGACTTGTGCGATGGTATTTTTTAGAGGAAGGGTGCTAATTCACATTTTTTCGATCAGGTTTTCTATCCAGGAAGATGAATGTGACATAATGCAAAACCTTTTTTTCTTTTATTTTTATTATTTTTTTTGGGGGGGGAACAGGTGCCCCCCCGTTCAGGAAAAGCAGTGATTGTGCCCCTTATTTGGATTGTGGATGAATGGAGATAATCATTTTTATGATGCAATAAGCATTTAACATGTACGGTAGCTGACACTGATCCCTCCAGTTCACTAGTTTTGTATAACTGTTCAAACTAATTTGTTTTTGTTTTTTTCTTTCTTTTAATCGAATATCTCTCTGACAGGAGAGGGGAGGGGGGGGTGTTTTTATGTACAGCATTCTCACAATTGAAAGCATTTAGCAGTATTTATGTTAAGATATTTAAGTGATCTGTGGTACTGTTAGGATTATTTGCTATGTACGAATTGGTGTCTCAGTTTACCAGACACGCAAAACATACGACGTGTCCGGCGTCTGCTTGCCTAAATACAAATGTGTACATAGATCATATAGCATTCTTCTTATACTAATAATCCACATGTGCACCTAAAATATGTTCTTTTTCTTTATTTTCTTTTTTTTTTTAAGCTTGCACCTGGCACATAATTGCTCTATGAAGCATTTTTATGTCACATCATTTCACTATTTGCGAAGAAGCCATACCAAGAAAAAGTCTTGGGGAAGGGGGGGGGGTTAAATAAACACTTTATACTAAAAATCCGATTGCAGTCGATTGTTCTTGCAGTATTTTGTTTGTATCTATTTTTTTAGGGGGAAATGCACATGTACAAGTGTGTGAAATATTAATAATGCATGCATTTCTGCTTAATTATTTCTCAGCTATTATAATATAAAAAAAAGAGGTGATTTTTTTTCCCTTTTTGTGCCTGGTTAGGATTGGATATTTTTGCAGGCGCACTTTTGAGGTGGTAAATAAACAAAAATTCAAACTGGCACTGTGTGCAGTAAAGACAGTCTTGCATCATATCAGCATGCTCCGAGTGTGTGTGTGTGTGTTTGGTTAGGTCATGGGGAAGGGGCCCTGCTGGTTATCAGGTTTAAACATGAGCAGTGGCCTCTGGGACTCGCTGTTCTCTACTACGACTTATACGGTTTCGCCTTTGCCAGTTTTTCAAGGAGAGGTTGGTTGTGAGAACGTCTTATATAAACATCTGATTCTTTTTTCCTTTTTTTTTCATAGTCATTGTTCATTGCCAGGTTCTGTAAATACCAAGACACATTTATATACAGAAAGGTGCCACATTTCTTTCATTTCTTCCCAAATAATTCGAGTTTTGTCTAATGAATATATATTTGAAATATTTCTTGATTGCTCAGGGAGCCACTTTCATTCCATCTTAATGAGTCACTCAGGTTTTTCCGGGCGATCTGGAGGTAGCTGCAATGCCTGTTAGGCAAAGATAAATAAGACTGGAAGTGTTTGTGAAGTTTCGTGTAATGGTGTTGTCTTAAATAAACATCTCGTTCATTGTGTGCACTCAGGACGAAGCTATGCTGTTTGGAATGAACGCGCTGGTCTCTCTCTCTCTCTCTTTTTTTTTTTTTTTTTTTTTTTGACACTGCCAATAGACTAGGGATCTTGGGTCAGGTTAGGTTCTTTGTTTCATAAGTATATTTGATGCCACTTCCTCTTAATAGAACGATTTCTCTTCCACGCTTCTAACAACTTGTCCTTATAGTCTCAACACTTCTCTGTTTTCGTGAACAAGGGGATCGATGTGACCGTATTTACAACTGAATGATGAATCACTGACATGCATGTTCCACTGTTCATTCATTCATTCATTCATCTTCTACCGCTTTATCCGATCTTCCTCGGGTCACGGGGAGCCTGTGCCTATCTCAGGCGTCTATGGGCATTAAGGCAGGATACACCCTGGATGGAATGCCAACCCATCGCAGGGCACACACACACATTCATGCACACATTCATACACTAGGGACAATTTTCCAAGGTGCCAATCAACCTACCGTGCATGTTTTTGGACCGGGGGAAACCGGAGAACCCGGAGAAAAACCCCCTGAGGCACGGGGAGAACATGCACAAACTCCACACACACATTCCCGAGATCGGTTGAGGCGAATGTGCTAACCACTACGCCACCGTGCCCCTCTGTTCCACTGTTCTGCTATTTTATTTCTTTATAAGAATAGAAAAGCCTTTTGTTTGTCACATATACATTACAGCACAGTGAAATTCTTCTCTTCGCATATCCCAGCTTTATTTTGGTAGCTGGGGTCAGAGCACATGATACGGCGCCCCCTGGAGCACAGAGGGTCTTGCATAAGGACCCAAGGGCGGCAGCTTGGCGATACCTGGCCTGGGCTCGAACACGGATTTTCCAATCGGCAGCCCAGCGCCCACTGAACTCCGCCCCCTCCCCCATAATGCTGCACTACCAGTGTTTCAAAGCGCTTTGCTTCAAAATAATTCTTTAATTGTTAATACAAATACAGGGACAGCATTGAACCTTGATTCACACCACATTGTTTATGTATTGATGTTAAAGTTTGTCTATACCAGGGTATATTCATTTTACTCTCATTTATCCGGGGTCATTACAGAGCAAACCCCTGCTGTAGGGATTTCGGTGTGATCTGGCTAACGTCGGGAGACACTCGGCATGGTGTCGTGAGATAGTCGTACAGATACTATATTTAGTGAACCACTCAGAGACGGCGACACCGGCCCACCGGCCCACCTCGCTTTTATTGCCTCTGCCTGTTGTCACAGACTGTCCAAGTCAGATAAAGTTTGGATTGGGTGGTGAGGTGGGAGCTCAGAGGCACCCACTCACTGTGGTTCTAATGAAACTTTCACACAGGCACAGTCATTTCCTTATATGCCACACTCTCGTTGCTCTTTCCTTTTGTGCTTTCGTTTCTCTCTCGCTCGCCCTCCATTCCTAACTGGAGTGAATGTGGTACCTGGAAAGATAAGATGAGAAATAGCAGTTGCCTGTTGAAAGCAGATAATATGAACAACATATGTGGGTGTGTGTGTGTGTGTGTGTGTGTGTGTGTGTGTGTGTGTGTGTATGTATATATATATATTATATATATATATATATATATATATATATATATATATATATATATATATATATACACACACACACCACTACTGATATATATACTGGTATATATGATATACACAACTGATCTGTGCATGTGTTTTTATATGTACATAAAACTTTTAAATTCAATTAAACTCATACAAAGCCAACAGTTTTTATCTAAAAAGGTACTTGTAAGGATATGTGACCAAAAGAAGGGAGATATATAATACTCAAAGGCAAAGAATGACTCAGTGTAGTTTCCATGTATGAATCACATGGCGGTCGATGACATTGGAAAAACATAAATAGTTTGTTGGTTTTTACTACTTTTCATAGCGTATACGATTTCTGTTAACACCTTTGCTATCTGTGTATGGTCTGTCTCTGTGTGCATCTAAATGGATCTTACTCAGTGGTTGCTCATGTATATATATATATATATATATATATATATATATATATATATATCTATATATATATATATATATATATATATATATATATATATATATATATATATATATATATATACCTATCCTTTCATATCATATGCTAAATAATTTTTTTCTGAAAATAATTGAATAATCATCTATGACAATGAGGATATATATATATATATATATATATATATATATATATATCTATAATCTTATATATAGTCTGCCCTGCGATGGGTTGGGCATTCCATCCAGGGTGTATCCTGCCTTAATGCCCATAGACGCCTGAGATAGGCACAGGCTCCCCGTGACCCGAGGAAGATCGGATAAAGCGGTTTTTCCAAAAGCGGTAGAAGATGAATGAATGAATGAATGAATGAATATATATAGTCTGGGTGAAGGATGGCCATAATATTCAAACTACAGGGACGGAATGTTGTTATTATTATTATGTATATTTTTTAAATATTATTCATATTTTTGTGTTTACTTTGGAATTTTAAATATGCACGTTGTGATTCAGCGCTATTCATCAAGTGCTTTCGTTTTTGTTTCCTCTGTCCAACTGGGTTTAAACATCATTACAAATCAGAGACGTGTCGATGAGAGAGATCTCTCTATTAAGAATGTAAGCGCGAATTGTGATTAGTTTATATATTTTGATTTGTAAAAAGAACATTAGGATTTGTAGATGTTCTATTCTTACATTTGTGATAAATATATGTAATAAGTAAATTGTTTTTGAGAGAAAAAAGCATTAGGTGCTGTTGGGATCAGATGAAGTAATGTTGTTGAATAGAAATGAGTTGCATCAATTTCTTCAACAAAAAAACAAACAAACAAAAAAGATTGTAGACAAATAAGGCGAATTCAAAACTACAATAGTATACTGTGTTGAACAAACGAGTCTTTTCAGTGATCTCACACTTGTATAAGAATAAAGGGTAATTGATGGTAAATGCAGGCGTCACTGCTGTAACTATAACCTATTTCCACTTGATGATTTCTGGCTCGCATTTTCTCACACAGGCTTCGGCGCCTTTCAGCAGAAGGCTTTTTTTTTTTTTTTGCTCTGCCCCATGTCCTTATCTGCGGTTAACATATGTTTGGGGGCATGTAGGGCCCTCGTTACACTCCTTCTGTTAAACTTCCTCCAGAGTTCATGAGATGAGGATAGACAGGTGCAGAACTCATACAGACTCACAAGAGACCGACCTATCTATCTATCTACCTGTCTGTCTGTCTATCTGCCTGTCTGTCTGTCTATCTATCTATCTGTCTGTCTATTTATCTATGTATCTACCTATCTGTTTATCTATCTATCTATCTATCTATCTATCTATCTATCTATCTATCTATCTATCTATCTATCTATCTATCTATCTGTCTGTCTATCTATCTGTCTATCTATCTATCTAGCTATCTATCTAACTACCTGTCTGTCTGTCTATCTCTATCTATCTATCTATTCTATCTCTATCTATCTATCTATCTAGCTATCTATCTATCTACCTGTCTGTCTGTCTGTCTGTCTATCTATCTATCTGTCTGTCTGTCTGTCTATCTATCTATCTATCTATCTATCTATCTACCTGTCTATCTGTCTGTCTGTCTATCTATCTATCTGTCTGTCTGTCTGTCTATCTATCTATCTATCTATCTATCTATCTATCTATCTACCTATCTATTTATCTATCTATCTATCTGTCTGTCTATCTATCTATCTGTCTATCTATCTATCTATCTATCTATCTATCTATCTATCTATCTGTCTGTCTGTCTATCTATCTGTCTGTCTATTTATCTGTCTATCTATCTACTATCTGTTTGTCTGTTTATATCTATCTATCTATCTATCTATCTATCTATCTATTCTGTCTGTCTGTCTGTCTGTCTGTCTATCTATCTATCTATCTCTCTTCTATCTATCTGTTCTATATACTATATATATATATATTCTCTCTCTCTATGTACCTGTCTGTCTGTCTCTCTATCTATCTATTTGTATATGTTTCTATTTACAGTATCTCAATGAAGTGATCCAAAGTGTTGATATTTTGTGCGGCCACCAGATTCTTTTTGTCTAAGATAATTGCGTTGATATAATAATGGATTTATCAGGAAAGAAAACAAAAAGTAAACAAAAGCCTAATGTTTATTTCCTCAACTTGTTAAATACTCAGCCTTTAATATAGATCTTCTGTAATGCTCATATCCAATCCTAATGTCTAATAAGAAACGAGAATCTTCATGTTTAAATGTGTGCACATGTTCGACTTGTTAGAGCAACATCTGGTGAATGCATTATTTATCACACAACACAAAAACACACCTGATGCTACAAGTCAAAACCATTGTGCTTACGGTGCAGCAACTGCCTACCATAATGGTTTAACTGCCTGTCACACACAAAGAGGGTCAAAGAATCTATTTGTTACGCAACGTGGTTAGAACACACAAAAACACACTAAGCATTCACGCAACACAAAATTATATGACTTTCCAACAACCACATTTTGTTACTTATATATATATATATATATATATATATATATATATATATATATATATATATATATATATATAGATATTTATTTATTTTATTTATTTTTTTTTTTAAGAACATATGACCTCGCTGTGTGTAACAGGATGGAATAGCAGGACAGGACGACAGGTGAAGGGATTTCATGCTTCTGTGTGGTCACTGCTGTCCTTCACAAACAGCTGCATCAATTGTCACGACTAATCACCTGGGAATGGCGTTTGCACGGAGCAGGTGGTGACATTTGGAGGGTCATGAAGGAGCGGTTAAAGGGAGGTGCATGCGTTACACTCTAAATCCATCTGCCTGCAAATGAAATGTCTTTATGCACAATTGCAAACATTTTAAGCTGAACAACACCGAACTAACGAGCAAATATTGGACAATTTCAGTTACTTCTAAAAGACTATACTCCGCATAACTGTAGCGTGTTTCCGTCCCCTTCAGGCATCCCATTCGGGCTAAGTTCGAATTTAAAGAGCAAACATGACGGAGTTTTATAAACAAAGGCAACAAAAGAATCCCCTGAAGGAGGCCATGTTGCTGCGTTACAGCAGAAGCGCTCACAGAAGTCATCTCTTCCTTGTTAAAGTGCCAGAACGACGTTGCTCCTTCTCTCCTGCACTCTTTCAAGTTCTTTATATCTCACTCCTCCACCCCTTTTTTCTTTTTTTTTTCTTCCTGCCAAACCCGTCTCTTGATTATTCCCTATTTTGGTCTGTTTATTATTTGTTTCTGTAAATTCAAAGTACTGCGTTTTCTAAAAGCAGGCACAAATGGTGACGCGTCTGTTGTCTCTTTGACAAGGACCAGTCAAGCTGAGTATACTCCACTTACATGCTTACACACACACACACACACACACACACACACACACACACACACAATTCTTCCACAGTGCTTTATAAGGACAGGGAGGAAAAAAAGCCCAGCCGTCACTAAATATAGAACACTTCTGTTGTGCCTCTCTTCCTTTTCTCTCCTTCTCCTCCTTTTCTGTTTGCCCCCCCCCCCTTCCTTTCTATCCCTCTTTATCTCCTTCTCTTTCTCTCTGTGGGTGGCAGAGAAACGAGCACGTAACTGATGATGATAATAATAATAATCTACAAGATAATAGCCAGGCTAGTAGAAGGCGTCTCAGGATTCCTCTGGTCTGCACAGCATGGGAGCAACACCAGCATCAGCATTATCACTAGCAGGAAACACAGGCTAAAGATAAGAGATACGATTCCCGTCGTTCCATGCGCTTTGACAGACATGGGTTTTATATACGGCCCTGAAATCAACATCGACAAGATTTTAGTGTAAATATTAAAGAACAAAAACAAAACAACAACAAAGAGAGCGAGAGATTGGAAAAGGTGGTATTTTAACAGTCTGACATTCCTCATCGTACGACGACTGTCTGCCTGTCAAGGTGACACGACCCATAAAAGCAAACAACGTGCAAAACAAACGAATGATTTAACAAAAGTGGCACCACCTCAGCTGGAGCAAAACCTTTACGTTTCCTTAATCTCTGCCTCATTACCCCGGTGACTCTAACAAACCGCAGTTGTGTGTTGGTTGGAAACGGTAGCTGGTCAACTGCTGCCAGCTTTGGGCTCAGTTCTCTCACACACACACCACACACACACACACACACAAAAAAGCAGTTATAATGTAAAGGGTTTTTAAGAAACAGGGGAATTTGAGGACAATTGTGTAATAGAGACACGTCTTCGGTAGAGGCATTCATTCTACAATTCTTTTATTTCAATGTATTCCAGGCAAAACAAAAGAAGAAAATGACAAGTAATTGAGGGGCTTTAATTCAGGCACTTACTGAATCCCAGCTGAGTCAATTAGTTTTTTTTTTTTTGGCGGTTTGATTTGGTTGCCGTAGAAACCTTAGTGTAAAGTGGGCTGGGTATTAAAATGAAAACGCATTGCTCAAAGTGATCATTCTAAAACTTCATTTTGCAATCAGTGTTTTGCAACGTACTTCCAACAAAACACAGACGTCTCATAAGCAATGAATAATTCCCGTTCATGTTTCCCGACATGTTTTCTTTTTTTGTTTGTTTTTTTCACAAAAGGTGGAAATGATTCTGGTGTTCTTTTGTATCTTTAAATATATTTATATTCGAGATTTATTGTGGTCATATTATTATGTGATTCTTCACTATCATGCAAAAAACACCAGCAACAACATACACACTGCTTTTCATTAAAACACGTCTCATTCTCCCTATCATTTCACACACACACACACACACACACACACACACACACACACACACACACACACATACACACACATATATATATATATATATATATATATATATATATATATATATATATATATATATATATATATATATATATATATATAAACATTCACTGACTTTGTGAAATAAGGCTCTCATAAACACCACTTCATGTTGTTGCTTGCACAACAATTATTTGCCTTTAAATGAGTGCAGACCCATCCTCTCCTTAAAAAAACACATGGGTTTCAGAAACCTGTGCTATTAAAAAAAGAAAGAAAGAAAGATAGAAAGAAAGAAATTTCCATTTGCATGCCTTGTCAAATTAACTGGGAAGCACACAAACCCTTCAACTGCCATTCAAATCGCATGCAAATGATATTCAAATGACAGCCAATGAGGAGAGGGTTAAAGGGTGTGGCCTACAAACCACCTCTGGGTATGTTACTCATTATTCATGTAATACAAAACAAAGAAAGGCCTGAGTAAGGGGTAGAGACTAGAGATCAAGTCGAACGAGAAGAAGAAGTTTACTTCCTGAACAAAAAAAAAACAAAAACAAAAACAAACAACGACATTGGTAGGAATATTGGGAAATACCAACCTAAGGTTGACAGCAGTTGATTTTACATCAAATTAATCTGTTAATCGCTTTTTGTGGTTCCTGTTTATTTAAATGTTCACACTGGAACACACACACACACACACACACACACACACAGAGCTCCAGTTTATTCCTCAGTACAACCCAGATCTGAGAATGACAAACTATGACATCATGATTGTTGAAACATTCAATTTCAGACAATAGAGCTCTGTGATTACAAGACATGGGGAGTGACCTTCGTTACACAGAGGCCTCTCTCTCTCTCCGTCTGTCACTCTTTCTGTTTCTCTCTCTCTCTCTCTCCCTCCCTCCCTGGAATGCCGGACGGAGGTGGAGTAGGAGGAAACCTGGAGATGAATCTCTCAAAAGCTCGTACACAAAAGGTCCTATACACTTTCTTATCATCATACATTAAAACATGTATGTAAATCCTGAGGCAGCGACACAGTGTGCATATGTTATCATGTCATATACATAGCGAATACAGACACGCACTGATCAGACTGTTCACCCCGTAAACAGGAATCTGATGTATAAGTGAACATTATTTTTCTTCATAGAAGTTTCCTCCTATGAAAGAACCATAAACCTCCTATCAATATATCGACATTATAACAACAGACTAAAGCCCAAACAAATACACCCAAAACAAACACTACTAGCTTTTGGTTAGAAGGAGTGCGGTGAGTCTTGGGGTAGCAAAAAAGGAAAAAAAAAAAAAAGCATCTCTCTGTTGAAACACCTGTGCGGTAAAGCAGGTGAGTGGACAAGTAAGCGATAGAGTCAACAAAAACCCTCATTATGATACCATTACTCCAAAAAAAGATGAGCTCCGACTCAATGGGAAATCATTTTACATTTAAAGACAGCAAACAATGTGTACGCAAAGGAAAGCACTAATAACTGGGCCTCAGGCTCTAAACCACCTTTTTAACTGTTCTGCTGGTTTTAAACAGCAGGTGAATTTTCTGTATAAACAACAATACAAAAAAAATAGTGCTTTGTAGTTCTCAGACATCTATTCGTCAACATGTCTAAACCTACTTTCTCTGACGTTCCAGGTTTTAATGCCCGCTCACATCCGTCCTGTTTTTATTTGGGTGCATGCAGTGATGTACATGTGAATTGAAACCATATGACCTTTGAAATAAACAGCACTTGTGCTACCATATACAACAATCCTTATTAAATAGATTTTTATGTCCATATTCTGAATGTATCTGGCAAATCCCCGTTCCTTAGAATAGACCCCAATATAAATCCTAATATGGAATATGAGACTTTATTTATGTACTATGGTTCAGTCATCTGTGAGAGTGCGTTTGGAAAGTACCTACCAGTGGCATGTTTGTTTGTTTTTTTTGGGGTTTTTTTTGTCCCTTTTGTTCGTTTACCATGCACGAGCTACGAATCAAATTCAGACTCTATTAGAAATTAACCCTAATTTAATTAAAATACGCATTGTTACATTATCGCAAATCTTATACATAACAACCGCTTTTGTTAGACCGTCCAACTGTCCAGCTAGAGTCCAACTATTGTACTGGAACAATAATTAGAATTACTGCGCCACCTAGCGGACATAAACATGTTGCACCCAGAAGCGTTTAAAAATATTACACTCTTACGGGTTGCAAATGTTGTTGTTTTTGTTGTTGTTTTCGCCTGTAGTTTTTATCAGTTGTGGTCACAAATCATGTACTTGAGAAAAAAAGTGCTCTCTTTCAAATTACACTTTAGTAGAAGTAAAAAAGGAAGTATTTCTCTTCAAATGAACTTAAGTGTCCAATGTAATGATTAATGATGTCCTCAGTCTAAAAAGTCCTAAAGTCACAGGTCTGGTAAGTTTGCTGGTCAGTCAAGCAACACCAACACCAAAATGGGGTCAAAATGGAATCAGCATCTATATATATATATATATATATATATATATATATATATATATATATATATATATATATATATATATATATATATATATATATATATATATATATATATAGATATATATATATATAAAGCTGGTCAGCAGAAGGAAGCATAAAATGCTTTGCTTTGGGACTTTAATTTGCAGAAAAACACAATGCACCAACAGCACCAATGACATTGCACCCCAAAATCATCATCACAGACGTGTGGATTTATTTTAATCTAAATACAAATATCGCTTAAATTGTTTTTAAAACACGGTAAAGAAGGGTGTTGGAGCGTTTGCACTTGTGAATGTGTCATTTAGAATAAATAACAGAATGAGGTTCATTTATAAAATGTTCATTATGAAAAATAATAATAATTGTACCGAACCTCTGTGGAACCTTAATTGGAAAAAACAAATGATATATATATATATATATATACTATATATATATATATATATATATATATATATATATATATATATTATATATATATATATATATATATATATATATATATATATATATAAAGTCTGTTTTGCAGCAGAATAATACAGACTGCACGTGCAGCCTACGTCAGCTCGTGTCCCCTCTCGCGTGCACGCGCATTTCATTCCTCTCAGACAGGGGGCGAAAAAATGGCGGCGTCCGTGTGCAGGTTCGGCGGATCCGTGGGTCAAGCTTTAGCTAAAGCCCGTAGTGTGAGTAAAGTCTTTTTTTTTTTTTTAATAAAATACAAAATACAAATAGTTTGAATTCACAATGTGACTTTTCCGCTCCTGAAGCAGTCGTTTGTCATTCATGTGACTTCCGTTTTTTACACGCTAAAATAACACACAAATATTACCTCAAGAAGTATTAAATCCACCGAGAACGAACTTAACACTCTTTAATAATCGTTATGTCGTGTTTATGTACGGTAGTGTCGGTTTTATGAGCGTGAGAGAATCACGGACGTGTTAGCATAGCGGCTAGCTGCTCCCGGTAGCTAATGCTAGCTAGCCGACTTTATTTAGAAGGTCAACAAACAAAATCCTCTGTAGTGATTCAGAGTCGTTCGATAGAGATAATAATAATAATAATAATTGTATGCACGAGTAGCTGTATATTTATGTTTGGGGTTAACGATTAGTGTTTGTGTGGAATACATACAGCGGACAAGGTCACATAAACACGGGCCCGGTTGTCTCGGCTGTACTTGTGGCAGCGAGTGGGATTCGAACACACAAGCGGAGATAAACTTGAGGGCTGGAGCTTAATATCGTATTAAGTCTGCATGTGTTTTAAGCGTGCAAATAAATAGCAGGAAGTAAAGGATACTATGTGTTTATTATTTTGACTATCCTTGTAATAGATGTGTAATTTTATAACTGTCACATTTCAGTGTTTTTTGTTTTCTTCTCTTTGTCTTTTATAGCCTGTCTTGCTCTCTCTAAGGCGGGGACAAGCAACTGTGTCCTACGCCCAAAGCCTGCTCAACGTTCCCGAGACGAGGGTCACGACTCTGGAGAATGGACTGAGAGTGGCGTCGGAGTGTACGGGGCAAGACACCTGCACGGTGAGAGATCTGTTATTAACTGCTATACAAAAAATTGTTGATCACATGAACATGAGGATCAAAGAATGCTCAGCAGATTGTCTAACTCGAGGGGCACGGGGCCAAACGTGAACTACCATGTCCTTTTATGTGACCCCGAAAGAGCTTAAAAGCTGTACGATTGTCTTAGTGTGCATTGACGACAAACTACATAAAATCCCATAAAGCATGCGACTGTTACCCCAAAGCATCCCGCCACTAGAGTGCAGTGTATCCCACATCAGTGTTTCCCGAGGGCGATTTTTCCATTAGGTAAATTGAGAAATTTCCATCCCAAAATGTGATAAAAATGATAAAAAACGCTGTGTGTGTTGTGTTATGAGGCGTCGTGTCTCATCAAACACTATATACTGTCTTCTAGTTACACCTGGCCCTTCGAGGACAATCATAATGCTAATGTGGCCCATGGTGATGATGAGATTCACACCACTGGTCTAATACAATAATAATCAATTAAGTGTAAAATCTTGCTTTTCTCCTAGGTTGGCCTGTGGATCAACACTGGTAGTAGATATGAGTCTGAGAAGAATAACGGTGTTGGGTTTTTCTTGGAGCACTTAGCATTTAAGGTATTAATGTATTTTTTTTATATATATTTTGGTATACATGTTTTGTTATATACATGTTTTTGTTTTAGTGATCAATATTCCTCTTTTAACTCTAGGGCACAAAGAAACACCCCCAGTCTGCTCTTGAACAAGCGGTAGAGTCGATGGGAGCTCATCTTAGCGGATATACTTCTCGCGAACACACCGCATATTACATGAAGGCTCTGGCAAATGACCTACCAAAAGGTAGGCTGAAGTCTATTCATATCCGTGCAGACAGCAGTGTAGTTTGGCAGTTCGATTCCGGATTCTATTCTTTTGCCATATTTGTAGGCAAATTCAATTAAGAAAATTGACTTTTGTTGTATGTAGCGGTGGAGCTCTTATCTGAGGTGGTTCAGAGTCCGTCTCTGAGCGAGGCTGAGATCGAGCAGCAGAGGGGAGTGGTGCTCAGAGAGCTGGAGGAGGTGGAGGCCAGCCTGCAGGATGTCTGCATTGACCTGCTCCACGCCACCGCGTTCCAAGGCACCCCTCTAAGCCAGAGTATACTGGGACCATCTCAGAATGCCAGGTACGCTTGTGTGCACCTTCATTTCAAAACCAAGTTTGTGTTGCTTGGCTAGTTCACTGACGCACACTGGTTCTCCCTTGTGATCTGTAAGGACTCTGACACGGCAGGATCTTGTCGAGTACATTAGCAGTCACTACAAGGCTCCTCGCATGGTCCTGGCTGCAGCTGGAGGTAATGTACAAGCATTTTATTTTATCTACCTGTTAAGAGCTCTCCTTCAACTAAAATGCATTATTCTTTGCGAAATAAACAAAAGCATAATGTATGTATTTACTGTTGCATTAAATCAAGCACGAGCACAATAGATTAATGTTGTTCCATTTCAACTACAGTCAAATGAATTATTTAGGGCAGGTTAATAATTCACTAAAACTAAAAATTTATTAGACATTTTTAGAGGAATGTCTCCAACAAAAGGAGATTTGCATAAAATAGTGGACATGTTTGAATATCAGTTCAGGCCCCATTCATAATTTTGTGTTCATGTTTGTAATAAATGCTGTGAGATTGTAGAATTTTAATATTATGAACAAACTAAAAATAATAAATCAATGCATTTTTATATATTTTATGTGCTCGGAAGTAAAGCAGTAGTGTTAAAGTCTTCCGGACTGGACTAATGTAATGCATCTGCTGAAATGATGATGTGATCAGTGATCAGTAACTTTTTGTGTAGGTGTGAGCCATGAGGAGTTGGTGGGGTTGGCCAAGCAGCACTTAGGTGGTGTTGCGTTTGAGTATCAGGATGACGCTGTGCCCTTGCTGTCCCCTTGCCGCTTTACTGGCAGTGAGGTGAGGATTGTGTATACATGCAGGAAAAAAAATGTATTTGTTTCCCCCTCCACAATTGTTGTTGTATGTATCTAAACTATCATGCTGAAAGAACATCCCGACACCTAAGCAGTTTGTTTGGGCAGTTCTAATCTTTTAAATCTATTTTCAGGTTCGAATGCGTGACGATGCCATGCCATTGGCACATATTGCTATTGCAGTAGAAGGTGCCGGAGCCGGAAGTCCTGACATCGTGCCACTCATGGTTGCTAATTCCATCATCGGCAGTTATGACGTTACATTCGGCGGTGGCCTGGTGAGTTGTAGTTTAGCATTCTGATTAGGTTGCTTCAGCATGTTTTTGTATGATGCATATAGACAATATTGTTGTTCGTTTATGAGGTGTAGGTAAATAATAACGATTTCCGGCAAATTGTGTTTTTAGCACCTGAGCAGTCGCTTGGCGAGTCTGGCTGCAGAGGGCAACCTTTGCCATAGTTTCCAGGCTTTCCACTCCTCCTACAGTGACACGGGACTGATGTGCATACACTTTGTCACAGACAAGCACAAGATTGAGGATATGCTGCACTGGGCTCAAAATGCATGGTATGGCAAATTATAATTCCTTTCCTACAAACAAAATACTATCATTTAAAGTGAATACAACAAGGGAAAGTAGTTAGTAGTTAATGCAGTGACTGCAAATAAGCATGCCACACTATATATATATATATATATATATATATATATGTGTGTGTGTGTGTGTGTGTGTGTGTGTGTGTGTGTTTGTGTGTGTGTGTGTGTGTGTGTGTGTGTGTGTGCATTGTTGTAAGTTGTAGGTAATCTAATGCATTCAATTTTTGTTTCTATTTTTGTTTATAGATTTAACATACTTTGCTCTGTGGCAGTGCAGAAAGTTATTGTTCTGTCTCTTAACCATAGGATGAACCTGTGCACCACAGTGACCGAGAGTGATGTAGCCAGAGGAAAAAATGCCCTGAAGGCCAGTTTGGTCGGACAGCTGAATGGTAAGACGCATACAATTATAGTTCCATCCACATATACATACATACACACACACGTCTGTCTGTCTGTCTGTCTGTCTGTCTGTCTGTCTGTCTATCTGTCTATCTATCTATCTATCTATCTATCTAATCTTCTGTTAGATTGTTGCACTGTTAAATTACTAATTCTGTAATATATGAAGTGCTGTCATATAAGCCATAATATGACTCAATATTATACACAAACTACAATCCTAAATTTTCCACGGTAGTCATACATAATAAAATTCAACTCTCCCAAATAGCAAATATTCACTCCATCATGCAGAAAGTCGATTCCCAACAATACTCACAACCAACCAGGACTGAGAAACCAAACGTCTGACAAATACTACCATTTATTTGTTTCTCACTTTTCAGGTACCACACCAATCTGTGATGACATCGGCAGGCACCTTCTAAACTACGGCCGCCGCATCTCATTGGCCGAATGGGATTCCAAGATTGATGTATGTTTACTATATTGACAAATACTAGTAATATTGGTGGTGCTATATTATTGTAATAAAATGATGATTGTTGTTTCAGGCCGTAACACCCAAGATGGTGCGCGACATTTGTTCCAAATACATCTATGATAAATGCCCTGCTGTGGCTGCTGTCGGTGAGGATTTATTTTTGTTTGTTTTATTTTTTGACAGTACTGATTACAAGCATTCCGTATTCGCTTTTGGAAACTAAATTTTATTGCACCGTGTGTGATTCCTTCTTTTTTAGGTCCAGTCGAGCAGCTTCCTGACTACAACAGAATACGCAGTGCGATGTACTGGCTTCGGTTCTAAATCCTCTTATGAGTTTATGGCTTTTCCTGTTATCTCTGCGTTTATATTCTGCTCCCCACTTTACAAACAGCCTGCACTTAGAGCAAAACTCATTTGGGTTCGCAGTAAACAAAAACAAATGGATATCGGAATTGAATACATGATGTTAACGAGCCATTTTAGCTTTTTGCCAAGGAGTGTTAAAGTCCAGTGGCTCCATAATGTACATCCGAGGAGGTTTGGTGAACGGGGTAGAATACATATTAAACAGAAGATGCAGGACAATTAAGTCTCATGTCAGGAAGTATTTATGAAATAATGTGCTGTTTTGTTTCTGTCCTTTATTGTACATAACAGAAGCTCTCATTCGGAATTCCAATAAAATACCCTAAACACCAATGTATGGTTCGTTTTCCTCTTTCTTTTTTTGCATTTTATTGCTGCGAATTTAATAAGCAATAATGCAGGCAATGAAAATAAAGAAACAAACACCTGATTAAACTGTCCTTTTAAACCCATTTTAAATGATAGAATTACATTTGTCAGGATTTTTCCCAGTTAATCACCTTATTTGATCACATTGATCCTTATTTTTCCCCCCAATAATAATTTATTAGATATTATGTATAAAGCTTTATTGACTCTTTTCTGCTAAGCATCATCTTACATTTTTTTTTTACAGTTATTTATTTGTTGTTGCCCAGACACTCTTTCATCTTTTCCCCCCCGTGTCCGACACGATGCCATATCTGCATACGGGTTTCCTTCATTAGCTGGATTTGTTGAACACGATCCAATCTCATCCTGGCAGAACATCATTTGTGAAGATACCCAAAGTGTTGTGATGTTTTTGGATCACGATCTTCAAGATGAAAATGATTTTCCTGTGAAATGTGAGCTTTGTTTAGAAATAGAATGTTGATGCCTGTTAAATTATATTATACTTCAGATCTTTTGTACTACACGATTCCGTTTTTAATTAATTTTTTACACATTGAACTAATGTTCATTTCTGTACTTTCAAAATCATATGGTTTTTGTTAAATATGTGAGACGTGTGTGGAGGCACGGTGCCTTAGTGGTTAGCACGTTCGTGATTGTGCGCCTCATACCGCCAGGGTCCAGGTTCAATTCCCGTCTCGGCCATGTGTGTTTGGAAGTTTGTGCATGTTCTCCCCGTGTCTCAGGGGGTTTTTCTCCGGGTTCTCCGGTTTCCTCCCCCGATTTGCACCTTGGAAAATTGTCCCTAGTGTGTGTGTGTGTGCATGTGTGTATGTTATGGGTTGGCATTCCATCCAGGGTGTATCCTGCCTTAATGCCCATAGACGCCTGAGATAGGCACAGACTCCCCGTGACCCGAGGGAAGATCGGATAAAGCGCTAGAAGATGAATGAATGAATGTCAGACGTGTAACAAATACCACAATGAAATACTTAAACTGTTTATAATTAATGGAAATTAAGTGACATATTTTAGATGAGATTATTTGAAATTTTCTTAGGTTTAAGGTTTATTGTACACAGTATGTGAAGCCAAATAAAGCAGGAATATGCATCATTGAAATGAAAAATTTGAATTTTTTCTGATTGTTTAAACTATTTATTATTTACTAATGTAATTAGGATTCAGTACTAGATTCCATTTTGTCATTACGCTGACTGAATAGGACTGAATAGTGTTGAGTCACATCAAGCCGCTGTGTTTTGGTTTATGACCGCGTCCTGCGTCAATGCAGTTTTCTCATCACCCCACATGAGCATCTCTAAGACACCTCGTACACACACACACACACACACACACACACACACACACACACACACACACACACACACACAGTCATCAGCATATTATGAGATTTTTATAGTTTTCATTTATTTCCGGTCATCTGTGATTTACATCCATCTATTGTTACACTCATCACAGGCAGTGTGGCAAAATATATTCATTACACACATTAGTCTTCTTTAAATGTTACCAAAAAGATGGAAACACACACACACACACACACACACACTTGTTTTGAGATAGAATGAGGATTTCCTTCTACTGGAACTAAAGGGTATGTGTACAAAAAGCAAATAGTGCATAAAGTGAATGCACAAATAGAAAGTTGTTCTAATTTTTAAGATTAATACTAAAAAAATTGTTATATCAAGAATCATAAGAAAGATCACCACTTGTGTTTATAAAACCTAAAAGCTGAGTGTTTAAGGCATTCGCTTCTGAACCAGGAGACTGTAGGTTCAAATCCCATCCCGACAGAGCTGCCCCTAGTGGTTAAAAAAGGTACGTGTTTGTTTTTTGTTACATTTTTTTTTTTTAAAGCTTGAAACTGGTCTTTTTTGGTCTGTTTATGGAATCGAATAGAATTTATTATTATTCATTCATTCATTCATTCATCTTCTACCGCTTTTATCCGATCTTTCCTCGGTTCACGGGGAGTCTGTGCCTATCTATGGTGTCTATGGGCATTAAGGCAAGATACACCCTGGATGGAATGCCAACCCATCGCAAGACATACACACACACACACACACACACACACACACACACACACACATTCATACACTAGCGACAATTTTCCAAGGTGCCAATCAACCTACCGTGCATGTTTTTGGACCGGGGGAGGAGGAAACCGGGAGAACCCGGAGAAAAAAAAAAAACCCCCTGAGACACGGGGAGAACATGCAAACAAACTCCACACACACAACATCAAACGCACAGCACACATGGCAGAGACGGGAATCGAACCCGGACCCTGGCGGTGTGAGGCGACCGTGATAACCACTAAACCACCATGCCCCATTTATTATTATTATTTATTATTATTTATTAGATATTAATGCTAGTTTCAAGAATTCTTACCAAATCAATTTTGTTTACCGCATTGACAGATTTGTTTTCTCTGTGCTTGTAAATTTGAATGAGATATAAGGGAATCTTCCATGTTTTTTTCCCCCAAAAGGAGTTAAAAATGACTTTGCCTAGAATGAGACATTTTCACGCTTTAAGATTTATAGTCTAAATGTGATTTTTAAGACGTTTTATCTTTCATGGTTAAAAAAATAAATCATATTTTGTAGATATAAGCTTTTATTTAGATTCTTAGATTTCACTTTTTGCATTATATAAAGTACATTCAAATGCACTGCGCAGGATTCTGACCTTTACCCTTTTTTAGGGGATAATCTGACATTCCAGGCCTTCTTTTTCTTTGTGTTTTTTATGGGTTTGATGGTCAAACGCCGGCAGAACTTTTGATAATAAGTCGTGTGTTTATTATTCACAGTTTTTGTGTGTTTTTGATTACGGCTGCTCAGCGTGAGCAACAGCGAAACGACAAATTTCATTTTTAACTAATGAAGATTTTCTTCCAGTGCAGTTGGTGTGTCAATTGAACTCCTGCTGCCTTCAAACCAAATGTGCCAAAAAAGCAGCACATACAGATGGTGGACAAATCAAAAATGGTGAAAGCACAACGAAGAGTTCGCCATATTTTCCAGAGATTGTGATTGCGTGCACGTACGAGCCGACTTCAGGATTAGTGTTTTCCCTCACCAAAGCGGATCAGAATGAGGTTTGCTTTGTGTACAGGAGCTGGAACAGGATATGATGTTTTGTGCACTCAGAAACGTATGCCTATACAGCATTCTCTGTCCGATAACGGCATTTAAAACCTACTCCTCATTAAAAGGATGAGTGCAGTGACATTGACATGTTGATGATATTATTTATGGTCACACGCTGTGTGCTTTATAAATTTAGTATTTTTTTTTATAGGGTATTTTGACTAAAAACACACAATAGTAACACACACAAAAAAATGAGAATTTCATTGGTTAAATTTGATGTCTGTTGCTTTTGAAGAACAACGATTGATGTCTACAAAGCAAAGAATGAACACTTACAAAACATGACCACATATGTTTTCACAGTTGGATAAAATCTGGAAGTGGGCATGGAACATACGTTGTTTATTTGTATTTGTTTTGAACTTTTGGCATCACTCTTATCCTGGCTTGCACATGATGTTTTTTTTGGGGGGTGGGGGGGGGGGTTCATCTTTGCAGGATCACAAACCCAAATTGATGCACTAATTAATTTAGGCATTTATGATTACGACGACGACAATAACAATCGCTTTTTACCTTGTTTTTGCCAAAGAAAACTGTCCATACTTTTCATTTTTAAATAAATAAATAAATACAAAAGTTCCCAATCCTGTTTCGAGCTTCACCAGGGATCTCAGCGTGAGAAAAAAACAACAAAAAAAAAGCTTTTAGAGTCAGTTTATAAAATGTAGAGTATCATTAGTTCCAGGAGTGTAGCGGTGAACCCATCTCAGCACAACAAGCCTGATTGCAGCAGTGTGTAATTGTGAAGCCCAACAAACAGGTCCAAAAATTGAGGTGGGAAGAAAAGAGAAAGTGTCATTACTTTGTGTCTAACTATCCGTGAGTTTTGAGAAGAAGAAGAAGAAGAAGAAGAAGGAAAAAAACAAAAACAAAATAATATTATAGAAAAGCAAAGCTTTTATTCTCATTGCGGCCGTGTGTGACGTCAGGACGTGTCTTAAAGAGAACAATCACGCATTGACTCGCAGCCAGAGATCGACACACACAACATCACCAAAAAGGTGGATTTAAGACTAATTATAAACAGCCATTTAGCAGGACTCAGGTTTTATTCTTTCGACGTTTCAAAAAACAGCCTATAAATAATCCGGCTGGATGCAAACGTCAGCAGATGTTTATGCACTAATTGGGTGCTGCAAGTTTGGGTAACTGCACTTTACAGGTTGCTATTTAAGCGAGACGAGACGAGCGCGGCGTTCCCCTTTCATTAAATGCACCCGAGAAGCAATACAAAATATCTTTAATCACTTTGATATGTATTTTTTTTTTTACACAAACAATGAGATGGAGATGATGAAGGGGGAAATGAAAAGAAGGTAGGGAGCATGAAGAGGAAAGATAGAACAGATAAACAAAGTGTATGTGGTGGTGGAGGTGGAGGAGGAGGAGGGGGGGGCAGGGTGATGCATTGGTGGGCGGAAAGACGTAGGCAGACAGAAAGGGAATAAGGGTGAGAGTCGGGGCGACTGGCAAAGGGTGAAGAACTCCAGGTGTAGATTTGTCATTTTGTGGTGCAGGTCTGGTCTTTAGCAAGCAGAAGGAGGAGGAGGAGAAGAAACACGACGCTGAAAGAAGAGGCCTTTTATAACTTCATAAACAAAGGCAAGGAAAGGCAAAAGTTTACACTCCTTTACAACAATTCAGGTAAGACACTGGGGGTAAGTAAAGAACACATTTACACGTGTAACTGATCTATGTACAGTAGTACCTGATCACTTTGGCAACAGTTAAAGCAGTTTTTGTCAAGAAAATCAAGCAATTCAATGTGAAAAATCTATAATGTAAGGCTTGCTATTGAAAGTCTCCATAGACATTATATATACATATATATATATAAATATATAATATATATATATATTATATATATATCTATATATATATAAATGGCATTATTTAAGAAATGTTCTATATCACACAATATATTTGAAAATATTGAGATGAAAATTGTATTTTTCTATTGAGTAGGTGGCATGTAGATCTTACATGTAACAATATACATTATGGTGTTTATCTGAGTTTTAAATGCTAAATATCTTCTTATCTATATATAAAAAAAAAATATATATATATATATATATATATATATATATATATATATATATATATTATATATATATATATATATATATATATATATATATATACACATATACACACACACACACACATTCCCATTGTGTGGCATATATACATTGCATGCATTCCAAAATCCCAATTATGCAGTTGCATAAAGTAAAGCACATTTTATCTTTTGTGAAAAGCAATAATCTGTATAAACTATATCACCAGTTTATATGGAAAAGCAACCGGAACAGAATTCTTAAAGGAGCCATGTCCCATATTTTACACTTCAAATCACCACTAAACAAATAACATTGAAATGAACCGGCAATTAATATGCAAAGAAGAATTTCCAGAGTAAAATAAATATGACATATTTATTAAAGGGAGAGATTTTGAGTGGAATGTATATTAAAGTAGAGTTTAATGTATTAGAAAGATGATGTGATTAATCGCAAGTTGGCAATCGTGCTATTAATCATGAATCGTAAATATTTGAATGGATATACATATTTTCTCTTTAGCGTGCTGTTTTTGTTCATCATTGTGACTCATGCTGTACCCCCCCCCCCCACCCGCCCCGCCCCCCCTCCCCTTCATTAAAGGTGCGTGTGTGGAGCGACTCTGCTCAGAAGTGACGATGCACAGAACATTGATGGCTTTCTATCTGTTGCTCCTGGTCCACACGTCGTTGGGTCAGGGAGAGAGCTACAGCGCACTAACAGACGTGGACGAGGAAGAGGGCGATAAGATGTTTGTCGACGTCCTGAGTCGCTTCGGAATCGAAAGAGATCAACTTTCACCTAAACAGCGCCTTGAGCCACGGCGATGCGTGCGCACCATGTACCCTGTCCCGTCAAATCCCAAACGAGCAATGCACGGCTCACGGTTCGCGCTCTCCCTCGATGTACCCACCACTATTTTAAGTGTCCTGATAGACATGGCCAAAGAGCACGACATGCGGGCCAAAGCTGCGGCCAATGCTGAGCTCATGGCGCGTATTGGGAAAAGAAAAAGAAAATAGACGCGTAGATGTTGTTGTTGTGGACTCACAAACTAGCACAGAAGCAGCTGATGTTATTTACCAATTGTACCGAACCTCTGTGGAACCTTAATTGGAAAAAACCGTTTAATTGGAAAAAACAAATATATATATATATATATATATATATATATATATATATATATATTATATATATATATATATATATAGTGTGTATATATAGTGTGTTAGTGTGAATAGTATAACAGCCAAAGACATGACACCAGCATTATAAAAATGAAGGCATGCTATTAAGATCTCTTCATTTGTCATGTGTACACTTGTATAATAAATCGTTCTAATTTGGTTGTGTTTGTATCTGCTCGTTTTTGTGTTACCCATGTCATGTTCGTGCGATTAATTACAGGGACGATGCATGGGGGAAGATTGAATGCTTGACACGGGGGCGGGTGATGTGTGACGGATAAGAGAACAATGCAGGGACGGATATTGTCTCCACAGCAATATGTTGTTTTTATTGGAGTAATTAAACTCATAAATATGAAGTTGCACAAAACAGTGCATGGGACGGAGTGGGATTCAGCAATAGGTCCATGTGTTTTGGGGTGAAATTACAAAAATCATTTTTTCTGAATGCAAGTATCTTTATTTCACTCGGAGGCTGAAAATGTAATGATTGCACATGTGCACCAGTTCAGGTTTGACTGTCCAAACTTTTCTCAGCCATAATACTGCTGCTGTTATCGTTTATTTTTTTTGAAAATATGAAAACGTATCATTTTCCATTCATTTAATGTATCAGGTGTGCCATACAAACAGTTGCTCAATATTTATTAATCTCTAAAAAAAACATAAAAAAGACATTACAGTGCAGGAAATATTTGGGATTCCTTCCACTTTTGCAACAAAATGTAAAAAATTGGATAATAAGGCTGCATTACTGCAATAACATGGTAAATGTAACCCAGGCAAGGGGGCACGGTGGCTTAGTGGTTATCACGTTCGCCTCACACCACCAGGATCCGGA
>JACRUU010000016.1:6876220-6893720 GCA_030449085.1 Kryptopterus vitreolus
CTAAATATATCCTCGCTGATCAGGAGCACGGTGGCTTATTGGTTAACACGTTCGCTTCACACCGTCAGGGTCGGGGTTCGATTACCATCTCGGCCATGTGTGTGTGGAGTTTGTGCATGTTCTCCCCGTGTCTCAGGGGGTTTTTCTCCGGGTTCTCCGGTTTCCTCCCCCGGTCCAAAAACATGCACGGTAGGTTGATTGGCACCTTGGAAAAATTGTCCCTAGAGTGTGAATGTGTGTGTGTGTGTGTGTGTGTGTGTGTGCCCTGTGATGGGTTGGCATTCCATCCAGGGTGTATCCTGCCTTAATGCCCATAGACGCCGAGATAGGCACAGCCTGAGATAGAATGCCCGACCCATAGACGCCTGAGATAGACACAGACTCCCCGTGACCCGAGGGAAGATCGGATAAAGCGGAGGAAGATGAATGAATGAATGAATAAACAATATACTGTACATGACATATATTCCAGCACAATAAAAACAAAATAAAGGGTTCTATTTTAGTGGAAATCCAAAGTGCAGTTTTAACGCCTTTGAAAGGAATTGTGTGATAGGAAATAAGTAACAGGCGAATCAGGAGAACTCTGGTACGACTCATGCTATGATGTTTGCCGTTGCTTAACACAGCTGTAACCCGTATCCTCCCCGCTGTCAGACCGGAGCAAAGGTCAAGAAAAAAAAAGAAAAAGCGAGTGACGCAAGGACACCACAGGACTAGAAAGAGAAGAGACGGGTAAAACTCGGAATACACTGACGTTTTGGAGCCGCAGTGATCGGACCGAGCGACGTAGAATACAAATCAGAAGATACTGATATTAATACTGAAATAGAGATCAAGGTAAAACCAGTTCTCTACACATTTATTCACTTTTTTACTACATTAGCACGATTAGGGACGCAGTGGATCCCGAATGATGGGTTTTAGGTTTTATAGAAATATTAAAATATTAAATGTATCTATTAATACATTTCTCAATATTAAATAAATCCCATACTCTTATATTTACTATCCAGTTTATTGTATGGGAATTTAATGGGATTGGTGTATTTGGCTGGTAAAACAAGTTTGAAATCAGTACAATTAATTTTTTTTTTAGATTATGCTGATTTATTTTCCTTTTATTTGATGTGAGTTGAGTTATTCAGGTTATTGAGGTTTATATTTATCAGCGTTCACCTTTAACCTACATAATGCCCACGTTAGATAAGACACGACACGACACGACACATGAAATATCGTTTGGTTGGATTGTTATCTGTTGTAATGCTGCCAGGCTCGAAAAGGCAACACATTTCATGTCTTCATAAAGACATGCATTTATTATTTTTTTGTTTATAGTTCCTTTATCTTTTGCTATTTTAATTCTTTTTGTCATTTTTCCAGAATCAGACGCTGCTGGTTCGAATAGAATGGATTACGCCAAGAAGTCTCTCAATCTGTTCTCACCTTCTCTTTCCAAGTGAGTGTCTTGCCAAAGACTTTACAGTATTTCCACTGTTTGTTGTTTGTTAAAATGTAAAAATGTAAAATATTCATGTTTTTTGCGTCGACAGTTTATCTAACAAATGTGTGGCGGCCGGAACATCTGTCCTGCCCAATTTTAACCCACGTCCCAGACCGTTCCGGGTCACCAACTCGGACCGCTCGGTAAAAAAAGGCATTATGGCAGATGGGCTGAAAGACTTGCTGAACAAGGTGAGGAGAAGGAGGAGGAGGAGGAGGAGAAGAAGGGAAACCGGGGGATGTTAGTAAGGCGATGGAAGGACATTTGAATAGTCCGTATTTGACAGCTCCTCCAAATCACATTCATCTGCGATGGATAGAAGTACGAAAGAATAAAGAACAGTGACTCAGATTCAGACTCGATGAGCAGGAAAAAAAACACACGAGTGAAAGAAAGCGAGTGGGAGATAGTGGGAAAGTTGGGTACTGACATTGTCCTGAGTCATGTATGAGTTATATTTACCGCAGTGCTACTTTGTCGTTCCTAATCACACGTGTTGCATGACATCACGAAATGACTTTTCCGTTTACTGTACGAGTGAAATGGATTAAAACGGGAAAATGAGACACTTTTATATGACATATTGTAAAATGTTAAGATATAAGAAATGTTTTCGTAATGAATGCTGTTTTTTATTTATTTATTTTTTTAAGTATCCTGTAACAGACCTTTAGTTCCGGTTCGTTGAACTTCTCTTTTCCTACTGTGTTTATATGCAGTTTTAACTTCTGATTCTTTTCCGCGTTGACCTTTAGACGGCAGAGACGTTCTCTTTGTCCTGTGTGGCAGACCTGGTGCTGGATGAAGATGGGACAGGAGTTGACACAGAAGACTTCTTCCAGACCCTGAAGGACAGCACGGTGCTCATGGTGATAGAGAAAGGACAGAAATGGACACCGCAACAGGTCAGAATCCCACAATTTACAATAGGAAAAAAAAAAAACATCATCTGGAAAATTGACATGAAATATCTTAAGATTTTGGATTGATGTGATATTCATGTTGAAATTCAAATTTAATTTGTCACATACACATACGTACAGCGTAAGACATGCAGTGAAATGTTTATTACGACAGTCCATGAAAAAGCAAATGGTGTAAACATTTATAATAAATAATAGAATATAAGAATAGTGTGTATAAAAGAAATAAGAAATAATAATGGACGGATATATGTGGCAGATATTGACAAAGTAAGGGGCACGGTGGCTTAGTGGTTAGCACATTCGCCTCAGACCGCCAGGGCCCGGGTTCGATTCCAGTCTCGGCCATGTGTGTGTGGAGTTTGCGGGTTCTCCGGTTTCCTCCCCCGGTCCAAAAACATGCACGTTAGGTTGATTGGCACCTTGGAAAATTGTCCCTAGTGTATGAATGTGTGTGTGTGTGTGTGTGTGTGTGTGTGTGTGTGTGTGTGTGCGATGGGTTGGCATTCCATTGAGGGTGTATCCTGCCTTAATGCCCATAGACGCCTGAGATAGACACAGACTCCCCGTGACCCGAGGGAAGATCGGATAAAGCGCCAGAAGATGAATGAATGAATGAATATACACAAAGTTGCTTGAATAGTCTGTAATGAGCAGTGTTACATGTAAATAGTTACATGTAACGGCGTTATGTAATTAAATTACAAAATAAAAGTAACAGTAATTTGTTGCAGTTACTGGAAAAACGTGTAATTAAATTACAGTTACTCTTGATGTTGAAGATTACAACTCCCCCCCCCCCCTACTCCCCCCCCCCCCCCCCAATGCAGCTCAATTTCGAACCCTTTTTTTTTCCGAGCGCCACCTAGTGGACAAAAAGAAATCAAATGTAATGCGTCGCTTTTATAAAGTAATTATAATATGACACTATTTATTACATTTTAAATAGGGTCATTTATAATCTATCTATTACTAAACACTGGTAATGATCGATTCCATGCGCATTTTTATTCACTATACCACTGCTGAGATATAAGCGAGCAACGAGTCCGAGGAACACACGCGCAAATTCATTTCCGCTGTCCAGAGAGTCACAATGAGAGCACCATTTAGGCAGCACACTGATTTGAATAGTGTTTGTCCAATGCGGGTAATTTACATACGCACTTAATTACGTGTGTAATGATTTGCCGCTACCTGAATACCATTAACCTTCGTGTTTACTTGCATGTTGTCATGCTGGGTCGCGTATGCTATTCCCTCTCTCTCTCTCTATCTCTCTCTCTCTCTCTCTGTGTTTCTTTCTGTTTTCCATAATTCACCATTACTTTAGATGCATTAATCTGTATTTGAATGCACATCAGATTTAGGGCACCGAACCAAAAGACAGGAGGTGGAGAGGAAGTCAACAGGGCAAATTTCACTCGGTTCTTGCATTCATCCATCACATTTTGACAGACACTTACAAAAGCTAAATACAAACACATCTCTAGAGGAGGATTTTCACTCCATGCCTTGCCCTCGGCTTTTTCCCTTTTCTTTCTTTCTTCCTTTCTTTTATTTCTGCTGTGCTGTACATCAGTCACTGTGTTGAAATCTATGATGCTTTTGAAGGTCTGTCCTTCGAAGCACCACGCCGTCACTGTTTTGCTGTGTACAATGCTCTGAAATATGACTTCCAAACTCTGTGATCATCATTACAGAATAGTCAGGTATGGGGTGCAGATCGCAAGACACAGCATCGGAAGGACCTGGCCAAACTGACCCTCGACTTTTACAAAAACCACCCCAAGGAATTCATCGGCTGCTTGAACGTTCAGATGACTCTGTACGGCATGTACTCGCTGTCGTACGATCTGCAGTGCTACCACGCAAAGAGAATGTTTAGGTAAGCAAATCGATTCAATGCACGCTATAAAGGACGATAATGCAGTCAGGGTGTAATCATACCATCATACAGGACTGTATTTATTCCAGCCCTGCTCCAACATACAGCAGTGTGCAAAAGTTTTAGGCAGGCGTGAAAAAAATGCTGTAAACAAAGAATGCTTTCAAAAAGTGTTAATTATTTACATTCATCAATGAAGGAAATTCAGAGAATGAAGAAAAATGGAAATATTTGTTGTGAACACATTTTAACTTCAAAACAGCAGTAATATTTCTAGGTACACGTACACACAGTGTTTATGAAGGAACTCGGCTGGTTGTTTGTTCCATCTTGGAGAAGTAAACACAGATCTTCTGTGGATGTCGACGTTCTCACATCCTTCTGTCTCTTCATGGAAATCCCACACACACTCCATGATGTAGAGATCAGGACTCTGTGTATGTGTGTGTGTGTGTGTGTGTGTGTGGGGGGGGGGGGGGGTGTGCCATCACTTCCACTACTTTCTACTTCTTCTAAACGTCACACACAACAAATATCGATCGGATTTTTCTTTTGTTTGCTCACGTCGCATTTTATAAATCATTATTTATATTTCTGAAAGCATTCTTTGTTTACGGCATTTTTTCACACCTGCCTAAAACTGTTTGCACCATATAGTTTTGGAATAATGATTTGATTGGAGTTTGACACCCCTGATATGGAACAATGCCGTCACAACCTAATTATCAAGAATACAAGCAGACAAATATTACTATGAAATACTATTTTGTCTATTTTAGTGGATCAACATTAAAACAAGCAACACACACACACACACACACACACACACACACACACACAATGTAGCCTCCCATCAACACCGGTGTGTTTTCTCGTCTCTATGTCTACACAGGGAAGCTCTCCGGTGGACTCTGTTCAGCATGCAAGCCACTGGCCATGTTTTACTGGGTACTTCGTATTATATGCAACATCTTATTGATGAGGACGAGAAAGCTGAGACGCAACTGGCGGCTTCCAAATGCATCAACAAACCATTATATGCCATCCAGTGGAAGAAAAAAGCAGCTGACCACAGAAACTAGAAACCTGGGAGTTTAAAGAGCTTTTTTTTTTTGCCCTGGCGAACGACTCGGAAACCAACGCGGCTTCACGTTACTTACTCACCTGCAGAAACAAACATCCCACACTGTCTGACAATGCAAAGGGTTTTTTTTCCTACTAGACGAACCTATTCTATCTGTTATATTTTGCAATTTGCACATACATAGTTTTAAGTCCGCTTAATAAAGGGTCTTATTAATATTTATTCGTATTTTTAACGGCTACTCGCATTTTGTATTGATGATGATTATTGAAGTTGAATTAAAAAGTTTGAAATCATCCGAGATGCTCGCTCGGCCTTCTTATACGAGTACAGCTTGGTGTGTGTGTGTGTGTGTGTGTGTGTGTGTGTGTGTGTGTGTGTGTGTGTGTGTGTGTGTGTGTGTGTGTGTGTGTGTGTGTTTGTGTGTGTGTTGTGTGGTGTTTGTGTGTGTGTGGAGAGGGGAGGGTGAGGAGAGAAGGGGATGACATGCTTGTCTAACTGGCCTGGCCTGTAATTGGCCAACGAATGGGTACTTTCCCTAATCCCACATCAGCCTGTAATTGTCTCTGAGGGAACGAGCAAGAAAAAAGAAAAGGGCTGGTGGGATAGAAGCGAGCGAAGGAAAAAGACAGAGAGAGAGAGAGAGAGAGAGAGAGAGAGAGAGAGAAAACATGAGCGTATTACCAGATTTAGGAAGGGAGGATGAAGAAGAGGGAATGCATGAGAAGCAGAGATAAATGAGCAGAGGAAAGGAGAAAGAGAGAAAGAGAGAGAAAGAAAAAGAGAGAGAGAGAGAGAGAGAGAGAGTAGAAAGGCACAGCTGGAGGGAGGAAAGTGGAGGGGACGGAAATGATCCCTTTCACGGAGAGGAGAGCGGATGACGCATTTGGATCCTGCACCCACCACTCCATACCACTCAGTGTCCTTTCCAAATCAGGCCCATTCACTCGCACAACACTCCATCCGCGGTCTCACCGCCAACCGGTCACTTCCTTCACCGAACACATGACCAACGCATGACTAGATCAAGAGACAACGTCACCATATAACGAGCGATCCTCGTATCCCGGAGCCGATCCATTAAAAGCGGATAACGATCGCTCGTGAGGCCCCGAGAGCTCAACCTCACTAATGTAAGATTCTGCTCTACCACATAGAGGCGTCTGGGTCCCAAACAGCCTGCAGCACATCAACCGGCTAATCAAGGTCTAAAATAACTGAAATTTCCAAGCCAGGTGTAGAGGAGAATATGAGCGCTCCGGGGGCAGGCATGAGCTTTTTTTAAACTGTATAATTTTATCCCTGCACATGTCAGTGATGGTTTTTTTTTAGACATTGATTGGAAATAGAATCTCATTATATTTTGACATTACTGCATTTATAGACAAAATTATTTCACAACTGTATAGGTTGGTTTGCTTTTTTTTTGTTTTATTTCACAAATTGAAAAAGTCCCGTGTGCCAGATACTGTATGTTGCATTAAGTCTGCATGAATTGCATAAGAATAATGAAGCTCATAGAGAGTCTCTCAATCCCACAGAGGGAATCGAGGTCAGGGTTGGAGTGGCTGTTAAGGTGGCAAAGCTCATTTCAAGGTTGGCAGCTGCCACTCTCGAATACTGCGCTTTGTCTTCTTTGTTTTTATCCTATATATGCATTTGTTGTGTCAAAAACTAGAAAATATGAAATATATATATATGAATCACAATAACACTTTTTTTAACTGAAACAACACCATATATATATATATATATATATATATATATATATATATATATATATGGTTCGATTCCCGTCTCGGCCATGTGTGTGTGGGAGTTTGTGCATGTTCTCCCCGTGCCTCAGGGTTTTTTTTTTTTCTCCGGGTTCTCCGGTTTCCTTCCCCGGTCCAAAAACATGCACGGTAGGTTGATTGGCACCTTGGAAAATTGTCCCTAGTGTATGAATGTGTGTGTGTATGTGTGTGTGTGTGTGTGTGTGTGTGTGTGTGCCCTGCGATCGGTTGACATTCCATCCAGGGTGTATCCTGCCTTAATGCCCATAGACGCCTGAGATAGGCACAGGCTCCCCGTGACCCGAGAGAAGATCGGATAAAGCGGTAGAAGATGAATGAATGAATGAATGTATATATATATATATATATATATATATATTATATATATATATATATATATATATATATATATATATATAATTATATGTGGCTTAGTGGTCAGCACGTTCGCCTCACACCGCCAGGGTCCGGGTTCGATTTCCCGTCTCGGCCATGTGTGTGTGGAGTTTGCATGTTCTCCCCGTGGGCTCTCAGGGTGTTTTTTTTCTCCGGGTTCTCCGGTTTCCTCCCTCCCCCGGTCCAAAAACATGCACAGTAGGTTGATTGGCACCTTGGAAAATTGTCCCTAGTGTATGAATGTGAGTGTGTGTGTGTGTGTGTGTGTGCCCTGCGATGGGTTGGCATTCCATCCAGGGTGTATCCTGCCTTAATGCCCATAGACGCCTGAGATAGGCACAGACTCCCCGTGACCCGAGAAAAGATCGGATGAAGAATGAAGAATGAATGAATGATATTAAATCCTATAGTATCCTAAAAAAAAACCTACATATGCAATTTATGGATCGTCTACACTAAATAATGACCAGGGAGAGTGATAATCACCTGTGTACATGTGCACTGAGAAATAACCGGGGGGTTCTGTGCTGAAATTTTTCCTGCCTATTAACAGAATTCACGATGCCATCAATTTTCACAAGCAGCCATAAAACCGCCACAAACCACCATTGATCTCCTTCTCGATTTTACAGCGAGAATCAGGTGCTTTGCCTTTGCTATAAACATGTGCATGACCGAAAGTCATGTCAGTCGCCTGCCCTCTAATAAAGGGCACGACTTTTACTGACGCTCAGTGCAAAATACTCTCAGTTAAATGCTTTAATCCAGATTCATACAAATGTAAACAAATGTTGTTCCAACAAGTATAACATTTATAAAATAGCCCTAATTAGTAATAATCTTTAAATGTCTAAATATTTTGATATCGATGACCTCATTTCAACAACAATTTGACAATTTTTGTGTTTAAATTGCTTTTTTTTTGTATTAAAATACATAATCAAAGGTTTTCCTCTTTTGTCCAACCTTATATTTTATCACATAGGAGATGGCTGGGAATTTTTCATTTCTTTTTTTAATCTGATAAAGAGTGATATTTCATGCCGATGATTCGAGTATCCCTTTTGTGCTATTGTTTATTGAAAAATAAAATAAAAATATATTTTCCTGACAGGTGCTAATAATTCAATAAGAGTGTGTATATGTGTAGGCACTGCTCATTTATTAACCATGAAACCGCGAAATGTCCCCAGACTTTTGGCAAGAATTTTAACATATGCAAACACACACTCATCTCGCCAGCGTATGTATTTGAGGCTGGACGAAGCTCTCTCGAAGCTCTGTGTAATGCTGCGCGAGGAATTGGGTTTGTAGTGCTGCCGAGAGGCGAAATAGAGTAAATGAAATGTGGCAGACAGATTCCTATCCAATTCCATCCAGTCCAAACGTGTTTCTCTGCATTTTCATTAATAGGATTGTGGGGTCGCCTTAATAGAACATGTCATTTAATAACGCTTATTCACACCGAATAGAATCATTATCAAATGCATTGATAGGCTGTGATGTAACATGACCTGAAGCTCTAAGAGTTGTTGTTGTTGTTTTTTATTAAAAGGACACGAAAGAAGAAATCACAAGCTTAATTACTTTTTCTCTTTCCGCCTAAAAACCTAAAAGACAATACTGGTGATGGCCTTAAAATAAATACAAGCAAAGTGGCATTTAACAATCAGATTATCGTTAAGTTAGCTGAGTTAATGATGTTCTTTTTATTTGCTTCTTGGGCCCTTGAACGGTGTTGTTTGTTTGTTTTTCTGGGTCCTGTCACTTCTTTAAAAATATGAATGTTGGCTTCCGATGCAAAAAAAAAAAGTGTGTGACGCTCCATAGAGGGTTTAATCTGACCCCCCCCCCCCCCCTACCTAAACTCCAGACCTTTCACAAGTCTGGAAATGACTGAGACATATTGAGACGCTATAACAACACTGCAAAGGGAATAGCAAAAGCAAACAGTTTACGAAATAAATAATGCATACATATGCATTTTGATGAGACACTTGTGTAGTCGCAGGACATGTTTTCCTGGAGTTTCCCCCACATTTGCACTGGAAGCCTGGCATTAAGCAGTTATGGGACTCGTGATTGCGACATTTCCACCCTTGAGGTGTCTTTGATGACCTTGTGCGCGTGGCGTAGCTCCTCCTCCTCCTATTGGGTGTGTGATGAGCGCGTGCTACATTCAAGAGCTCTGCTCCGTTTCGCGTTACATACACGATATATATATATATATATATATATATATATATATATATATATATATATATTATATATATATATATATATATATATTTAAAACACTGCGCTTTTGTGATCATTAATGCGATGCTGCACGATTATTTCGATGCTTTCTGTATAAATCAGGTTGCTTGCAATAAATGCACGGTTTTAGGAAAAAGCAATAGGAAGCATCAAATCATTAAATAAACACCCTCCTTGTATTTGACCACATATTGGACTTTTCCTTTTTGAATGTAAAGTGTCACTGAGAGGTGAGAATTATATTTAACAGTGCATGCACTTAACAATGAATAATTAAAACAATGCTTTATTATTATTATTATTATTATTATTATTATTATTACATTTTTGGAGTTGTCAGATTCGTTGTAATGCTATATTTTTTACACAAATAATAAAACCATTACACAATGACATAATTCTTGGTCGTGACTTGTAATCGGTGGTCTTTTAAACGATGTCATGTTCGCAATATTTTATGTTTTCCAATAAGAATAAAAGTGCGTCCGTGTAAGAATTATGCAGATAGTAAAAAAATCTTGAAAACAAACATCCTTATGGCAAGAATGAAAGTGCAAAATTGTTGTTTACAAGTTTATTTTGAGGGTATTTTTGTTGTTTTTTCCCCAATGTGATGATCTCAGGACGTTTTTCTTGGCCACTGTCTCGCTCCCAAACGATAAACTTATAGTTATTGACATTTAGATGTGTTTTTAATCACCTTTTGTAAAGCTGCTTTGCAAGGTTGTTATAAACGCTATAATTTAACGACACGATTTTGTTCGGATTGGTGACGTCAGCAGGTGGTATTTTAAATAAAGAATGTACATAATATAAAATCTAATCGAGGACACGGTGATGGACAGTCAGGTGTAGATTGATTGCTTGATCTCATATATTAGGAATGAAAACGCAACGATCGGTTTAATTGGCTCGTAATCCGCGTTGACGGGAATTCGGACAGCGCGTGAAGGTAGCGCGTGTCCCTCCCGGTGGCAGCCCCCCCCCCTCTCCTCATCCTCTCCTCATCCTCTCCTCATCCCCCTCCTCTCTCCCTCTCCTCAACCACCTAACCCCCCCCCCCTCTCTCTCTCTCTCCTCTCCCACCCGCCCCCCCCCCCTCCTCCGATCCTCCGATCCTCCGCCTCGAGCCTGGAGCCGCGTCGCGATTGGTCGGTGCGCGCGCGGTCTGCGTTCCACAGCCGGGGCGCGCGCGCGCTCCCTCCGCTGCCTCTCTAGCCGCAGTGTTGCACGCGCTCAGGAGTCTGCCCGATAACTACAACACACACACACACGCACACACACGCACACACACACGCACGCACGCGCGCGCGGTACCCGCAGCATCGTTACCGACCCGCACGTTCAGACCCAACATGGCACGCGCTCACCCCGGACACTCGCCACGTGACGGGTTACCAAAGTATCAACAAATATGATGCGTTTTGATGTTTGTTTGTTTGTTTGTTTGTTTTTTTGTGTGACGCGTTCAATCTAAAGATTGAGAAAGTCACGTGTCCGGGAATGTAGCGGAGAGCGTCCGCTCCCGCGCTCGCGAGGTAAGTTATGGAGAGTTGTAAACATCACTGTTTACATAAACACTGCGGATTGCGTTGGATATGCGTTCCATCTCTTACACGTGCATGCTTGATATTTACTACTGTGTGTGTCACAATCGCATGTTTTATTTTGGTTTTTTTTTGTGTGTGCCTATTTTCAATCACATCTATAGCAATAATTTAATCGCGGCATGTTTGTTTTTCACTTTCATTTATACACTGTTAATTGTTTTGTTTGATTTTTGAAATCACAACGCATGTATTTATACTGTGTGTGTGTGTGTGTGTGTGTGTTTCGGTTCTGCTCAGTCAATTAGTCAATGGCTTGTATCTGCATGATTTGTGCGCAGTGGTGTTTTTATGCACATCAACACACACACACACACACACACACACACACACACACACACACACACACACACACACACACAGCAAACACGAGCGTTTTGGAAGCGTAGAATGGCACCAAGTGTGCATTTATTATTTAACCATGAACAACACACACACACACACACACACACACACACATATATATATATATATATATATATATAATATCGGAATATAACATTCAGTTCGGTCATTGATTGTCAATGAGGTTTAAGAGATCTGTATTTTATTTGCACAGTAAATGTTATTATATGGAGATATTTGAATGATCTCACATTTCTAGGTCTCATATAAAAAAAAAGCCCAAATAGATGAATGTGTTTAATTTTTCGGTGATACAGGATATCATTTCTCGATTGTTGATGCATGACGTATTATCATTTATGTGTTGTTTGAAGAATTGTAGTATTATTATCAATCCAGCGAAGAAGAATAGATGGCTTTGCCTAACTTTACTGTGCTATTGTGAGCTGCACGCACCGATCCCTTCTTTATTCCGTAGAAAGGGAGATAATGAGAAATGGTGTAAAGTTCTAAGGACAAACGTGACAAGTAGAGAGAGAGAGAGAGAGAGAGAGAGAGAGAGAGAGCACAAGTAGCTCATAGATGCAAATAGAACGTGGGAATGGGCATACAGCAGATGAAACGATATGGAGGAAACGGGAAAGGCTAATGTAAAAGATGATGAGGGTGAAGAGCAGATTTGAGAGGGGGAGTGGAATCTCAATGACAAGGTTGCTTGCTTGTGTGCTTCCAATATGAATGGAAGTTAACCTCTTGACAGACGGAGACATCTATTACCATTAAACCTCCTTCTCATCTTTCTTTCCTCCTCGCTACCTCACACACTCCGTTGCCAGGAGATGAATTCGATTAATTGCGTTCTAATTGCCTCTTTCTCCAGATAAGAAACTTCATCATTTCAGCCAAATGGCTCCATGTCCGAAACGCCCGTGTTTTCTGTTTGTCTCTGACCTCACTTTTGTCTTTTTGTTTTGTTTTTTAATCCTTAACGTCTAGTGTTGCATTATTAATATGTAAAAACATCCCCCCATTATGAAACCTACCTGAAATGCATCCTATAAAATGTTTACATCCCACAACCGTCCACAAATGTCCTATTTTTATTGCAATAGTGTTCTTGCCGAGACCAGATAGATAATATTACTATGATTTTAATGATCTGAAATGTTCATACTACACAAATACAGTCTCATTGTGTGTATATGGGTGTGTTTTGATGGTAATAAATATGTCTTTTTATAAACAGCTAAGGCCCCGTCAGATGTCCAGTCATTTAAAACCATGAGCACAGATGTCAGATCACTTACGCTGTGATGAAATGTGATGATGGGATCCTTACTGTCGTCATTTGATGCACACATTTTTTTTTGGACAGAAAATTAGAGTAAGAAAACCTGCTGCTTCAGTGTCAACGCTCGGCCTAAAATGGCTTTATAATGGCTTTCTGTTCTGGCAGAGTACAAGCTCTTGTGTTGAAATGGACATTTGTAAGATTCATTTTGTCTACACTTTGACATTTAGCTTTGTAATTATCAGAGATGGTACCATTCGGATAACACAGGCTTGGTATCAGGCCGGGATCTGCAGGAAATGCAACAGATATCAAAGACAAAGGGGATGAATTTAAGATTTATCAGTGTGTACATATAAAAAAGTGACTTTGGTTGGTGCATATTTATTTTATTTAGCTGATATTTTGCCCTATAAGTATTTTAATGTTAGGGATTTTATTTTTGCCTTTAGGTCCCTTTAAGTACTTTAGTTTAAAACAGTGTTTAAAGCACACATATTACTATACCTGTTATTTTTAATCTTTTGATATCAGTGTTTCAATACTGCAAAAGAAAGAGCGGCGTTGTTCCATCCATATTAATTAAATAAAGATGTTTATTGGCCCATATTGAAGCCAAAGACATTTTCCTAACTGTACATTGATCATGGAAAGGTCAATGTCGATGACGTTTCGCGCTCTGTTTACCGTACGCGATCATAAATAATAATCCCTCGTAATAATAGAATACAGTAATTAATGACCTTTTTTTCGCCATTGGAGAAAAAAAAAAGGAACTCTTCAACATGCGCTTTTCTCGTTCCGCACAGACGTGTGTAATTGGCTTGTCTGGTTTTTTCACACCGTAGATGAAAAGGTCATGACCGTTCCCACACCGAGTGTAACTTCATACTACGCTCCAAATGGCGAGAATGCACCGATATCTCCATCATGCTTGTCTCATTGAACGGTTATTTCTGGTCTAAAAGGCGGCCATTACTGGCAGATCGGAATGTCAGATCCTATCTGTGGCCTTCGCCCGGTAAGCGAAGTGCATGGATTTTGAAAGTATTAATAACCGTGCTTTATTGACCGTCCCCTGATATCATCATAGTGATCAGCAGTAGGACATGTGATGTGTTCACATCTCTGTTCCCAGTAGGAAGAATAAATGGTATTAGTAATAGGAAAATGTGAAGACTTTGGGTTAAAAAAATTGGGTGTTTTTTTTTTCCAACGCACCAAAAATAGCTTTCTCTCCCTTGAAAGTAAATTGAGTGCAATCAGCCATCTGCCGTGCATTTGATCTGAGCCACACAATACGCTTTCTCAATATGTCCAGAAATGCATTCTTTCTAGCTGTGAAACCAAATCATATGTAAATTCCATTTGGAGCTTTACAAATGAAACAGGTCACATGGTGCGCCAATAAATAAATGCACACCTAAATGACTCGTCATGGCGATACAATGTGGCATTGCACATATGCAAATGAGTGTTTACAGGTCACATGGTTTGGCAATAAATAAATGCGGACCATAATAACTCGTCATGGCAATACAGTGTGGAATTATACATGCAAATTAGTGTTTACAAGGTCACATGGTTTGCCATCTTAATGCACACCGTCATGGCGATACAGTATGGCATTGCACATATGCAAATGAGTGTTTACAGGTCACATGGTTTGGCAATTAATAAAAGCAGACCATAATAACTCGTCATGGCAATACAGTGTGGAATTATACATGCAAATTAGTGTTTACAGGTCACATGGTTCCCCAATAAATAAATGCACACCTAAATGACTCGTGATGGCGATACAGTATGGCATTGCACATATGTAAATGAGTGTTTACAGGTCACATGGTTTTCCAATTAATAAATGCACCCTTAATAACTCGTCAGGCCGATACAGTGTGCCATTGCACATATGCAAATGAGTGTTTACAGGTCACATGGTTCGCCAATAAATAAATGCACACCGTAATAACTCGTTATGGCGATACAGTGTGCCATTGCACATATGCAAATGAGTGTTTACAGGTCACATGGTTTGCTAATAAATAAATGCACCCTTAATAACTCGTCATGGCGATACAGTGTGCCATTGCACATATGCAAATGAGTGTTTACAGGTCACATGGTTTGCTAATAAATAAATGCACCCTTAATAACTCGTCATGGCGATACAGTGTGCCATTGCACATATGCAAATGAGTGTTTACAGGTCACATGGTTTGCCAATAAATAAATGCACATCTTAATGCACACCGTCATGGCGATACAGTATGGCATCGCACATATGCAAATGAGTGTTTACAGGTCACATGGTTTGGCAATAAATAAATGCACACCCTAATAACTCGTCATGGCGATACAGTGTGGCATTGTGACATTGTGACATCAAGGTGTCGTCAGTGTGCCGCTGAATTACGCGGCAGTGGTTTATACTGTCTATAAGCAGTGATGTTTCTATAATTGGTTGTGGATCCATATTGGCTGCGTTGCGTTTTAGTTTGCACAATGATGAACTGCGATTTGGTTTTATGGAGTTTGTAGCAGTCATTAAGGCAAGACGCGTAATTAGAAAGATGATATACTAGGCTTCATGGCCTCGTCAAAGCGTCGTGTTTTATGGCGTTGTTATTTTGTAGCGTGAGGATGCAGAATGGTGTCACGTTTTATATCGGATTGTTTCAGCGGTAATGAAATATTGTGCCTACTCGTCTGTGTGGGCTGCCAACTCTATCTCTCCTTCTCTCTCTCTCTCTCTTTCCCTGGGAGAGATTTATGAGTAGGAGGTGTGTGGAGGAGCAGAGGGCAGATGAGTTCAGCCTAACACCGTACTTATATATATATATAATATATAAATATATATATATATATATACACTTATGTATATTTTAGAAAAGTATATTTGTCTCGCCCGTTATCGTTCTTTATCATTCGATTCAATGGCAAATTAAGAATCCTCAAGTTAACAACGCAGCAGATTGCAAGAATCTCTCATTTGAAAACATGACACATTTTGTCGTCTTCTAATGAATGTGCATCTGTTTCTTAATTAAAATGTCATCACACACAGGGGTAAATCAAGAAAATGACTTTCTTTTTTTTTTGTGGGACTCTTTTGCAGTCGGTGGATCTTAATTGTGAAGAATTGTCTGTGTGTGGGTGTGTGTGTGTGTGTGTGTGTGTGCTGGTGAGCGAATTGGAATTATAAGAAACCTTTAATGAGACTGTGCCTTCCTGGAAGCCGAGGTCCCAGTGCTGCCTCTTAATTCACATGTGTCTAAAGGCAGCGTTCGGCGTGTCTGCTGCTCTCTCACCATCTGCTTAAGCGAACAAAATCGGCATCGAAAACACAGCGTGTCGGAGCCATCGGCGCTCTCGGGCACGTTTGAAAGGAGGGAGGTCATTCTTTTATGAGGCGAACCGCAGCAGGGCAAAAGGGACGCCGTCGTCTCTACGTTTCTTTAAAGCGCTACTCGTTTAACAAACCGTAGAGAGGCAAAGTGAGTGTTTGGCTTGTTGTAATTTAAGTGTAATGCACTGATGCACCGAGGAAGTGATGTTTTGCATGCGGTTAGGAAAAAAGACTCTTCAGGGTTACGATACAATCAAACACTCGCTGCATCAACGCATTACACTTAAATTTACCACGCCAAATACTCACCGCACGTCCTTATACTTAAATGCATTGCAATTATATATGCATATAGGAGAAGGATTCACTCGAGGCTTCTGTCATTGGCGTCATTGATTTTTCGACCGTTAGCATAACTGCTCGAAGTGAAATAAATGAACTGATTGATTCTGTCAGTGGTTATGGCCAGACATAGGAACGCCCCCCCCCCTCCCCCCACCCCCCCCACACACACACAGTAAATCCATATTGCTAGCAAGAAGTGATTAAAACAAACCCACAGACTAGAGCTGGGAGATTATAATCGCCATCATCGATTAATTCGACTTTTATTCCGACGTTGAAAATACGATTTTACGACTTCGCCGCGGGTTTTTACCGTAGTTTTCCGCTTTACACTTAATACCAAATGCATCACGGCGCCACTCGGGGTTTCATCAGTCGTATGCAAATGCTTCGGGTTTGTGACTTCAGACGTTCAAAAAGACAAAACCCCAACCCCAAAAGCACACATTTTATCCAAAAAAATCACAGATTCAGTTTATAGGACACATAGTATAGAACATCGTGTACTGTTACACTAGTGCAGAAGCAGTGCAGAAGCAGTGCACACCAAATATTTACTGTTATATTTAATATATATTGTTTTAAAAAGCAGTCCATTCATGATGTTATAGTGTGTTTTCGTTGGTATTGCTACAACACCATGTAAGCTGAACTTGTGCAGGTGTCAATAAACAGTTGTTGTTGGCAGATTCATTCTAAGGCATGTTATAAAAACTTTGTTATAAAAAAAA
>JACRUU010000016.1:6896220-6908720 GCA_030449085.1 Kryptopterus vitreolus
GAGAGAGAGAGAGAGAGAGAGAGAGAGAGAAAACAAAGCATTGGGCCTTTTTTTTCTTTTGCTTGTCAGTTTGTCGTCTCCGTGTCCTCGTCTCTGACACAGCAAACATCAGGCAGTCCTCTCACGCTCTCAGCCAGCTTGAAAATCTGCACTACAAGCTGGGAGAGAGGAAAGGATCAACGGGTGATGAGAGGGAAAAAAGAGACAGAGAGGGGGAGAAATAGATGGGGACAGAAACAGGAAAGGATACAAGGAGACTGGGAATAAGGAAAAACAGAGAACACACAGATGAGGATAGAGAGGGGGGGGTGGAAAGAGGGGGATGACGGACCAGAAGAGAGAGAGAGAGAGAGAGAGAGAAAACAACACACACACAGACTTGAACCTTTTAACAGCTTTTAACGTTTCCTATTTAGCCCTATTTTACTTCCCCATTACCCTGCTGCATTCTTATTCTTATCTTCTTCTTCTTCTTATTATTATTGTGCCTGACTCATTTGCACCGTCCTGCAAGAAAGAATATATATATATATATATATTTTTTTTTTTAAGCCTAAGGCGATGACGGCTAAACTGTTTTTAATCCTTTTTAGCCATGCAATGATACTTCGGTAATATGATACAAACAATAAAAGCAGAACACATTCGACCACATCTGGCCTCCTGTTAAGATCAACCCCCCCCCCTCACCCCCCCAAGCCTTGTTGCCATGGCAACGATAACAGGAGTGAATAGTAGCCTATCAGTCTGAGAAAATGGATATTTGGTTCATGCATACATAAGTGCAAAATATTAGTTTTGGTGCAAGTGAGTGTGTGAGCTTTATAGGATGTCATTTTGCAGGCTCATTAAATGAAACAACAGATAGGAGGGAAATAAAAAGGGTTCTTGACTGAAAACTTTGTGACATTTTTTTCTCATGTAGGATTCCATACAATTTTAATACCTACAACATTTGAATGTAAATGGATAATTAATCCTCACCTTGATAATTGAAGATAATTGAATAAAATGTACGGCGGATTAGTGGATAGCACTTTCGCATCACACCACCAGGGTCCGGGTTCGTTTCCCGTCTCGGCCATGTGTGTGTGTGGAGTTTGTGCATGTTCTCCCCGTGTCTCAGGGGGTTTTTCTACGGGGTTTTCCTCCCCCGGTCCAAAAACATGCACGGTAGGTTGATTGGCACCTTGGAAAAATTGTCCCTAGTGTATGAATGTGTGTGTGTGTGTGTGTGTGTGTGTGTGTGTGTGATGGGTTGGCATTCCATCCAGGGTGTATCCTGCCTTAATACCCATAGACGCCTGAGATAGACACAGACTCCCCGTGACCCGAGGGAAGAAGCGATAGAAGATGAATGAATGAATGATATATAGTGCTTTAAAAAAGTCATCGTTTGTTGTTTATTTATGACTAATAAATAAAATAAAGGCGGCGTTATATTTTCGAAAACACCTCTGTGGCATTGCTTTATATTGTTCATTAAAGCTTCAGGATCCCGAAGCATGTGGTGCCTCATTGACATATTTCATGTTTTTGCATCATTTGGCTCGTCTGTGCATTTCGGCGCGAAAATCTCTGTGTCCGAAACACTACCGCGATGCTCATTATACGGCCGTGTGTGTGTCAGTTTGGAGTTGTGTAGCAGCTGGAGTAATGTCAGTGTAGCACCGCATGACATCAACACCGTATCGTCGCTCTACAGTAAAAGGAGAAATACTAAAACTGATGGATACCTTCAGCAATCGCGTGCGCCGAGAGCAATCCGCCGGCGTCTTTCCGTACGCGCCTGCGCCGCTAACGTCAGCGCGAACTTTCTTTTGATAAGCGAAGGCAGGAATAAAACCCGACCCGGAGAGAACAGATTGCTAGTGTGAAGATTACATCCTGACACAGCAGCAGTTCTTTTACAGACAGGAACAAAACTGCTAATCAGACTGTAAAGTACAAGAGCTACATTAATTACCGATTTTTTTCCCCCCTTCGCCATCATGTGATTTACTCTGCATCGCTCCTTAATGTCTGCATATTATGTGCCTAAATCTGTTTTTCTTTTCCGTCTTTAGATCTCCTTTCCCCGTCCTTGGCGCTCTGACGACGAGATCCCATTATGCCGCGGGCCGCACATCATGGTCTTGCCTAAGGGGCAAGCGGACTTGTCAAAAGTGCGTGAGGTCATCGCCCAGAGGGAAAAATGGGGACAGAGAGTTATACTCAGCAGCTCCAGCTGGAGACCAGTGATGGGGCCGGAGTGCTGGCCAGCGTCAGTAGCGTTAAAGGGCCGATTGAAGAAAGCGTGGACACGGGATGGTACATGCCTTATCCGATCGGATTCCAGGCGTCACTCACTTGCTTTCTCTTGCTAGAGCTGGTTCTGGGATTTAGCAGCAATTTAACAGTGCTGGTCCTTTACTGCTCCCAGTCCAACCTGGTCGATTCGGTGAGTAACATGGTGACGGTCAACCTGCACGTCCTGGACGTTGTGGTGTGCGTGCTTTGTCTGCCGCTAACCATCGTGGTGGTGCTGCTGCCGTCCGGCCACAATCTGGAACTCATCTGCTGCTTCCATGAAGCCTGCGCCACATTCGCCAGCATTTCCACTGCCGTTAACGTGCTCGTCATCAGCCTGGACCGATACGACATCTCGGTGCGGCCCGCCAACCGCTTCCTCACCCCGCGATGGGCGGCGCTACTGCTGGCCGCCGTATGGGCCGTGTCCCTGGCCGTGTTTTTCATCCCGTTCATCGAGGTGGACTTTTTCTCGTCGGAGCCAGAGAACGGCGTGGCCAGCAGCTCCTCGGCACCGGCGTGGCGCAACCGGACGCTCCTGTGCGTGGGTGGACAGGGCTATTACACCGCCCTCGGAATGTACTACCACATCCTGCTGCAGGTCCCCATTTTCTTTGTCACCGTCGTGGTCATGCTTTTTACCTACTCGAGGATCCTGCGAGCGCTCAACATTCGTATCGGATCGCATATGCGGAGGAGTCAGCGGCGTAGCGGGGCCAACTGCAGGGGGCGCCAGAGGAGGCGGAAAAAAAAGGGAGGCTCGGAAGGCGAAGGTGAAGCCCAAATAACGAGCCAGACCAAACAGCTGACACATCCTCCTCTCATCTGCTCGGCAGTTCCGACCCCTACAGCCACCTCACCCCCGCCTCTTTCCTCCACACCGCTGGTTAGTGCCAGCACCGTGACGCCTCCTGCGCCTACAGTAGGCGTTCAGGCTTCAGTCTCGGCCATCATTGCGCTTCGCAGAGCCGTGAGGCGGCACCGAGACCGGCGAGAGCGTCAGCGGCGGGTCTTCAGGATGTCCCTCATTATTATCTGCAGCTTCTTAGGTTGCTGGGCGCCAATTTCCGTGGCGAACATTCTCATCCTGACTCTAGGCCCAAGTGACGCTCTGGTTCGCGTGAGGCTTTGGTTCTTGGCCATGGCTTACGGCACCACCATATCCCATCCGATGCTGTATGCATTCACGAGGCAGAAGCTCCGCCGGGCTCTCAGGGCCAAAGTAAAGAAGCGGGTCGTGTCCTTGCTGCAAGTGGACCCTTCCCCGGGCGGAACCGTCATTCACAATTCCTGGGTCGAGCCTCGGCAGGGACGTAAGATTCGTTTAGAAGGCAGTGACGCTACGGATCGGTGTCTAACAGAACCGCTTTGAAAATCGAGCGACAAATCCCTTCCGGTTTTACGTGACATCAAGAAAACTTAATTGTGCAAATAAATGACACAGTAAACACAATCAGTGGACTCCTAATAATCAGTGAGCCGGGAAAAAAAAGTATATATATATTCTTTGCGAGTCGTGTGCTGATTTAACACTTATTTTCCATTTGATTCACATTGAAAGCATTATTTTGAATGTGATAGAGATCAGCTGGAGTATTAATTAAAGATCTATTTTGGAAATTGTTTTCATTTGTAGTACACACATTTGGTGTAAACGCCAGGGCCTATTTATTCATGTATTTATTTATTTATGTAAAATAATGTAAAAAAAACATACAAATGTAATTGTGCAATATGAGTTGTATTTCTTCATAGTGCATAGCATCAGATATTTAGGAAAATTGTATGCTAGTCAGTAATAAGGTGATCTGCAATATTTGCAACTCGAAGCCGAACGGCACAAGGTGTCCCGATTATACGCCTCATTTGTTTGTTAACTAGCATTCGTGTTAGAGACGACGCGGCAGCCACCTCGGGGCCTCCTCGGCAACTGTTGTTTTGGGAAATGTTACTATCACCAGCGAATACCACGAGGCGAGTGTGTGTGAGGACTGTGAACAAAAAAAACCCCAAGCGTGTGGAGTTGATCTGGACTCGACCCTGGCCTCCTCTTTTACACCTACACATTTATTCACACTGAGTTAGATATGGACTTTAAACGTTCAATAGCAGCACAGTGTGGACTTAAGTCCATGTTTACATAACGGTAAACTGGTGCTCAGTGAGGCACTAATCTTCGATAGCAGCTTACGGTAAACTAAATGCACAATAACAACATTTTGGCGTTTAGATGCATGCGACAGCATTTTTCTGCTACAAGGGCAAATACATTATGGACCATGCCTTATGTCATCTTACACAAGTATTGTGGTGTTGAATGTGGTTTTCATTTTGAAAGTCCTCATGTGTGTGTATATACATACATACATATATGCATATATATGCATATATATATATATATATATATATATATATATATATAATGACTGTTCTACAAACGCCTGGTTCCTTGGGAGATGATACATTTCTCTGCTGATATATTTTCGGCTGTTAATGAAATACTGAAAAGTTCAGAATTAAGTACTTTCAGCTAACGCTGGGTTCAAATTTGTGTATCCAGTCCAGTTTTAGTGTGTGTGTGTGTGTGTGTGTGTGTGTGTGTGTGTGTGTGTGTGTGTGTGTGTGTGTGTTGTGTGACGAGTGGGAGGCGCATTAGCATATTTATTTATAAACTGATTGAGTCGGTAAGTGTATAGATGCTGAACACTGTATATACATAAATGTTTATAGCTGCCGTGTAGTTACGCGGTGAGTCTTTAAAGATGGTACCATGTTTACAGAGTTAATATCAGAAAAATAAAAAACAGTCTATAAACCAGCCGGAAATATTAATCTCGCATTTTTTAATGACGTAACGTGGCCGTATAAACATAAACTTGGGTGGTCAACAAATTCAAAGTGTGTATAGTTCTAATTGTTATACATGGAGTATATATGATCATATATATATATGTATATGTATATATATTAATATACTGCATATATATATATATATATATATATGTATATGTATGTATATATATATATGATAATTGGTCTATAAGACTAGATTAGTTTCAGGAAGAATACGTTACTGAACGGAACTTTATTGTTTCCGAGCAACATAATAAATCGACTGAAAATCTCTGACGGCGGATTAAAAAAAAAAAAAAAAAAGAAAGTCCCATGATGCCGCAGTACACCTCCCCAGACTGATCACACATTAGCTGGTTTCTTTGGAGTCCATATGGAGACGAGAAGATCAGGAGGAGGTTTTATTTTTCATTATTAAGTGTCAGTGGCACAAACTCGACAGGATTAATATGAACAGGTAGTTTCTTTTTCAACGCATACACTGTTTGTGTCGAGGTCAAATGCACATCTGTTGACCATGCACCGCATGTTCTATAATGTTCTTATTGTACAATAATGTCATTGTGCCGTTTTAATGTATGTTTTGAAATGTGTCTTATCAATAAATTTCAGTTTCGTTTAGCCGCGAGTTTCGTAGCCGTCTCTTCATACGGTGTGAAATTCTCAAATAACATCTAAAATAAAACAAATCAACAATTCTCTGATATTAAACATTTCCACCTTATTTTCCTGCAACGCTGGTGTATTTAGGAGTTGGATTATGTGATTATGTTTATGTGGGGCCTTTTGTTTTCAGTAATATAGCATGAAAGCAGTGTGTAGGATGTAGCACCAGGGACACACATACACACACACACACACACACACACACTGATGTAATGGCACAGACATGTAAAACCACACATACAGGTTTCTCAGGGGTATAATGTAACATCAGAGTCATTGCTAAATTCTGTCATATTTGCAGCTTCCTCCTACTCCTTTTAAAAATACACGACACAAAAGGCCTTCCGAATACCGAAACGAGAAAATATCATTCCTTCATCTTAAGTATCTTCTTAATCTTTACGATTAGGAGGGGGCGGAGCTCAGTGGTTTAAGGCGCTGGGCTGCGGATCGGAAGATCCGGGTTCGACCCCCGGTATGGCCAAGCTGCCGCTCTTGGGTCCTTGAGCAAGACCCTTAACCCTCTGTGCTCCAAGGGGTGCCGTATCATGGCTGACCCTGCGCTCTGATCCCAAACTACCAACATCAAGCTGGGATATGCAAAGAAAATAATTTCACTGTGCTGTAATGTTTATGTGACAAATAAAGGATATTATTATTATTATTATTATTATTATTATTATTATTATAGGATTGCAGTGATTGAGGGAATAAAGATTGGGGGGAAACACCATAGTTACTGCATTTGCATTTAATCCTTGCCACTGTTGTTGTAAATTGTATACAAATTATCCCAGAAAATGAGAACGATACTCGAACCCAAGTTGATACCGTATTTAATTGATCAACATGGCCGCCCATCGGCAGTAAACAAAGCAACAATTCATTAGTGTTTAAGTGAGTGTTTTCCTCTGTTTAATGGTATTTGCTTTAGACCAGTCAACATAAAAACACAACCCATTAAACACGCACAACTTTGTATAATTCGCTAAAAACATCGTTCGTGCCTTTATCTTGATTGCTCAATCCACTTAACACGATGATACAGGAACATTTACACCTTATAAGAGCTTTGTACATGATAGAGAACATTGAGAACATTGTATATTACGTGTGTAACCTGGAAAAGTGTTCATTTATTCGTTGAAAGACACGCAAATTACTTTTTTGTACGTATTTGAAATGTAAATGCATGCCTGATTAAATTCACGGTAGGAAATGGCGCCCCCTTCTGGTGCAAAACTCCATTACTGAATAGCGGAAAAAGCTCAATTCTGTTTATCGCTAAAACAAACACGTACATGTTTATTTGATCTAATTCTTATCTAATCCGATTTTATTATATAATACATTTTTATTATATAATTATTATAATATATAATGTATTATTATAGGAGTGCATTTGATGTTATTCTACACGCCGAAATAGCTCAGTTGGGAGAGCGTTAGACTGAAGATCTAAAGGTCCCTGGTTCGATCCCGGGTTTCGGCAGTGGATTGGAATCGGTTTTTTTCCCGCACCCATTGCATTCCCCCCCCCCCCCCCACTTTCAATTTAGGTTCTTATAATGTATATTTAATTGTTTTTATATTTTTAACAAATGCATTTCGTTTTTTAAAACGCTTTAGTTTCCAATATCTTTTATAAAATATAAAAAATATCATATCATATCTTATTTAAGTGTGTTACTCATTTTTAGTGCAGCAAACTGCAGCGTTGTATTTTATATTCATTTACAGTCACCTATAATTATTAATATGTGCATTTATGTTATGTCTTACATGTCAACCGCTATAAACATTTATAAGCTACCCCCCCCCTTTTTTTTTTCATACATGATAAGATAACAAAAGAAAGAGACAAACAAACAAAATCCTGTCATATTTTCTTTCCAGATACATTTATTGCATGACGAACAAGAACATCCAAATATTGTCATTTTGCTTCACACAGACATTTAAATGTTCCACTGTGTTTGATAACCAAATATTCCAGGATCAGGAAGCGGTGCAAATAAAATTCATGTTATTTTGACAGATTGAAAAGATGTTATTTTTACAGAAGTAATGAGGGAAACAAGTGACTATCAACAAAACACAAGTATTTAAAGTCGTTCTGAACCATGTATGCATGTTATTTCACTCTCATAGCTTCAGTGCGCCATCGAGTGCCACTTTTATTCAATTCCACAATTCATTCATTCATTCATCTTCTAGCGCTTTTTCTAGCGCTCCGATCTTTCCTCGGGTCACGGGGAGTCTGTGTCTATCTCAGGCGTCTATGGGCATTAAGGCAGGATACACCCTGGATGGAATGCCAACCCATCGCAGGGCACACACACACACACATTCATACACTAGGGACAATTTTCCAAGGTGCCAATCAACCTACCGTGCATGTTTTTGGACCGGGGGAGGAAACTGGAGAACCCGGAGAAAAACCCCCTGAGACACGGGGAGAACATGCAAACTCCACACACACATGACCGAGACGGGAATCGAACCCGGACCCTGGCGGTGTGAGGCGAACGTGCTAACCACTAAGCCACCGTGCCCCTCTCAATTCCACAATTTAATGTATAATTAAAAATCTAATTGCAGACCCGCAGTTGTTTGTTTTCACTGAAGGACGCTTGAATAGAACAAAATAACGGAGTTAAGTAGCAGCAAAACACAACCATCTGTGTGGAAGGGTTTAAAAAGAGGTAGCAAAATCAGAATAAAGATCTATTCATTATTTCTCATGACACAACACATCTCTATTTGCACGTGTTTATGCAATGCACTGCTGCCACACATTTCATTAAGATAACTGATGGATGTGTAAGTAATGCATATATCTTTTATACCAATTGTTTAGTCAATATTAGCAATAGACCAGTATTCCATGCTGCATGCCGGCTGTATACCTATATATGATGCGTTATACACAGCCAAGTCCATAAGTATTTGGACAGTGACTCATTGTCTTCACACACTGCACGTCTGTGCCTGAGGTCCAGAATCCATAAGGCAGAAGAGTAAAAAGACTGACCTCATCGATGATAGTAAGGCAAATAAAAACAAACAAACAATCAAAAATGACTACCTTCTCCACACTACTCTGCATGTCTTCCCTCACCACATCCATAAACCTCTCCCTTGGCCTTCCTCTTTTCCTCCATCCTTTCAGCTCCATTCTTCTCCCTCTGTCAAATTATAACGACGGGATAAACTTTGGACGCTAGGGGGCGTAAAGAGATTTAAGGAAAGCGCAATTTTACGGTGCAGCCCTACAGATGGCGCTCTGAGGATGCAAAAGTGAAAGTAGAAATAGGACGTTCACATTCTGCTCTACAAGTGCAGACAGACACAAGAGCCTCCGTCATAAACACCTGTACACGTACTCATTCATGCTCATTGAAGTTTCCAGTTAATCACGTGGCAACAATGCAATACATCATCCACATTGTGATTTTTCACTCTGGTGTAGTTTCTGGTGCCAGACAGGCTGGTATGAGTATTACAAAAAGCTGGGTTTTCCTGAGATGGTAAGCAATAAAAGTGTTTGGAATGTGAACAGATGTCTGCCTTGAGGTTACTGCAAGAGAAGACATTAATATCATGGTGTTCAGAGGGTTTGCTCTTGGCACACTTTGGGTCTCTTACTACCAAGTGACATTTCAGGAAGTGCCTACAGTCTGGAACTATATCCACTTCATCCTGGCCACTGTTTACCTTTATTTAATTGCAATATCCTGTATGATAATGCACCAAAAAGGAAAATGTATTGTGCCATAATTGTTCATGCAGTCATTCTAAGTAAGATAGTATTTACACACACACACACGCACACACAGACACACACACACACGTATACATACATTACATATCCATATATCAGGCATAACATTATTACATTAAACATCTATTTATCTATTATTTATCAGGCAGGACGTGAATATTTGTACTGGTGTGTTAGTAGCAGGGAAAATTGACAAGTGGAAGGATCTGAGCAAGTGGAAGACTTTACTACATGAACACCTAAATGCCAAAATTCTAAATTAAAATAGAAATATGTGCAATAACAATGCGACCTGTACTTCTCTGTGCAATAATACTATATATTTTTTCTTATAAAAATGTGAAATCACCATTTCACCTACATTTTTTATTTCCTTTATTTCTTTTTTTTTTAAAAATGTGCAATCAGAAGCTTCTGTCACCAAAACAAATGACTTTCTCTTTCTGATTGTGAAGTTTGACAGGTTTTACACTGTGATGGCTAAATAACATTCTGAGAGCATCTTTAAAACTGCACCTTTTGTTGGCTTTTTCTGGTCTGCAGTGGTTTATATCTATCCCAAAAAAAAGGTCCACAATGGAGAACCTGTGACACTCATGGGAGGCCAGTAAGGAGCACTGATGCGTGTGGGGAGCAAAGATTAAGCGATAATGTACTGCTCAAATTGCTGCTCAAGGGGTCTGGACAGTTTTAGGCAGCAAGATTGGGACCAGAAGAATATTAGGCAGGGGATGATGTTACATTCAGTGGCCAAGTTATGCCTAGTCGTTTTATATATCTGTCGGTGTGTGTGTGTGTGTGTGTGTGTGTGTGTGTGTGTGTGTGTGTGTGTGTGTGTGTGTGTGTGTGTGTGTGCATTTTTAAAAGTTGTTTCTAACAACCGGTACAGTCCATGCCACCACCATTTTGGTTCTGCTTTAAGGGCAAATTGAGAATTTTCCTAGTATTAGAATAAACAAAAAGTGTTCAGTGAGTTGTGAATGGGAATTCGTTTATTTAAATACACAGAAACACAAGTGTTACATTATTTTTAGTTGACCTCAAATGAACGTCTAAAAAAAACATTAAAGCAGAATTGTTTGAAGAAAGAAACAAAACAACAGCCATCGGTCTGAGAATCGGAATTCCCGTCACTAGTAAACAGCGTCTGAGCGTGTGGAGGCGGGACCCGCGCCGCTGATTGGATGATCGTCCACGCGGAGGCGGAGCTTCAGAGAAACGATAAATCGTGGGATTGGTCGGAGTCCCTAGAACGCTGGCTTTTTCCTGGAAAGTTCTTAGAATGGTTTTACGAGAAGCTCTAAGGAAAGGCTTGTCGCTATGCAGTGTTTATTGGGGGGGTGGAAACACGCATTGCAATAAATCATTTGAGGTCTGAACACATCCCATGTTTAATCTGATCTTCTTGTGAAATATGAAAAACAAATAAAAAAAGCCGGTTTGATTCATGTGTTTGTTAAAACTGGATAAGAATGCGAGTTATACCGGGAATGATTTTTTTTGGAGAGGGGGGGGGGGGTGTGTGGAGGGGTAGGGTTAGAGGGGGGGGGACTCAGAGAGAGAGAGAGAGAGAGAGAGAGAGAGAGAGAGAGAGAGAGAGAGAGAGAGAGAGAGAGAGAGAGAGAGAAGAGAGAGAGAGAGAAAGTCACTGATGGCGTCAGAGGCGCAGAGACAAGCGCGCTGATTCGGAGAAAGGTCGTTCCTGGAACCCAGGCGGAATCAGACACACCAACCAAAACCCGCAGTGCATTCGAGCCGCACACTTTTAGGCTGGGAACCGGCTGGAACACTTCATTAGAACACAACAGAACCGGATGTCGTTTCAGCCCACACCTCCTGCTCCGCGGTTATTGATTTCTAAACAGAGACTCTTTGGGAAGGTTTTTTGTTCTTCTCCTTTCCGCCCGACACCAGAAACTTTCACTAGGCGCTTTGAGGAACCTGATTGAAGCCTTCATTCAGACGATGATCCTCTGCGTTCAAGGGTGAGTACCGATCCACCACCAAATGTGCATTTGATCGAATCTCACTCCGGTTTTTTTCTGTGTGACTGCGGTCAGATCCATTTATTTCTCTTATTATTATTATTATTATTATTATTATTATTATTATTATTTTTACAAGATAGTGATAATCTGAAATGTCCATTACTGGTGTCCTTTACACCATTTTATATAGTAGGTTATCAGATCAGATCATTATTAAATGCGGCATTCAAAGCCGTTCAGCTAATCGACGCAGTCACAATCAATAAGCAGTACCTATTCCGAACAAAGGGCTTCTCTCTGACCGACTGCCAAATTTCATTCTTTCCATGCATAAAAATAGCCTCAGATGCACTTGTAAATAATGCACATGTCATTTTCGAACATACTCGTCTCTCACTGGCCCTGATTTTTCTCCATAATGTTTCTTACGTCTTTTTTTTTTTTTTTCGGTCCAGTCCCAGATCTCTGTTAGGAGATTCCCAGTCTCAGGTGATTCCTCTCGGGGTTTCGGTCCTCTCTTCCTCATCAGCACGTTGTCTTCACAGCACCCCCAAGTTCTCAGACCCCAACAAAGACCTGTGCACCATCTCCAGCAACTTTTGTTACCTCGATGCATCAGGTAAAAGCCAGGGATCAGGCCATCTTTTATTCCTGGAAATCGGGTGTGCAAATGTATATTGTGATTGTCATCTGCAAGCTCAAGACCGACATCTATAATATGGTCATGGCTTTGGAATGAGAGCTACGTGTTCATTGAGGAGTCTAAGGAGGGTTTAGTCATGGGGAAATAGACAAAATGGTAACTGCATGGGACAAAGCTTGTGTATGAGGTGTTGAAGCATTATATATATATATATATATATATATATATATATATATATATATATATATATATATATATATATATGGCTTCTGCTTCT
>JACRUU010000016.1:6913720-6926220 GCA_030449085.1 Kryptopterus vitreolus
TAAACCCGTGCGCAGAAGATTAAATCTCTCGCAGGTCTCGCCATTTTATAAATCCACACCTTTAAAAACCCCCGCAGGATCGGCGTCGGCACACCGGTGCGTACAATTCACTTCTTCACATGTGCTGCTCGATCCGTATCGCCTTTCACTCCAGCTATGCGCCGTCTGTTCCTGTTTTAGTTCATCCGCGCTTCTGTAGAACGCAGAACCGCAACCTGGAAAAGCAACAAAAATGTGCTGCTCGTTAACGTTATCGTTAATCTGTAATGTTCTTACTCCACTAATATAATACACGTATAGAACGTTCAAATCTAATTCAGAACCAAGTATTTCTGCGCTAAAATATACAATATTATGGGGCACGGTGGCTTAGTGGTTAGCACGTTCGCCTCACACCGCCAGGATCCGTGTTCGATTCCCGTCTCGGCCATGTGTGTGTGGAGTTTGTGCATGTTCTCCCCGTGCCTCAGGGGGTTTTTCTCTGTGTTCTCCGGTTTCCCCCCGGTCCAAAAACATGCACGGTAGGTTGATTGGCACCTTGGAAAATTGTCCCTAGTGTATGAATGTGTGTGTGAATGTGTGTGTGTGCCCTGAGATGGGTTGGCATTCCATCCAGGGTGTATCCTGCCTTAATGCCCATAGACACCTGAGATAGGCACAGGCTCCCCGTGACCCGAGGAAGATCGGATAAAGCGGTAGAAAATGAATGAATGAATGAATATACAATATTTATCATAGAGCTGGATAGTGCATTGTTCGGGTCTCCTAATTCGTGGTTTGGGGAAAATAGAGATGAAAAGGTCTGGTGTCAATCAATTTGTGTCCATTTACTTAATTAATGAATTTTCTCTGCTTATATTACTCTCTATATTGATTGTCATGATTTATTTCCTATTTGGCTCCCACTTGTACCGATGCTTATTAATGCACTGTATTAGAGTGTTTTTGCTGAAGGAATGCAATATTTTTTAACATTTTTTTTTTTTTACATGAACTGTCCGTCCATTTGGTACTTTTACTCAGATCACTAGAAACTTCATCATTAATATTCACAGTAAACTAATCGATGAATTAAAGATGACAACTGTGGTCTTGTTGGAGGAAAAAACCCCCAAAAAACCTGCACTTTATGAATTACACATAGATTTTTCAGTCCTTGGTGTTTTGCACGTTACAATAATCTTTTGTTGCTTTGCATTATTTACTAAATTTACATTCATCCCTTATAATTGTCCTTGTTATCATTTTCGTCTTAAATCTTTGCCTTTAACCTTTTTCTCCACTTCTCCGTCATATATCGCTTCCTGTTTTTCTTCTTTTTCCTCCTGCACATTTTCCGACGTGCTCAGCGCAATCAGATTCCTCACTTCCTCGTTTCACTGACCCCAAATATCATTATTTTATAATTATTTATAAAAAAGTCCATAAATTCTTGATCTCTCTCTCTCTCTCTCTCTCTCTCTCTCTCTCTATATATATATATATATATATATATATATATATACACACACATATATACATATATATATATATATACATACATATCTATACACACACACACTATATATATATATATATATATATATAGATATATATATATATATATATATATATATTATATATATATATATATATGTGTGCTTTAATTCTTGATCTACACACACACACACACACACACACACACATATATATATATATATACACACACACACAGAGGAAAACAAAGTCCACACGTTAAAAATAGCTTGTATAAGGTCTGAAGACGGTATTCATGTAAAGCCACTTAAAATAGAACAAACATGTTTACTCCACATATACCGACCTGTTAGTGAAATCACAGTGGGATCCCAAATACTGCAACCCCGTCATCCGTTCCTCAACCAAACCCTTTATGAGCGGAGGATGACGCGGATCCGTCTCCAGATAAACTCGACTGAAACGCAAGTGGAGCAAACGAACAACTGCTGTAAACAAAGATAAAAGATGATGTGTAATAACATTACGCAGATCATCGTCACGGTAACTCTTAAAACCTTAAAACGTTTCTAGTCACGCGTTCGGCGGAATTGTAGTGTAGGATTTGTAGTTCTCAGAGAGAAAGAAAGAGGCATCGTATATCTGTGACAGGAATGCAGACCGTCGGATCGCTCGCACTGTTATCGCCATCTACGCCGTGTGTTCACTTTCCGTGTGAGACAAGACAAACAACGGCAGTACTGGTTTTCAATGGGAAGTGACACCGGTGTATGAATTATGGGGAGAATCACTGGAAAGGAGCCCTATAATCCTGGGAACACCGGTATCCGCTTTCACTCGGGCGTGGACGAACGTGACGAGGAGCGGATTCCCTGAAGAACTTAAGAAGTGCTGGTGAAACTCCTTAGCGAGATTAGAGCGCTCTATTTATAATACGTCGCAGTGTACGCCGTCTTCCAGACCTCGCACATGAGATCACATTCACCCAGCAATAAACACACTTAAAGCAAGAACACACACACACACACTCCTCATCTTACCCTTCATCTTTTAACAGTCTCGGTGCCAGACTTAGAATCTGTCGGATTACTGACATGCCATCCGAACCGCCATCCAATGCTGAGTGATCTTCATAGCTGCAGAGATAAATACATATATAAACATATATAAACTTTAAAAGTATTTATTCAATACATGCAATTTACATGACCTTTATAACACGGTAGTACAATATAAAATATATAAGATATATTGGGGGTGTCGCTGTTCAGTAAAATATCACTATGTTTAGGGGGGGAATTAAAACAGTTTATTATTATTATTATTATTATTATTATTATTATTATTATTATTATTTGTGAAAACATATTGAACCTACTTGGTTAAATAATAGGTAAAATAATAAAAATAATACTTTCTTTTTTTTTAATCATCTGATTAATGCAGTACACTTTTTTTTAATTATATTGAGTAATTAATTAAATCGGGCACGGTGGCGTAGTGATTAGCATGTTCGCCTCACACCGCCAGGATCCGGGTTCGATTCCCGTCTCGGTCATGTGTGTGTGGAGTTTGTGCATGTTCTCCCCGTGCCTCAGGGGGTTTTTCTCCGGGTTCTCCGGTTTCCCCCCGGTCCAAAAAACATGCACGGTAGGTTGATTGGCACCTTGGAAAAATTGTGTCCCTAGTGTATGAATGTGTGTTGTGTGTGTGTGTGTGTGTGATGATGTGTTGGCATTCCATCCAGGGTGTATCCTGCCTTAATGCCCATAGATGCCTGAGATAGGCACAGGCTCCCCGTGACCCGAGGGAAGATCGGATAAAGCGGTAGAAAATGAATGAATGAATGAATGAATTAAATCGGCACAAATTGATTAAATAAATAGAACATTTTACATTTAAGCAATAGAGTTTTGTGTGTGTGTGTGTGTGTGTGTGTGTGTGTGTTTTGCACATTTCATCTCCTAAAAGACATGTTCGACATATTTTTGGATACTTTAATCCAAACACAAGGTGTTTCCACACCCGCACAACTGCTGTTCCCCATCACTAGCTTTTTTTTGTTTTGTTTTGTTTCGTTTTTTTTTCTCCCCTGCACGCATTTGTGTGTGAAACTCTCTAGACTGCATTGTGTGTGTGTGTGTGTGTGTGTGTGCGTGAAAATCCCTGGAGCTCAGCACTTTCTGAAATAACAGCCTGTCTGGATTCAACAACCTTGGCGAGGTCAAAGTCACTGCTAGCACATAAACAGCTGACGAGATAATTGCATGAATGCACAGGTGTGTACAGATGTTGGCGTGGAGAAATACAGCTCCCTGTAAAACGTGGGACCTTCGTCTACCCGAGTATCTCCGCCTGCAGAGACGCCATGTCCTTAGAAAACAGGTAAGGAGGGTTGCTGATGATCACATCAACGGGACTGAAGCTTCTCACTGTCACATCAGCTTCTAAGAATAACACACACACACACACACACACACACACACACATTCAGCCAGTACATATTGGCAAAGCTCTTAGAAATAAAGCACCTCACTAAACATGCCAACTGACCTTGGAAGCCCTGACAACACAATCAGCCTGAGCTTCCTAGTAATAAGGGCATTAACGGTGAAAGAACAGAGACCGCAGGAGCAATGTGCAATAACACGAGCAGCTGCAAATATCGCTGTCATTTCACTGCTTTGGCAATACTGTAACTGCTATAACTGTCACTGCAATAAAGCAGGCACAATTCAGCTGAACTGCAGCCAAAACCTGGAGGCAGTGCTAAATACAGACTCTCTGTTCTTCCACTAATAATACCGTGTGCATGTAGAAAATGATATATCGCATTGCATAAATACACTACCGGCGTTTTAAAACAACATCAAATATCAAAATACACAAGTGTAGGCCTTGTGCATGGTGCATTTTCCATTTTAGGATTAAAATGAAGACTTTTCTTTAATCTTTGCCTTGTCTTTTCTTTCTTGATGACATTTTTTGACATTTTTCTACCAATTCGGTGTTTTTTTTTTTTTGACTGAAATACTGATCCTGCCATCCACGTCAATCAGTTTAACACCAGCCTACACGCAGCACTTACACCTGCACTCAATACATTACAGCTGATTAGAATATGATTACACTGGTGCAGTCGACCGTGTTGTCACCCTCTGGTTATTATTTTTATTTCTTTTTTTTAAAAAACAAGGACGTTTACATTAGCAACACAACAGCATAAAGTATTTTTGCTGTATTTTCAACCTGCTTGCGCAGCCGTGGCGATTCTGTCGAGCTGGGCTGTAACGTTGGAGAAGTGAAAATGTATTCGCTCACACTGTTTATTTATATCTGTCCTAAAACAAATTGTTTTTCTGAGTATCAAAAGAGGTCGCATAAACCAAAAAGGAAATGCGGGTTATCTTTATATGTACTCATTTAGAATTAAGGGCGGAGATTACATTTGTTTGTAACCACAGTATGGGTCAAGGTGGAGGTGGGATTGCATCAAGGGTCGGCTCTGGGCCCTTTCCTGTTTGCAGTGATGATGGGCAGGTCGACGTACGAGGTCAGACAGGATTCTCCGTGGACTGTGCTGTTTGTTGATTATGTTGTGGCGAGAGTAAGGATCAGGTGGAGAAGAGTGTGGAGAGGTGGAGGTACGTGTTGGAGAGAAGGGGAATGAAAGTCAGTAGGAGGAAGATAGAGTAGAGGTGAGGTAGAGGTGAGAGGTGGAGAAAAGAGTGCAGGAACGGTGGAGTGGGTGGAGAAAAGAATGCAGGAATGGTAGAGCGGGTGAAGAAAAGAATACAGGAAGGGTGGAGAAAAGAGTGCAGGAATGGTGGAGCGGGTTTAGAAAAGAGTGCAGGAGCGGTAGAGCGGGTAGAGAAAAAATTGTAGGAATGGTGTAGCGGGTGGAGAAGAGTTTGCAGGAATGGTGTAGCGGGTGGAGAAGAGTTTGCAGGAATGGTGTAGTGGGTGGAGAAGAGTTTGCAGGAATGGTGTAGTTTGCAGGAATGTGTAGTGGGTGGAGAAGAGTTTGCAGGGGTGGAGAAGATTGCAGGAATGGTGTAGTGGGTGGAGAAGAGTTTGCAGGAATGGTGTAGTGGGTGGAGAAGAGTTTGCAGGAATGGTGTAGTGGGTGGAGAAGAGTTTGCAGGAATGGTGTAGTGGGTGGAGAAGAGTTTGCAGGAATGGTGTATTTCAGGAATGGTGTGTGTGGTGGAGTAAGGTTTGCAGGAGAAAGAGTTTTGCAGGAATGGTGTAGTGGGTGGAGAAGAGTTTGCAGGAGTGATGTGTGACAGAAGGGAATCTGTACGAGTGAAAGGGAACGTTTATAGGACTGTGGTGAGAGCTGCGATGTTGTTGCGGTTTAGAGACACTGGGTGGCGCTGTGTAAAAGGCAGGAGGTGGAGGAGGTGAAGATGAGGGGTTGAGATGTTCCTCAGGTGTAGACGAGGATTAGAAATGAGTTCATTAGAGGGACGTGGAGGATGTTCTGGAGACGAGGTGATGGAGGAGAGAGATGGAGATGGTTTGGACATGCTGGGGGAGAAGACTGGAGGAAGAGGAGGAAAACAGGAAAGACGAGGCGCTTCCTATCAGGTTGGGAAAAGAACTTCTTCCCTGTGTAGTAATTCCAAATAAAGGCTATTCACTCATTCATGTTTCCATCAACAGTAAAGCATTCAGCTCGGCCGTACTCTCTCTCTCTCTCTCTCTCTCTCTCTCTCTCTCTCTCTCTCTCTCTCTCCACTGAACCCTAAATATACTCATCTACAGCATCAATATGCAAATTATAATGACCAGCATATATGCATTTCTTTTCCCAGCTGATTTGCATACGTAAAATGATGCAACTGTGTGTGTGTGTGTCCTACATTTCTCTATAAGAAGCTTCATTTTCCTCCCAACGCAATAATTATTAACCCTTTAATACAAATCACATATATTTCATTATTTATTTATTCCCCCCCACGACGGATCACTTACTCACCATTCATAATGTCTAAATGATGAACTTCCAGTCTGTCCAGGAACCCCAGGCTATCAGGGAGGGAGGGGGGGGGGACATCATTTGCATAAATGAAAGCCATTTCCTGCTACACACACAATCTTAGACAGATCACCATTACTGCACTAATGTTCACTATTAACCTCATGAGCGTGCAACATCACGTGCATGACATTAGTACGGTGTTACTGTAGTATTTTCATGCAGACGGATTCATTACCAGCGGATAGACAAAGGACACGATGAGATATTGGTTTTACAATTGAAAAAAAGTAGTGCACAAAAGTATACTATTCCTGTTCTGGAGTAAAAAATACCATCGAATAAAAACAAACTAAATTAGTGCCGTGTGCAAAAGCATCACTATTATAATCTCTCTCTCGCTTCGGTCATATTTTCACCGCAGTTTTTGTCCGATCGTCACGAATCGTACCTCATATCGTGCTGATGGTGTGAGGTGTGCTGTTACTTTCATAAGGAATCGCACCGCGGAATTCCGAACCCGGGGTTAAAAAGCGGGAATTTTTTCCCATAGAAAATGAATGGGGTTGAAATTTGGTGCCTCACAGTTCCGCCTGTGAGCGTCCGACATGCACATATGGCAAATCCACTCGTAGAGGAGTCCGGAGTGGATCACGATCATATACCTCCCGAACCCCACACACGTTCGGAATTTCGGGAAATCTGCGACATTCCGGCCCCGTAGAGAATGGTGAAATTTGACGCGCCGCTGTTCGGCCCCGTGTTCACCCGACATGCACATGTGACATAAACACTCGTAGGTGAGATGGAGTCGGTTGTGAACATATAAATGCCGCATGGCGTCACGTAACCGCAAACGTGAAAAATCGGATAAACTCGGACACAGGGTCATGTGACATGTCTAAACACTCGGCACATCGACAGGAATCGGACACTGGATAATTTGATGATGTCACGTGCGTCACTGGCCCCGCCCTCTCCTGAAAAAAATGCCCAAACCGGCATTTTTGGAGTCTAAACACTCCGAACGAGCTAGCATTTCAAAATATTAAACGCACCAGGTTGTAATGGGACTGCGGTTTTACATCGGCAACATCACTCACATTTTCTTCAGGAAATATCCAATATCTAGTTTATTAATGATCTTATTTGCACTCTTTCTTTTTTTTTTCTACTGTTATAACATTTTTTAACAAGAATCACAAGCTGGCCGGGCGAGAAGCGACGCACAACGACTTACCACAACTTATTGTAGTCGTAAACAAAAGTAGCCATGCATTTCGGAAATGTATTAGGGTGAAAAATGTATATCTATTATGCTTAAAAATGCAGTAGAGGTGTGCCAGAATGAAAATACTCCTGATACTTTAAAAAGGTACTTAAGTCGGTACTTAAGTTGAGTTAAAAAACACTTTGTTTCTGTTCACCAGTGTTTAGGAAACAGACACCCTTAGGGTTGTGCGAATATCGACGCGCCCGCGTTCTTTTCCGAGCCGACGACACTTCAATACAATGTTTCATTTCTGCCGTCCGTATCGGTTTATCTGCTGTTAAAAAACGCCTTGAAATCCTGTTGAAACCAACAACACTAACGGCAGGAGCTCTAACCGCTTCACTGATCCATCCATAACACAGGCGGCGTTCCAGCAGGCGTCTTTTAAATACATGCAGGTGTAATAAACATGAAAGAGCTTTTTGTGTATCATGATTTGAACGAAAAAAAAAAAAGAGGCGTCTAACGGCAGGTACAGACGCTACAGAGCAGAAATGACCTTCCCTGTTTGTAGAAAACTTTCCTTTCTTCTTTTTAAAAAAAGAAAAAAACCCTGGGACGGAGTATCAGCAGCAGCCTTGGAGCTTATCGTGGTCAAGGACTGTTCGGGAAAAGTGATCCGTACAGGAAAACAAAACAAAAACAAAACAAATATATAACGTGAAACGTCATTCGCACATTAATGTTCGGGGGAAATTTAGGAAGCGTGAGTGGATTCACTGATTAAAAATCTTTATTTATTTGTTGTTCGGGTTTCGTTCATTCGTCAACAAGGCGCAGAGTGAAGGAGCAGATCACTCACATAGTAATGCACACGCCGTTATAACACCTTAATAACACTAGTGCTGTTAAAGTCAATTTAATATGTGTGTATATATATATATCTATATCTCTCTCTCTCTCTCTATATATATATATATATATAAATGTAAATGTATAGAAACACACACACACACAAACACACACACACACACACACACACATGTGTCTTCCATTTATTGAACTTTAGCTGGATCATAGGCATTGTGGTACAGCTGTAACAGCACACACACACACACACACACACACACCACACACACACACACAATAATGGAGCTGTTTATTAATGTGTCATGTTTCAAAATTAGTTTTATTTCCACATCAGCTTTGGAATAAAGTCTCTATATCACAATGCATGGGTGACTTAGTACAGATAAGTGTGTGTGTGTGTGTGTGTGTGTGTGTGTGTGTGTGTGTGTGTGTGTGTGTGTGTGTACAGTGTGTTCCAAAAACTCACCGTTGGGCATTCTCCGTAGTGAGGGCCACGGCTTCCCGACTTCGGTCCAATGCGACTGCCTGAATCTGAGGAAAACAAGTGACGGCGTATGATGATGATGATGATGATGATGATGATGATGATGATGACGATGAGACGCACTAATTTATGAACACTGTATAAATAATGATAATTGAGGCCTCGCTCGAGTCTCGTGCAAACAGCATCAATTATTTTTAGCATCACGTATTCAATTCTGTATAATGAAGCCTTCAGAAGTACAAAATTAACCTGTTCATAATAATAATAATAATAATAATTTAAAAAATGCATTAGTTTATTCTGTAAAAATGAATTACATAATAAAAATAAATAAATAACGAAACAATAATGAATAATTAAAAATGATTACATTTATTACAATTATTCAAAAATATTATAAAATAATTAAAAATAAATAAGTAAAATAATTTTAAATAATTAAGGGGGGAAAAAAAGTCCCCGAAAATGAACTCAATCAGAAAGGATGCAGAAACAAGCAGTTAAACAATTTATGCATACGAGGTCTGACAGGAAATATTATGGTTTGGCAATAATGAGACATAAATAGAGACAGGATGTTAAAAGTCATGTGTCAATGTGTGCAAATTACAATGCAAAAAGAAGCCCTGAGGAAGTTCAGTACGAGGTTCGAGTGATGCAATGGTGCTGTGAAGATCAGGACCACAACGACGAGAACAAGGCTCGTGAATTTTAGCGCTAAAGTTTAAAGTCTAAACAATTCTTAATGTCTTTAACGACAAATTGTTGGTGGGAAAAACGGAAACGAATGAAACAAAAAGAGCAACTGTCAATGTAGCATAAATAAATGTTTATAATACTGTAAATAACTAACAGATGTTATAATTATATACATTTCTCTCAAAATCTCTCCCTTTATTCAAAATATCAATTATTTCATATTTATTTTCCTCTGGAAATGATTCTTTTAATATGAATTTCCTGTTAATGACAATGTTTATTTGTTTAGTGTTGGTTTGAAGTGTAAAATATGGGACGTGGCTCCTTTAAGAATTGTGTTCCGGTTGCTTTTCCATATAAACTGGTGATACGGTGTTTAGGTTATACGGAAGCGCTTTATTGCGTTCAGTAAAAATGCGCTTTATTGCAGTAATACGGATTTGGGAATGCGATGCGCTTGCGTAAGGTTCCATACGGTAATATACGCTAATATAGTGAGGAGATCGTACCTGTTGTGAATGCGCAGCTAGGGGGCGTAATTGGGGGAAATTTAGGAAGCGTGAGTGGATGCACTGAACCTTTATTTATTTATTTGTTGTTCGGGTTTCATTCGCACAACACGACGCAGAGTGAAGGAGCAGATCACTCACATAGTAATGCACACTGCATTATAACACATTAATAACATTAGTGCTGTTAAAGCCAATTTGATTTATATATATATATATATATATATATATATATATATATATATATATATATATATATAATATATATAGATATATATAGAGAGAGAGAGAGAGAGAGGTTATACAGAACCTTTTATTTATTGCATTTATTGCACTTTAGCTGGATCGTATGCATTGTGGTACCTCTGTAACAGTATACACACACACACACACACACACACACACACACACACACACACACACACACACACTACTGGAGATATTAATAAAGTGATCGTAGGCTAACCTGTGGTAAACTATGCATTAAGCTCAGAGAGATGGCACCTGATCCACAGCCCACCTCGAGGCATCGCAAACTTCTCCTTTTCCACAGTGACTGTAGATCCTTCAGTACCAAACCAACCAGTTCCTGTAAGCGTGCACACACACACACACACACACACACACACACACACAACACACACACACACACACCCACACACACACACGTCTGTATGCCCACATAGAAATGATGTTTATCCCATAACTCACAGTTTCCTATGTTTCCAGATGATTACAATTGACACTCCTCAAGTTTGCAAACAAGTGTAAAGGACAGTGCGTCCTGCCGGGACATGTTTGCGCAGTGTGTGTGTGTGTGTGTGTGTGTGTGTGTCGTGTGTCACAAGTGTGTATAGGTGTATATATGCCGGACCTCTGTCTCCGGGCGAGGAATAAACACGGGAGGTCTCATTTTCAGGGTCAGATCCCTGAAGTCCCACTCCTCAATCACATACTGCACCGGCATTCTGCAGCACACGGTACACAAACACAGACGTTTCGTTTTTCTAAAGGTTACGTCCTTTAAACGTTACAAAAGCATGACAATAAACGCCGGTTCAAATCCTGTTTAAATCTCCATTATGGAGGTAATATACAACAATACACGCCTGCAAAGAAGCAAATTAAATAATCAAATTAACGATGAAACGACGGCGATATCGTTCACTGCTGCTTTTCTCATCTAAAACTTCCAAAACACAAGATATTATGATGCGAACCATGAAACGACAAAAAACTAAACTTAATTCATTCATTCATCTTCTACCACTTAAATCCACCTTACCCCTTTATCCGATCTTCCCTCGGGTCACGGGGAGTCTGTGTCTATCTCAGGCGTCTATGGGCATTAAGGCAGGATACACCCTGGATGGAATGCCAACCCATCACATCACACACACACACACACCACACACACACACACACACACACACACACACATTCACACACACATTCATACACTAAGAACAATTTTCCAAGGTGCCAATCAACCTACCATGCATGTTTTTTGGACCTGGGGAGGAAACCGGAGAACCCGGAGAAAAACCCCCTGAGACACGGGGAGAACATGCACAAACTCCACACACACATGGCCGAGACGGGAATCGAACCCGGACCCTGGTGGTGTGAGGCGAACATGATAACCACTAAACCACCGTGCACCCTTGGACAAATGCAAAACAATGCATAAAAATATCGCAAAATAAAAATAAAATACTAATTTATTATTTTATTTTTATTTATTTAGATTTTTGTTTAAGATTATTCTTGAAGTTACCTGTATTACCTGTAATAATTAATTTTATTATTATTATTATTATTATACATTTTTTGCTCGTTGAAAGCTAAATGTGTTTTGTAAACAAAGGAATAAAAATCAGTGGCAGTTTATAATGAATAAATTGTAGAAGATAAAACAATATATATATATATATATATATATATATATATATATATATATATATATATATATATAAGGCTTAAAAAATGCATGCTAATATTTAAATATAAATCATGTGTAATGGTTTTATTCCTTTATTTCTGGTTGTTTCATCGTTTGCAACGATTGTTATGATTCTATAATATATCTGTATTTATACTTTAAAAATTTGAATTACTCCAATAACAGCACCGATAATTATTTATCCTAGTATTTGTATTGATATTTGTAATTAAAAAATGACTGCACACGGTCTTCACAATGTTTGACGAGCAAAATATTGTCACAAAAATATTACCAGGTTAAATTTTTACAAGCAGCAGAAT
>JACRUU010000016.1:6928720-6931220 GCA_030449085.1 Kryptopterus vitreolus
GCGTCTTTTCCTGCCAGCAGTAATAAAATCCTACAAATACACCCTAATGCTTTATTTTATATCTATATATATATATATATATATATATATATATATATATATATATATATATATATATATATATATATATATATATATATATAATAATGAACTTAAACAAAATAAAATCACCAGTACATCAGTTTATTCCTCAAGGACAAAGGACATTGTCTAGATAGATAGATAGATAGATAGATAGATAGATAGATAGATAGATAGATAGATAGATAGATAGATAGATAGATAGATAGATAGATAGATAGATAGATAGATAGATAGATAGATAGATAGATAGATAGATAGATAGATAGATAGATAGATAGATAGATAGATAGATGTATGGACGGACGGACAGACAGACAGACAGATAGATTAGTTGTCACTTGAACCGATGTGTCCTGCGTTTGGTCTCCCACATTCTTTGGGATAGTGTAAAGCGTTATAAAAGATGCATGGATGGGTGTATGGGTGAATGGATGGGTGGATGAGTGGATGGATGCATGGATGCATGGTGGATGGATGGATGGATGGATGGATGGGTGGATGGATGCATGGATGGGTCTATGGATGGATGGATGGATGGATGTGGATGGGTGGATGGATGGATGGATGGATGGATGGGTGGATGGTGGGTGGATGGATGGATGGATGGGTGGGTGGATGGATGGGTGGATGAGTGGATGGATGCACGGATCCATGGATGGGTGGATGGATGCATGGGTGGGTCTATGGATGGATGGATGCATGGATCTATGGATGGATGGATGGATGGGTGGATGGATGGGTGGATGGATGCATGGATGGGTGGGTGGATGGATGGGTGGATGGATGCATGGATGGGTGGATGGATGTATGAAAGGAAAACCTTCAGCACAAATTTCCTTTTTGTTATAAGTATGACTGAACGCCAGGTGGCAGCAACACATCTCTGCATGTATGTTCTCTGCGTTTCCTTCAGGCCCTGCAAGTACATGGGTAAGTAGAATAAATGCCTGTGTGTGTGTGTGTGCGTGTGCGTGCGCGTGTGTGTGTTTGTGTATGTGTGTTTGTGTATGTGTGAGAGAGAGATTCACAAGGAGAGCAGTATAAATGTAACCTTGGTTCCCACAAGGAAAACTCATAATTCATTCATCTTCAGCGATGGTGAAACGCTTCTCTTTATCATCCTCTCAGTACACAGTAGATTTGAAGCCAGACTGGGTATCTGTAGGAATAACGGCGAGAGGTTTAGGATATAAATCTGTCTCCATCCCAACACAAATTCACACGGATTTAATGCAACCTGCATGTTGAAGAACAGTGGGAGGAAACCTGAGAACTTAGAGGAAACCCACACAAGCACAAAACTCTGCACAGACGGAAACCTGAGCTCGGGACTCGAGAACCCACAAATCTCCGAGCTGTGAAGCTGCAAATCTATAGCTGTTATTTGAAAAGTTCAAAGTAGCAAAGGATTTTCTTTCTTTTTTTCTCTGTGTGTGTGTGTTTGTGTGTGTGTGTGTGTGTGTGTGTGTGTGTGTGTGTGTGTGTGTGTTTACAGTAAACTATAATTGACATGATAAATGATTTCATTTAATAAATAGGACTCATGAGCATGACAAACTTTTACTACCAAAATAAACAAATGAAATCATGACAAAAAAAAAAAAATAATCTGAATGGCATTTCATTGTTATTGCAGAAGTAAATAAATAAATACATAAATAAAATCCGGCACGGTGGTTTAGTGGTGATCACGTTCGCCTCACACCGCCAGGGTCCGGGTTCGATTCCCGCCTCGGCCATGTGTGTGTGGAGTTTGTGCATGTTCTCCCCGTGTCTCAGGGGTTTTTCTCCGGGTTCTCCGGTTTCCTCCCCCGGTCCAAAAACATGCACGGTAGGTTGATTGGCACCTTGGAAAATTGTCCCTAGTGTGTGTTTGTGTGTGTGATGGGTTGGCATTCCATCCAGGGTGTATCCTGCATTAATGCCCATAGACGCCTGAGATAGACACAGACTCCCGTGACCCGAGGGAAGATCCTGAAATCAGGCACAGCGAATATGTAAACATGTGTGTGTTATTGCATGTGATAAAATGGGAGTCTGGGACGCTCAGCCTGTTTGTGTGTGAAGAGAAAGATGAGAGTGTGATGGCTGTGCTGATGGTGCATGTGAGAGAAAGGGCTCGGAGCCCAGATGGTACTGATTGTTGTTGTGTACTGGAAAGTACAGTGTGGGTCTGTCAGAGTCCCACTATAGTTCTAGTGTTTACTCCAAACACGTCGCATAGTGGAGCAGCCAGCCAGATGGAATGAACACACACACACACACACACACACACACACACACACACACACATAGGGGGAATGTGTGGCAGAGAAATAGACAGCACATAAAGCAAATCATGGAAAGGAAATGAGCAATAAAGTAAAGGAAGGAAAAGCGAAGAATACAGAAGATGATTTGGCATTGGCTGGAATAA
>JACRUU010000016.1:6936220-6941220 GCA_030449085.1 Kryptopterus vitreolus
TTTCTTCTACAAACTGGAAACATGTGATTAAAAGAAAAGTACACAACGAATATAAAGAATGGTATTTAAACACAAACTTTAGGATGTTTGTTTTTCTCAGTTTATGCAAATGTCTTTTCCTGTTCTAATAGAAAAAAAGGTGATTATGCAAATACGAAGAAAGGTCCGATAAGGATGTCTCTTTAAATTTTTGCAATCGGTCGAACCCCCGGCCGAACAGCGGAGCGTCAAGATTTTCCCAAGATTTTCATCTCTATGGGCTGGAACAACATGGAATTCCCATGATTCGATGTGGGTCTGAGTTTAGGCAGGTATATGTTCGTGACCCACTCCATCTCACCTTCCCTATTCATCCTCTACGGGGCCGGAATGTCACGGAAATTTCCCGAAATTCCGAACGGTTGTGTGGGGTCCGGGATGTATGTGATCACGATCCACTCCGGACCCCCTACGAAGTACGGATATACCATATGTGCATGTCGGATGCTCACAGGCCGAGGCACGAAATTTCGGCTCCATTCGTTTTCTATGGGAAAAAAATATTTTGGACGCATCCCAAATAATCATCATTATAAAAACACGATTAAACATTATTACAATTAAAACGCAATATTGACCTATTTATAATAAGAAGAAAAATAAGCAGCTGGGGTGATTCTGAATGCATTACGACACTCCTCTTATTGTTAAACGCGAGCGTCCGAATACTTTTGAACCGGATTGCGTAACTGAATGAACTTTGTACACGCAGTGTTTATAAAGGAGATCTTTATAAATGTCACGACGCGCACGATCACAAAACAAAACAAACACATTTGCTGGAAAGCATCTTTCTGTGTGTGTGTTTTTTGTTGTTGTTGTTTTTGTTCTTTATTGTTGTTGTTCTTGGTGCTTTCATTCCGACCAGTTCAATGGGCCGCCGCTGATTGGCTGAGAGCGGCCGAGGCTGGTTGGGGAGGGCGGGGTTATTTTTTTGCTGTGGGAGTGGGCGTGGTTTCCACCGGCTCTCGGCGCGAGTCCATTCTTGTGAGGCTGCGGCAGGCGCGCGAGGCGGCTCCGTGGAATGCGCTCGCGCTCCCCCACTCTCTCTCTCTCTCTCTCTCTCTCTCTCTCTCTCTCCGGTCGGTCGGTCGCTCGTGCACCGTGGCTGCGATGCGCGTCACGTGCGTCACGCGTGGGTTTATATGAGCGGTGGGATTTGCGTTGCTTCTGCTACTTTAGATGGCATCCTGAGCCAGGAGGAGTCGTCTTGTGTGTGTGTGTGTGTGTGTGGTGTGTGTGTGTGTGTGTGTGTGTGTGTGTGTGCGCACCCCGTGCATTTTAGCGCTAGAGCTAAAGGCATGAGAAAGGGCAGGTGTGCAGAAGGGGGAGTTTAAAGCTGGACAAAAGAAACTAAAAACAAAAGGAGGGACTTCCTATTAAAGTGTTTAAAGAGCAAGAAAATCACTGCAAGGGGCTGCAAGAGCGTCCGTGTGTGTGTGTGTGTGTGTGTGTGTGTGTGTGTGTGTGTGCACCATCTCAAACATCTCAGGGAGCCATCAACAATGTCATCGCAAGCGAAATACAAGAAGGACAAGGAGATCATCGGGGAATATGAGACGCAAGTTAAAGGTACGTGCCAGTCGAATTGAAGTTGTGTGTGTGTGTGTGTGTGTGTGTGTGTGTGTGTGTGTGTGTGTTTTTGCACGGAAAAAACCGTGATTTCTGTGCGTAAAACAACACCGATTTCTACTCTGCATCAATGGTGACTAGACTAATCTCCTCCAGCCTTGATGTGGTGCTCTCTGCATTGAACCTGAACCCGGGTAACGCCTCATCTCTGCTTGCAACCCCCCCCCCTCTCTCTCTCTTCCTCCCTACACAACCCCCCCCCCCCTCCTCCCTCCTTTCCACCCATCCCCATCCCACCCCTTGTGATTGAAGTTGCACTGCATTTCAATCGCACATCTCCAGTGGATTGCAATGCAGTTGATGAAAACAAATCGAATCCAGATCCAAGTTTGCTGTGGCAATTGAAGGAAAATTGTTGGAGCTCGTTGTGCAGGGATGAGCAGGAGCGGTGCATACGGAGCTCGCGTCTGCTCCGTGATCACCTATGGCCAAATGTCCATTTGTCAAGGGGAATTGGTGCCATATAAGGCTCAGGAGGAGCCCGTGTGAAGGCTTTGTTGCTGGGTAGAATGGAGTATTTCCAAGCTGACTAATGGGTGGAACTTGTAGAAGATGCTACTCCCTGTGGGGAAACGGACACGCGTGTCAACATACAGTAAATGCACAATCAGAGTTTATGTGTCAACAACAAAACAAAAAAATACATTTTTGCGGGGGAAAAAACAATCATTTGCTTCCCATTTTCATTTGAGGCCTCTTTTGAAAGCGACAGTCACTTCATTACGACACCAGTTTTTAATCGACCGGTGAATAAACACACTATATTGTCTGTAAAGATATACAGTGTCACACGGAAATCAGAATAATATGATAGTAGTAATATAATAATAGTAACACGACGCTATAGGCGCTTATTTTTTTATCGAATGATAAGCTGTGATGCGATTTTTTTGTTCATTTATTCGTTTGCGAGATCATGTTTTTCTGCTGCGTTTTGATTGCATGTGGTGGAACATCTGCAAAACAAAGCGAAACAGTCATTCCGTCACCTCACCCTTTGCCGTGTCACATTACCAGAAAAGCCAGAAAAGCAAAGCCGTGAACACTTTTCCTGTGGCGGAAAACTTACCAAGCTCAGACGGCAAGATTCTTTCCTTAAATCTTTAATACATTTTTCCATACAGAAACCTGATGCACTTCTAAAATAATAACACACACACACACAATATATATATATATATATATATATATATATATATATATATAGCGAATAATATTCTGCAACAATCCTGCGGAATGGTGCTCTTTTAGTCCATTAAACAGATTTATTTCCCTATAAAGTATGCACACAATGCCATTTTATATAGCATTGCATGCGGTCTCCAATCACAATGTTCTATATTAAATCCACCCCTTTTCAGTCAGTTTTTAATGACCATTTCAATCCATCCTTTACTACAGGTTTGAAAATACGCCCTCGCTTTCGCAGCAGTTTTCATTCGTCTTGCCCGTCGTTGCCAAGGTCTTTCATCTGCCAGTCTCTTTAAACACGCGTGGCAGATGCTGTAAGAATATACAATCATTATTTACATTATTACATGCATCATTACATATTTATCTGGGTTTTTAGTTAGGATTAGGATAATTATCTTTCAAAATCAGTGTATAATTCAATGTCGCGTTCAATTCTCAGTTCAGCCTTTGTGTTTTGCGAATAAACACTGGAATAAACACTGGAATAAACACTGGCTGTAAGGATTATTAGGTTTTGGAGTGAGTAGAATTTGGTAAATGATAAATTACACCCCCCCGCCCCCCCCTGCCCCCCCCCCCTTCCCGCGGACGGCACATGTGCGTGTGAAGATACAAGCATGTTTAGAATTGCATTCCTGTTCATGAATGTGTTGGTGCATGAAAAATATTCAATCAATTGCACTGTTCCAGCTGAATAAGCAAAAAAAAAAGGCAAAATATATCCAGTAAACATGCTATTAATATATTTGAATGTGAATATATTGACAGGACGTCTTGCTGTGATTGGTTATGCCGAATGTTCAAACATAAACAGGAACTCTTGTTAGTACGATAGACAGCAAAGTGCAGGTCAAAAAAGAAAGGAAGTGTGTTTGTCCCAGTAGATCCTCCCGATGCCAAAATCCTTCATGTGGTTAAATGAGGCAGTGTCTTTGACGTCCTCTGATCAACAGAGCCGCTCTGTCATGGGCTACTGACTTGTAAATCAGCATGGCGTGGAGTTTAGAGTTCGCCGTGGAGAAACCGAAGCAGAGAAACGCAGTCAGCGCCTCCTGCTTACGGACGTTTCATGCGACACGAAGAACTTTGATTAATTCGTCAATGCCTTGCTGGTTATAAAGGGAACCCCCGTCAATTTCCCAGCATTCTTTTGCTTGTTGTTGCCAGGCTTTCATCACTTTCTTTACACATGTGTGTGTGTGTGTGTGTGTGTGTGTGTGTGACGGATGCTCTGAGAAGCTTGAACATTTCACATCGATGCAACATTGTGCTGATATTAAGCAAAACGAGGGCGGGGTTTCGTCAGTCATGGGACACTGTATATCAAGTCGTCACACCGTGAACACGTATCCCGCTGTATTATGCCCTACGAAGGCTTCGCGAGGCTGTCATGGTGAAAAAAGTGTACTAAAAGCAGTCGTACCGGTCCAACGAGATCACTGACAAAGGCGTGTGACAAAGAGAAAAAAGCAATGCAACGCTTCACCTACATAAAGTGTTTGATGTGCGACGTCGCCTCATAACACAAAACACACACAGCGCTTTTTCTCTACGAAGAACAAACATGTATTCACTTTACCATCTTTCATGGATGTGTCTTCCATCTGCATCCATTTTTCTCTTCCTGGACATTTTGGGGTTGAGATTGTTGGAATAATCGTCCAAGGGGAAACGGCGATGTGGGATACGCTGCACTCTAGTGGCGAGATGCCGCTACAAATACATAGTTGTATTGTGTATTGTGGGAGATGTAGTTTATGGTCAATGCACACGCCTTATTTTAAGACAATCGTACTCCTTTTAAACTCTTGCGGGCGGCATAAAATGACTTAGAGGCCCACATTCGGCCCTCGGGCCTCGAGTTTGACGCGGCGTGTGGTGTAAATAGAGTCGGGAGATTATAATCATCATTATGGATTCATTCAACTTTGTGGTTAATTTTTACGAATTCACCTCGGTTTGGCGCAGTGGGCTTCCGTAGTTCTCCGCCTCCCGCCTCCGCATTACACATTATACGAAATACAACACAGCAGCGCTTGGACGAATCAGAAGAGCTCGTTTAAGAAAGGGGGCGGGGTTTCGCCAGTCGCATGGAAACGCTTCGGGTTTGTATCTTCAGACGTTCAACAAACCAA
>JACRUU010000016.1:6946220-6968720 GCA_030449085.1 Kryptopterus vitreolus
TAACCCTTAATCAAGTACAGGACTCGGCGAATGGGATTGGGTCTCGGAGCCCTGAAGCACTGCGGGATTTCCTTATAAAAGATTGTTAGGCAGAAATCGAAACTGTGTATAAACACCCACAGTCTCGTAATTATGTGTGTGTTTTTATTATATCATACGAATAAGGACGCGGCTATTACTTAATGGTTTTGGACCTGCTGTTTAATAACACGGTCCTTCTGTTCTGATATTCTGCTCACTAATTATTCAAATAAATAAATAAATAAATAAAGGTTCCTGTTTGGCGGTACAGAGTGTTGATGTGACGGCTGCCATGTGGCCGTGAGAAGCTCTGTAGGGTGAAACAGTGGCGTAACACATGATGGTGGTTTCGAACCAGTCCAGGGTTTCATTTGTTTCCTTTGTGTTTTGTTTCTCAGCCGTGTATATTATGGGATTGGGAGATTAACATTAACATTCCATCAATTACTAAAATACTTGTTTTTCAAGAATTAGAATAGAATATTTGTCACATAAACATTACAGCACAGTGAAATTCCTTTCTTCGCATATTCCAGCTTGTTGTTTGGTAGTTTGGCGTCAGAGTGCAGGGTATCAGCCATGACACGGCGCCCCCTGGAGCACAGAGGGTTAAGGGTCTTGTTCAAGGACCCAAGGGTGGCAGCTCGGCCATAACGGGGCTCGAACCCGCGATCAGCAGCCCAGCGCCTTAAACACCAACAACCATTGAGGAGGACTCGTGGCTTCTGGGGTTGGGGGTTCGATTCCTGTCTCTGCCATGTATGTGTGTGTTTGTGTGTGTGGAGTTTGTGCATGTTCTCCCCGTGTCTCAGGGGGTTTTTCTCCGGGTTCTCCGGTTTCCTTCCCCGGTCCAAAAACATGCACAGTAGGCTGATTGGCACCTTGGAAAATTGTCCCTAGTGTATGAATCTGTGTGAGTGTGTGTGTGTGTCCTGCGATGGGTTGGCATTCCATCCAGGGTGTATCCTGCCTTAATGCCCATAGACGCCTGAGATAGACACAGACTCCCCATGACCCGAGGGAAGATCAGATAAAGGGGTAGAAGATGAATGAATGAATGAATGAATGAATGAATAAGCATTGATTCCAAAATGTCAACAAAACACAAATGAGAACAATTTCCTTTGTTTGTCTGACATGAAGCTCTTTTGATGTGAGGATGTGAGATTACGTCGTTCGCTCTCCGGCCTGCACTTCAAACAAAATTCACTTCATTCATCCATTCATCTTCTACAGCTTTATCTGATCTTCCCTCGGGTCCCGGGGAGTCTGCGTCTATCTCAGGCGTCTATGGGCATTAAGGCAGGATACACCCTGGATGGAATGCCAACCCATCACACACACACACACACATTCATACACTAGGGACAATTTTTCCAAGGTGCCAATCAACCTACCGTGCATGTTTTTTTTGGACCGGGGGAAACCGGAGAACCCGGAGAAAAACCCCTGAGGCACGGGGAGGCACGGGGAGAACATGCACAACTCCACACACACATGGCCGAGACGGGAATCAAACCCGGACCCTGGCGGTGTGAGGCGAACGTACTAATCACTAAATCACCGAACCCCTTGTGGATATGCACACATGTACAGATGCACAGACTGTAAACTTTATTAAACATTCTAAAGCTTGTTTTCAGAGACAACAAGATGATTATCACGTGTTTCTGTAACGAGGTCTGTATTTACGCTTGAATGCATTTATTTCAGCTGAATTTAAATGATGCTGTGGATAAATGTACCAGTAAACCGCTGCTTTGTGTACCGTTTCACCATAATGTGTGTGTGTGTGTGTGTGTGTGTGTGTGTGTGTGTTATCGTATTTCTAACTTTTCATTTCCCGAAGTTTTAGCTGGATATTTCGGAGCTGTGTGAATTTCTTGGCACCCCTAAATAAATCAAAATGCATTAATCCGGCTGCTTGTACCTTCTTCTTTTAAAAAGTGGACGCTGTTGTTTTTCTCCTGAGAAATCGGTGTTTGATGAAATTCGGCGTTGTGCGTCGATGCTGCCTCGTCCCGGCGGCCTCCGCGCTGCGTATACGTGCTTGTAAATAATCCCCAACTGTGGCAGATTTGATACCAAATAATGATGTTTACCGGTGTCGTTTACGCTTCAAAGCCTGCGTATAAACAGTGGCTTTAATCCCGCCATGTGCCGACTTTGTTCCGTGCCATTCCCATCCAGTTCTGTTTCGGATTATCACAAACGTGGACTTCTGGGACACAAAACGGTGATTTTCCGAGGCCACATGTTGAGATCTTTGGGTGTTTTTCCGAAGACGACTCATTTTGAAACCGGTTCAACGGGAATGTCGTAAGCGCTTAAGTGACACAAACGGAGGGAATATTTGATATTCCAGAATAATACAGACAGGTAACAGATGTTATTCCTAAACCAGAGAACTGGAGATCTTTTATAACGTTCCTAATAATTCACGTTCTATTTTACATTCAGATATTTATCCTGTGATGGTTTTAACCGCACAAGTCCGGAATTCATCCTGATTGTAGTTTGTGATGAATTTTTGCGAATGGAACGCCGTTGGTCCGTATGTAAACACACTGCAGCCTTTCATTAAAACAAAGGGTCGTTTACGGAAACAAAAGAAAGCATTCTTTTTCTTTGCAGACTCGCTGATCAGGATTTCCTCCCGAGCAGCGTCAGCTCAGCGACAGCGCTTAGAAACGCACGCCATTTTGACGTGTAGCAAAAGCGCAGTTTTTTGCAGATTGTAAATGAAGGCGTAAAAAGGACGCTTTTTTTTTGCTGAGTGATGCAGACGGGGAATAAACGAGTGCGAGACTGACGCGGGTTTGCTCGGCTTTGTGGTTTGAAGGCGCGTCTGCTTCACAACTCTGACACTTTATTATTGCTTTCTGACGGTTAATAATGTCGACTCTTTTGAGAGTTAAACATCGTACAGGTGTAATCAATAATCAATAATAATCAATTACATCATAAAACTGATAAGCGATCTAATTATTATACACAAAATATACATTACATTAAACTAAACTAAAATCAGTCATAAAACAATAATCATGAAAAAAACATTGTTTTTCAGTAATTGATTGGGGGGGGGGGTGTAGTTCTGTGGTCTAAGGCGCTGGGCTACAGGTCGGGGGTTCGAGTCCCGTTATCGCCAAAACTGCCACTATTGGGTTCTTGAGAAAGAACCATAACCACCTGTGCTCTAGGGGGCGCTGTATCATGGCCGACGCTGCACTCCGACCCCAGCTACCATAAACAGGAGGGAAATAATGAGCCGCCAGCAGGTCGGGGGTTCGAGTCCCGGTATCGCCAAAACTGCCACTACTGTGTTTTTGAGAAAGACCCTTAACTCTCTGTGCTCCAGGGGGCGCTGTGTCCAAAAACAAGCTGGGAAATGTGGAGAAAGTATTTCACTGTGCTGTAACGTTTCTGTGATAAATAAAAGCTCTTTAGTTTTGATGTATGTTTTAATACGTACAACGTACAACGTCCTCACACGCTTCCTGCCGTCCTCACACGCTTCCTGCCGTCCTCACACACTTCCTGCCGTCCTCACACGCTTCCTGCCGTCCTCACACGCTTCCTGCCGTCCTCACACGCTTCGTGCCGTCCTCACACGCTTCCTGCCGTCCTCACACGCTTCCTGTCGTCTTCTCACGCGAGTTGACACGTCTGTACCGCGGTGTCAGTCAGTCGTGCGTTATTACAGGTGTGAATCGCGCTGTCATCTGGACAAGTGAACATCTTACCCAGACTATTCTACTGTTACTGAGAATCCTCATCATCCTCATCCTCCTCCTCCTCATCATCATCCTCCTCCTTCTCGTCCTCCTCCTCAGCATCATCATCATCCTCCTCCTTCCTCCCATCATCATCCTCATCATCCTCATCCTCCTCTCCTCCTCATCATCATCCTCCTAGTCCTCGTCCTCGTCCTCCTCCTCCTCATCATCATCCTCCCTTCCTCATCATCCTCCTCCTCCTCGTCCTCCTCATCATCCTCCTCCTCCTCCTCCTCATCATCATCCTCCTAGTCCCCCTCGTCCTCCTCCTCCTCCTCCTCATCCTCCTCCTCCTCATCCTCCTCCTCCTCCTCACTCCTCCCTCTCCTATATCCTCCTCTCCTCCTCTCCTCCTCATCATCCTCCTCCTCCTCATTCTCTCCTCCTCCTCCTCCTCCTCATCTCTCCTCCTTCTCATCATCCTCATACTCCCTCCACTCTCCTCCTCCTCATACTCCTCCATCCTCCTCCTCGTCATCATCTCTCCTCCTTGTCCTCCTCCTCCTTTCCATCATCCTCTCCTCCTCTTCCTCCTCCTCTCCTCATCATCATCCTCTCCTCCTCCTCCTCCTCTCATCATCCCCCGTCCTCTTCCTCCTCGTCTTCCTCCTCCTCCTCCTAATCCTCCTCGTCCTCCTCCTCATCATCCTTCGCCTCCTCCTCCTCCTCCTCCTCCTCCTCCTCGTCCTCCTCCTCATCCTCCTCCTCCTCCTGGGGCGGTGCGAGTGGGATAATCCTCATGAATAATTGATGATACTATTAGGGTTTTTTCCTCCAGTCACTGATAATGTTTTCTGCAGTGAGATGGAGCCCAGCACTGAACTCTTGGCTGTTTTGTAGCGTCACTGTTTTTACAATCGTAGCAAAATATCTCACTTTTCACAGTGTACGTGCGAATGTCGAACAATAACACAAACAAATATCTTCCCACCAAAACCGCTCGGGTAAGGAAACAGTTAAAGAGGCTTTAGGGAACTTGCATGTGACGGAACTGGTATCGCAATATATATATATATATATATATATATATATATATATATATATATATATATATATATATATATATATATATATATATATATACATACATATATTAGATATATATATATATATATATATATATATATATATATATTATATATATATATATATATATATATATATATTCGTTCATTCATCTTCTAGCGCTTTATCCGATCTTCTCTCGGGTCACGGGGAGTCTGTGTCTATCTCAGGTATCTATGGGCATTAAGGCAGGATACACTCTGGATGGAATGCCAACCCATCACACACACACACACATTCACACACACACACACACACACAACACATTCATACACTAGGGACAATTTTCCCAAGCTGCCAATCAACCTACCGTGCATGTTTTTGGACCGGGGGAGGAGGAAACCGGAGAACCCGGAGAAAAAAAACCCCTGAGGCACGGGGAGGGGAAACATGCACAACTCCACACACATGGCCGAGACGGGAATCGAACCCGGATCCTGGAGGTGTGAGGCGAACATGCTAACTGCTAAAACCACTGTGCACCTATATATATATATATATATATATATATATATATATATATATATATATATATATATATATATATATATATATATATATATATATATATATAGATATATAGATAGATATATAGATAGATAGATAGATAGATAGATAGATAGATAGATAGATAATATAGATAGTCATAAAGTGTAAGTAAATAATAATAAAGTTGTCTCATGCATTGCACAGACACTTGAGTAGTGGTGTGTGTGTGTGTGTGTGTGTGTGTGTGTGTGTGTGTGTGTGTAACGTTTTTGTACAGAGATTTCTCTGTAACACTGGTGATAATGGGGAATAATGGCACTGGGTAATTATATATTTATACTTGCGAACACTTAGGCGTGGTTTTACTATTAAGTTTATTATTTAGTGCACATGATGTGTTTGTGAATGCACACTGGAATTCTCTTTGTGTGTGTATCGACTTCACACTCACTGCCACAGAAATGTTCCTCTGCAAATAATCTTTAAAAAAAAGCCTTAGAAATGTACATTATTGCCGCCTCTCACCGTCCTCGCGTCTCTCTGTCGTGTCTGCACTCACCGGGCGTTTTTCCCTCCGAGAGCGAAGCGCGCGTTGCCGTAGAGACGCTGCAGTCAGCATGGAGACAAGCCGTGACTGATGGTTCGGTTCCAAACCGGGGCGTGGCTGACGTTCCCTGATGGGGGTCATGTTACACACAAACAGACATGCTCACGATGCTCGAGTCGCAGAGTACAAAAAATAAATCAGTGCACCATAAAAAAAACAAACACTGCTGCCTTGTTGTTGTGTGTGTGTGTGTGTTGTGTGTGTGTTGTGTGTGTGTGTATGTGTGTGTGTGTGTTTGTGTTTGTAGTTGCACAGTGGCATGCACTAATTTTACGGTCATGCTCAATACGATGCACGACTTTCACAGTATTTTGTATGTGTGAGTGTGTGTGTGTGTGTGTGTGTGTGTATGTGTGTGTGTGTGTGTGTGTGTGTGTGTGTGTGTGTGGTGTATGTGTGTGTGTGTTAGTGTGTGTGTGTGTGTGTGTGTGTGTGTGTGTATGTGTGTGTGTGTGTAGTGTGCACAGTGGTATGCACTAATTTTAAGGTCATGCTCAATACAATGCACGACTTTCACAGTCTTGTGTGTGTGTGTGTGTGTGTGTGTGTGTGTGTGTGGCTATTATCCTGGGTTAAACACTAGAGCAAACAAAATGACTGTAGTCAGCTATTCTGGTATTTTCTATTCTTAAACACAAAACAATGTGAAACAGGTAGAGAGAGAGAGAGAGAGATGGAAAAAGGGAGACTGAGAGAGCGAGAGAGAGAGAGGGAGAGAACGAGGGAGAGAGAGAGAGAGAGACAGAGAGGATAATTTGTGCTACAGAGATGGCGACCACAGTCGATTGCACTTAGAGAAATCGATAAAATGTGCTGCCTTTGCTTCTCTCTCATCTTACGAAGGAGTGCTCGTCGCACCACTTTATTTCATCCCAATACTTTGAGCGTTCAAGTTTTCGGTTTGGGTTGTCGTTGTCGTCGTTCCCCACCCCCCCCCCGTCCCCCCCCCCGTACCCACGTCCCCTCCTCCTCCTCCTCTCGCTAACGATAACGCCGCTTCACAGATATCAGCTCCTGCCTCCACTTAACACTGGCCATTCCACTAATTGTCTCAGTAACCCAGTGGCCATCAGTAACTACTGCATGTACTTCAGTCCGAGTGCTTTATTTGCTTCCAACAAGCTTCGTGTGAGAGAACTGGAACTACATAATGACTCAGACGTTCACACTGGAGGCAGGTGGCGAGCGGCGGCGTGCTGTTCCTTTCCAAACCGACATTGTTTTTTTGTTGTCTTAGCGAGGCTCTGCAGATAGATAGATATATGGATGGATGGATGCATGGATGGATGGATGGATGGATGGATAGATAGATAGATAGATAGATAGATAGATAGATAGATAGATAGATAGATAGATAGATAGATAGACGTAACTTTATTGTGATTGTATAGTACAGGTATACAATACAGCAATGAAATGAAATGCAGTTTTAGCATCAACCTGTAGTGCAAATAGACATGAGTATATGATCAGTGGGTGATATAAATATGTGCATATGTACAGCATTTGTAGTCCAGGCGATATATATATATATAGGTATGTATATATATATATATATATATATAAATGTACAGGGTTGGTTGTAGAAATGACTACAAAATACATCGAAAATAAACAGAACTGTGATTGTCCAAATTGCGAAATAAAATACTAGAGCTAATTTCCTTAAAAATCTGCCAAAAACAAAATCGTTCCCGTTGTATTCTAATGCATATTTAACAAATAATCCAGTACCAATTACTGACCTTTTAATCCCACCACCATTTCCTAATTTCTGTATGTGTTTCCTAATTTTCCTGTATTTTATGGCCGTATTTATTAATAAACAGACACTGAAAACTTGCCGTGGCTTTTTATATTTATAATGTATAAAGTATACTTATATTATACATTATAGTTAAATGATCTGATCTGACTTCAGAACGAACCTGCACGTATGTCGGTTTTCTAACTTTTAACATTTTATCGTTTTATAACTAAGCTTAGAAGCATGTGATTGCTTTGGATTTTTATTTTATTTACTTACGGACAAAAGTATAGGTGGATTTATCACGGAACCGAAAAGGGGGTGTGGCCAAAATATCAGGAGCTGCTTTATTAGTCACCCGTAATTATAATTAACCATTAATAAGCAAACAATGCATGCAAAAATAGAAACATAAGTCATACGATGACTGATATGACGATATATATATATATATATATATATATATATATATATATATATATATATATATATATATATATATATATGAACTGATTTGTTCAGTCCGTCCCATGAGCGAGGCACGTAACCTTTTCTGCTCCACAAATGCCATATCATCGCTGACTCGGCGCTTCCGAGCCCAACTTCCTAAAACGTAAAGAAAGGATCTTCAGTCTGCTTCTTTTTCTTCCTCTTCCTGTTGGAATATTCTTATACGCAAAATTCAGCTTCTGATAATTACTCAAACTCTAAAGTTACACAAATGCATGTTTATTTATTTATTATTAGCACAAAGCCCTTTAGACAGCTTGTGTTCGGAAGTGTTTATGGTCACAGTGATTTTTCTGTATTACACAGCGTTTACTCGTTGCTACACACCGTGTTGGGGCTTCTCGCAAAATCACATTTGCTACTTGAGTGCGACGGCAATTCTTCACTATCTAATGGAGTAAAAAGACGCTTCACTCTGAGTGTATTTTCACTTTGAGTGTATTTTCACTTTGAGTATATTTTCACTCTGAGTGTATTTTCACTTTGAGTGTATTTTCTGAGCGTATTTTCACTTTGAGCGTATTTTCACTTTGAGTGTATTTTCACTTTGAGTATATTTTCACTCTGAGTGTATTTTCACTCTGAGCGTATTTTCACTTTGAGCGTATTTTCACTTTGAGTATATTTTCACTTTGAGCGTATTTTCACTTTGAGTATATTTTCACTCTGAGTGTATTTTCACTTTGAGTATATTTTCACTTTGATTTTCACTCTGAGCGTATTTTCACTTTGAGTATATTTTCTGAGTATTTTCACTCTGAGTGTATTTTCACTTTGAGTGTATTTTCACTCTGAGCGTATTTTCACTTTGAGTATATTTTCACTTTGAGTGTATTTTCACTTTGAGTATATTTTCACTTTGAGCGTATTTTCACTTTGAGTATATTTTCACTCTGAGTGTATTTTCACTTTGAGTATATTTTCACTCTGAGCGTATTTTCACTCTGAGTGTATTTTCACTCTGAGCGTATTTTCACTCTGAGCGTATTTTCACTTTGAGCGTATTTTCACTCTGAGTGTATTCTCTCCATAATGGAAGTTTCTGTGTCGGTGTGAAGCGCCGGGAACAAAAAAATAAAAAAAAGAAGTGATGGAATAGTGATATCATGTGACTGCCAGTCAACACCGGAGTCACAGTGAGGAACTGAAGCCATGAAAAGATTCGGACGCCACTTTGTGTGGAACAAATTACTATTTGGGATCGGAAACACTAAACTAAAACTCCCATTGCAACCAGTACGTTTTATTTCTTTATTTCCTAATGATAGCAGGAAATGAAGAGGGATTTCCTGACGTGAAATATTTGTGCTATAAATGTTGTAAGAGACGTTCATCTTTTTGACTCGTTTTAAAATGTTTATGGATCTTTATTCTCACTTCCTCTGGGTTGTAGTTTAGAAGTTTGAGTAATAGATAACGCGGCATTCGGTTACTGAACTTAATGAGCAGGCGGTAATGGAGACGGTGGGGGGGGGGTGTCAACACTTTCGCTTCGAGATTAATTGTCTGCAGTGTGCACCGTGTTGCCTTCTGTATAAACACTGCAAAGCTGCTGCAGTGATGTAGGTACTTGCCTGTGTGTGTGTGTGTGTGTGTGTGTGTGTGTGAATAGAGACACAGGTTAAGCAAATTAACGATTTTTCATTGATAAAATTACATAATAATTAAAAAAAGTCAAAATATTTTGCTTAATATCCGATATTTCGTTCTTCCCTCGGGTCACGGGGAGTCTGTGTCTATGGGCATTAAGGCAGGATACACCCTGGATGGAATGCCAACCCATCACACACACACACACACACACACACACACACACATTCATACACTAGGGACAATTTTCCAAGGTGCCAATCAACCTACCGTGCATGTTTTTGGACCGGGGGAGGAAACCGGAGAACCCGGAGAAAAACCCCCTGAGACACGGGGAGAACATGCAAACTCCACACACACATGACCGAGACGGGAATTCCGGGGATCGGTCCGGGGTGGAATTTAAAGCTGCGCTACGACACACTCGTAAGTGGACAAACGCTGTTAGACGGTTTTGTTCATAACCTGTCGCAGACGCCAAAAACCAAAGCGCGTCACGGGCAGGTTTCCTTTCAAACACACGAACCTGGACATACACGCGAGCAGTTTTACACACAGATTTCTGTCCTGGAGACGTAATACAGAGCGATGATATTATTTGCGTTGTTTCCTTTCACGCAGACACAGACGGGATGTGTGTGTTCCAGACGTCAGCTGTCATCGTTGTGGTGTTCAAGTGTATGATTTTATTGAAAACAGAAGGCAATAAATGGTTTTTTTCCCCCGACTGCATCTCTGTTCATCCATTTCTGTGATTTTTTTGTTGAAGTATGAGACTGTGGTGTATCACAGCCAGAAAGATAAAGAAGTGCGAAACAATTTACTTATTTATTTGTTTGTTTATGCAGTGAAACTGTAAAAAACAATAGGTAAATCCTGTCTTATCTCTCTATCCATCCATCCATCCAACCAACCAACCAGCTTATATGGAAAGCAACCAAAACCGGAACATAATTCTTAAAGGAGCCACGTATCATATTTAAACATTAAAACACCCACTAAAAATGAATAAGAATTAACATTAACAAGGAATTCATTTTAAAATTTAAAATTTGAATGAACTTTATATATTTATAACATCTGTCACAGTTATTTACAGTATTAAAGACATGATTTATTTATTATACATTGAGAACAGAAAAATATGCAATTAATGAGTCATCATGAGTTAAATCATGGCAATCATGCGATTAATCGAATCGATTAATCTATTGACATTGACATATATCCGGTCTTCCCTCCGGTCACGGGGAGCCTGTGACTGTGTGACTGTCTGTCTGTCTGTCTGTCTACAGATAGTATATATATATATATATATATATATATATATATATATATATATATATACATATATTTAAATTGCATAGACAAAAACATCTACATTATATTGTATCTTTTGCCGTCATCACTGGACTGAACACATCGAAACCATGATACATGATCAGATCTCGATCTCAGTCCCGGGTGAGATGTACAGATATTATAACCGACATAAATTCTTCTAGCACAAAAGACTTTTCTCTTTTCTCCCTTTATCTCCTCTTCACACTATTCCTGTCATTCTCTCGAACACACACATGCCATTCATATTTTACTCAACATCGTCTTTCCTCCTTCGCCTTGCATTTTCCCAGTCGCACTCCATCCCGAGTCCTGCTGCAGGACAGCACGGCTGCATGGATTACGCGTGTTGTCTCGAGGTCAGCGTGGAGCACTTCGTCCGATCTGAATTTAGATAAGCTTTAACGAGCGCACAACGACCCTCTACATTGATTAAGCGTGATAGGAGCAGCAGCTGTCCTCCTGTTTATTGATTGATTGTGGAAATAATTGAGAAATGACCGTCTGATCGCAGTCCTCTTTACCGAAAATAACGTCTGACCCTTTTCAGCACCGGCGTCTGGGACGTTACCGTCTCGCCGCTGTGATTAGCTTTGTTAGCTCTCTTCGAGTCGCAGTGTGTCCGCGCCGTGTACACGCCCTTTTTATATCCGTGTCGCTTTTTATTCCGGCCGCTTGATTATGTGTAAATAAATATATATAATAAATATATATACGCTAAATAAATAAATATAGAAATAAAATAGTAAAATAAATAAATTAATTAATAAAAATGCAAAGTCTCTTCGTTCTTCTCCGTCTGTAGGCATTCCATTGTTTTTCACACCATTGACTAGTTACATTTTGAAAATATTTTTGTTTACTGGCTGTTTGTGGTGAATTCTGGGCGTCTATTTAATGGGAAAACGATCAATAAAAATCCATAGAGATTTTTCCCTAGAAGTTGTTTGTGACCCGGGAACAACACATAACGACCATACAACAACATACAACAACACATAACAACCATAACGATTTGGCGTTTGAGGTTTGTAGTCTCTAGAGTTACATTATGATATAATCATTTTTATGCATAATGCAATAAATACTTGCGTACAGTAAAAAATGCTGTGCATATAAATAAATTACTGTCCAAAAGTAAGTATAGTGTATAATATATAGTATATATATATATATATATATATATATATATATATATATATATATATATATATATATATATATATATATATATATATATATATCAAATTGAAAAAAAATGTAAATTATAGAGGATATTGGATATTGTGTGGACGTGCAGCACACGAGGAAACATTAATGTTTGATATGTGCTGTAAATCCATTCTTCCACTTTATCTTCTCCAGTAAGATTGTCTGATTAGGTCATCGTTCTCAGGAGATCATCAACCGCTGTCTAGACGCATCATGTATTTCCAGAAAAGGTGAACAGCTCCTGTTGTTATAGACTCGGCGTCGGCGTAAGTTACGTGGGAATGGGATCAGCTCGTATCAAGAGCTTAAAAAAACAGGTTTTGTTTTGCTTTTTTTTTTTCAGCTGAGAAAAATTTTGAGTGTAAAAATGTGCTGGAACAGAATTAGGACAAGAATTTAATCTTATATAATTGTGTTTTAGGGAGAATCTGGAGAACAAACACATGTGGCTGAAAAAAAGCCATATACTGGCTCTCAGAAAAATTTTAAATTATATATTATATATATATATATATATATATATATATATATATATATATATATATATATATATATGTGGGGCACGGTGGTTTAGTGGTTAGCATGTTCGCCTCACACCGCCAGGATCCGGGTTCGATTTCCCGTCTCGGTCATGTGTGTGTGGGAGTTTGCATGTTCTCCCCGTGCCTCAGGGGGTTTTTCTCCGGGTTCTCCGGTTTCCCCCGGTCCAAAAACATGCACGGTAGGTTGATTGGCACCTTGGAAAATTGTCCCTAGTGTGTGAATGTGTGTGTGTGAATGTGTGTGTGTGCCCTGCGATGGGTTGGCATTCCATCCAGGGTGTATCCTGCCTTAATGCCCATAGATGCCTGAGATCCTGAGATAGACACAAACTCCCCGTGACCCGAGGGAAGATCGGATAAAGCGCTAGAAAATGATAAGAATGAATGAATGAATGAATATATATATATATATATATATATATATATATATATATCAACACAGTTAGTAGTAAAAAAATGGGGGGAAAAAAAATAAAATATATATATATGTATATATAGTTGCAGTAAAAATAAACAAATAAAATCCCAAATTGTTTTGGGTTTTCCCCTCTACCTCCCCCTCACACCCAAGTACAAGATGGATATCCCAGTTAAAATGAGTTTTAATCCCACTTTGTGTTAGAAATATCCCTGTGAACGTTTAGTTTTTTACAGTGTAAATGTAAATCAACGTATAAAAATATCAAGTGCTGTTGTTCTATTGTTCTCTTGTTCTGCAAGGCCTGAAAATAGATACGACAGTCAACAACGCCGTCAGCGCTTTACGGCGTTACTCTTCGACTCGTACGGCACTCGTACCTTCACCTTCCGTTTCTATATAAAGGTTAAAAAACGTATGTTAGCATTCGAAATCTTTCTTAAGACAATTTTACAATGCATACACTGGTTATACAATGTACTTCTGTCAGTAGCGATGTTTCTCCGAACCGTCGTTGCCTACAGAAGGGCGTCGATCTGAAATCCTGCGCGGGTGGGGGGGGGGGGATTGTGAGATGGGCACGCTGTAATCAAACCACAGTATGAGGTGGAAATCCCTTCAATTAAAAAGGTTAAGCTTCTAGTCTATGTCTAATTAAGCTTTTATTTATTTTTCAGGCTCCCTTGCACTATATATAGGAATCGTGTCATATTCATACATTCAACATAAATATTCCATTCTTCTGTTTGTATATTCATTCATTCATTCATTCATTCATTCATCTTCTATCTTCTAGCGCTTTATCCGATCTTCTCTCGGGTCACGGGGAGTCTGTGTCCATCTCAGGCGTCTATGGGCATTAAGGCAGGATACACCCTGGATGGAATGCCAACCCATCGCAGGACACACACACACACACACACACACACACACACACACACACCACATTCATACACTAGGGACAATTTTTCCAAGGTGCCAATCAACCTACCGTGCATGTTTTTTTGGACCGGGGGAGGAAACCGGAGAACCCGGAGAAAAAACCCCCTGAGGCACGGGGAGAACATGCACAAACTCCACACACACATGGCCGAGGAATGGGAATCGAACCCGGACCCTGGCGGTTGTGACGGCGAACGTGCTAACCACTAATCCACCGTGCCCCTCTGTTTGTATATTGTATTGAATAAATCACAAATTTAATAAATAAATAAATAAACGTTTGTGCAATCCATAATGATTCATCTCATTTTCATAAAGCGTTTCTCTAAAACCCAAAAAAATTTGATAGGCATGAAAAAAAAAGGAGAATAAGTGAATAAGTGTAAGAATAAGTGTGCATGGGATTGTGTGCTCTGAATAACTGTGTGATTGCTCATGCACACGGTCTCTGCACGACGTTCAGGGCTCGCTTACAACGTGACCTCATTTTCCCGAGCCCGCCCGCCCGCGACTTCTTGTGTTGCCGGTGGTTTGAAGTCGTCTCTTTATAAGAGCATTTTCAAAAGTCCTGCCTGCCATTCATGCGAATCTATGTCAGATGCTTCAGGGGCGTTCCCCCGCGTCCCCCCCCTCCCCCCACCGCTCCGGGCGCTGTTATTTATTTATTTTTATCGTTGAATACATGCAAAGAACAGTGAAAGAAAAAAAAAAGACAAAATGGAATGTTTAAAAAAAATGGCATTCCGAGCGGTGCATGTTTTTTTTTTTTTTCGCTATGTGTGTGTGTGTGTGTGTGTGTGTGTGTGTGTGGTGTCTGAAAAGGGGCCAAGTGTGTGTAAGTCTCAAAGGCGAAAGCTCTGTGCGTCTGCAGGAACGGGTTCGGTTTCAGTGGTTAACCTAAGATGCTACAAAAGCAACGTCGATCCAGCACGGAGAAACAAAGAAATATAAAACACTTTACTGCGCTCAGACTTTAGGGCTGCGTTTACCAACGTTTACCTTTCAACCAAATAACATTGCACTCATTTATACAGCGTGACATTATAAGACATGTTCTTTCGATTTTCGCTTTAAAAACGTCGTCATTATTCCATATGATTAAAGATTTGTTCTATTTTCAGTTTGTTACCTTTCATAACCCTTTATAGAGCGGTGTGTATCTCTCTGTGGCTACTGTTCAGAAGGTCGGGGGTTCGGGGTAACCCTCTGTGCACTAGGGGGCGCTGTATCGTGTCTGAACCCAAGCGTCCTAACAAGTATTTCACTTTTCCGTAACTTTTCATTCATTGATTCATCTTCTAGGGCTTTATCCGATCTTCCCTCGGGTCACTGGGAGTGTCTGTGTCTATCTCAGGCGTCTATGGGCATTAAGGCAGGATACACCCTGGAACACGAATTCCTGGAATGCCACACCCATCACACACACACACACACACACACACACACACACACACACATTCATACACTAGGGACAATTTTCCAAGGTGCCAATCAACCTACCGTGCATGTTTTTTGGACCGGGGGAGGAAACCGGAGAACCCGGAGAACCCGGAAAAAAAAAACCCTGAGGCACAGGGGAGAACATGCACAAACTCCACACACACATGGCCGAGACGGGAATCGAACCCAGACCCTGGCGGTGTGCCCAATGTTAACCACTGTGTATAGGATAATGTGCTAACCACTGGTATATATATATATATATATATATATATATATAGATATATATATATATATATATAATATATATATCTATATATATATATATATATATATATATATATATATATATATATATATATATATATATATATGCTGTGCTCCAGGGGGCGCCGTATCATGGCCGACCCTGCCCTGGAATATGCGGCGGAAGGATTTCACTGTGATGTTTATGTAAAAAATAAACACTATTGCATTCTTAATTGGGAATTTTGCACATTAATGCAGACGGAGAGAAAGAAACGAGAATTCCCAGTTTTGGGATATCGGGATCTGTTGATGCAGCGCTTTAATGTTGAATTTTCTTCACATCTGTTTAAGCGAATCGCTGGTTTTAACAAGTCCGTGTTTGTAATCGTCTGCGTTTCAGAGATCCGCAATCAGCTGGTGGAGCAGTTCAAGTGTCTGGAGCAGCAGTCGGAATCTCGGATTCAGCTGCTGCAGGACCTGCAGGAGTTTTTCCGACGCAAAGCCGAGATCCAGTTGGAGTATTCGCGCAGCCTGGAGAAACTCGCCGAGCGCTTCTCGTCCAAGATCCGCTCCTCCAGAGAACACCAGCAGTTCAAGTAAGCCCTGGGCTGTGTGTGTGTGTGTGTGTGTGTGTGTGTGTGTGTGTGTGGTGTTGTGTTGATTTATGTGTATGTTTATTTGGCTGAGGATTAACATACTCTGCAGAGAATAAACCTGTTACAGTTATTAAATTAATACATATAATTAGTGACGTGTGCAAAAGCATCACTATTATAATCTCTCTCTCGCTTCACTCATATTTCGCTGCGTAACTCGTCCCGCTGTTTTTGTCCGATCGTCACGAATCGTACCTCATATCGTGCTGATGGTGTGAAGTGTGCTGTTACTTTTATAAGGAATCGCACTGCGGAATTCCGACCCCGGGGCCAAAAAGCGGGAATTTTTTCCCATAGAAAATGAATGGGGTTGAAATTTGGTGCATCACAGTTCCGCCTGTGAGCGTCCGACATGCACATATGGCAAATCCACTCGTAAGGGGTCCGGATCATATACCTCCCGAATCCCACACACGTTCGGAATTTCGGGAAATCCATGACATTCCAGGCCCATAGAGAATGAATGAGTAAATTTGGCGCTCCACTGTTCGGCCCGTGTTCGCCCGACATGCACATGTGACATAAACACTCGTAGGTGAGATGGAGTAGGTTGTGAACATATAACTACCGCATGATGTCACGTAACCGCAAACGTGAAAAATCTGCGGAACGACGAAACTCAGTTTAGACAGGGTCATGTGACATGTCTAAACGCTCGGAACATCGATGGGAGTCGGACGTTGGATAATTTGACGTCACGTGCGTCACTAGCCCCGCCCCACATTTATATTAACTGTTTAGAATATTGAGTGAATGCATGAGAATAAAAAACGTTTTTTTTTCTTTAATCTGTTTGTAATTACGGTTTGTCATGTGACATGCATATGATATATTGTCATGTTACGTCGCACGCTACAAAGCCACCGTTACTAAAACGCCAGTGTTGAGATTTTGGCCTGTTTTTGATATTCATTTTTCTTTCAGCTTTTCCTTTTCGTTTTCCTCGTCCATTTTTTTCTGCATCATCATAATAATAGGTTTACAAATTTCAATTACTGCTTCCTGTCGTCTTTTTTGGCACTTTTATAGAAACGGAGAGATATTAAAGCGCTGAGAGAAGGCGCTCGGCGTAGATAAATAGCCTCTACACATCAGGTAAAAAGAGACAGTTTAATGTTAATGTTAATTATGTGTGTGGCAATTCATCATCATCGAGTTTATAACTGTGACAGGCTTAGTGTTGTTGTTGTTGTTGTTGTTTGTGCATTAGTAACACTGGGAAATTTTGGTTGAAATGATATTTTTGGAAATAATTAATACGGAGAACCAAACAATGAATTTCAGCATGCAGGATTTTAAGATTTATTTCTTCGGATTGATTTGTATTTTTTCGTTTATTGTAAATATAACAGACATTTCAGTCCCTCTTTCATTTCTTTTCACTGGAACAAACTGTAGGAAATTAAATCATTGTATAATTAAATTGTATATTGCCGTAAACTATTCGATAAGATCATCACGATTGTTGTTTTTTACCTAGAAAATCCTTAATGTTGATATTTTCGAATATGTATTTACATCGTATTATTGACGTGAAACAAGCTTTACACAGAGCATCACCTAATGTTTCTGCAAAAATAAAAAACATTAATAATTAATAATGAACTGATGGATTTTAAAAACAGATGAAATTATTTCAAACTCTATAAATAAACATTCATAATTGTTTACATTGTTGATGCATCGACGCATCACTCGTTTTGATGCATTCTCTGCATTTTCTAAGCCGTTGTGCATTTGTGTGCCAGTGTGTATTCAGTGTCTCTGTGTGTGTGTGTGTGTGTGTGTGTGTTTCCTATGCTGTTCTCTCCAGCCTGTATTTTCTCTCCCTGTTCTGTTTGTGCTGCGTCTGTGTGGTGAACAGGAATAGATTTTTATTTTAGATCTTTGTGACCGGACGTCTTTCCACCTGCACACGACGAGACAATCGTGCAAACACATTCACAAGCTGGATTTTATCTTCACATCATTTAAGCAACAGAAATGTTGTTTTCCTCAAGATGTGCCTAATCAAAGCGCCTGGTTAAAAAAACAAAAAAAAGGGAAAAAAGCCCACCGGAGCACTTCGGTTTGCACGTGAGCTGCTGCTGCTGCTGCTTCTGCATATTTAATCAATAGGCAATTATTTGCTGGTTGGCGTTCAGCCAGCAGCGGATTTTATTTTATTTTCCCCCTGCAGCAGCTCATGCGGCTTTGCTATGAAGGCTCATGCTAATAAACTGCAGGTTCTCGTCTGTGCACTGATTTTATACCAGTTATAATGCTGCTGAATTTGGGAATTTCGGGCTTTAAAAAAAAGCCAACTTGAACGGTGCAATATTAATTCACATACTTATTATATGATTCATAGGGAAAAAAAACAAATGAAGAAATTATTATTATTTTACATTTTTTGAAAAAATATTTCCCATTTCAATCGTTGGTTCATTAATCACCATGCTTTCCTGTCACTAATCATTGTTGTTTCCCTTTAGCCAATCACTGATCAGTGTTGTTTCAAATCAACCAATCACTGATCACCACAGTAACCGAATAACCAACCACTGAAAAGCATTGTTTCCTTTTAACCAATCATTAATTAGCATTCAGCATTGCCATAAAATCTTACTCTATAGTGAACTCTTCTGATAAGGCAGTATTTTATTCTACATACGTTTTATGTAAATATACACATATATATATATATATATATATATATATATATATATATATATATATATATATATATATATATATATATATATATATATATATGATAATTCAGCAAATATGCTAATGACCCCAAGCATTTATAGGTTTTCTGGGCGTGCCACATTTGAAATGAAAGAAGGCAAAATTAGAAGTTATTAGATGACTCAGTGAAGTGGTACTGTAAGGAGCAGCTGTGTGTGTGTGTGTGTGTGTGTGTGTGTGTGTGTGTGTGTGTGTGTGTGTGTGTGTGTGTGTGTGTGTGTGTGTGATGCAGATTAAAGATTGTATAGATAAGAGACTCGGGCCGTCCTGCAGCTTTCAGCACACATGTGCATGCAAGTACGATTTCTACAGGCTGTGTGTGTGTGTGTGTGTGTGTGTGTGTGTGTGTGTGTGTGTGTGTGTGTGTGTGTGTGTGTGAGCCTGCTGAGGCCTATTGCAATAGCAGCAGGCTTGTTGTGTGTAATTAAGGCCAGCTGTACGAGAATTGTTCGCTCCCTCAACCCGACTACATCCCTGAACTCAATAACAAGGGGAAACTTGGCGCGTCTCTAACAGTCCAAAACTTCAACCTTCAACAATTGTGCAGTATTATTTTTTCTTGTGCACGTTTCACTTCATTCATTCACGTTGTGTTTATTTGTGTCATTCTAGGCCTTAATGTCTATTCAGTTATTTGCATACTTTTTTTTTTTTTGCACTTTTTGGTACTATTTACAGCTAAGTGTTTACAGCATGTCCATCTATCTGATGTTGTTTTTTTTCTGGTTTGTCTTGTACACAAACTTTATAGACTTCATGCCAAATAATAATATAATAATAATAATAATAATAATAATAATAATAATAATAATAATAATAATAATAATAATAATAATAATAGTAATAGTAATCAAGTTCAAGTTCAAGGGGGCACGGTGGCGTAGTGGTTAGCACGTTCGCCTCACACCGCCAGGATCCGCCGGGTTCGATTCCCGTCTCGGCCATGTGTGTGTGGAGTTTGTGCATGTTCTCCCCCGTGTCTCAGGGGTTTTTTCTCCGGGTTCTCCGTTTCCTCCCCCGGTCCAAAAACATGCACGGTAGGTTGATTAGCACCTTGGAAAATTGTCCCTAGTGTGTGAATGTGAGTGTGTGTGTGTGTGTGTGTGTGTGTTCCTGCGATGGGTTGGCATTCCATTCAGAGTGTATCCTGCCTTAATGCCCATAGTCGCCTGAGATAGGCACAGACTCCCCGTGACCCGAGGGAAGATCGGATAAAAAGCGGTAGAAAATGAATGAATGAATAATCAAGTTCTGTTTAAGTCAATTTGTGTTTTCATACGTTACGAACTATGATATGTAGTAATGCATATTATATATATATATATATATATATATATATATATATATATATATATAAATAATACAGTTTGCTTATCCTGTTGGACGTTGTTGAGGGATTTGAACTTTTCACCTTCCAATCAGAAGGTCAACATCTTAACCACTGACCCGCTTAGTTCTTACTTCCAGTTAATCCTTTAAACACCCAGCGCGGGAAACGCTCGCCGAATCGCCCCATGAACCCTGAAGGTCTGAAGGACGTCTGTGTCGCGAGACCGCAGGACCGTAACACGTCCGTCATGTAAACTGATGTTTACAGTAAATTATCACATAAAGTCCAGGTGAAAAAAAAAATTCACCCAGGAATCGAGAAGAAGAAGAATCGGAATTTTAATTTTAAACAGTTCCAGAAGGGACACGGTGGATTAGTGGTTATCACGTTCGCCTCACACCGCCAGGGTCCGGGTTCGATTCCCGTCTCGGCCATGTGTGTGTGGAGTTTTGCATAGTTCTCCTTTGCATGTTCTCCCCGTGCCTCAGGGGGTTTTTCTCTCCGGGTTCTCCGGTTTCCTCCCCCTCCCCCGGTCCAAAAACATGCACGGTAGGTTGATTGGCACCTTGGAAAATTGTCCCTACTAGTGTATGAATGTGTGTGTGAATGTGAGTGTGTGTGTGTGTGTGTATGAAGGTGTGTGTGTGTGTGTGTGTGTGTGATGGGTTGGCATTCCATCCAGGGTGTATCCTGCCTTAATGCCCATAGACGCCTGAGATAGACACAGACTCCCCGTGACCCGAGGGAAGATCAGATAAAGCGCTAGAAGATGAACGAATGAACGAATGAATGAATGAATGAACAGTTCCAGAATTGGATTATTTTAGAATTCCCGTGTACAGCCTACAGATCCCGGAGTGGCAGATCTGGGATGAGTTTTAAGCTTTAAGCTAGCAGCCAAAATAATGCTAATATTTGTTGATGTATGCGTCGTGCTCCTGGGTTGCTTTTTCCTGCACATTGTGGATCTCCTGCAAACTCGGCTGATGGATTTGTTACGTGCACAGAGGTATTATGGGTAATATGGTGTTGTCTTCATATTGCTGTTTATTTGCAGTGTGAGTTTTCCTACACATTGTCTGGGGTTTTATCTTCCGCCTCACTGTTGTCGATTTCTCCTAATAAACTGCATCACGGCGCCGGAGAATCTTATTGCATTCTATTGTGTACGTGTTTATTACTGGAATGACACCAAAGATTTCAACTGCACAGTTTATGAGCTTCAATAGTGCTGGAGTGTGTGTGTGTGTGCACGTGTGTGTGTGTGTGTGTGTGTGTGTGTGTGTGTGTGTGTGTGTGTGTGTGTGTGTGTCATGTCATATTTTATTAGCGTGCTGATCGCATGGAAGACTGAGTTCTTTATTAAACAATGGGAGCGACGCCAGTCATGCCCGTTTCTATAAAAGACCCCAAACGGAGTGTGATGCGATGATTTAACACACACACGAATCACAAACGCAGATTCACAACAGGAAATATTAAATATAACAATAATCTCTCGTTCCAATCCAAACCCCAATTCTCTTCAAATCATCACTGTTTAAATCTGCAGCAGGACACGTCCAATTTTATTCACTTTCATTTATCTGTACAGAGAGAGAGAGAGAGAGGGGAGAAATAAAGAGAGAGAGAGGGAGAGAGAGAGGCAGAGAAAGAGAGAGAAAGAGAGATATAAGAGAGAGAGAGAGGAGAGAGAAGAGAGAGATGAAGAGAGAGGCAAGAGAGAGAGATAGAGAGATAAGAGAGATAGAGAGAGAGAGAGAGAATAAGAGAGGAGATAAGAGAGAGAGAAAGAGAGAGATAAAAGAGAGAGAGAGAGAGAGAGAGAG
>JACRUU010000016.1:6973720-6983720 GCA_030449085.1 Kryptopterus vitreolus
TGCTGCCCTCGATCACTTTGTAAAGCAGGTCTCGGCTAAAAACAGATAATTGCGCTCTTTTGTTTCAAAATTAGATTCCCGACAAGTTCAGGATATGAATTCTGGGAATTGTAAACTGGATCATGCATCAGTGGTTAAAGATGCCGGTCTCTGGACCAAATCATAGCGGGCCCTTAAGCAAGACGTCCCCCCGGATGACGGCGTTTTACTGCCAAAATGCCGTAAAATGTAAATTTCTGCACGTCTGCCTGATTTGTCACGTTGGAGACACAATTTTTAAAGCACTGAGTGATTATAACAGAACACTGATTATAACAGAACACCTCACACCACACCGCCAGGGCCCGGGTTCGATTCCCGTCTCGGCCATGTGTGTGTGTGGAGTTTGTGCATGTTCTCCCCGTGCCTCAAGGGGTTTTTCTCCGGGTTCTTCTCCGGTTTCCTCTCCCGGTCCAAAAACAATGCACGGTAGGTTGATTGGCACCTTGGAAAAATTGTCCCTAGTGTAGGAATGTGTGTGTGTGTGTGTGTGTGTGTGAATGTGTGTGTGTGTGCCCTGCGATGGGTTGGCATTCCATCCAGGGTGTATTCTGCCTTAATGCCCATAGACGCCTGAGATAGACACAGACTCCCCGAGGGAAGATCGGATAAAGCGGTAGAAGATGAATGAATGAATGAATATAATGGTTGATATATATATATATATATATATATATATATATATATATATATATATATATATATATATATAAATATCCTGTGCATACAAACCTTTGTCTTTCAGAACGCATAAAAAATTATATATATATATAATTTAACGAGGTTTTTTTTTCATACCGATATTTCTTTTTCAGTAACGACACAGAGCAGTCATGTGATCACGTGTTAATCAACAACAGCAGAAATGCAGGAGAACTTTTGCATTATGAATTTATTCGTATATTGGATCGTTTATTTACTGTTGCTTATAAAAGGAAAGCGAATTATTTAACTCCTCCCCCTTTTTTTCCTCATTCGAAACAATGATCCATGTTCCGTTGCACCGCTGATCAATTAAAAGATAAAAAAAAAAACGATTTAACTTTATAAACGTTAGCGGCACTGTACCGTGTTTTTCTTTACGTTTTCGTTTGAAGTTAGAGAAACATTCCTGCATTTTACTGTTACCCGTCCACTGCACTGCAGGTTCGGCGGGTGGTGCATCAGGAATATCCGTCCTCGGGAAACGTATTTAGTTAATTGGACTAAACGAGGGATGTTAATTTACCTCGATCAATATTTATAATCCATTAAATCTGGAAAATTTGATGTTACTTGCGTCGAAAAAATGTCCAAAACCAGCTGTAAGGGGGTCGCGCCCGGAACTGCGGTTTACATCTGCAAACATCACTCACATTTTCTTCAGTATGTCTAGTTTATATACATTTCTCTCCCTTTAATGCAGTGATTGATTCTTTAACATTTATTTTACTCTGGAAATGAGTCTTTAAAAAACAAGCGTGTTATCATTCAGTGAGGATGCGTATGATAACACGCATCAGCACATGTTGTGTGATTATCAGTACATGAATAATGTTGCGTAGTTTTATCTGCTTTCTATTGTTGCTACGTTTTTGACTCATCCGTTACGGCGTGCCGAAAACCTTCGACACTCCAGATGAACACACCTGAGACACGTCGCGTGTTTTATTCCCTATAACACTGGAAAATAAATCACACCATTGTGATACGCATTGCTGATATATCTTTGCACTGTTTAAAGCTGTACGCGACTCGGAACGGCACATATGTGAAAAGTTATGACATTAATTAGAAGTGTTGTTTGAGATGAGAGTATATTCAGCGTTAATTACACGTGCACCTTACACATGTAATATTGTTTGTTCGATGTTTTTTGACAGCAAAAAAACAAACGTTTGCCGTGAAGTTTATTAAAAATTAAAAATTCCTTTAAACCGTGCGAAAGGTGAAACGTACAGACGTCAGAATAACAGCGAGAACAGCAGACATGCAAAATGTCTATCATTAATAAAGACCGAGTGTCACAGAGTTAACAAAGCCTTGCACTGCGGTCATGTGTGAAAGGTCGTGTGCATAGTGGAGCAATTTGCTGTAGCATTGCAAAAGTATTCACACCCCTTGAATAGTTCCAGTGCCAATAGTTTTGTCACTGAAATGTATTTTATTGGGATTTTATGTCATAGACCAACGCAGAGTATCATATAATTGTCATATATCATATTATATTATAATATAATAATTCTACAAATCAAAAATGGGTTGTAAATACACAATTATTAAATACACAAATAAAACACATTTAAGTAATAATAACGTCCTTGGATCGTTTCGGATCGAGATGATGTCATGTGTTTTTGTTTACCGGATGACACGTTTCACTTTTGGATATCTATTCTTCATTCATTCATTCATCTTCTAGCGCTTTATCCGATCTTCCCTCGGGTCACGGGGAGTCTGTGTCTATCTCAGGCGTCTATCTAAGGCAGTCTATACACACACACATCACAGGACACCTCATACACTACCTAGGGACAATTTTCCAAGGTGCCAATCAACCTACCGTGCATGTTTTTGGACCGGGGGAGGAAACCAGAGAACCCGGAGAAAAACCCCCTGAGACACGGGGAGAACATGCACAAACTCCACACACACATGGGCGAGACGGGAATCGAACCCGGACCCTGGTGGTGTGAGGCGAACGTGATAACCACTAAAACACCGTGATTTCTATTTCTATTCTTATGGTGGTTTAATTTATTCACATGTTGACATGATTGGTGTGATTAATTCCATCCTGGTGTTTACTGCTCCTTCCATTTGAAGTCTTTTTGCATTATTGATCTTGTTTATCCTGCACTTTGTTATTTGAACTTGTTTTCATGTTTAATTATAGTGTATTCCTCATGTGTATGCGCTCTGCATGCAGAACTGAAGATTTTCTCTTTTAGGTCGGATATAACGGCGTTATTGTCGCCGGTTTGATGATCGCTCGTTATATAATTATATTTTCAGCATTTATGTACATTTTATAGCACTGATATAAAATATTAATATCTATTGCTGTTTGGGAGAGGTGGGGGGAGCTCAGTGGTGAAATCGCTGGACCGGGAGATCGCAGGTTCAAATCCCACCACCAAGCTGCCACTAGTGGGCCCTTGAGAAAGACCCTTTTGTGGCTCTGGATAACGGCGTAAAAGGGGAACTTCAGATTTCTCTCAAAGTAATTTCTCGCATTCTCGTCTCGTCCAAGCGTGTGTTTTTTTCCCCTCCTTCATCCTCAGGTCTTGTTGATTGATTAGGGAAGGAGGATAAAGGTTGGGATGGAGGACGGGAACAGGACGGTTCTGGCGTGTTGGTGATGGGTAGTGATTAGATTAGCATTTCAGGACACTTTCACTGGGTCTCTGGTTCAGGGTCGTTATGATCAGCAGAATTAAGGTGATTAAGTGATCGATGAGCTGCCGGATGTGGTGTGTGTCGCGTGTCACCGCTGTTCAAGGGCGATGAGGAATGTCGTCTTTAGCCTTTTGTTTCGGCTGCAGGGGTGCGGCGGCGGCGGCGGCGGTCTATAAGAGGCTTTAAAATAAAGCAGGCAGAGAAACCATGATTTGGCCAAACGAAGTTAATTAAAAGCGACTGCTTTGTTCCGTTCTCTGCCTGCTCCAGACAATACACAGATTCCTGAGCTGCACACACACGTCGTGTTTTCCTGCGTCGTGGATGTTTTGACAGTTTTTTGACATTAATTAGCTCCGGTTATCACATAAAGGTGTGAGAGATCCTTTTCGCACTGTGAACGTAGTAGTTTACTGACTACAGCAGTAAGTACAAGCATAAGTACAAGTTAATCATACCATTGTTGGTTTATTCATAATTACAAATAATATTTTGCCCGTTATGTTTTACTGTTGAAAATGCATAATAAATGATTACATAGTGGGGTCCGTAACAGGTTATCACACTCTCAAAGTGGGAACCAAAATCATTGTGGGGACCTGTATGTGTTTGTGTGTGTGGGGTAAGTTTTTATTATATAGTGGGGTCTATAACAGGTTAACACACTCACTAAGTGGGGACCAGTGTGTATGTGTGTGTGTGCTAGGTTGTTTTTATTACATATTGGGGTCTGTAACAGGTTATCACACTCACAAAGTGGGGACCAGTGTGTATGTTTGTGTGGGAGGTTGTTTTAATACAGTGTGTATGTGTGTGTGGGAGGTTGTTTGTATTACATAGTGGGGTCTGTAACAGGTTATCACACTCACAAAGTGGGGACCAGTGTGTATGTGTGTGTGAGAGGTTGTTTTTAATACATAGTGGGGTGTGTATGTGTGTGTGTGCTGTAACATGTTATCACACTCACAAAGTGGGGACCAGTGTGTATGTGTGTGTGGGAGGTTGTTTTTAATACATAGTGGGGTCTGTAACAGGTTATCACACTCACAAAGTGGGGACCAGTGTGTATGTGTGTGTGTGCTAGGTTGTTTGTATTACATATTGGGGTCTGTAACAGGTTATCACACTCACAAAGTGGGGACCAGTGTGTATGTGTGTGTGTGCTAGGTTGTTTTTATTACATAGTGGGGTCTGTAACAGGTTATCACACTCACAAAGTGGGGACCAGTGTGTATGTGTGTGTGTGCTAGGTTGTTTTTATTACATAGTGGGGTCTGTAACAGGTTATCACACTCACAAAGTGGGGACCAGTGTGTATGTTTGTGTGGGAGGTTGTTTTAATACATAGTGGGGTCTGTAACAGGTTATCACACTCACAAAGTGGGGACCAGTGTGTGTGTGTGTGTGTGTGTGTGTGTGTGTGTGTGTGTGTGTGTGTGTGTGTGTGTGTGTGTGTGTGTGTGTGTGTGTGCGTTAGTTTTTGTTACATTGTGGGTTTTTTATGCTGGTTTAAGTCACTAAAAGGAATGAGGATTTAAATTGTTATTGTTTGTGGAATATTACTGTTTGAATCGTATAATAGCGTTTGGCCCACGGCCACATTAACTTCCATAAACTTTCTTTTTCTTCTTTAGGAAAGACCAGCACCTCCTGTCTTCAGTGAACTGCTGGTACCTGGTTTTGAACCAGACCCGCCGCGAAAGCCGAGACCACGCCACGCTCAACGACATCTACATCAACAACGTCATCGTCCGTCTGGCACAGATCAGCGAGGACGTCATTCGCCTGTTTAAAAAGGTGTGTGTTTGCACAGACGCCTCTATAACCTCAAGGAAAAGGAACGTGCCGTTACACCGTAGTTCCCATAAAACACGTCCGTCATAATGCCGACCCGTATGAGACATTAATGCTTTCTCAGCTGAGGAAAAGTCTGAGGAATATAATATAACATTACGTTTCATCTTGCTTTGGTCAAATTTTAGCATAGTTTTTATTTTAGTAAACCACATTTAGCCTCGTTTTTTAATTTGTCAACAATATTGCATCATAGATTTGATAGAAATGAATGTCTGTCTAAAAGCGACTAGACGTCTGAGCCTTTTAGTCGCCGAAAAATGATGACGTTTTAGTCTAATTTTAGTCGATGAAAACTGTCTTTTAGTCTCTTTTTAGTAACGCAATTCTATTCAATCCAGTCAATATATTATATTTATGTAAGTATAGCAAAATTATTACCGTATAGACTCAAGAGTTCCAGACACGGAAGCGTATTTTATTAATAAAATAGTTAAAAATAGCATCGTCTGGCATTGGCAGAAAAAATGACAGTTTATTGTTGTCTTCTAAATAATCGTCTGCGTAAAGAGAAATACTGCAAAAGTAAATAGTAAACAAGACAAAATGACATTATAGCACTTCGTATTGGCCGATGAACATAAGACATTTTAGCGTTTTTTTTACATTTTATTTCGTAACCACATTCCGCCTCGTTTTCGATTGGTCGACAATGTGACATTATACGTTTAATTCTAGCCGTCACATGACCAGCGTTTCATCACGTGATAAAGGGTCGTTGACGGCGATGTTTAGCAATACTGGTGTCGATTCGTATGAAAAATAATGACTGAAATAAAAGGTTGTATTAAAAAACAAGTCAATGGGACTTTTAAAAGAGCTTTAAAGTGATGAGAGATAAGATTTGATAGCTGGAGGGAGGAAATAAAAACAGCTGTAAAACTGCTGCATCTGCTTCGTTTAACATTTTTGCAGACGGTTTTTGGAGCAGCAGATTCTTTACCTCCGGCGTACGAAAAACTGTCTATCATTAAATTCTTACACACAAGCACTTATAATAATCACTAATCGTTTACTATTGTAGATGCACTTGCTTCGGAACGAGATCCAGCGCTCGGCCGAACGACGCGGCATCGGAAATAACGTTAAAGCAATTTTCCGTGGCTTAAAAGCAGGACGCGAAAAGCTCGAAAAGCTCGAGGCTCTTAATATGAAACGCTGTCAGCACATAACCCAGATTCCTGAGGTCTAAAGCAAACAGAGGCGGCATGTTTACACCTGGCTGGGCTTCCTTTAGGTGTGTGTGTGTGTGTGTGTGTGTGTGTGTGTGTGTGTGTGTGTGCACTCGGTCTGGGTTAACATTCGCCACAGAAAGATAGAAGAGCCGAGCGCACGCGTGTGAGTTAATGACGAGCAGCAGAAGAGCCCGAGGGATCAGCGGGAGCCTGCGCTGGTCAGGGGTCCGACCTTAAAGGGGCAGTGAACGCAGTAAACCAGTGCACTTTTCTGTGATCGGAGGAATTCGGGCGAACACATACAGCTGTCTTAAAGATTTATTCGTATTAAATGTACGGTAATTAAATCTATGGTAATGTCCTTCTGCCCTGGGGTGTTTTTATTGTTATTTATTTATTTATTTTGGAAACTGTTTAGGATAATAAAAAAAAAAATGCTGCGTCGCTGTTACTCTCACTACGGTTTGTGTGAGATGTGCATGGAAGGATCATCCTTGTGATTTAGGTGGATAACACCCCCCCCCCCCCACCACCACGTGCAGTGTGTCTCGGCTGGAGCTTCCTCTCGCTCGCTCGCGGCTAAACGCTAAAATGACGAGTTTGTGTAGCGACTCCTCTCTCATGATTAGCGCTTCGTTTTTGTGCGTCACTGTAATACAGTGCGATCTGCCGTAGTAATAACGAGGTGGTTCTACGCCCCGAATCAGGAGGAGACGGGAGCAGGAGAAGGAAGTCAGTTAGTTGCTATTCAAAGCGGCGTTTCCTCTGATGGAAACGTTTCTGTTTCACCGCGTTGCATCAGAACAAGCGTGACCGACTTCATGCGCTGCGTCTTCGAAGTCGCACTCGCAATATTACATCCGTCATTTATTATCTGGATAAAAGTGAGCACTATATATAATAAAATATCGCCTGATTACCTTAAAAACCGCCGTGTTTAATATACGCACAGGTAGTGATTATATTTGACATCCGTCCATCCGTCCGTCCATAAGATTATGGGATCTATGCCCTCTTTTCAAGAGCTGTACACAATTCCCTCCGGATCTCTCGCATCCAAGCCACATGCTCTCTGAACTTTTGCTGTCTGGGCCGACGCTACAGAGCACCAAGGAAAGTGTCTTCCTCTAGGCAAGCTTATAAACCCTTAAATACCACTGCTCAATAAAATACAAGTACGTGCAATACCTGTGTAACCTGCACAAATACCTGTACTGCTCTGTGCAATAGTACTGTATTTATTTTTTCTCTGTGTTTTAGTAAAATGGATTAAACGACGCATTGATGCGAATTCATTTCATGGATTTTTGTAAATGAATTACTCGGATAAACACGATGTAATAGAAAGACTGAATAAACGATTTCATTGACCAATTCAACATTGTACATAAACGTTTGATTATTATATTCACTGCAGGCCAATCACACGGCTCATTTGCATTTGTTGACGCCCACAAAACCCCGTAAAAGGCGAAATTCACATTTAGCTGAAAGCAGTAAAATGATGGCCAAACAAGTGAAAGAGTGAATTCCCTCGGCGTGGAGCGCAGTAAATCTCCCATAATGCCGCTCAGCCATCGCAGTGTGACGGCGTTTTTTCCCTTTTATCCAGCGCCATTTCTCTCTCTATAATGATATTTATCTCGCTTTACAGATTGCTTTTTTTTCCACACTCATGCAAACTGTGTTTCATGGAATTCTGCATTCTGTAAAATAAATATAACAGTTAAAAAATTTCCAAATTTACACAAACTCCAGATCTGTCAGGAATATTAATATGGAAATTCGATAATTCACAAATATTTAGAGTAGAAAATAAAAATAAATATAATATTCTAAATGTGTTTGTATTTTGACAAAACGAGGCTGGATAAGATGCGTACGAAGTGAAATCTTCGTTTTTTGCAGGACAATAATAGCGGCTTCAGGAATGTGTGTGTGTGTGTGTGTGTGTGTGTGTGTGTGTGTGTGTGTGTGTGTGTGTGTGTGTGTGTGTGTGTGCTGACAGAACATGATGTATGTGTCAAGGTGTCTAGTGTTTCCCATAATACATAAGTCACGCAGCATGTATAAGGTTTAGACGTTTAGACATCGCTGTGTGTGTGTGTGTGTGTGTGAGATTATAGAGTGAGTATTGATTCTTAAAGGTTGCACAATATATTGAAAGCTGCAATAATGACGATATCGTAATTGTGTTGTTTTGCACACTTTGACACTTTGTGTTTCCGTCGCTAAAATAAATACAATTTCAACGCCTTGTGAAAGAAATACATTTAATCTGTGTCACATCCGGCGGCGACTCGTATGATTCCAGCGTATTGTTTGGCATTTTTGCGGGGAATTAATGCCGCCGGATGTAACGCGTTGTTGATATTTAGTTGTTTGCTGCGTTGATACTGCAGGTTGTATTGATTGTAGTGGATTATAGCGCTCTGTGATTTATCATCACGCAGCAGCGACGGGGAAGCAGAAAGAAATCCAATAAATCTTAGTGTTTCATGCTAAAGAAGGAAGAAGCGCCAGTGTGGAGACAAAGCAATAAAAATCGCCCAAAAGGTCTGGTGTTGGGTTTGATGAAGTGTTTGGACCCGCAGGTTTTTTTTTTCTGAAACTTTGGTGAAGAAAATATGATGTCGATGGATTCATTTATCAAGCTCGTTTTCATAACACCCAACATTGATTGAATCTTTGGCTTGAGGGGGAAGTTAAATGCAGTAAACGCAAAGCAGTACAGGTCGAAGGAATACAGTTTTTTACCGTCGCAACGTACTTTATATTGTGTTATACGGCGGAACGTTATCGCAGAATTGTCATATTCACGTGAACTGCCATAAAGTTTTTTAATTGCCGTGAGATTCTAATCGCCTTATCCATTCATTCACCTTTGGTTTATGTCGAATGATGAAAATACGATTTTGCGATTTCACCTCGGTTTGATGTCAGAAGCGAGCTTGTGTATTTTTCCCCACCTCCGAATTACACACATGAAATGCCGAATGCAACACGGCGGCGCTCTGACCAATCCGAAGAGCTCGTTTCGGAAAGGGGGCGGGGTTTCATCAGTCGTATGGAAACGGTTTCAGACGTTCAACAAACCAAATCCCCGCTGTAACGTTTATCTAACGTTTGTAAAGTTCTCAGCACGACTCGTTTATTCGACAAAATCTGAAATCTAATATCATCTAAAAAAAAAATCGCTGATTCAATTTATATGACGTATCGCTCGGATCTGGAATAAAGATACTTGGATTAGACAAAGTTGGATTAGACAAAACCTCTCCCAATTAAGACATCACATCAATCATGGACTTGGCATTTAACTTACTGCAGTTTCTCATGAGGTCTACATCACTCTCACATATTCATTATTCTCTCACACACACACACACACACACACACACACACACGTACCTGGATATTATTTACCTTCACAGCAGCACTTGCACTACTTTCAGCTCACACGTAGACTTTGAAGTAAATCTTCTTTTTGCTAATCCCTCTGCTCGTTCCCGCTTTTATTCCGGCTTTGTTTCATTAATGCCGTAAGATCAATG
>JACRUU010000016.1:6988720-7021220 GCA_030449085.1 Kryptopterus vitreolus
GTGTGTGTGTGCACGTGCCTGCGAGTTACTAATGTAATCTATAGTTTCATGCACGTCTCAGAACTTCACCTACACAATGATGTCGACTCGTTTTTTTATTCCGGCTCCATAAAACTAATTAAATTCATTATATTTATTAAAATTGCAAAACAAAAAAAATAAACACACCTTCACTCCGAGAGAAAGTGATTGAGCGTGTTTCGTTCCTGACAGTGAACGTACGCGCAGGGAATTAATAACGAGATCGGGTAAAGCACAGAGACTGCAGTACTGCTCCTGCAGCAGGGCAAACAAACAAACAACAAACAAACAAATAAATAAAACAGCAGCAATGCATGTATAACACATCGAGTTGTGTGTATCGACGGCTTGGTACATTGATGCGTAACAGTAAACATGCACACAAATGATATTGGAGTAAAACTCGAGTCACATGTTACACTAAATGTCTGATTACATGTTTGTTTTTGCATAAGAAGCTCAGATTTACTGATATTCAGATTCTGCATCTTGTAAACACGCCTCCTGTTTTCTGGTAAACAGACGCCGTGTTTGTTTGTGGCTGCAGTTTAGGAAGTAAGAATATCTGTCAGTCGACCACGACACACAGTAACGTGTTGTTTTCTGCATTCTGATGTTTGTTTATGTTTACTGATTTCCCCCCCGAGTATAAAATGAAGAGTATTAGAGCTGTAAAAGAGAAAGAGATGGAGTGAGAGAGAGAGGGAGAGGGAGAGACTTTTTTGTGTACTTTTATGTTCCTTTATTTGACATGTTAAATCCATGTTATTAAGTCAGATTGATTAATTTAGTCAAATAAATAGTTAAAATAACTAAATAAATAAAAACATAAATAAAATAAAGGAGAGAGAGAGAGAGAGAACGAGAGGGAGGGAGAGAGAGAGCGATAGAGAGAGAGAGCGGGAGAGAGAGAGAGAGAAAGAGAGAAGAGTCTATATTGAAAAGAGAGAGGTCGAGCAGGGAGCTCTCTTCCTAGAGCTCCAAGAGAGAAGGAGAGAAGAGAGGAGGCCTTCTAGAGAGAGAAGAGGGAGAGAGCTCGCAGAGACTCTCCTTAGAGAGAGAGAGAGAGCTCGTCATCGAGAGGGAGGGAGAATCCCTTCTTTCGAGAGAGAGAGAGAGAGAGAGAGAGAGGGAGAGAGAGAGAGAGAGAGAGAGACAGATCTGTTGCCTCTGAGAGAGAGAGAGAGAATTGAGAGTCAGATTTTTAGAGAGAGAGGGAGGAGAGAGAGAGAGAGGGGAGGAGAGAGATCTCCTTGAGAGAAGAGAGAGATGAGAAGAGGTAGGGCAGGGAGAAGAAGAGAGGGGGAGAGACTAGATCCAGAGAGAGAGAGGGATGGAGAGAGAGAGAGAGGGAGAGAGAGAGGGAAAGAGAGAGGTGAGAGGCAAAGCTCTCTTTGGAGGGAGAGACGAGAGAGGGGCGAGAGAGAGATAGAGAGAGAGAGAGGGAGAGAAAGAGAGGGAGGGAGAGAGAGAGATAGAGAGTGAGAGAGGGAGAAGAGAGAGAGAGAGAGAGAGAGGGAGGGACTCTCCAGAGGAGAGAAAGAGAGAGGAGAAAAATTGAGAAAAGAGAGAGAGGGAGGAGAGAGGGGGGAGAGAGAGAGAGAGCTAGAGAGAGAGAGATAGAGAGAGAGGGATAGAGAGAGAGGGAAAGAGAGGAAGGAGAGAGAGGGGGAGAGAGAGAGAGGGATAGAGAGAGGGGGGAGATATAGAGAGCTGCTATTCGCTTTGCACTGTTCATTCATTATTAGTGTTGGAGATTGTTTACGTGGTCGTGGACGTCGGTGCCACTAAACTCTTCTCCTCAGTCATGTACCATCCCGAGACGCCGCTGTGATTGTAGTTTACAATATAAACATCGTCTTATGATTTTATGATGAAACGATTTCTTTGCCCCCCCGCTGCTTCATTACTGCCCCCTGTAGGTGATGAAGACCTACCACATGTACCACACGGAGAGCATCAGCGCCGAGAGCAAGCTGAAGGACGCCGAGAAGCAGGAGGAGAAACAGTACAGCAAGTCCGGGGACCTGAACGTCAACCTCCTGCGGCACGAGGAACGCGCTCAGCGCCGCAGCTCCGTCCGCAAGATCGAGAAGATGAAGGAGAAGGTGAGAACGGGCCAAATGCCGAGCGAGATCAGCGTCACTGCATGACAGCTTCATTGTGTCAGACCCTGGAAGTCTGCTAGACCTGATATAAAAAGCCCCGGACGATGGAGAGATGGAGATTATATGGATCGGTGGAGATTGCGTATAGATGTGTAGGGAGGGTGTGTCTCAGTGGTTAAGGCGCTGGCTCTTTACTCTCTGTGCTCCAGGGGGCGCTGTATCCTGGCTGACCCTGTGTTCTGACCCCAGCTTCCAAACCAACCGGGATATACGAATATCAATGTGCTGTAATGTTTATATAACAAATAAAGGCTCTTCTGTTTCTAAGTTGTAATTTCTCAACAAAGAATAGGATTATAAGTGATATAATTTCAATTATGAAAATAAACAATTTTTGTTTAGTTTGCTTAAATTTGCATTTTGAATGTGTCATAAATGTGGATTTTATAGAAACTAAAAAAAAAGAAAAATTAAAAATAAATTAATAAAAAATAATATATATATATATATATAATGAATTTTATAAAAAAAATTGAATTAAAATTAAAAATTAAAAATAAATTAATAATAAAATAAATATATAAATATATGTATATATATATTTATATATATAACTAATGGACAAAATCCATTGTGTCATCCCCACAATCTATTTATTATTTATTTAATTTATTATAGCGCTTTTTATTATCGTTTGTAGAAAGCGGCGCTCGGTGGGTGAAATGATGTGAATAATGTCATTTATTGGTTTATTTATTTTGAATGTCTTCTTTTTCTTCCTTTATCAGAGACAAGCGAAGTATTCGGAAAACAAGCTGAAATGCACGAAAGCTCGCAACGACTATTTGTTGAATTTGGCGGCCACCAACGCCGTGGTGGCGAAATACTACATTCACGACGTCTCTGACATGATCGACGTGAGTACGCCGTTCGAGTACATGCGTTCGTCTGCGCCTTTTTGTTTGACGACTCGTTTGAACTCCGTCTGTTTCTCGCTGAAGCCCGTGAATGATACGTCCTCCACATGTTTCTCACAGACTTTATTTTATCCTCTACTTTGCATAATTACAGCCCTTTACTGGCAGTGTCATTCCGACAGCCAGCGCTGCTGCATCACCATATCATTCCAGGTTTATTTATTCCGACCGAGCAGATGTTTTACTTTAATTGAAAACCAGTTGAATTGTCTGTAAGTGTATCATTTCAACATTGGTTTTTCGTTTGAAGAACGTACTGACCGCTTGCTTTACACATGCACGCTATGAGATGGCAACAACACACACACACACACACACACACACACACACACACACACACACATATGTAAAGCTTTCGTTCTCTCGTGTTTTTCCTGTTGATAGGAACATGTGCACGTGCACTATAGTGATAAGGTGTAGTGATACATCCAGACAAAAGTAGTTCTGTGTTTTTGCTTGGAATATTTAAAAAGAAAATGTAAGATTCGTTTATCTCAGGCCCAGGGAATATGGATTTAATCCCGGGAATAACTGTGTGTCAGGCAGAAATACGAGCATGGATTCTTACATTTCCCGTAAGAATTCCCTTACGTGACAAAAGACGACAAAACGCTACGGAGAATTCCGTTTCGGAGTCGAGACGCGGGAGTTGTTTTCCTGCACATCCTGCTGCATAAAGGATGTTTATTTTTCCAGGGAAAAATAAATGATCTGCATGAATATGTATGATACATGTGTTTACGTGTTTGCTTTTCTGCTCATTAATGCAAAACAGACGGGAAAAAGCCGGAAAATGTAATTCCAGCATCAGATGTTTAGAGCGAGTTATTTGTGTTGTTTATGGAATAAGATTGTTAATTCAGTGAATTCCGAGGCTTGGAAAATGGACTGGGAATTACAGAGTGTGGCAGAATTCCCGTGTTGCTCCTGCGAGTAAACAACATTACACGTTTATGAAATGATCCCACATTGAACAACTGTAAACAAAAAGTGTCATTTACTGAAAAGGGCGTTTACTGAATGTGATGCAGGTGATGATGGTTTTATGTGTCTGTTCCTCATTGGTCGGTTGGTATCATGTGACCATGTGAAGTCTTAGTATCTAGAAATTGGTATGATTTCGTCACGCATTCAGCTTTGAGTCTTCCTGTCTATCCATCCCTCTATCCATCCACCCTTCCCTCCATCCATTCCTCCATAAATCCATTCATAACTCCCTCCATCCATCTATACATCCATCAATCCCTCCATCCATAAATCCATTCATCCATCCCTCCATCCATCCTTAAATCTGTCCACAAATCAATCGATCCATCCATCCCTCCATCCAGCCCTCCATCCATTCCTCCATCCATCTATCCATAAATCAATCGATCCATACATCGATCCCTCCATCCATCTATCCCTCCACCAATCCATCCCTCCAGCCCTCTGTCCATCCATAAATCTATCCTTCCATCTATCCATCCATCCCTCCATGCATCTATCCATCCATAAATCCATCCATCCATCCTTCCATCCCTATATCTATCCATCCATCCATCCCTGCATAAATCCATCCATAAATCAATCCATCCATCCATCCATCCCTTTATCCATCCATAAATCAATCCATCCATCCATTCATAAATCCATCCATCCCTCCATCCTCAGCAAGCTTGTGATGATAATTAGTATGAAATATTCTCAGGTATAACGACGGTAGAAACATAAGATTATGCAAACGTTATTATTATTCGTTTTTTTAGGCTGTTATCGTTCCTGTATCAGTTTTGGAGTAAACACAATCGATGACACTGTATTATAACAAATACACGAGAGTAAACCTCTAAAGTATCTCCTAATCAGGTTATTTAAATGAGCTCATTTACAGCAACTAATTGAGCCTAATGGATGGATTTATGGCTCCAGAGATCCGACTGACTCGTCTTCATTAAAACACCCATATAATGATTCACAGACATGTTTATTTCCCTGCAGAACACACACACAAAAATAAACGTGAAAAGAGTTTCTAAACGAGGTTATCTTATGCTATTTTTTAACTCCGAAACTAATTAGACTGGATATCCCACAGTGCATGTACTTCTAAATGTGTGTTAAAGGCCTCATTTTTACCTTTTTTATACATGCACTAATATAATAATATAATAATAATAATAAAGTCCTACAAATTGATAATAACGGCGTCATTTTTTCAGAATAATAAGACAGATCTGAAATTGATTTGATTGGAGATCGTTACCGCGGCGCGCGGAAGTGAACGAAGGATATGTGAGGCGTTGCCTTGTCTTTGAAATATCCCTCTGTTTGTCCTCCGTTTGTTTTGTTTTTTTTCCCCTCCAGTGCTGTGACCTTGGTTATCACGCCAGCTTGGCACGCACCTTCAGGACGTATCTTTCTGCCGAGTATAACCTGGAGACTTCTCGCCATGAAGGCCTGGACCTGATTGAGAGCGCCGTGGACAACCTGGACTCCCGCAGTGACAAGCACAAGATCATGGACATGTACAATCAGGTCTTCTGTCCTCCCATGCGCTTCGAGTACCTGCCTCACATGGGAGACGAGGTGAGCGAGTCGGACATCACGACTTTTATCTGTCCTGAAAGTTCACTGTGTGATTGTGCAACAGCCGTGTGTAGAGCTGTCAAAGTTATTAATGTGTTATTAACCCTTTCCAAATGTTATTAAGGTGTTATAATGCAGTGTGCGTTAATATGTGAGTGATCGGCTCCTTCACTGCGCCGTGTTGTTCGAAAGAACGAAACCCGAACGACAAATAAATAAATAAACGTTCAGTGCATCCACGCACGCTTCCTAAATTTCCCCAATGATGCCCCCTAGCTGCGCATTCACAACAGGTACGATCTCCTCACTATATTAGCGTATATTACCGTATGGAACCTTACGCAAGCGCATCGCATTCCCAAATCCGTATTACTGCAATAAAGCACATTTTTACTGAACGCAATAAAGCGCTTCCGTATAACCTAAACACCGTATCACCAGTTTATATGGAAAAAGCAACCAGAACACAATTCTTAAAGGAGCCACGTCCCATATTTTACACTTCAAACCAACACTAAACAAAATAACACCTTAAAAGAATCATTTCCAGAGAAAAATAAATATGAAATAATCAATCATTTTATTAAAGGGAGATATTTTGAGAGAAATATATATAATTATAATGTAAACATTAATTATAACAGGATGCTTATATTAAGAGACATATATCATATTTGACTTTAGCCACCGAGAGTTTACTGTACATGATGTGGTAAAGTTTAACATAAAACCAGTGTGTGAAGTAAAAGCTGAATGTGTGTGTGTGTGTGTGTGTGTGTGTGTGTGTGTGTGTGTGTTTTAGGTGTGCCAGGTGAGTGCTCAGCAGCCGGTCCAGACGGAGTTACTGATGCGCTACCATCAGCTGCAGTCCCGCCTGGCTACATTAAAGATCGAGAACGAAGAGGTGAAACTGCGTTTCTGAGCCGTATATCATTTTTATAATAATTTTTTTTTTTATGCTGTAATACGACACTTCAGCAATTCCAGCTAATTAATGTCCATCAATTAACTAGTGAGGGACTTTGATTTTGTTATTAGTCTAATTGGTGTCCTGACCTGAATGGATCAGATGCATTAGAGAAAACATGATGCCGAGCCAGACATCAGATGACCTTTAAATCAGCACTCGGGATGCACAGGATAAATCCACCAAATAAATGCCATCTCAATCTTCGAACGTCTTGCGAGAGGCTCTGATCAATCAAATCGAAATAAATAAATAAATAAATAAATCCATTTCTAGTTCCCATTTATATACCTTAAATGAATATAACCTAAGATAAACACATTGGGCTCTGGACCGAAAGTTTGCAGGTTTGAGTCCCAGAAGCACTAGTGGGCCCTTGAACGAGGCCCTTAACCCCTAATTGCCCCTAATTTGAGTCGCACAAGCCAGTGCCGGTCCCAAACCTGTACAAAATGGAGGAGCGTTGTGTTAGGGAGCATAAAAACATGCCCCAAATCGAATTTACAGATCGTCCGGTGTGGCGCCCCCTACAGGGAGAAGAAAAACAAAAATCTTACCGGAGAGAGGTTTTTTTTTTTTTTCCATTTGATTTCGTATGTACATAAGAAATACGCTCACATTGATGATAAAAATATCCAGGCTGTGGCTTTCAATTAATTCTGGTCTCTGTGGAGACGTTGACGCTTCGTTGACGGTACCTTTGTAAGTAAGACTTTTGAAACCCGTCAGAAAAAGAAAGGCTGTATCGTTTCGGAAGAACTCCGGAGGATGCGTCACACTTCCAGACACACGCTGATTTCATTTCCAAGATTCGCTTGGTGGGAACACGATGCCTTTTTTTGTCTTTCTGCTAATAAAGAGTGAATAAATAAATAAATAAATAAATCAAAAGTGCTCCTTTTTGTGGAAGGGTATTTGAAGGCGACGCGCTGCGATTTCCTGCAAAGTGTACGCAGATGCTAATCGACTCTGTAATAGCCCAACCTGCACGTATTGATGGCTCCATCCAGCCCTTATCGCCGCGGTGTCTCGTAAGCAGGCCATAATGGACGATTTGTGTCAGGAGGGGAATATGCCACATTAATCTGTGAGCTTCACAATACAGTCCTGGGGCAGTTTTTACATCTCATCTGGGTTGTATTCAGACAGCACTCATTTTCAGTGAATCACATGAGTGATGTTTCACCCCACGGCCCTTTTTTAGGAGTCTGTGTTTTTTTTTGTCCACAGCGAGGTTTATGCCAGTGATGTAGGAATCTTCTAGGTGGATGTAAAAGGCCGTAGCCTCGTCGCTCACATTCTCAGCGACGTGTCATGCACAAATGGACATACAATATCAGGACATGACCGACATGGTTTATGCTGACGACGATATTCTGTTTCTTTACATTATAATAAATATCCCAACATTTATTTCATATGCATGAGATCACAAAATTTCAGCATCATCTTTATCATGTATTATAATACAACAGACAAATATCCGATCTGAGCAATATACAGAATAATTCTTTATATAATATTGTTTGCAAAGCAAATATTTGTCAAATGCTTTGGTGTTGTATTATAATAAACATGATGCTGGATTTTGTGATCTCATGTAGTTGATTAAAAAAAAATAAATAAATAAAAAAAAATTTAAAAAAAAAAAATATATATATATATATATATATATATATATAGGGTTTATTTATTATTATAATGTAAACTAGCATACTTTATAAATCAGATATTTCTAAATCAGAGATTTTTATACACCTCAAAATCTTTTCGCTGCTTAATTTTAATTGTAAACGTAATTATTTGTATTGCTCGACACATAAATGTAGATAATATAACGTGCAGTGCTTTTTACAGCTGTCCGGTGAACTAAAAAGAGAATTAACATCACATAAAATGCATGCAGTCGATTATATAAACGTAATATCATTTCCGATCTCTTATACACATGACATTTTTAGTGTTACTTTGTCGCTGAGGGAGTTTGTTTGTTTGTTGTTTTTTTCACCTCAGGTACGCAAGACGCTGGATGCCACGATGCAAACCCTGCAGGACATGCTGACCGTGGAGGACTTTGATGTGTCCGATGCTTTCCAGCACAGTCGTTCTACAGAGTCGGTTAAATCAGTGGCTTCTGAAGGCTACATGAGCAAACTGAACATCGCAAAAAGACGCTCCAACCAGCAGGAGACCGAGCTTTTCTACTTCGCAGTGAGTCAGAAACCTGATATTTTACTTCGGTTATTGATGATGCTCATTATATTGATGATGTTTCCCTTCACTAGTGTTATTATAGTGATTTAAACAAAATATTTAGTGTCCTATATTTGGTACAGATGTGTCTCTGAATGTCAGCCGTCCCACAACACATGCATGTGTTCGATTAAATCGTACTAAACCCGGTGCAAACTTTAAATCCGCATAAATAAACATGTTCGGTGTTAATTACATTGTTTAGCTGCAATTATAAAGCACAATATAAGTCATTATATCTAGCTAAAACTCACCGATTGCAGCAAAACAAATCAAGCAAATTCAGCTTTTTTACTTTTAATTTACATTCACTAGATATTATTTCTAATATTTTTCTGTTGTTACATGAAGGTAAAAGTGTTTATTCAAATTTGATATATAATGAAGGCAGTATTTTTCTTATTCATTTTGACAGACTTATTAAAACGATTTATATATATATATATATATATATATATATATATATATATATATATATATATATATAGTACTATATATATATATGTACTTTACTTTAGTTTACTACTTAGTTAGTTTATATTATTTTGTGTTATGCTCTATACTCAGGAATAAACAGAGAATACATCTCCTATAACTGACCATATAATCTCTGATACATTGCATTATATTTAACGTCAACAACCTAAACCAAATCAACTAAACTATACCGTGCAATACTATTCTATACCAAATGGTTACACTGAACTATACAAATTTAAGGTGCTACACTTTAAAGACCACAGGTTGTGTATAAATTATAACAATAAATATCTTGAGGCATTTTTTTTCCTATCTACTATGTCGTATCACTCGTGTAATCTAATCTCTAGTACACAGTGTCTCGAGTATTCCATATTCTGGAAATGAAAGTATCGCACTCATATCGTAAATGGAATCATAAAGCTCTTGGTACGACGCGCCGCTACAACAACAACAACAACAACAACAACAAAAAACGGAAATGAAACATGTTAGGGAACAGATTGAGTTATCAGCTTGCATATGAAATATAAATCTGACGAGGTGAAGGGTTAGGGTCCGAGCCCTCGCCGCCAGGTTGTGTTTCCCAAACGCCTTCTTATTTGTGTGCAGAAATTCAAAGAGTACCTGAACGGAAGCAACCTGATCATTAAACTGCAGGCCAAACACGACCTGCTGAAGCAGACGCTGGGGGAAGGTGAGCGCTCGCATTACAAACGCTAAAAATGCCAAGCGTCGGACCTCGAGCAAAAGGTCTCTCATCCCGGTCGCTGCAGGATCGCGTCAAATTAAGCTTACATCATTCCGAGAGAGCAATCGCGTTAATGAAGGCTGTCGTTAAACGGATTCCTCTCCGGTCGGATGTTTAACGAGCGTTTATCGCTCAAAATGTGGTGTTTAAAACAACAGGGGGATTTTCTCCACATGCAGTACAGGAAGGGCGACATTAGGAAAGGGTTAATGCATTAATTATAGGTAAAATGTGCAAAACATGTACAGATAATACAACAACAAAACCTAAAACAAACAAATCGGCATATTTAGTTACTTATGTTATATATTTTTTCCTCACATTATAACAGATTTCATTGGCAATATATCGCTTAATATGAAAGATATAATGTGAAACATACATCTCCTAAAATTTTTATTTTTTTTAAATAAATATAGTTGTAAAAATAATCTGGAAGTAGGTAATTTAATAAATTAGTATTTTTCTTTCTTTTTTTTCTTTTTTTCATTTTCCAAAAAAAAGTGCAATTATATTTTAAACAGCATCATCCAATACTTTTGAATAAAATATTATTTACAGTATCTATTTTAGGATTTTTTGCATGTGCATTTTTATTTTTTTTTTACTTACATCAATGCTGTAAGAGTTTATTTGAAATATTATTATGGGTGGTTTTGTTGTTGTTTGTTAGGTTTATTTGTTTTGCATTTTTTGTGCCGTTGTATTTTAGGGAAGAAGGTGCTCTCTATGGTCTCCATAGAGAGAAAACATCATCTTGCTTTCTTGGCAGCTCTATTATGGGCAGTTTGCACCCAATCAATCAGAATGAGCGTTTGGGCAGCTGCCGGTGCGCTGTGTCTTAATCTAATGGCGGCGCTGTGTGGGAGAACCCAGCTGAGACCTGCTATGCGTATGGATGTTCCCAGACAAATATGCCCCCCTGTTACCCAGCAGCCCCGGCACTCAATTACACCGAATAAGACCAGACAGAGGAAGGCTAGACGTCTGGGTCCTGATTTTTTTGGACACAAGCTAAACGTGTGTGTGTGTGTTTTGAGTGACATATGGCGGCCGCAGGTACGACCCCTGTTTTTAATTAAGCACCTAATTGATCCGAGATGATCTGGCTTGCTAGGTGCACTCAGCTGTAGTGACGTCCTCGCGGTTTATGAGGTACAGTACGCACCAGCTGGTGTCATCACCATATCATGGCCAAAAGTCCAAAAAAATAGCTACCTTGGACCTGCTCCAGCAATCTAAATAGGAAAACAAGCAACAACAGCTGATGAATTGTTGTTTTATTTCTTGGCTATTTGCTCATAAAAGCGTTCTGTCCCAAAAATGTCAATGAAATTCACAGTAGATTTTTAGAAGTAGAATTATTTGGAGTAAAATTGATTGATTTCTTGGAGGTTTTTTTTTTTATTCGTTATGGAAGAACATGAATGGAGCTGGACACGTTATAAATTACGCATTAGTTTGGCATTTCTTTTTCTCCGGGAAAATAACACGCCGGAAATGCACTCATTCTTCACACGCATGCTTTGTAGCACTCTTTTGGCAGAAGAATAAATTCGACAACTATACTTTGCATTTTCTTTTATTTCATGCAAGTCAGTGTTGGTTATACTGCAGGGTCTGGAATAAATATAATGTCCTAGATCATATTTACTCGAAGCAAAAAAATCTCAACGCTTGTTTATTTGAAATCGTTGCTTCATTTTATGGCTGTTGGATTCATTCCGAGATAAGTCCCTTGTGCGCCACTGTTCAGTTAAGCGAAGCATCCTCTTTTTCTATTTGCATAATATGTGTCCAGTGATAGCTGCAGGAATCGTACGTGACAGACGCAGCGAGTCTTTCGCTTTCCTCAAAACCCTTTTTTTTTCATTCCGAGTCTCTCACATTATCACGTCTCACACAAATAGCTCAATGTGCTGTCACATGCAACACAGTTAATTGACCGCATGCATACACACGCAGACGTTCCCGTTTCTCAATCCCCCCGCCCCCCGCAAGCCGTCTAGCACCCCACGGGGATCCGCGCAAGGTTTCTACGGCGACCACGCCGCCCTTTTGTCTGGGTATGAGGGTTCAACCCATTCATCATTTCCTCGATAGACCGGCTCACTATCACTAACGCGCCGCTCCCAATTCATCACAATATAATAGTTCTGATCTTCTTTTTTCTTTTTCGCAGGAGAAAGGGCCGAGTGTGGAACGACGAGGTACGTTTTTTCAAGCGGTGTCTCCCTGATTGAAATGACATTTCATGTGATTCTCCAGACCTGAAAGAAAAACACTTGATAATCATGTTTTTTCATGGTAAAATGAGACTCCAGTTCCTTTTTCATGAATAATTACAGCATTAAGGCTGATGTGAAGCTCGTATTCAACGGAGAATCACTTACACTAAACTTACACTAAACATCTTTCACTATTAGATGATAAAAGCAGATTAACCCTTTATAAATGATTGTCGCATATTTGACACCTACATTAGATCACATTGGAGGCACTAAATGTGCAAGTAAAGTATCTACTTAACACACGTCATTTTTTTTATATCGTTGTAAATAAATTCAGGCAACAAGGGGTCAAAATTCATAGCGTTATTGTAATAATAATTGGAATTAAGATGGAATTAGAGGGGAAAAAATTTAATGTTGTAATTAAAAACATCAAGTGTTTTTGTCTTAGAGGGGAAAAAAGATCGGGGCAAATTCTTGCAGGACATTTTTTTTTAAAATGTCGCAATCAATTTGCATCTGCATTTCATTCAGCTGTACAATGAATCCTTAATAAGGCAGTGACAAAGAGAAAGAAAGGAAAGGATTGGAAATATTTATTTCACATGTCCAGTCATCAAAGAATACTTGTTCCCAGGCTGTTATTGGCAGGTTCAGTTCTCTCTCTGAGTCGGGTTAGAAATGCTGGGCCAGATTTTGTAAAAGAGAGAGTGAGTGTGGGGGGGGGGGGGGTCGGAGTTGGAAAGAGCGTCCGCTGGCAAGCAGATGTCATGCACCATATGTGCATGTGCTCATAAAAACCTGCTCAAACTGCTGAGCAAAGTGCATTATCACATACAGTACCACTCACATACCACTCACATACCACTCACATACAACTCACATACACACTACATACAACTCACATACAACTCACATACAACTCACATACAACTCACATACAACTCACATACAACTCACATACAACTCACATACAACTCACATACAACTCACATACAACTCACATACAACTCACATACAACTCACATACAACTCACATACAACTCACATACAACTCACATACAACTCACATACAACTCACATACAACTCACATACAACTCACATACAACTCACATACACTCGCATACAACTCGCATACAACTCATATACAACTCACATACCACTCACATACAACTCACATACAACAACTCACATACAACTCACATACATACAACTCACATACAACTCACATACAACTCACATACAACTCATATACAACTCACATACGCATACAACTCACATACACTCACATACAACTCATATACAACTCACATACAACTCATATACAACTCACATACCACTCACATACAACTCACATACAACTCACATACAACTCGCATACAACTCACATACAACTCACATACAACTCACATACAACTCGCATACATACAACAACTCGCATATCACTCACATACACTCATACAACTCACATACAACTCATATACAACTCACATACTCACTCATACAACTCACATACAACTCACATACAACTCACATACAACTCACATACAACTCACATACAACTCATATACAACTCACATACCACTCACATACAACTCACATACAACTCACATACAACTCACATATCACTCACATACAACTCACATACAACTCATATACAACTCACATACGACTCATATACAACTCACATACCACTCACATACAACTCACATACCACTCACATACCACTCACATACAACTCACATACTACTCGCATACAACTCACATACTACTCACTTGCAACTCACATACTACTCACATACAACTCGCATATCACTCACATACAACTCACATACAACTCGCATACAACTCGCATATCACTCACATACAACTCACATACAACTCACTCAACTCATATACAACTCGCATACAACTCGCATATCACTCGCATACAACTCACTACAACTACAACTCACATACAACTCATACAACTACAACAACTCACATACAACTCACATACAACTCACAACTCACATACAACTCACATCACACATACACATCACTCATACAACTACAACTCACACACTCACATACTCATACATACACTCACATACAACACATACAACTCACATACAACTCACATACACAACTCACATACAACAACTCACATACAACACTCACATACATACACTCACAACTCACATACTACTCACATACTACTCACATACAACATACAACATTTCACACGAGTGCAGCCTGAAATGTGTAGTTAATGTTTTCCTCATGAAAGAATAAAAGGTGTTAAGAGCAGAAGGTTTGCCCCGGGTATAAACTGTGATGTTCAGTTGAATAACTCTGGAGCGGAATGTGAGTTCTGGCAGTGTCGTTTTCCTGGCGTGTGCAGTTTGTGTTGTTGCAGCAGGTTTTGTGGGACGTCGCAAATCTAGAAAGCAATTGAGTGTTGAAATGCACAGCGTGTGTTTCTGTATCAGGCCGATGTAAACCCGTTTGAACATCTCCAACAACACAAACCTTCTTTATTGATTGGATTTAATTAGGAATTATTACATAATTATATTACACAGAGGGGAAACAAAGCAACACTGTTATTTATTTACACATGTTATTATTTACTAAACCATTTTCTTCTCACTATATCAGATTTGTAGATCTGAGGTAAAATTTAGATCTGATATAAACATTTGATCTGAGGTAGAATTTAGATCTGAGGCAAACTAATCTGAGGTAAACTTTAGATCTGAGGTAAACTAGATCTGAGGTAGAATTTAGATCTGAGGTAAACTTTAGATCTGAGGTAAACTTTAGATCTGAGGTAGAATGTAGATTTGAGGCAAACTTTAGATCCAAGGTAGAAATTAGATCTGAGGTAGAATTTAGATCTGAGGTAAACTTTAGATCTGAGGTAGAATTAAGATCTGAGGTAAAAAAATATGATCTGAGGTAGAATTTAGATTTGAGGTAAACTTTAGATCTGAGGTAGAATTAAGATCTGAGGTAAAAATATGATTTGAGGTAGACTTTAGATGTGAGGTAAACTTTAGATCTGATGTAGTAAAACTGATGTAGAATTTGGATCTGATGTAGAATTTAGATCTGAGGTAAACTTTAGATCTGAGGTAGAATGTAGATCTGAGGTAAAATTTGATCTGAGGTAGAATTTAGATTTGAGGCAAACTTTATATCTGAGGTAAACTTTAGATCTGAGGTAGAATTTAGATTTGAGGTAAACTTTAGATCTGAGGTAGAATTAAGATCTGAGGTAAAATATGATTTGAGGTAGACTTTAGATGTGAGGTAAAATTTGATCTGAGGTAGAATTTAGATCTGAGGCAAACTTTATATCTGAGGTAAACTTTAGATCTGAGGTAGAATTTAGATCTGAGGTAGAATTTAGATCTGAGGTAAATTTTAGATCTGAGGTAGAATTTAGATCTGAGGTAAATTTTAGATCTGAGGTAGAATTTAGATCTGAGGTAAACTTTAGATCTGAGGTAGAATTAAGATCTGAGGTAAAAAATAAACTGCGTGGTGTAACGTCTTTATGTATGGTGTTGTGTTTGAATGTGAATGTTTGTCCGTGTGTTTTGTTCCTCTTTGCCGTATCCATTCCCCAGACCGCCTACCCTCCCCCCCAAACCACAGAAACTCCGGAAACCCCGGCCACGCTCCATCTATAATCATAAGCTGTTTAACGGAAATATGGAGACCTTCATTAAGGTACCCTGGTTGTTATAGACAGCACCCTCTGCTGGAATGGAGGGCTGACTGTGGCACGCAGGCTGTTAATCCTTTGTTTCTTAGCGCTCGCTAGCTCCCTCCCTCTGTGCCTTCCTGTAACTCACGCCTCCTTCTTCTATTGGCAGTTACGATGCAGATTGTAAGGGTGGCGGTTTACATGTGAACACCAGTAAACATACGGAATTCTTTTTCTTTCCTCTCAAAAAGAAGCAGGACTATGTGTGTTAATTTGATAACGATGCCACCCTGTGCTGCATCCTGAGCCATTCCAGCAATCACTCCGAGACTCAGGACGACAGTGTCGTCTCCATGGCGATCCTGTCGTTTTTTTTTTTTCCCCTTCCTAATCTGTGATTGTCTTGCTTTTCTCACCCCTCTGCTGCTCTCGCCGCTGCTTTCTGTCCTAGGGGAAGAAGGAATACCCGTATTCGCCACCAGGTACATTAGCACAAAGATAAAAAAATGAAAACAAATCTCATTTTGCTTTTCTCATGCATCTGTGGAACAAACGGAGAATCTCACTTGTCTAAGTGAGATCTGTGGTCTGTGTATTTTTTTTTATTTTTGTTGTTAATTCTATTTTGTGTTAGCAAGTATAAAAATAAAAACTTGTGAATGGATAATCGATCATAGTTTCAAAATCCAGACGTGAAAAATGAAAAGCGTGCCATGGCGCTGTCGCTGGTTGGGCCGTAAATCATCCGTCAAACCCAGCCAAGTCTTTTGTGCCTCTTTGCCAGTGACTGTGATATCAATATGGAAATAAAAGTGTCTGTAGCTATAAATGAACCTGGCACACACACACACACACACACACACACACATATATATAGATATATATATATATATATATATATATAGATATATATATATATATATATATATATATATAGCATATATATATAGAGCGTCATTTTTATGATTATTGAACATTATTCTTTGTTATATTATGAGGATTTTTGGTTTCTTTGTGACCCCAAAAGAAGTGAAAACAAAAAAATAACATTAATGATTATCAGTTTAGGATAGATGGGAGATACTGATCAGAAAGTCAGAAAGTTGCTCAGTTGCAAGATAATGGACATCTGCCAAATAACATAAATGTCCTAGGTTTTATGGCGCCTAGCCATTAAATTATCATTAAACTTTACAGATAAAATTAGTTTTTTTATTTGTATTCAAATGCCTAAAATGTCATTTTAAAAATGTCATAAAATAAATCTAATTTACAAATGACATGAACGACGAAATTTTTATCTGCTATTTCACCGAGTTGGATTTTGAAAATGATGATCGAATAAAATAAAAAATTCACGGTTATTTATTTTTCTAGCAGACACGGAAATAGAATAAACAACAAATACACTGACCGTTTAGTTATAATAAATTCTGTCAAATGTTTTTTACATGCAAATGAATTGGAAATGAGCATTTGTTGAGAACAGATGTGCCTAATGTTCTGTTCTTTTCTATAATTACTCTGCGCGCTTTAAAACACCAAAAACTTTAAACATGTTTATATCTTTGCTTTATGTTGTCTTCATTTATATTTATGTATATATAAATAAAATGTCACTGAACTAACAGCCTCAGTTTCTACATAAATACATACACATGCATTTACGTACCAATATACACTATATGGACAAATGTTTTGGTCTATCCGATTCCCCACACTGTTACCCGAATGTCTTTGGATGTGATTTTATTGGCCCGTGGGGCGAATTTGTCCTGCCACATCATTTTATGAGATTAAAAGGTGTATGATTGTCTCAAATTAAAGCTTTAAAGTGTTCAATAAACTACATTTCCCACAATGCATGCAAAAATGTACCCGCGAAGTTACGGCGTCCCACCACTAGAGTGCAGCGTATCCCACATCAGCGTTTACCGATGGCGAGCGGAGTTGAGAAATTTCTATCCCAAAATACACAGGAAGTGAAAAATTGATGCAGATGGAAGGCACTTTTTTGTGTTTTGTGTTATGAGGCGACGTCACGCATCAAACACTACATACCGTCTCATAGTAACACCTCGCCCATCAGATTTTCCCAAAAGAGCACTTTTGTCCATATAATGTATATAAGCACATACTTTCCGGCCTACACACACACACACATATATAGGTGCATGCATATATACCATCTTAAATAAATACACACACACACACACACACACACACACACACACATATATATATGCACTATATATAATGTCTATAGACTTGTTATAATTGCAGGTTTTTATGATAGAATATTTAAAGGCCAGTCATATTTTTGTAATATGAAAATAGCAACCAGCAAAATCCACTAGAAATGTTTTTTAAAAAAAGAAAAAACGTACAACACCTTGGTTTCAGGAATTTTTTAAGCACTGCTCGTTAATGAAGTGACTCTGGTTAACCCAGGAATGAAGATCAGATGTTTCCTTCAAAACATGTATGGGAGCTCACTTTGGAAATCTGACTTGATTATTGTAGTATTTTATATCACATTCATAAGAATCTGCAATTTTAACAACGATATCCATACAAGTCATTACACACCATCGTTACATCATAATAAAACATGTGTATATTGTTTTTTTTGTTTTTCTGCTCTCTCCAGGATTCAGGCCAACCCATTCCTCTTGTGGTGGAAAGCTGCATTCGATACATCAATCTGTACGGTAAGCCATCCTGATTTTTAGGTTTTCCTTCGCTATGTCCTGTTCTGACACTCTAATTGAGCCCTTATTGTTCTAAATTGTAAGGGCATCACTGCTACTTCTTATCATTCCTATAGAGTGTAGTGTACACTAAACAGCAGGGCGGAGGATATGCAGATTTAGCGCAGATGCTAATTTGTATGCTCATCTGTGTAGATGCATCTGCTGCGAGTTTTATGATTATGGGATGTTTTGTAGGAAGGCAGTTCTCCCAGTGTGCCATCTGTTGGATTGTGGCTGCCATAAAAAGAGGCGTTTTATTTTATTTATTAGTAGTAGTGGAATTGATGGATTCGGTGATATTGATTGATAAAGAAGCAAGAAACTATTTTGTTTCTATGAGAAACTGTTATTGATTTTTGTTTTGTTGTTGTTTCTGGAGTATACAATTTCATAGAAAGGATTTTTGTCAACAAACAATACAAACAACGACCATAAATCAGTCTCACATTGAGATTTATAGTATGGTATTCTATCCAGCAGTGATTCTGAGCACTCGGGAAGTTTCTCCAAGATTCATAGCCGATGCTAATTTCTGACGCCACTAAAGCTGGATTTGTATTTGTTAGTAATCCGTGTCCTCGCGGTAATAAAAAGGAAGGCAGTATGAAGTAGATGGCGTATTGTTGCAGTAAAACTGGACAGATGTCCGATTTATTGCATATCTGTTAACATGCAAAATTATATAGGAGCTTTATATAGGCGTATATAGCTTTATACTCCTCCCAGGATAAAACGCATCCATACATTCATAACGCAGACCAACACAGTTATATTTCAAACTCCTCTCTCTTGTGACGTAGGGTTTATAAGTCCGATAACTGTTCTCATCTTCATTTCCTTTATCAGATTACATCGTCTGCCCACCACACTGTCCGACTCCCAGACAACATCATGTCTAGCAACTTGCCTGGTGGGCATTCCGTATCTAATGAAATCTCACGAACCGACCCGAGTGTCTTTCTTACAAGCCGCATGTCGTTCAAAATGAAGGAGCTTCATTAAAAAAACTATATATATATATATATATATATATATATATATATATATATATATGTATATGTATATATATATATATATAGCGTTTTCCTGCTCGGTGTTGTAGAAGGAACGTGTCATGCCTTGACTCGTTCTGATGCCCCCCCCCCCCCCCCCCCCCCCTCCCCCCCCCGTATTCTATTTCAGGTTTGCAGCAGCAAGGCATATTCCGCGTTCCCGGCTCTCAGGTGGAAGTCAACGATATAAAAAATTCATTCGAGAGAGGTGGGTAGGCAATGGGGAGGAAGTACTCTCGCAATTATTTCTTTTGTTTGTTTTGTTTTGTTTGTTTGTTTTTTGCTTTTCTTTATTTAACTAGCAGTCGAGGTCAGATAATATTATTTCTTATTAAAGTATAGAGGAATAATAGTATTGTGTATTGCATTGTGTATATGTACTGTATCGGTCGGGAGGTGGGAGCGCAGCAATTAAGGCATTGGACGGAAAGATCAAAGGTACAAATCCCATATAATGATTTATATAACTATATTCATATTATATATATATATATATATATATATATATATATATATATATATATATATGCAAATAAGAGAATGTTGCAACATCATTGGTCGATTCAGACATATTTACAGATAATCTTTTTCATTGAAAAACAATATCAATTTGAATCAGGTGTGTTGTTCTTGTTGTTATAAATACTTAAAAATAAAATATTTGACATCAAAATATTCCTGTTATTACAGATTTTCATTCGCAGTTCTGGCTTCCAGACACGTTGGTGTCGTGCATTTATTTATTTGTTTGTTTGTTTATTTATTTATTTATTCCGAGCGCTCTTCCCCTTCGTGTGCGGTGGAACATAAAAGAATAAATAAACAGCAGGAAATTGCTGTTGAGCAACTTCTGCACTCGTACGGCTTCATGAATTATCAACGCAGCGAGCGTGTTTCCTCGTTTTAGGCGAAGACCCACTTATCGACGATCAGAGCGATCACGACATAAACTCCGTGGCGGGGGTGCTGAAGCTGTATTTCCGAGGCTTGGAGAATCCGCTCTTCCCCAAGGAGCGCTTCCTGGATTTCATCTCCACCATTAGTAAGTTATTTTGCACCGTATAAATCTTCGTCATTAAAGTGATTTATCCGGAATATATATATATATATATATATATATATATATATATATATATATATATATATATATATATATATATATATATATATATAATATATCCGGATATATATATATATATATATATATTCATTCATTCATTCATCTTCTACCGCTATATCCGGATCTTCACTCGGGTCACGGGGAGTCTGCCTGTCTATCTCAGGCGTCTATGGGCATTTAAGGCAGGATACACCCTGGATGGAATGCCAACCCATCGCAGGGCACACACACACACACACACACACACACACACACATTCATACACTAGGGACAATTTTTCCAAGGTGCCAATCAATCCTACCGTGCATGTTTTTGGACCGGGGGGAGGAAAAGGAGGAAACCGGAGAAGAACCCGGAGAAAAACCCCCTGAGGCATGGGGGTGAGAACATGCAAACTCCACACACACATGGACCGAGACGGGAATCGAACCCGGACCCTGGCGGTGTGAGGCGAACGTGCTAACCACTAAACGCCACCGTGCCCCCTTATATATATATATATATATATATATATATATATATATATATATATATATATATATATATATATATATATATATATATATATATATATATATATATATATATATTTATTTATTTTTATTTATTTATTTTTTTATCCGCTGTTTGTTTCAGAGCTCGATTCGTCTGCGGAAAGAGTGCATCACCTCCAGCAGATCCTCGTCACCCTTCCACGGACCATCATCGTCGTCATGAGATACCTGTTTGCCTTCCTCAATCAGTGAGTTCTTTTTTCCCAGTTGCCCAGTGGCTTGTTGTCGTGCATGAACAGGACGTGTGTGTGTGTGTGTGTGTGTGTGTGTGTGTGTGTGTGTGTGTGTTAAATCAGCAGGTTGCATGAATAAGTACAAACACACAGGCATTCATTATATTCTGAGTTATTGAACAGCCTTCTACTGTTTATGTTCTATTCATTACCCTGTCTGGTTGTCTGCAGCACTTAGAACTTATTTATGCCCGTGAAAAGCCATTGCTCTCCGCTGTGCTTTACCTGTCCTGTTTTATTACACCATTATTAATGCTTTTCCCTGCAGAACCAAAAAAAAAACATCCTTTACACATCCGGAATTCTATTTTTATGTGCTTTTTTCACTTCCTCTGGCTTTCGAGCAAATTCACTATTGTTTAGCTACAATAGTGTCTGGATGCACTATAATGTCAAAGTGTTAGCGAATCCGCTGCGGCAGGAAATGAGCAGATTGATGTGGAAGGCGTCCTGCATCACCAGGCCGGGTTTTTTTTTTCTCTCCTGAATCACGACTCACGCCTCGCTGTGTGGGGTTTTTCTGCACAGTAAATCTGGGGCGCAATGATCACCTGGAAATGGCGTCTCTAAGTGCGGGCTATTAACTTGTCCGTCAGAGGAAATGCACTCGTCCTGGTCGATGTAATAAGAACATGACACACAACATTAGAAGGACAGGGTTGTAAATCGCACACGTGGACGCCGTTGGGAAAAGGAAACGGACGCAGAGGTTAAAGGGAAATGGAGTGTTTTTATCAGGTGTGTTTGTTGTGGGTTGTGATGCTGAGGAAATTTTCACATCGGTTTATGGACATGTGAGAACAGCACTAATACCGATATCACCCGGGTGTGTGTGTTTTTTTTCCGTTGGGGTTTTCCTTCGCATTTAAATCGTCTACGCCTTTTCACTTTCACTTTAGAGTTTGTGAAATTGCCAATTTGGTGCCAGTGCTTGAATAAACAACAATACAGAGGAAAAAATTATACAAAAACAACAAAACTTTTATTAACTTTTATTATTTTATATCGGCTGCTAAAAAAACTGTAAAATCAGCAAACTGTGGTCGGAACAAAGTAAATAATAGAATGTTTATCACGTTGCCTATTAGAACCTTTTTTAAAATGAATAAGGAAATAAAATAGGACAAAAATTGTATTTTTTATTGTTAAATAAGGTAAAACCAAAGAATGATGAGAGAAATGATTATGAATTGCATCATTTCTTTGGTATTGGGGTGACAAAAAAACATTTCTATTTATATAATAAACATTTCTATGTTTATTATAAGCAGTGTTGCTTTTTTTTGTAGTTAAGGTAGAACTATAAAACCTTATTTGCATGAGCTGGATTATGAATACATACTTTTTATATGTGCACATCCACATTCACCGGCAGTGTTGGGAATGTTACTTTGGAAATCTAATATGTTACAGATTACAAATGACAATGTTCAAAAAAACGTAATAAGTAACTTTTGGTGTGGACGAATTTCAGGTCTTATTAATCTTCAACATTTTCAAAAGAAACTGTATTTTAATGACGTTGTTTTTTTTTTCTTTGGTTATTTTTATTTTGTAATCCATTTTCGTAACGCTGTTACATGTAACTAGTTCCTCCCCAACACTGTTCACTGTGAAGTCTGTAACGCAGTCAATAAAATAATTGTTTCATTTTTAGCATAGTCAACGTTATTAACGCGTTAAGGCAAATTCACTTTAACGCCACTAATATTATTCATTATTTTCTGTGCTTAGCCATCTTTTTTTTTTTTTAAATGCTGTAGGATTTTTAACATCCAGTTACTTCAAACATTATAACTCAGTAATTGCACTTTCATGATGCGAAAAACCCCAAAAAACTATTTATAGGCTGAATCGCTGCATGTCTCTGTTCTCTCACTTCACCTCCACCAGTCTGTCGCAGTACAGCGATGAGAACATGATGGACCCCTACAACCTGGCCATCTGCTTCGGCCCCACTCTGATGCCCATCCCGGATGGCCAGGACCCCGTGGCCTGTCAGGCTCACGTCAACGAAGTCATCAAGACCATCATCATGCACAGTGAGGTCATCTTCCCGAGTCACCGGGAACTCGAGGGTCCGCTGTATGAGAAGTGCATGACTGGAGGAGAGGAGTACTGGTAAGGACTGGACCTCGGGTTGCTTCAGCATGACGCTGAGTGCGTCCTAGATTCATGCATCGTGGGATGTATCCAAGTCATGTCCTACTTATAGCAACGGAGGACAATTAGAAAACTGTCAAATAATAATTTGCGGTGTCAAATACAAAAATCGTACTTAAATAGATATTTTGTGTATTTATAATTTACTGGAGTACATTTTAATGTGTATTTTTGCCTTTCGTTGTCAAGGTTTATAGTAGAACAGAAGAAATTTTGAAATTATATTGACATATATACATATATGTGACATTTATATGACATAAGTGTGTGTGTGTGTGTGTCTAGTGATAGCCCGCACAGTGAACCAGGCACCATTGACGAGGCGGACAACGGAACCGAGCCACACACCAGTGATGATGGTACATCAGACGCTTATTTATTTATTTATTTGTTTGTGCATTCGTCCATCCATTCAGTTAAATCCTGTCTTCAGTATCCACTAGAAATACCATTATTTAAATAAAAAAAGAAAAAGGAAAAAATGCACTTCAGTCTATTTAAAAATCAAAAAACCTTCTACTTCCAAAAAAAGTGAAAATATGAAATAAGTCATTTTTATATATATATATATATATATATATATATATATGCCTCTCAGTCATTAAGATCTTCCATCAGCAGAGTGAGTTGCCTGATCGGCTGGCAGGCAGTGTGTGGATATCAAGCCAGACCTCAAACAGATCTTGACTACTGGGTTTTTGGAAAGATCCTCAGATGAACCAGGGCTTGATTTCCCTTCTGCAGACTCCTCCTTGCAAATGTTAATCTTCTGGCTCAATGTTTTTTTTTTCCACCGTTTTAATCATTGAAGGAGAGAAGGGCATTTTCTTGCCATTTTCATTGCAGGTTCTTTTTTCCACCCTGTTAATCTGCTTTCCATTTCTGTGTCTCATATCTCCCTGCTCCGGCTTCCTCCCTCTTCCTTTTGCTATCTTTAGTTGGAAAGCATTTCTCGGTAGTCATGCATCAATGTCACGTTTCGGGAAGAGCATGCGCGCATGAGCGTTGTTATTTATTTTTAGTTTTAGGACTGATATCGGCATATTAGTTCATCCATACTAGTTAATTTCATTTTCATTCCATAACTGATGTTACAGACGGTTGTATTTTAGCTCGCTGAGTGTTTTCTAATTTAGTGGCCATGAACAAAAGAACTTTTTGCGTTCTACTTTGATCACGTATTTATTAACACACTAACATTCATTCATTCATTCATCTTATACAGCTTTATCCGATCTTCCCTCGGGTCACGGGGAGTCTGTGTCTATCTCAGGCGTCTATGGGCATTAAGGCAGGATACACCCTGGATGGAATGCCAACCCATCACAGGACACACACACCCACACCACACACACACACACACACACACACACACACACACATTCACACAATAGGGACAATTTTCCAAGGTGCCAATCAACCTACCGTGCATGTTTCTGGACCGGGGGAGGAAACCGGAGAACCCGGAGAAAAACCCCCTGAGGCACGGGGAGAACATGCACAGAACTCCACACACACAAGGCCGAGACGGGAATCGAACCCTGAACGCGCTGGAGGTGTGAGGTGAACATGATAACCACTAAACCACCGTGCCCCTCCTACACAATAACATATTCCAGGTTATTACATCATATAACATCACCTGGTTTCAGAGGTCAGACATTTTTTCGGGAACACTATTATTAGGATTGAAGGATCCGTATTCCAACACGCTATATTTCCTGTCTTTTATAAAGTGTGTGCAACCTAAAAAAAAAAAAAAAAAAAACAGCACGGTGCACATTCTTATCCGTACCTTTTTGTGGATTTAATCCTCTGCCTCAGATCAGGGTGACGAGTCCAGCCTTCAAATTCACATTTGACTCAGTGACTCGCCAGGGATGTACCTTCTCTCCCCCCCCCTCTCTCTATCTCTCTCTCTCTCTCTCTCTCTCTCTCTACCCTGCAAAAACAGACACTTTTTCGCTCCGCTCAGTATGCTGTATAATATGAATTTTAAAACTCCGCTGTATATATATATATATATATATATATATATATATATATATATATATATATATATATATATATATATATAAACCTCCTTTCTGCCTTTTTTACCTTCACTAATAGCCGCGGTTTCCAGCACACTCGACAGACGGAGATTACTGTCAAAGTATTACCTTCTGCTCAACTGCACCGAGGATAAAGCAGCAGCCAAGCTCGCCACACCTCTATCCCTCCATGCTCTGTCTGTAGGTAATTTCACCCCTGGCTGAAGCCCTTAATGGAAATGATTGGCTTTTGCTGGTTGCAGGGGGATATTCCCTACTGGGAAACGATTTATTTTTTATGCATATTTTTAAGCGCCCCTGACCCGGCTTTCCATCCGTGTCTAAACAGAGACACAGAGCTGGAGAGGTAGAAGGGGCAGCCTGCTGTCTGCTCATAACAATAATAATAATAATAATAATAATAATAATAATAATAATAGTAATGACATGCATAGCGAGCGAGGTGTTGGTTTTGTGAGGGATTTGGATCGAGCCCCGTTTTCCACTTTGCATTTTTTGAGGGTCATTTTCGAGCAGGAATGATGGGTGTATTGTGATTGTGTTATTTATTTATTTTTTTAAATATGACCTTTAATATTCTGCTGCATAGAACGTTTAATATCTCAACGCCATCTGTTTATCTATTCAACAACATTTGTTTAGTTTTTATTTCTTTTCGCTCTTTACGCAGAGGTGGAACAGATAGAAGCGATAGCTAAATTTGACTATTCAGGTCGAACGCCGCGAGAACTTTCCTTTAAGAAGGGAGCCTCGTTGCTGCTGTACCACCGAGCGTCTGAGGACTGGTGGGAAGGAAGACACAATGGAGTGGACGGACTCATCCCTCATCAGTATATTGTAGTGCAGGACCTGTAAGTACACTTACGTGACTGTTTTTCGTCTAGTTTTACGCAATGAAAATTTTTGGTAATAGTAATTCTATTGAACACAGTCAGTATAAGTAGCTAGTAATATAGACATTTTATTTTATTGTGTTATTGTTTACATTCTACACTCAACAATATGTCCATTACAGACACGGAAGACACGCCGATTCGAATTTACTATTATTAATGTAGTAATAAATGAAATGTTAATATAAAGTGGTAAGAATTTAAAAATGTGGCAAATTTGACCTTTTTTTTCCTCCTAAGCAGACGATCAACATAGAAAATTTACTGAAGCACAACTTCGAAGTGACTCGTCTCCGTCATCTTAAACCTATTGCTCTGCTTTTGCCCTCCTGTCTCAGAGACGACGCTTTTTCGGATAATCTGAGCCAAAAGGCGGACAGCGAGGCGAGCAGCGGGCCGCTACTAGATGACAAGGCCTCGTCCAAAAATGACCTCCATTCTCCCTGTGAGACGGCGCCGGAGTATAACTTCAGTGCAGTGATGGGCAGGTGAGACGCGCTAACACTGCTGACATTCTTATATTTATCATATTACTAATTCTGGAAACGCGATATAACCAGAGTACTATTATTATTAAAGTCAATCTACTTTAACAGCACTAATGTTATTAACGTGTTATAACGCAGTGTGCGTTACTATGTGAGTGATCTGCTCCTTCACTCTGCGTCGTGTTGACAAACAAACGAAACCCAAACAAAAAATAAATAAATAAATAAACGATCAGTGCATCCACTCACACTTCCTAAATCTCCCCCAATGACGCCCCCTAGCTGCACATTCACAACAGGTACGATCTCCTCACTATATTAGCGTATATTACCGTATGGAACCTTACGCAAGCGCATCGCATTCCCAAATCCGTATTACTGCAATAAAGCGCATTTTTACTGAACGCAATAAAGCGCTTCCGTATAACCTAAACACCGTATCACCAGTTTATATGGAAAAGCAACCGGAACACAATTCTTAAAGGAGCCACGTCCCATATTTTACACTTCAAACCAACACTAAACTAATAACATTGTAATTAATATTAAAAGAATTTTCAGAGTAAAATAAATATTAAAGCATAAACATTTTTTAGTAAAGGGAGAGATTTTGAGTGAAATGTATATAATTATAACATAATTAAATAAGTGTTTTGTCAGCGTGTAAATAAGCGTGCATTGTTGTTGTTTTTCAGGGTGCGCTTGCGTTCGGACGGCGCTGCTATCCCGCGGCGTCGCAGCGGTACCGAGAGCCACAGTCCTCCGCGCGGTTCCGACACCCCTCCTCGCGCGGCCGCGTGTCCCAGCAGCCCTCACAAAGCCATGCTGAGCAGCAGGAGTCGCATGGAGAGTCCCGATAAGAGACGCCTGGGGACGTTCGGCAGCGCCGGCACCATCAACTACCCCGAGAGAAAAGTGTATGGAGAAGGCCATCCGCTAAGACCTAACACCGGCACGAGACACAGCAGCCTCGGGGACCATAAGAGCCTGGAAGCCGAGGCCTTGGCTGAGGTCGGGAAATATACGTTTACAATATATGTGTTCATTTTTTATGGTATATTTACAGTGCAAATTAAATATTTCTCAGGGGTTAATACATGCTAGGTCATGTCTAGTTGACCTGCTGTGGATGGAAAGCTTCCTCCGGGCTGTAATTAGCTTTATATATATATATATATATATATATATATATATATATATATATATATATATATATATATATATATATTATCTATATATATATATTATATATATATATTTACCATAAGAGAGTCATGTGACCCCGAGGCGAGGCGGCTGAGCGAGTTTCCCCCCCCCCCCCTCCCATAGTCATCCATTTGGTTGGGCATCAGATTAATAACGAGCACCAAAGGCACAGCGCTCAGATAATGATCTTCCTGTGTGTGTGTGTGTGTGTGTGTGTGTGTTTTTCGGCTAATGGGAAACAAATGAGCTGCACAGAGTCTATGACGTAATGGTATAATCATAAATGGGATGCTATTTTTGGTGAACATGCTTAATCAGGTCATGTTCCGTGATGTATTTTTATTTTTAGATTATTTATAGATGTAATGTTTACCCTGTCAGGACCTGAGAACGTGTCACCTGATCTGCGTCATCGTGCCTCATTTGTGTGCTTATCATTACAGCTTGTGGAATCCTCAGCCAAACCCATTGGTGTGAGGTTTTATAGCGTCCAGGCTGAGGCGCTGTATAACATGTCATAGATAAAGTGACATATGGGACTCCGAGATAAACGTATGGTTAAGCCTCGCGCTCGGCAAAGCCAAAGCTCAAACCTTTACAATAAATCTGATCTGCAGTTACACACAGTCATTCCAGGAGGTGATGAACGTCTCGCTAGGAAGGAGACGAAACTCGTCTCGGCGTAAATAATGCTTGTGTTACTAAAGCGTCGTTAACGTTTAACGATTATACATTTCTGGCAGTAATTAAAAGTAAACACAAACAAACGTATTAACAAACCGATTTGCTGTGTTCTTATTTAACTGCCCTTTTATGGTCATAAGTTTTGGCAATATCAGATTTGTTTATATGTTTTTGTTTTTATTTTTATTTACAATTTTTTGAGTATGATAATTCAGCAAAAATATAGCATGCCCCCCGCCTTTTTTTAAATGTATATACAGTCGATATAAATCTATTAATGAACAATAAATTAAAATTTAAAGAATCATTTCCGATAATAATCAACCGTCTTATTAAAGGGAAGGAGATTTTGAGTGAATATAATATTACAGTTAACGTATAAGAAACATGAAAAGTATTCGTTTATGGTACATTGTATTTTCGTATTGTATTTTTGTTTTGCGTTGTATTTAATCGCACAATCAACGTACGATTAATCGCATCATTCGCATTAACCGAACGCCGATTAATCGCAATTAAATAGTTATTTATTCATTCATTTCATTCTTTCTTTCTTTTCACAATGTGCATTGTCAGAAAGCAGCTTTACAGAATGGGATTATTACATTTATTAATTACGTTTATTAATATGATAATTGGTGGAGCACGGTGGTTTAGTGGTTAGCACGTTCTCCTCACACCGCCAGGATCCGGGTTCGATTCCCGTCTCGGCCATGTGTGTGTGGAGTTTGTGCATGTTCTCCCCGTGTCTCAGGGGGTTTTTCTCTGTGTTCTCCGGTTTCCCCCCGGTCCAAAAACATGCACGGTAGGTTGATTGGCACCTTGGAAAATTGTCCCTATTGTATGAATGTGTGTGTGAATGTGATTGTGTGTGTGAATGTGTGTGTGCCCTGTGATGGGTTGGCATTCCATCCAGGGTGTATCCTGCCTTAATGCCCATAGACGCCTGAGATAGGCACAGACTTCCCGTGACCCGAGGGAAGATCGGATAAAGTGCTAGAAAATGAATGAATGAATGAATGAATATGATAATTGTTTATTTATTTGTCTATTGACAGCCTTGTTTATAACACATAAACATTCATCAGAAAATTAAAACAAAACAAAAGAGATGCCTAATTCTGATTGGCCAATCTGATGTCATACCTACCAAATATGGTATTGACATTTTAATGTGAGTGTCTTCATTACAGACAGTAAAAAAGCGATTTATTCATATGACCTGTATGACAGAGGCTGTATATTTGTAAACAAATGACACTGGTAAATACGGGATGCTGTTTTGCTGAGGGTGTGAATTGTGTGCAGGATATAGAGAAGACGATGAGCACGGCGCTGCACGAGCTGCGCGAGCTGGAACGCCAGAACACGGCCAAACAGGCCCCCGACGTCGTCCTGGACACGCTGGAGCCCCTGAAAAACCCCGTCAGCTCGGAGCCGGCCAGCCCCTCTCACACCATCGCCATCCGCGACCCCGAGGCGGCTCTGAGACGCGGGAGCAGTTCGTCTTCCAGCGCTGCCGAGACCATGATGATGAGCACCTTCAAACCGGCGCTGTGTGCCCGGCTGCCCGGCGCCCAGCTACGACCTCCGGCTATAAGGCCCTTACGCCCAGTGCCGTCTCCGCAGCAGCGCTCCAGCAGCTCCGGCTCATCCGGAGTCGGCAGCCCTGCCATCACCCCCACTGACAAGAGCTTTCCCAGCAGCCCCTCCTCTAACACGGCCGATAAACACGGAGGCAGCATGTAGCTCAGGAGACACTGGCATGTCTAATATGTAATGCGGCCAATGAAAGGAAATTATTATTATTATTATTATTATTTAGTTTTCTGAGCCTCCAGAAATGAGCCGTGGTTTTTACGGCCACGAGGCACAGGAAGTCGCGAGGTTTACATTTCGAGCACTCTGTGTGGTAAAAACATACTGGTAAATAACAACAATCCACTACTAATAACAACAAAGTAGCTACGATAATGAAATTACGATCTAATAATATCTACAATAGTTACGATATCTACAATAATGAAACAGTAGCTACGATGATGAAATTACGATACGATAATACGATAATAATGCGATAATGAAATTATCGTAGACAATATCTACGATATCGACGATAGCTACGATAGCGAAACAGTAGCTACGCTAATGAGATGCATAACAATGAAATCAACATCACGTTTAGAGCGAGAAAAAATTAATAATGTATCTGTGTTACCAATAATTTATGGCATCACAAACTTTAAAAAAATGAAATAAACGACATTCGAACTGGATAAAATTCAGTATAAATTCGAAATAAATAATTGTATTCACAACGAATTATATATAATCACGTAGTGGAAATGTTTGATTTGAAAAAAATCAATGTATTAGAAGTGGAGATTTCGACCCTGCACTATATATATATATATATATATATATATATATAGACGTATAGAGGTGTGTCTGTGTGAATATAAATACATACACACACACACACACACACACACACACACATATCACTATCTATATGTGTTCTTATAAATATAGATGATATCGACATCATGATCAGAATTGTTAATGATAGGTCGCCCTCTTTGGTCAGTTGTGCACAGTAGAGCAATACTAAACAAATTTGCTGTTTGTTTGTTTGTTTGTTTGTCTCTGCAATGCTCGGCCGGAGGTGTTGTTGTTACTGAGAGGGTGGAACTCTCTTATTTCTCTCTCTTTCATAGCGGAGAACCTGCGCTAGAACCTGACTGTCACTCAGAGCAGCCTGGGACTCGAGACCCCGCCCACGTGGGCGCTTGTAAATAGAGACATGCTGTACTTGAACTGGTAATGCCTTCTGTTTTTGTAGTATAAGGGATGTTGATTTACGTAACATAGCCAAGTTGTAAACATATATGAGATGCAGAAACTGAAACCAATATCCGTTGCCAACTAATTGTAAGAAACCTGTGGTAAAGATAATAGTTTACTTTGTATATAATTTTTAAGTAGGATTCTTTTTTTTTATTATTATTATTATTATTTTAAATTTTAAATGTCGAACATGTATATTTGCGGACAGAACAGGCAAGAAAAAAAAAGGCATTTCTCAGAAGTCAGTCACAACCAGCAAAACAAAGATTGCATCGATAAATATGGGCACTTTGTGTTCGCCGTCGGAGGCGTTTACTGCTAAATATAATCCGCTTTAATCATCAGAAAAGCATTTCTCAAACTCATACATATGAAAGGCACTTGGGACCGAGACAGTTATTC
>JACRUU010000016.1:7023720-7028720 GCA_030449085.1 Kryptopterus vitreolus
GTACAAAGGACTAGCCATGCTTCACATCCGGTGCTTCCAGGATTGCCTTTTCATGTTAATAATAATAATGAATATGAATAAATAATAATAATAATAATAATAATAATAATAATAATAATGATGCGGGTACAAAAGCGGTAAACTTTAGCGTCCCCACTTTATTGCGGAATGGTCGAGTTTAATACTTTCACTCTGAGTGTTTTTGCTGACTGTAGTGTTTCTCTGATGACGAATCATTATTTCGATCCAGTCTTTGCTTTCTTTGTTCGGAAAAAAACAAACAGTGTGTAATGGTGATGCAGCAGGTACTACACTGCCCTCTGGAGGCAGGTTTTGTTTGTGTTTTTTTTCCCCCTCATGCTCTTCATCTCCCTCTAGTGGCGGATTTAATGTATTTAATGGTCGCATTTAAAATTAATTGAATGAAAACGCCATGGTCGAGGGGGGGCACGGTGGTTTAGTGGTTAACACGTTCGCCTCACACCTTCAGCGTGTTCAGGGTTCGATTCCCGTCTCTGCCATGTGTGTGTGGAGTTTGTGCATGTTCTCCCCGTGCCTCGGGTTTTTCTCCGGGTCCAGAAACATGCACGGTAGGTTAATTGGCACCTTGGAAAATTGTCCCTAGTGTATGAATGTGTGTGTGTGTGTGTGTGTGTGTGTGCCTTGCGATGGGTTGGCATTCCATCCAGGGTGCATCCTGCCTTGATGCCCATAGACGCCTGAGATAGGCACAGGCTCCCCGTGACCCGAGGGAAGATCGGATGAAGCGGTAGAAGATGAATGAATGAATGAATGAATGAAAACGAAGCAGTTGTGTATCATTACAGCAAATTACACAATAATCACACAATAATCACACAATAATCCACGACACACTGCCCTCCAAACTGACATTAAAATCAGTCATATGACAATAATGTTTTTTTTTCCCCCGGTCAGATACGCGCACAAACGTCACATTTGCACATTTCCAACTGGCTGTATGATCTGTGTTATTTACTTTACACTTTACTTTCTCCCCATTTTGTGGCATTTTTGATAAATGATCACTATATTATAATTTGTTTTGTCTGTCACTAGTTGTCTTATCGGCCTGCACTGGACTCTCGTATGAGCGCTCGTGAGTAAGAGCCGTTATTACAGATTATAAACAGATTGACGGAAAGTTTTTACACTTTACCATCTGTTTCTTACGTGCGTTATAGCGTTCCTTTTCACCCCCGTCTCATTTCACGTACGACCTGAGACTGTGCTGCACAAGAGCTTTGACTTTCCGCTATTTGTATAATCCTACCTGTCCTTTATAGCTAATGCATTGCAGTATTTAAGGCCTAGTCAAATCTTCTACGGTACTTGCACGATTATACCGAGGCCGTCGGTGCACCCCCGGTCCATTCCGGACTCGTCGTAGATCATGAATTACCGATTTATTTTTGAACGTTTGCGTTCCTTTGAGAATGTATGCTCTAACTGGGTGTGTATTGTACGTACGTATGCTCGATTGTATGTATGCTAAAAGTAACAAGACTTCCTCCTTCTCTAGACACAGCGATCATCAAACCAAACTTGCGTCTGTCTGTAAAAGTGGGTCGTGAATATTGACATACTGTTTTTTCGCCCCCCCCCCGCCCCCCCCCCCCCCCCCCCCCCCCCCCCCCTTCTTCTTCTTCTTATTAACCCTTTTGTCTAATGATGCTATTTGTTCATGAGTGTTTGGCTGGTCGATTCCTCCCTATGATGTAGGTTAACTGTAAACCATGCCACTGTTTGGATGTGAAGGATTCTCAAATCCGAAATAAAATTAAAACAAACTTTTGCGTTGTCCAGATTTTCTGCGTACGTTGAATAAAGAAGCGCGATTATATGATTCTATGATATGTGATGATTTTATGTTAGGACAGAAGCACTTTACAGTGCAAGACTTTTAATGTTTGTTATGTAAAAGTTGTAAATAACACATAATGCAGATCCGAAGAAACGTAACGACGCTTTCACACCGATTTGGTGGACGATAAATTAAAAAAAACAGCATTTTCGGTCAAAATTGCAAGAGGGAACATTTATAAAGGAGGTTCATTAATGGGGAAGGAAAGCGAGAGCATCGTTTCAGAAAGCATAAGAACAGAAACGCAGGAGGGAATTTACTCCTGCGATGTGTGATTTATGTGCGAGCCGGAAATCACACACATGGAGACGGATATCACGGCAGGTGTAATTGGAGCTCAGTGGTGTGAAAAAGCCAGACACTGGTCTACAGAGATGTTGGAAATGTGATACGGTCAGATGAGTCACCGCTCACCAGTCCGATGAGTCACTCGTCCTCTGTTCCTTAATGGGGTAAAGCTGGCCGACCTTCAAGATCAATAGGGGGGGTGGGGTGGCGGGGGGGGGGGGGGGGGGGGGGTGTGAAGCAGAGTGATGAAGATGGTGATATTGATGACAGGAAACCGAACTCATTCTCTCTCTTGTGATTTTAAATCTTCTTTTTTGCTAATTTGATCATATTATTATTACACTGCAAAAAATTCAATCTAAGGAAGGAAATAAAAGCTTATTTTGAGAAAATGTATTTTTTTTTACCATAAAAGATAAAAAGTCACATAAAACTTAATGCAAGAACATTTAAAGGACAATAACAAAGGCAATGTTCAAACAGAAAATTAATCATTCACTCAAATATCAAGGGTTGGTCCTTAATTGTGTTTATAAAATCTAGAAGTAAACTGGAGCAGGAGGTTGCAGGTTCAAATCCCACCGTGATGCTGCCCCTAGTGGTTCAAAAAAGCCGGACTTTTTTTTTGCCTGGTTATAGGATGTAATAGAATTTATTATCAACACGATATTAAAGCTTGTTTCAAAAATTCTTTACAAGTCAATGCTTGATTTTAGTACATTTTAATTAGATATAAGTGAATCTTTCTTGTTTTTTGTTCAGTGAACAAACTTTAAACGAATGATGTTTTATGAAAAAAAATATATAAATATATATATATATATATATATATATATATATATATATATATATATATATATCTATTCAGTGATATATTTATGATAAAGTAGTGCAGAAATTCACAGCCATTCATTTACTGACAAAAATCATGCATCGTTCATTCATTCATTCATTTTCTAGCGTCTATCTCAGGTGTCTATGGGTATTAATGCAGGATACACCCTGGATGGAATGCCAACCCATCACACACACACACACACACACACACACACATTCATACACTAGGGACAATTTTCCAAGGTGCCAATCAACCTACCGTGCATGTTTTTGGACCGGGGGGGGGGGGGGGGGGGGGGAAAAACCGGAGAAACCCGGAGAAAAAACCCCCTGAGGCACAGGGAGAACATGCACAAACTCCACACACACACACATGACCGAGACGGGAATCGAACCCGGACCCTGGCGGTGTGAGGTGAACGTGCTAACGCCACCGTGCCCCACTATCATGCATCGTTTGAAGCTATAAACACTGTTACTCTAAAAAGCATCACCATCATCACAAACACTATCATGCATAAGGAAATTGAGGGAGAAAAGGAAGCCAAGCGCACTATTAATACCATATTAAACACCATTTTAATAGTTTTTAAGATATTTTTTTGACTTATGAGCTTCATACAATGACTCATCATTGTAGTTGCAATAGTGCGCCACATGGTGGCAGTAGTACATCATACTAATATTATAATGGTAATAAAGTGCAGGGAAAGTGTTGTTTGGATTATTATTCATTATTTTTTTGCTTTTTAAATATTCAAGATTTACCCAAATATATTATTCATCAATTACATCTTTCTAAGTAAATATAAACAAATTCCCGTTGTCCCACCCTTTTAAATCATGATATTATATATTATATCTTTTTTAAAATATATAAATAAAAACAAATAAGGTAAATGAAAAAAATATTTTTCGCTGAGATGTGCATTTTTTTCCTCTCTGAAAAGTTATTTTGCCCCTGATATATATTTTTAAATCTATAAGTGTATTTTATACAATAAGATTGATGAGAATCAATAAACTGTAATTAGTGTTTTTTTTTTAATATGATATCTTTTATATTTATAAATCAGATATTGTATTATTGTGTTGATTGTGTTGTGTTGATGGAATAATCCTGCGGTGTGTGTTACAGTGTGTTTCTCTGGGGCTTTTGCAGATGTTTAAGTGCGGAACGGTGAATAAATATAGGAGACGCTCAGATCGTCATCGCCAAACGCCGGAGAACCAGAGATCCTCATGTGAAGGCCGGAGCAGGAACTCCCTCTGCACGACTGCAACACAAGGCTGAGAAAATCAGTGAGATCTGATGATGAGATCTGAATAGTCAGATTTATAACAAGGGGAAAAAAATTCCCATTTATATTCCATGTTTTTCCAGCAGTCTAAATGAGAGAGTGAATACGGATGAGATGAAAGAGAGTGAATACGGAGATGGACGGATAACAAGTACAGTAACATTCAAGTTTAGACTCACATTTAATGTGTTTTCTTTCATTTTCACCACTATTTACAGTGTGGATTCGCACTGAATGGCGTCAACACTGAATGGAATCAACACATATGGAATTATGGAGTAAACAGTAAACAGCAGTGCTGGGTCACATGACCTCCACCTGCTCCTCCTCCTCCTTCACGGTCACCTCTACGGGTTTTCTATTCACTTCTATTCTCACCTCTTGTTCTGTGATGATGAACGATTGGTGTGTGTGTGTGTGTGTGAGTGTGTGTGTGTGTGAGGAGGGGAGGGGGGCGACAGGACTAAGGACCAGCTGAGTATGTGATGTATTTTCCACCCCAGTGTCCGAGTGTCTCCTGCACTGCAAGTATTTTATATGGTATGAAAGATGGAGGTCAGAATGCAGGTATAAGACTAGACATTATACATTATATACACTTTCCATGTGCACGAACGCCACACTAAGGACACAATGTTTAGGGATTTAACAGCAATGGTGATGTAATACACAGTGCTGCTAATATTGTG
>JACRUU010000016.1:7033720-7048720 GCA_030449085.1 Kryptopterus vitreolus
AGACTGTTAGACAGACGCCAGTGTTCTCTCTCTTATTGTCTGCTTTTGATGAGCTGTGCTGAAGCGTGCTGAACTGGCACATATCCGTTCACCATGTATTATTTAAATCCAATTAGTTTACTCCGACATAATCCTTATGGCCCTGATAATAAATCAATCCCAGCGTTTTTGGCTCCAGACCAACTCCTCTTTGGAAAGCACGCAGGAGAGAATAATGTTTGAGCTTGTTTACTAGTGAAAGTGCACATGGTCTGTGGTCGTAGGTGAGGTTTGACGGGAAAAAGGCGGTCCGGTGGTTTTAAAATCAGCACAGAGGCGAATCTCTGCAAATCCATCAGCGAGTGGGACGCGATCCAGAACCAGGAGTAAACACAAGAAAGGTGGGAAAAAAACAAAAATCCCCCAAAACCGAGTGATGCCTGTGAGGAATTTGAATGAAGTCATATATTAAAATGTGAATGTAATTGGATTGTGAATTAAAGGCGGATCAAACGCGAGTCAGAAAACGACCAACTGTGAGATACAATTTGTGTGATTTGTGTTGAACACAGAAAAGTGCTGGCAATTATCAGCTCACACAGGGAGATAAACACACAACCATCTGTCCTGTTCAGGCAGTCCGTGTCAACGCTGCACCAGATGTTAACCACAGTGGTGTCTTAAGATGCGGACATAATTTCCCACCATGCACTGGGAGAACATTCACAACACTTTTGACTCCAGTCAAGTCATTCACAGGTTCGTATCGCCATTTAAGTCTAGACGCTTTTATTGACATATATATATATATATATATATATATATATATTATATATATATATATATATATATATATATATCTGATGCAGTACACAGTGAAATGAGATGCTTATGCAGGACCCTCGGTGCTCGGAGTTTACAGCCTATATATATACATAATATATATATATATATATATATATAGATATATATATAATATATAATAGTAATATAACTAGTTACCTAAACTGGTACGTAATTTAATTACAAAATAAATGTAATTCGTTCAAAACGCGACCCTCGGTGCTCGGAGTTACAGCCTATATATATATATACCTATATATATATTATATATATATATATATATATATATATATATATATATATATATATATATATATATAACAAGTGTATAGTATATAACTAGTTACATAACTGGTACGTAATTTAATTACAAAATAAATGTAATTCGTTTCAGTGAAAAAATTTGTCCTTTAATAACAGTTACTTAATAATAACATGAAAATGTTAAAGATTACAAATCGGGTTCCAATTTCATGTACAATCAGCGTTTTTAAACGCCGGCGTGATTTTAACCTGAAACTGAAAAAATTGTGAAACTTTCTTTCTCAGAATGTTAACTTAATGCGCCCCCTAGTGGACAAATGAAAGTAATCCAAATGAAATGTAATCAGTTACTTTTAGAAAGTCATTGAAAAGTGACACTACTTATTACATTTTCAATAGGATCATTTGTAATCTATAACCTTTTCAAGTAAACTTCCCATCACTGCGTATACAGTACAATGTACAAAGTAGTAAAATGTAAACCATAGTGCCAAAAACAACGGTGTGATAAACAACAACAACGTCAGAGCCGCAATGGTGAGACGTGCAAAAAAAAAGCATGTAAACACTAAAACTGTGAAAGTGAGTATATATAGTAAAATACCAGTGTAAATATTGAAATTCAAATTGTTTGTAAACATAAAACTTGATTTAAAGTGATTTTAATGACTTTCTCTTGGATATAAACACAAATAAATAGGCGATAAATCGAGTTTCACCCTGTTAATACAGAACAGACCTGAAATACTTTGTCTGGTTGCTCAAAAATAGAAAACTGGACAGAAATCAACATTTTCCGCCGGTAAAAATCAAGCACTTATCTGTGTGTAGTCTCGCAACACTGGCTGACCAGGAAATGGTAAAGCAGAATTTAAACGCGTTCCCACTGTGGCTTTAACACCCGACGCATCTCATCTGCTTAGAGTTCACGTTCAGACCCGCGTGATGTAACACACCTGCAACGAAAACGCGGCGTTCCTCCGGAGCGATGCCATGCCATTTACATTCACTTTACAATAACAAGCACCAAGTCTCGTGTACTTTTCACTCCCAGAACCTTTGAAAACTAAAAAAAAAACACTTCTTACATTGTTTCCTTTGTTGCAGACTTTTTTTTCCTCCTTCTCTTAAAAGGACGCGCTTCCCCGCGGAGTTAAATATGGCATTTTGACAGAAGGCCTTGTATTACTGGTGTGATCTTTACAAGACGCTTCACTTCGGCTGCACTCACACGTAAAGTACGTATAGTAATTCATCAGCACTTTTTCCAATCGCAATAAACGCATTTATTGTTCCAATGATAGAATGATGTGCTTTTTTGTGAAAGGCTTTTTTAATTGATTGCTAGACATTTATTCAGACTTTCTCTGTTAATAAATATACAGAAATATATGCAGTGCTGAAACATGGGGGAAGGAAAAAAAGATCTGATTTTTGTGACATTTCCGCTGTGTGTCTTTGCCCATCGCAGGGCACACACACACACATTCACACATTCATACACTAGGGACAATTTTCCAAGGTGCCAATCAACCTACCGTGCATGTTTTTGGACCGGGGGAGGAAACCTGAGAACCCGGAGAAAAACCCCCTGAGGCACGGGGAGAACATGCACAAACTCCACACACACACATGGCCGAGACGGGAATCGAACCCGGATCCTGGCGGTGTGAGGCGAACGTGATAAACACTACGCACTACGTGCCCCATTGCATATAAACCATCGCATGTAAATGAATTCAGAACAAAATGAAAATATGCTCTGGATTCCTTCACATTGACTTTAATTGCACTGGTGCTGAAAAGAGAACGTGAGATCTGATGATACACAGTCGTAGGTTACGGATCTTCCATCAATCTGACGAACAAGAAGAGTGAACGGCTGTGACATTTACGAGTTTCTTATGAAAAAAAAAACAGAGGTCCGTATTCAACCAGAGACACTGTGATGAAAAAAACATGCTATTATACTGAGTAAACATTATTCCTGCTCTAAACGAACAAAAAAACAAAACAAAACAAAAAAACAATCCCTGACTCACTACAAAAATGAGTGTATATATTACCTTCAATTTTTTTCAAGGTACCAGCTAAATCATTTGAATTGCTTTGCATATAACATTCATACAGTACATTATCTACCTGTTCCTGTTGAGAGGAATAATGTTAAATTAATTATTAAATACAATTATACGCACACCATATAAATGTATACTGCATTTTCTACTGTATATTATGTATATACTATATATATATATATATATATATATATTATATATATATATATATATATATATATAATATATATATTACTCTCATAAAATTGCTCACATTTATAGTTAATTTGTATTAATTCTTGAGTAATCATTACTGCTTCATATTAGTACCGTAGTTTTTGACATTATGTGTTATTCCAAGTTTGACCTTTAGGGGGAGCATTTGTTCTAACATTTTACGGCTTTACAAGACAAAATACACAGTGTAGTTTATATTTACGCGAATCTCATTTGACAAATTGCCAAATTAAAACTTTTCACATAGAAAGTTATTTACTGTAATTGTGAATCTGAAGCACTTTTATTCAAAAAGAACGTGTTTATGCTGCATGACTGCCTCAGGCGTTAACGAGGTGTGTTTTTCTTTATACGCAAAAATACGCACTGCGTTTGTTACAACATTTGTTGCATGTAAGAATAAACTTGCTATGCGATTCAAATTTACAGTTTAGTTTTTGTTTTTCTCTTGTGTGTTTTACACGAGGAGCGAATCAAATGTGATCTGTTTATCTCTGAATCTTTCACATTAACATAGAAAGCGCTGTTTTGTGATTTATTCCATTGCAAATGAAAAAAAATGGAATTTTAAAACTGTATAAAACAAACTAAAGAAAACAGCATTTCTTTCCGTAATTCAGTCGTTTTCTATCACACCTTATTTTCCTTATCTTTGTGATATGGACTTCTTTGAGGTTGGTAAAGGATGTGCTTTTAGAATTGATGATAACTTTATCTACAATAAACACCAAAAGTCTTCCAAATGTACGAAACAGGATGAATCTGTAATGTGATTTTATTCACCTTTATCTACTGTGCACTTACAGAAAGACTTCATAAACCCCTCGGGCAGGTGAAGGAAGTGCACTGTGTATTTTTACAGACGTGTTTCCAATTCAATAAGCTGTAATAATAAGTTAACAGATCAATTTTTGTAATTTTTTCGACCGTACGTTATATCGATCTCAACAAACCCACAGCAAACTACGCACTCACTTTATAATCCACTCTTTGATCCAATTCAAGCCAAAATGTTATATTATATTAAGTCTATATTATTATCTCCACATTATATTCAATTGGTCGTTAAAATTGACAGAATTAATAAAAAAAAAAAACACTAAACCTCAAAATATAAGATTATAAAGATTGTCCCCAGTAGGTAAGATTTACGGAGGCAGGTGAAGAAACAAAGATGTTTGAAGGTCATTGCATGTAGTGTTCACTCAGTGGTCACTTCCCAGCAAATTCTCCATTCAGTAAAAGGTCAGAACTTTGGGAATAGACAACTTTTACTGGCAGGAGTGAAACAGAGGGAGTGAAAAATGTTTGGCAGTAAACAGCGTCGGGGAGGAACGAGTTACATTAACGCCGTCTTTTAATTACTAAATAGATGTTACGGTGAATCGTTACTGAGAAAAACATGACAGTTATGAAAATGTTAAAGATTACAAATTACGAATCTGAACAATTCGATGTAAAACCAGCGATTTAGACGACGTGGTGATTTAGATTTGAATGATGACAATCTGCCCTCAATATATATATATATATATATATATATATATATATATATATATATATATAAACTTTTTTTTTTGAATGTTAACTTAAAGCGCCACCTAGTGGACAAATGAAATTAATCAGCAAATAATTACACACACTACATTGTGAATAGCGTCATTTATAATCTAGTACATTTCCAAAGTAACCTTCCCAACAATGGAAATACATCATAGTGAAATAAATAAATATATATATATATATATATATATATATATATATATATATATATATATATATATTATATTTATTTATTTATTTTACTATTAGATATAGTGAAATAAATTTCCAACAATGGAAGTACCCATCATAGTGATATATATATATATATATATATATATATATATATATATATATATATATATATATATATATATAGTTAATAATGCAGACTAGTTCTAAAAAAGGAACGTTTTAACATGACAGCATTTTGGGGAAACTTTCACGGTGCATTTTGTTTGTGAAAGCTGAACTTTGTAAAACAGAACTATTGGGAATGGGAACGATGGGAAGCCAAGAATAGTCAGAAGCAATTAAAGTCGAAATGGAGGAATAAAGGCAGTGGCTTGAGGGAGCAAAAGAACCTATTGTTAATTCTCTACAACCTCAGCCAAAACTCTTAACCCTCATCACAGTAGACAGGTGTAGTCTTTCACCCGCTTTCAGTTTGCATTAACCTACAGCTTTCCATTGGCAGTCGGAAGGCGAGGGAAGAAAGCAGTGAGATCCGGATGATCCGAGCGTTATTTATTTATCTATTTATTTATTTGTGGAAAAGAAGTCGTTCCTAAACAACAGTTCAACTCTTTAATTGACCTAATAGTGGTTAGAGTCTGAAAATGTTGGGTAAAATGCCTGATAATTCCCGTAACGGCTCCGTCGGTGTATAACAGAGATCACGCCGGGATTCATCGCAGCACACGCTGTTAAATGTTTAACAATCCGAAATCACTTCAATATGACGAGAGTCACGTTTATTAGTGTAAAAGCATCACTATTATAATCTCTCTCTCAATTCGCTCAAATTTTCGGCGCGTAACTCGTCCCGCAGTTTTTGTCACGAATCGTACCTCATATCGCGCTGATGGTGTGAGGTGTGCTGTTACTTTTATAAGGAATCGCACCGCGGAATTCCGAACCCGGGGTTAAAAAGCGGGAATTTTTTCCCATAGAAAATGAATGGGGTTGAAATTTGGTGCCTCACAGTTCCGCCTGTGAGCGTCCGACATGCACATATGGCAAATCCACTCGTAGAGGAGTCCGGAGTGGATCACGATCATATACCTCCCGAACCCCACACACATTCGGAATTTCGGGAAATCCGCGACATTCCGGCCCCATAGAGAATGAATGGGGAAATTTGACGCTCCGCTGTTCGGCCCCGTGTTCGCCCGACATGCACATGTGACACATCCACTCGTAGGTGAGAGGGAGTAGGTCGTGAACATATAACTTCTGCATGGCGTCACGTGGCCACAAACGTGAAAAATCCACGAAACTCGGACACAGGGTCATGTGACATGTCTAAACGCTCGGCACATCGGCGGGAGTGGATAATTTGATGTCGCGTGCGTCACTGACCCCGCCCCCTCCCGAAAAAATGCCCAAGACCAACCTTTTTGGTGTCTAAACACTCGTCTCTCCAAAAGCGCTAGCATTTCGAAGTCAACACTATAGATATTAAACGCACCAGGCTGTAAAGGGGGTCGCGCCCGGAACTGCGGTTTGCCATCGGCAACATCACGCACATTTTCTTCAGGAAACGTCTCATATCTCATTTCTTATATGCTTGTTTTATCTACAGCACATTCATCATTATGCATATTTCACATGTGAATTGTTTAATTCTAATAAAAAAATAAAAGTTTTTTTTGAATGTCATGCTGAAATTGTAGGTCGATAATAAATAATGTTTTTTTCTTGTCTTCAAATGTGGTTTTGGTTTGATTTGAGTGACATGCAATGGTTCAAAACATCAATGCGAAAAGCAAACCGTGCATTTTAATACTATTACATGGAGAAAACAACAGTTTTTCTATTGTTAAAATTCAAACGCATGTTGCTCCACCCACTGATGACATCACAGAGGGCAGATTTACAGTATTAAAAGTAATTTGTGCATTATGGAATCCTTTATTTTGTACATTATGTCATTCATGCAGTGTACCATGTCCTCATCCCAGTAGCTCTATTTCACAATCCTTGTTGATCCCCTCTATAAATCCAAATCATTATGTCATGTGATTTTTTTTGGAGGGGTTTATGTGTCATGATTTCATTTTGGTCTTCTCGTTTACTTCTCTTGTGTGTGTGTGTGTGTGTGTGTGTGTGTGTGTGTGTGTGTGTGTGTGTGTGTGTGTTGTATGTTTTTCTTGTGCACTGACCTTCTGTTCCAATTCTTTTATGATCTGGTCATGGATTTGCAACCTCTCGACACAGAAATGAACGCTGGAGAAAAACAAAACAAGACATATTTCATGTGCTTTACAGGAGAACAGCAGATCCATTTTTATGGCAGTGAGTTTCTATTTATTAGTATTATGTGGCCTGTGTGTGTGTGTGTGTGTGTGTGTGTGTGTGTGTGTGTGTGTGTGTGTGTGTGTGTGTGTGTGTGTGTGTGTGTGTGTGTGTGTGTGTGTGTGTGTGTTGTATGTGTGTGTGTGTGTGTGTGTGTGTGTGTGTGGTGTGTGGTGTTTGTGTATGTTGTGGTCTGTGTGTGTATGTGTGTGTATGTGTGTGTGTGTGTGTGTGTGTGTGTGTGTATGTGTGTGTGTGTGTATGTGTGTGTGTGTGTGTGTGTGTGTGTGTGTGTGTGTATGTGTGTTTGTGTGTATGTGTGTGTGATGTGTGTATGTGTGTGTGTGTGTGTGTGTGTGTGTGTGTGTGTGTGTGTGTGTGTGTGTGTGTGTGTGTGTGTGTGTGTGTGTGTGTGTGTGTGTGTGTGTGTGTGTGTGTGTGTGTGTGTGTGTGTGTGTGTGTGTGTTGTGTGTGTTGTGTGTGTCTGTGTGTGCTGTGTGTGTGTGTGTGTGTGTGTGTGTCTTGTGTGTGTGTGTGTGTTGTGTGTGGGTATGTGTGTGTGTTTCCATGTGTGTGTGTGTGTGTGTGTGTGTGTGTGTGTGTGTGTGTGTGTGTGTGTGTGTGTGTGTGTGTGTGTGTGTGTGTGTGTCTGTGTGTGTGTATGTGTGTGTGTGTGTGGGTTATGTGTGTGTGTGACTGTGTGTGTGTGTGTGTGTGTGTGTGTGTGTGTGTGTGTGTGTGTGTGTGTGTGTGTGTGTGTGTGTGTGTGTGTGTGTGTGTGTGTGTGTGTGTGTGTGTGTGTGTGTGTGTGTGTGTGTGTGTGTGTGTGCGTTGTGGCGTTTGCTGCTGAACCCGGACCTTTTTATTTCTGAGTGTAATGAATACTAAAGACTCATTATCCACTCATTATACTGAAGACTCCCTTCACTAAAACAAATAGTGTTTACTATTTATAAAATGTCATTCCGTTAGAAATACATTATGACACAACCCATTTTTATCCAGGTGTCATAAGTACGAAAACTGAAATGTGTTTGGAAAAAAATAAAACATATGTGTTTTTAGAAGCAGGTTTATAAACTCCTATTTACACTCACCTTCATAATGTTTACGACTGCGTGAAGTCACCGATCCGGGGTTCTTCTCCGTAATGCCAAACTCTTACCGAGACACTCTTAAAGATCTGCATTGACTTTCACTATTTCACATTTATTTAGCACGTTCGCCTCACACCGCCAGGGTCCGGGTTCGATTCCCGTCTCAGCCATGTGTGTGTGGAGTTTGTGCATGTTCTCCCCGTGCCTCAGGGGGTTTTCTCTGGGTTCTCCGGTTTCCTCCCCCGGTCCAAAAACATGCACAGTAGGTTGATTGGCACCTTGGAAAATTATCCTTAGTGTATGAATGTGTGTGTGTGTGTTTGTGTGTGTGTGTGTGTGTGTGTGTGTGTGTGTGTGTGAGTGTGTATGATGGGTTGGCATTCCATCCAGGGTGTATCCTGCCTTAATACCCATAGACGCCTGAGATAGACACAGACTCCCCGTGACCCGAGGGAAGATCGGATAAAGCGCTAGAAGATGAATGAATGATTGAATGAATGAATAGAAACGGCTGCTGTTGTATTTATGCATCTGATTTGAATGTGTTGTAATATTAAAGGAGGAGGATTAAAGATTACAGTAACTAAATAATTACACTTTGAAAAAGTTATAATTCAGCAATAAAATAGTCAAACTGAATCAATGCCGACGTCCAGTGAGGAACCTGAGACGACTAATAATAATAGGGGAGATAAAAAGGGATGATCTTGACTGATCTTCAAAAACGACGACATCCTGGTCATGGCTGATTTTGTGCGATCGATGGCCGGGTTTCTTTGTCCTTGTCCTTGGGTGCTCTGTGGATTTGCCATGTCAGCGATTCTTTTGGGTCCTGGTTTACTTGCTCCGTATCCGATAATCACGCTGGAAACATGGAAATAAAACACAAAGTGTAAAAAAACACATGTTATAAAAGTTGACGTTGTGTGTGATTTACAGCAGAGGCGTCATAAATGAAGTTACATTATTAATCTTTAAATCAGCGGAGTTTTAAATGTTTTTGTTGCATGGAGGAACGTAATAAAGACGTTATAGTTTAGTTTAATGTGTTGCGTTTATGAAATTAATGAGCCAATGCAGAGGAAATAAAATTACATTCTGATTAACGGTGTACATAAAGGCAAAAGAAATCATGTTATATGCAGTGTTATTTCGTTTTAAATGTCAAAAGGGTTTTTTTTGGGCTTTTATTTACTGTAGGAAATGCATCCAAATGGCTCTTTGACGTCTCTGATGCCTAGTGTTATAGAATATACTGCATGATGAAACTTTAATACTCGCATTACATTGTTTTAGTAAAAGAACCCCAACAGAACGTGTGATATTGGAGGTCACCATCAAAGGCGTCAACATTACAGAAGACTAGATTTTTGGAGTTACATTGCTGTACCAGTTTAGTATCATATTCTCCTCATAAAAATGGTGAAAAATAAACGGTGGAAAAGCTAGTATTTGGAGATAAATGGACCCTTACATAACATTCATAAAATTCATTAAAGGCTTAAGCTGCACTAGTGTGAAACCCTTTTTTTTTTTCCCCTACAGCCCTCGGGCTGTCTCATTTAAAAACATCCCCCTGCACTACATGAAGCGATCCTGTCGTAATCTTTGCTGCTTTTTCTCCCCGGATAATAACAGAACTTCCTAATTGCATTGGTCATTCATCCCGGGCCTCAGCAGCGGCTGCATCGGATTGTGGATGGGATGAACTATTTCACTGTCGTTCTCCAGCTGAGCCGGTTTTATACATATTTCATATTCATTGCCATTTAATTACAAAAAAGCACATTTTCACCTGCCGGGATACAAAACCAATAGTCATTTCTAAACGACTCGTTACGCAAACTCATCCCCAACACAATCATCAGCCCTTTTTTAATCGAAAAAAATACACATTCATATTTCACATTGCACTTAATTCATTCATCTTCTATCGCTTTATCCGATCTTCCCTCGGGTCACGGGGAGTCTGTGTCTATCTCAGGTGTCTATGGGCATTAAGGCAGGATACACCCTGGATGGAATGCCGACCCATCACACACACACACACACACACATACATTCACACATTCATACACTAGGGACAATTTTCCAAGGTGCCAATCAACCTACCGTGCATGTTTTTTGGACCGGGGGAGGAAACCAGAGAACCCAGAGAAAAACCCCCTGAGACACGGGGAGAACATGCACAAACTCCACACACACATGGCCGAGACGGGAATCGAACCCGGACCCTGACAGTGTGAAGCGAACGTGCTAACCACTAAACCACCGTGCCCCCACTGCACTTAATCATTTTAATTTTAATCAATCATTTTAATTTAAGCCTCCGTGATGATGTTGGGTAAGAATGCTGTCTTTCTCACCCTTAAGGACGCCATAAATCATTTCCAACTCTATTTGCATTCCACTTCACCTCTCGTTATTGTACCAAACTTTGCGTTTGCACCGTATACATCTACATTTCACCTTTTATTCCACCTATTTCTTTGTTAGTGGTTGCAGGTTCAAATCTCACCACCAGCATCAGCACTCAGCTGCCACTAGGGGGCCCGTGAGCAAGGCCGTTGTCGTAAATGGCTCTGGATAAGAGCGTCTACAAATGCAATAATTACATTATAGACAATAAAAGTATATATGTCCTGTATTTAACCGTCTGAAATACAGTTTATACCCAGAAAGTAACGTTCAAAAGTTTTAGGCACGTGTGAAAAACTGCTGCAAAAATAAGTGTGATTTGTTTATTCTTTATTAATTAGCAAATGGAAAGTAAAAGAATGGAAGAGAAATCCAAATCAATATATGGTGTGAACCGTCCTTTTTCCTGCAGACCTTCGTGGAGGTTGTTCCAAACATGGTGGAGAAATAAACACACATCTTCTTATAGACTGCATCAAATCCTTCTTCATGTAATCACAGACAGAGTCAAAGATGGGGACCAAAAAAAAAAAACAATAATGTCCAGGAGTTTTTCTCTAAACTGAAGATTGTTTTAATGCCATTGGTTTGGCGTTGTTCGTTCTGCTACAGAATAAATTTGCGACCAATCAGACGCCTCCTGCGCTGATGATGGGTAAGGATGCTGTCTTTCTCAGCATTAAGGACACCATAAATCATTTCCAACTCTCTTTGCATTCCACCTCGCCTCTCGTTATTGCACCAAACTGCAGCCTTTCAACCAACAACCTTCTACATTTCAGAGCTCCAGAACACCTGCACCTCAGTGTTTACTACGTTTTCATGCATAGATGAATCGCTTAGCCTCGCTTGCATGCCAGACGTATGTTTTTTTTGGCTGCAGTTCGTTCATGTTGCAGTCTGTCTCCCTGTTGTCTTGCTCAGTCTTGCCACGGAGCCATCTGTGACGCCAAACTGTCTCCCAAAACCTCCCACTAACAGATTATTATCAACAATACGCTGTATTTCAACCCAATTCATGATCATTAGCACCTGCTTATTATAACTGTTTAATCACACACCGGTCTCTGATCCTGGCGGTGCACGTGTGCCAAATTACATCCTGTTTTTTCAATTGCTAAAAAAAAAATAGAAAACAAAAAAAATGTACATTTTTCTCACAAATGCATAAAATTTGTGACTTGTATACAAATACATACATTTACATCTATGCATTATAATGTGTAATAATAAAGTCACTGGGAGGAGAATGATAGAACCCTCTGTACCTTTTGCCTTCCAACAGAATGTGGGTTAAATTAGAAAATTAGATAATTATAATAGACTTTATTTGTCACATATTCATTACAGCACAGTGAAATTCATTCTTCGCATATCCTAGCTTGTTTGTTTTTTTTATGCCGGGGACATTTAGGGAGGGGGTAGATCAGTTTAGGGAGGGGGTGTAGCTCAGTGGTGTTTAAGGCGCTGGGCTGCTGATCGGAAGATCCGGGTTCGAGCCCCGGTATGGACAAGCTGCCGCCCTTGAGTCCTTGAGCAAGACCCTTAACCCACTGTGCTCCAGGGGGCGCCGTATCATGGCTCTGACCCTGCGCTATGACCCTCAGCTACCAACATCAAGCTGGGATATGCGAAGAAAAGAATTTCACTGTGCTGTCATGTACGTGACCAATAAAGGATATTATTATTATTATTATAATACAGAGCCCCCTGGAGCACACAGGGTTAAGGGCCATGCTCGAGGACCCAAAGGGTGGCAGCTTGGCGATACCAGGGCTTGGTAAAAAAAAGCCAGTTAAAGCCTGGACACAAATGCTGTGCCTCCTGTTTCTGTAGCATTTTATTTTTCACACATATCTTCAGGTCTGCATTGTGCTGCTCTCATGAGGTGCTGAGAGGCGTTTTATCAATCGCAGCAGGAAAAGAGAGTAGGGAATAACGTGGCTCAGGACCTTAGCTCATGGACGTTTTTGTTCACCAATGACAAAAAAGGTTTACTTTGTCAGACAAACAATAAAACCCGCCAATAAATTACTCTCCAGAGCTTTCACAGACGGCGTGTGGGAAAAAATATCTCAATATCCTGAATTCTGGAGTGAAATACAAAAGCAAATTGATAGCCAGCCTTTTTATCAGCAGGAGCAGCAAACAGAAACATATTGTTAGCCAGAAAAGACCACACAAAAGACCACGACAACACAAAAGATCTGGACTAGCATTCGTATTCAGCGCTGCCAAGAGTCAAAAATCTGTATGCAGCCAATGGCAACATTTCACACAAATGTATATATATTTGTTGGAATAGTTGTTGGAACTTGTCAAGGCAAAACATCACCACATTATCTGATTTTAACATTATATCAGTGCATGCAACTTTTTACTAGGGCTGTTAATAGATTCAAATGTTTACATTAATCACACCATAAATGTATAATTGTTAATTCTAATACTGTAACAGATGATCTCTCACTTTAATAATACATATATATATATATATATATATATATATATAAATATAATATTATTGATAGTTTATTATTTTTTTTAAATATAGATTTCCTGTTAATTACAATGTTATTTTGTTTAGTGTTGGTTTGAAGTGTAAAATATGGGACGTGGCTCCTTTAAGAATTGTGTTCCGGTTGCTTTTCCATATAAACTGGTGATACGGTGTTTAGGTTATACGGAAGCGCTTTATTGCGTTCAGTAAAAATGCGCTTTATTGCAGTAATACGGATTTGGGAATGCGATGCGCTTGCGTAAGGTTCCATACGCTAATATACGCTAATATAGTGAGGAGATCGTACCTGTTGTGAATGCGCAGCTAGGGGGCGTAATTGGGGGAAATTTAGGAAGTGTGAGTGGATGCACTGAACCTTTATTTATTTATTTGTTGTTCGGGTTTTGTTTGTTCACAACACGACGCAGAGTGAAGGAACAGATCACTCACATAGTAACGCACACTGCGTTATAACACCTTAATAAGTGATGTTAAAGTCAGGCTGCATTAACACATTAATAACGTTACGTTAATTTTAATAACGTTAACGTTGACAGGCCTAATTTTTACTAAATTACAAATGTAAACACAAAGGAAGAATACCAAAAAATATACGTTTATGAAATTACTTTTGGAAAGATCTTGTTTTTGTCACTTTGATGTACCGGTTGTTTAAACTCGCAATCAAGAAAGCAAAACCAGATCACGACGTATTTGGTTGCATTTAGTCGTGTCCTGCATTTCCGGTGTCACTGTATTAATATGTTTTTGATAAAGACTACAAAGCATTTCTTGCTCTGCTTAAGCCTTTTTTTTTATCTCACTACATCCTGTTTAATCCTACAATCTTCTTTAAAACGACTATTAATCCTCTTTACTCTGGCTTATTTGCAAAATTTCCTCATGAACTTAATTGGTATTTCTGTACCCATATCTAAAACTCGAGAGGAAATAAATGCCCAGTCATATTTCCCACGAGGGATCTGATATCATTCCCTGCAACTCCAAGCTTCCTACACTACTCTTTTATTTTAATTCACGTCAGCTTGAAAAGATCATCCACATGTGACGGGAAAAAACAAGTGTTTAAGACTCAAAAATCCTCCTTCCTTAGACAGGACTACAGTATTACAGGATTGTAATGTTTGCATTCTTATCATTGCACTTCTCACCATTCTTGACTCTTTTTCTCTATATATTTACAATGACAGAATTTAGACGACTCTATTATCCAGAGAGACGGATAAAAAGTGCTTCGAGTCTCTATCTATCAATAAATTAACACTGGTTTACGAGGTTACAAATATAAGACACAAACAACCTTAAACTCTGCTGAGAGGCTTATTTATATATATATATATATATATATATATATATATATATATATATATATATATATATATATATATATATATATATATTATATATAAGTTGAATTCCGTATGCATGCTCAGTGCCATGGGCTTCTGGACGGATTCCTCACATGCACTTATGTTCAGGTGTTCATCAGCTCCATATGGATTTGGCCAAACAAACATATTTACCT
>JACRUU010000016.1:7053720-7088720 GCA_030449085.1 Kryptopterus vitreolus
TATATATATATATATATATATATATAATAATGTGGGGAAAAAACCCCCTCTACAGGACAATAAATAAATTCTTAAACTATTTAAGATACAATATTATTTCTCCCTTTTAACGAAATAAATCTTGAATAAATGAATGACGTCTGCCACAGTGTGCATGTGATTAATAGGGTGAAAAAGAATTATTTTGAATAAATGGTTGTTTGTTTGTTTTTTACAGTTTGCTCCCTGTGTATACGCAAATTTCTTTCCTACAAGTTGTTGTGTCCGGTGTGCAATGCGGTGGGTGTTATACATCTGCACCTGTAATTTATAGCTTAATCTATACAATCACAGTTATATAATATGTTATTTATCTGCTATTTTTCGTTTTCAGCGACTGACCGAACAAGATCTGCGAAACAACAGAGTGTTAGACGACCTCGTTCAGAGCTTTCAATCCGCCAGGTAATGTTTATGAATTGAAATACGATGTTTGAGAAGAAAAGGTCAATTTCTTCTCATTGGTCGACATTATAAGACTATTTTGTCACAATTTCAGAATTCCTCCATAATGTACGTGAGAAATAATAATGCTTAAGAACAAGTGTTGCCTGACGTTTTATGAAAATGGAATAATCAACCAGACTGTGGGTAAAAACTTGTGAACACCTGACCTTCAGATGGGTTTGTGCATTTCTGAACGTTCTTGACATTTAGTTCTCATTATAACATTATAACCTCAGTGGGGACGGGATTCCTGGCTTAGAGGTCATTTTGCTCTAATCTGTCCTACAAATTCCCTCATCCGCATCACTATTACAACCACACAGACGACTCTTAATTAAGTTTGATCTTAAATACACTTGTGACAATTTACTCAGAATCCATTCTTGTGTAATTCACAGCATTAAATTAATATCATATACAGTGCGTTATAATGTTATTACTGTAAATTATTTAGATTTTTTTATGCACTTGTCATTCCGTTGGGTTCTTAAAAATACAGATGGTTTTCTGGACTTTTATTTAGAATGTTTTTGAGAATGAACAGATAGAAATGATATGTACGTACAGAGCAGGTTGTTGATTTTTATTTTGATTATTTAAAACATCTATATCATTTCGATTGACTTAGTATTGTTTTTGCTCTTTTCAGATAGGTGATGATAGATTTTGAATAAATCCATTTCAAATGCTTTTAACGACCAAATACGTCTGTAGATTAAAAATAAAAGCAACCGTTTCCTTTTTGCCGTCACTGATTGACGGAGAGAGAGAGAGAGAGAGAGAGAGAGAGAGAGGGATTAAAAGCTTTCCCAATTTTATTATTATTATTTTTTAATCTTGCCTGATAAAATGTCATTTCTTATTCTATAAAAGATTTGACGTTTCAACCCAAATCAACCCTTTGAATCCAAATATGAAAAAATACCTGCAGCTCTGATCATCTACATGCTTTGAAATTGCGTAAATGTCGTTTTTATAAGAAAAAGTCGAGCCGACGAATAAAAGTGTAGACATTTTGACGAACACTTTGTTTAAGCACAATTTAATTGGCATCTTCTGTGATGAGAAACATGGAATTATGCATTTTTAGTTTGAAAGCTGTTCAGAGAGCTGTACTGGATTTATTATTATTATTATTATTATTATTACGGAGATTTCAGGCTTTCTGCGAACGAACATCCGATCAGGATTTATCATGAATTATATAAACCTGTATACAAAATAATTACAGGGTGCAGCATTTTGCATTGACTCGCATAGCTCTGCTGTAAAACATTATTCTGTTTAAAGTATTATTTATTATTTAAGTCGACAGGAGCCAAATGTAACAGCGTCCGAATTTGGCACATAGGCCTCACACACATGATTTACAGTGAAGAATTTAACGGTGTAGGATCAATGCCCACTCATAGCTTCAGCATCCTGCGTTTGATCCTCGTGTCCAAACTCATCTGCTTCCCCTTTTTCCTATCCTCACCTTTTTATCTTATATCTAGAGGAATAAACGTAACTTACTTTTCCATTACCAGTAGTGATGGAATCTTTCAATTCAAGCACAATATGCTTTTACACACAGATTTTAACATGTTCTCAAGGCCATTGTTTGTAGAAAGCCAATTGTGTGTGTGTGTGTGTGTGTGTGTGTGTTTATTTATTTATTTATATTTATATTGCGTGAAGTGAGATCTGCCTTGTAATTGGGGATTTCATTTTGCAATTTAATTTGATAGTTAAATTTGCCTTTCATTGCCTTTATTAATCATAATAGCGGTGATTATAGTACAGGCATTTCATAAATAAATAAGTATATATGTGTGTGTGTGTGTGTGTGTGTGTGTGTGTGTGTGTGTGTGTGTGTGTGTGTGTCCGTCTGCGTCCATCCATCCATCGAAATTCATGTGTGATAGAATTTCAGACCGCTGTGATGATTTCTTTCCCCTCCAAAATCCTCACACACACACACACACACACACACACACACACACACACACACACACACACTCACTGACATGTGGCTCTTTTTGTTGTGCACTAAATACACGTCACACTTCCTTTCTTACTCTTTTCACTTGCTGTTGTTTTCATGGTCGCATTTGATCGATAAAAGCACGAGTGTGTGATCAGCACCAAAAAAAGAAAAAGAAGAAAGCAGTCAGAGGCATCAGTGTGGTTTTTATTCCCAGTCTGAACACCTGATGTGTTTCATATTTAAAATCTCTCCACAGCATGAATAGAAAGACTTCCTTTGAGTTTTGTTTGTTGGTCAGGGATGTTTTTTTTTTAAATGACAGCAGGTTGCATTTTGGCACCATGCTACCAATCAAACACCATCACATGCGGTCATTAGAGACGGTGTGTGACATAAAAAACACAACAAATACAAGCTTTGAACATTTTTACTTCTCAGATGTCCACGTCGTATAGGAAGATCCGAGAAAGATAACAAGTGTGTCTGAACAGAGGCGGAATTTCAACAAGCGCGACACTTTTCTGAGATCAGAGAGCAATGACTCGTTCACATGACCATGAATTGTATAATAAACCATCGCGTTTCCAGCCCTGTATGATGAACCTCGGTGCGAGTGTGGCCGTCTTGTTGTGGTGATTGATGGAGAGCACAAGGCAGCTGTGAATGATGAGAAATCAATATCCTTTTCTTCATATAAGTTGGGTTACTAATGGAACCCTGACTCCCCGTCTTTCCAACTCGCTCTGGTGTGTGTGTGTGTGTGTGTGTGTGTGTGTGTGTGTGTGTGTGTGTGTGTGTGTGTGTGTGTGTGTGTGTGTGTGTGTGAGGGATAATTTACTGCGTGTGGAATAAAAGATGGCCATCTGTCTGCGGTGAGAAGTGCAGTAGATATGTGCTACTCTCAGTTGCTTAATTTCCTGTCGTAGACTGTCGATGATGGCTAAAGTTTATCCTGGTCCTCACACACACACACCGCAGGTCATCTGATTTAGGGTGTGTTTATTATTTACCTGACGGTCAAACTTTTAAATGCACTCACCAACACTGGTGTCAAAATGTTCTTTACTCGGGTAGAAGATACCAGGGTTCTGTAGAAGTAAAAGTACTGGTTTAAAAACGACTTAAAGTATAAAATAAACATTCTACAGATGACGACAAATATTTAAACTTTTTTTTTTTTTGTATGCTCTGTGTGGCGTAACTGACATGATCTTCATTTCCTGTCTTATGTTAATCCGAGTTAATCGTAATAAATTGTGATTTTAGCACTACTATTCATTCATCTTCCATCGCTTTATCCGATCTTCCCTCGGGTCACGGGGAGTCTGTGTCTATCTCAGGGACGTCTATGGGCATTAAGGCAGGATACACCCTGGATGGAATGCCAACCCATCACACACACACACACACACACACACACACACACACACACACACACACACATTCATACACTAGGGACAATTTTCCAAGGTGCCAATCAACCTACCGTGCATGTTTTTGTACCAGGGGAGGAAACCGGAGAACCCGGAGAAAAACCCCCCTGAGGCACACGGGGAGAACATGCAAACAAACTCCACACACACATGGCCGAGACGGGAATCGAACCCGGATCCTGGCGGTGTGAGGCGAACTTGCTAACCACTACGCCACCGTGCCCCACCACTACTATTCAAAGAGATATTAATCCGTCATATTTAACAAATGTCATTCAGCGCAAGTAAATGAATCCCTTTTAGTGATTCAGCTTCTGCTGTCGCAATAATAAATAAAAACAGTTGCCTGATACGACTAATTATCAGCCTCTGACATCACTCTTAATGGATTTCCTCCCCGTGTCTTTATAAAACCCTGCCTGCTTGTCAAGGATGTCTGTTGCCTAAACGCCTCGCCCCTCGCTGTCACTGTCCCGACAGCATGCTAATAATATACGTCTGATTCAAAAAGTGCTCCGTGCAATCTTTTGATCGGTTTCATTACTTGTTTACTATAATTATTATAACGTTCTAGTCCTGTAACATTTTCACTCTTAAAAATATACGCATAAACTAAACGTGCAAATGTTCTAATTGTTTTCATTCACTGTAGCGGTTTTAAAGCGGCTTTTATTTGAGCATTGAATTTTCGCCTGAGTGACGCAACAATTATACACAGCAGCCAAATTATCAACCAATCACTTTTGTTTTGTTGAGAGAGACGAGTTTGTACACATTCATTCATTCATTCATCTTCCATCGCTTTATCCGATCTTTCCTCGGGTCACGGGGAGTCTGTGTCTATCTCAGGCGTCTATGGGCATTAAGGCAGGATACACCCTGGATGGAATGCCAACCCATCTCACACACACATTCATACACACACACACACATTCATACACTAGGGACAATTTTCCAAGGTGCCAATCAACCAACCGTGCATGTTTCTGGACCGGGGGAGGAAACTGGAGAACCCGGAGAAAAACCCCCTGAGACACGGGAAGAACATGCACAAACTCCACACACACATGGCCGAGACGGGAATCGAACCCGGTCCCTGGCGATGTGAGGTGAACGTGCTAACCACTAAACCACCGTGTCCCTGTTTGTACACATTCGAATGAAAACCAAGCACTACTGTTTCGTCCCCCTGTAGTGCACCAATAAACCTTTAGCGCAGAAAAGACGATCCGAACCTTATTTCTTAACCCGACATTCAGCTTTAAAGACGACAAAATACAAGTGTTGTGCGTCTGTGCTTTGCGTTTTGCGTTTCCACTATCTAAACACAATCTCTCCATTTACTTACGCACACAAACATACACAATTTTCTACATCTACATTTTATAAACACAAAAGAAGTCTTTTTTTCCCGCCATGTAAGAATTTGACGTGTACGGGGATTTTTTTATTCATGCTGTTTTTGGAAAAGAGAATTATTTCATGCAATATAAAATGATGTTTAAATCAATTATTCAGACTTATTCCAGGTAGACTTTATTCATCCATATATTTTATTTAGAAAGGTCTGTAATGGCGGCCTTTCATTAAATTCTGAATTTAATGGGCTTTAAAACGATTTAAAATGACTCCAATTTTTATTGTTGAAGAAGAATGATGTCGCGATAAAGTGATAAAGTTTTCATTTAAAGTGACTGCATGATGGCAATCGTGCCAGCAAAAAGCTTTTAGGTCCTTTTATTAACGGATTAAATTGTTAACCTGCATTTTTTTTTCCTGCTCCCCAAAGCATGAATTGCAATCTGGGTGGAAAAAAATGTAAAAAATCAATATCGCACCTATTTTGAAGACACTGCTGCTTTTTATCCTTTTCAAAAGACATTCTTTCTAGGATTTTTCAAACAAACAAACAAACAAACAGATTCTCTCTTGCTCTGTCGAGTCACGAAAAACATCCACAGTGTAATCCACAGTGCGCGACTATAAGGATAAGGGTTTTATGGGTGGTCTTTGATCGCCAGAGCTTTTCCAGTTTGTCCAAAGTCATAATGGAATATTAACGTTGTTGTTGTTATGACAAGTTTAACTGTTTATCAAGTGCAGTATTTCATTCATTCATTCATTCATTCATTCATTCATCATTCATTCTTCTCTTCTAGCGTTTTATCCGATCTTCCCTCGGGTCACGGGGAGTCTGTGTCTATCTCAGGCGTCTATGGGCATTAAGGCAGGATACACCCTGGATGGAATGCCAACCCATCACACACACACACACACACACACACACACACACATTCATACACTAGGGACAATTTTCCAAGGTGCCAATCAACCTACCATGCATGTTTTTGAACCTGGGGGAGGAAACCGGAGAACCCGGAGAAAAACCCTCTGAGGCACGGGCAAACTCCACACACACATGGCTGAGACGGGAATCGAACCCGGACCCTGGCGGTGTGAGACGAGTGCAGTATTTGTCTTTTTTTTTTATTTTTTATTTATTGTTAGCCAGCACTGATATTGTGAAAGCACGTATTTAGTTATTTTCGTTGTGGCCCTCGGGGTGTGTGTGTGTGTCTGTGTGTGTGTGTGTGTGGTGTTGTTAGGAAGTCCACTTCTCTGGCAAAGATGTGATTTGTTTTCAGTGTAAGTGTTTTTTTTTGGCCAACATTTGATTTCTGGAATTGGATTCATAACCACAGCCAGAACCTTCAGGATCCTCGACTTTCGTTTCTCGCCCCCGACTTTTTGTTTTTGTTTTTGTTGTTGTTTTTCCTGATCCAAACTCGTAAATAATTGGCGAATGGATGTCTTTTACAGATGATACGTTAAATCAAGAAATTTTTTTGGTTTATGACTATCTTATTAAAAAGTATCCTATCATGCAGAAGGGTGCCCAAACTTTTATTCCTGACACTTGGTGTTGCATATTTATATTTATACTCATCAGCGCGCTGAATTCGGGCCCCCGGGGGACACGGCGATGTAATTGGGCTTCTGGCCTTCGTATCGACTTTCTCTCTGATGTGTCATTGTGCTCGCCCCGTCTGCTCCGTCCTCTTTCTCCCTCCACTTGTGAGTGATCAATGAGACTCCAAAACACAAGCGCTGTGTACAAAGTGAAAAAGTGTTTATTTATTTATTTTTTTTATTGGTTTATTAATGGCAGATCTTTTCTAAATGACTGTAGTGGAATCATTAAATACTTCTTTCATTTTACTGGAAAGAAATGCACCCCTCCCCCCCTTTTTCCTTTTTTGATTGACGTATTTTTGTCAATTTTAACATTGGGGCTGTTGTTATTTTTATTTATTTGTTTATTTTTTTTATATATCTTGAACCATTGTTTGTTGTTGCAGCGTGCAGGCAGGAAATTGCATGTGTGCCAGATTTCTCATCTGATCTGCCGTGAACGTCGGTTCTGTACACAGAGGAGTGAGTGTGCATTGCAGGTTACCGCGACCCGTACACTTTTATCTGTGCACACAATGACCAATTACTTCTTTTGTGCATTTGGTCTTCTGGTTTTTTTTTTTGGTTTGTTTGTTTGTTTTTAAACAACATGTAATATTTGATCCGAGACCAAAAGAACAGAAAACAAAATAGGAGTAAAAACGATATTCATTTTGCAATCAACTTAGCAGATAAATCGGACAACATTTGCACCATTTTAATTTTAAATTTTAATAATCAGCTTATGCAGGTTCTGAAATAGAAAAGAAAAGGATTGGAAAATTGTGGGAAAGATTCCCGCAGTCCATCTCCGGGCAGATTTTTCTGATTACAGCCGCAGATCCGAGATCAGCAGTGTGAAAGTCATCATCACGGTGGGCCACGTCAGTATATAGTGTTTACTGAGCGACGTCGCCTTATAACGTGTCGTTTTAATTTGACCGATTCCCAGTTTTGATTCCAATTGGTGAACCAACCGCAGTTGTGTTAGTCGTGTTGGTCGTGACACCTTGTTTACTTGTTTATTTTGCGAATATGCAATTCGCCGTATTACGACTACAGATAAGAATAACGTGCACCAGGCGATCGGCTTTGTTATTTTCCGCAAATCTTATTCTTACAATGTACATTTTTAGCTACCTGATCTCTTAATCAAGAGCTAAAATCTTTGATAATAATGATAAATAAAAATTCCAAACTATTGGGAAGTGCGAGTTTAAAAATACTCGGCTTGAAATCAACGATCAATAAGCTCTTGATTAAAGAAGGTTGCTAATAATGCGTGTGTGTGTGTGTGTGTGTGTGTGTGTGTGTGTGTTTATGATGTCGGTCTAAAAATTCATTTGTAATGATCCTAAAAAGTTTTTAAATTTGACTTTGTGAAACCTTCAGAAACGTGTGTGATGTTCTTTACATCTCATTTCCATAAATTCTATACGATCGCCAAAAGCGAAGGATTCAACGGAAAATGAACACGTCATTCGAAATCAGACGATTTATTTACTTATTTATTTATTTTGCACTCTGCACTGGTAGTAACCGCGTTACATTTGATGTGTGCAGGAAGCTGTTGTGGTGGGAGGTTTGCCGCTTCTGGATGCGGATCCACCCGGGTCTAATGATAGTCGTCATGTGTCAGTTGTAATCCACACTGTGTGGATCTCGCAGACGCTCCCTAAGAGCTGCTTTTGCTTTTCATCCTTTCCTAAAACGCAATAAAGAAGATTTTATTGCGGCGGATCAGCTTGTGAAAGTCGTACTTATTCCCTCTCGCATGGACTAGAGCCGGGCGACAACATTTATTATATCCTGGTGCGAATAACTTTATCCTATAATGATATAAGAGAATTCCCCCAGAATAGATTATACACGCCTTTTATAATTCTGTGTATTAAACACCATTTGTTTACTCCTTTTTTTGGCAGTGATATTAAATTAAACAAACGTAAAAAAAAAAAAGACATTTATATAGGCTCAGGAGTTTCCTTTGCAACACGGTGTTGCTGCATGTTGTGTAACTGGTATACACTGGTATATTTCTTATGGATGCGGATTGCTTTATGTATTAGTCTGATGAAAGAGTGAAGTAATTAGGAACGGAGGAAAGCAAAGTGCCGTAGCGTAGAAGCTTCTGGCACCGTATCTGCACATTTTAGCCTTGTGTAAGGTAAAGATTAGTGCTTTTATCCGTCACATGGCAGGGGCAATATCTTACCTGGCAGGGGCAATACCATGGAAGGTGGTTTGCCCAAAGCGAGGCTCAGCCATTGTACTCGGGCTATGCTGACCTTTGCGAATTCCCCAAATGTGGGAATCTCGACTGCATCATTTCTGATAGAACGCAGTCCCCTTTCTCATAGAGGGGTGTGGCTCAGTGGTCTAAGGCGCTGGGCTGCTGATGGGAAGATCTGGGTTCGAGCCCCGGTATGGCCAAGCTGCCGCTCTTGGGTCCTTGAGCAAGACCCTTAACCCTCTGTGCTCCAGGGGGTGCCGTATCATGGCCGACCCTGCGCTCTGACCCAAACTACCAACATCAAGCTGGGATATACGAAGAAAAGAATTTCACTGTGCTGTAATGTTTATGTGACAAATAAAGGCTATTCTATTCTATTCTTCTATGACCTGCTCTTTTCATAAACGCGTATAATATTTCGCAGTGTCAGGATGTCAGGCACGTTTTTGCGTTTGACCTAACTTTCTTTCTCACTGTGTTGTTTCCAGGCAACAGCTGTCTCAGACGAATTTCGAGTCCCCGCCGATCTCCCCCAAGACCCCTGTAACGGCGGCGGCGATGGGAGGAAAGGCAGCGAGGCAGAAAGTCCCGAAAAGAGAGAGCTGTACTCTGACTCGCTTCTTCCAAAAGCGAGCGCCGGACCACTCTTCCACAGGAACGCAGTCAGGCTCCAACCATCTGCATCCTGTCAAACAGGAGCCCATGGAGGTGTGTGTGCAGGAAGCGCCGCTGCCTGACAGTGTGATGAGCGCAGCAGTGAAGGAAGAGAAGCTGGACGTGTCTGCGTTTCCCTCCACATCACAGGATATGAAACCTGTAGTCAAAGGTGATTCCATCCCGACCTTGTATATCCTCCTCTTTTAGATTACACTAAAATAATGTGTTTTTAATTGCATTTTATTATTATTCATTTGTTTATTTAACATTTACATTACAATCCAGTTGGCTTTGTTGTCATTTCAACAATATACAGTGAAACGAAACAGTGATTTAACAAATAACATCCATTAACAAATTAACACAGAATTCTAAAAGAGAAAGGAAAAATAGACAAATGAACTGTTAAAAAAACGGGGGCGGGAATTAAGACAAGACAGTAAACACTTTTCAGTAACGCTGAACATGTTATACAAAAAAAAAAGGGATTTGTTTCTAAGCAATGCAAAATAAATAATGTGATATTTTATTGTAAACATTGTGAGCACTCGGTGGCCGAAAGTGTGCAAATGAGCAGATTAGCTTTTTTTGGTTTTGTTGTTTGTCCTAAACTGTGTGTGTGTGTGTGTGTGTGTGTGTGTGTGTGTGTGTGTGTGTGTGTGTGTGTGTGTGTGTGTGTGTGTGTGTGTGTGTGTGTGTGTGTGTGTGTGTGTGTCAGTCCAGTTCTCCTGTGTTGAGGAGTGTGTGTTGTTTATATCATAAACTCAAAAACAATACAACATGTAATCAAAATAATAATAATAATAACAATGATAAGAAATAATAATAAATAATATTAAAAATTAATAAAAAAATACATGAAAATTAATTTTTTTCGAAGTATGTTTCTAGAGCTTAAAGGCACTTTTTTCCTTTTTTTTGTTGATGCTTCAAAACAAGAAGAAACCTTGATAAACATACACTTGTGGATATTAAACGTAGTTATAATCAACATATTATTGTACAGAATCTCAATTTCTCCGTTTTGCATAAAGACACCAAATTTGAGTCATTTTTTTTTGCATTTTTTCTTCCTTTTGCATTTTTACATTTTTTGCCCTTAAAAATTCATGCAATCTGTCCCACAATTGTTTTTGCAAGAGTACAAAGAGATTCAATATCTTTTAGGCGTAAAGGGATTTTAATCCTCACACTAAAGAAAGTCGTTACATGGTTAAATGTCGCTGAGTGTTTTTTTCATTTTAGGCCGCAGAAGAAATGATCGACATCTCGTTCTGATTTCGATGGTGTCGGCTTTTGAAAACCTTTCCCATAAAACCTTCTTTTGTAATTATCGATCTCAAAAATGTATTACATTTAACATCCAAAATAATCGCCAATAATCGACCGACGAAGGCGTAACAGAGGAACATTGTATTAGACCTTTAATTGTAAATGTACAATCAAATCTCATTTTAAAATGATCATGACTAAATCATACATTAGCATTACTGTCCACACATAAATCAATCTTTATATAATAACGATTTTCGTAAAATGTACTTGTTATTACAAATTAACATTATGTGGAGTAAAATTATTATGCTTTGATATTTTCCAGTATAGTCACACCTGCACGTGAAAATCCCATCAATTAAAGGGCAGATTTAAAGGGTCAGAAATCACATCGTAAAAATGAATCACATTTTTTAATTATTATTTTTATAAATGCTTCTACAGTGATGGATAAAGTACACATTACTGTACTGGAGTAAATATACACATTTTCTGCATTAATTCTCCCGTTAAAAGAAAAAATGCCCCATTTCTATTTGAATAAAAGTACTCGATTTTAAATATATTTAAACTGCAGATTAATTATTGGTCTAATTGATTTCCATTATTGGTTTCAATGTAATTTGTTTACAACAAAGTAGCAGGGAAAGAACTGCTTTTTATTCAAATACACAGAAGTTAACGTTTTATACGATTAAACACACGGGATATAATTAATAGCACAAGTTGTTGAAAATGATATATTGCCCTGCTAAACTGTTTGCAGGTTTTGCTACATTCATTAAAGGTTTTATGGTTTATGTAATTATCATATAAAGACATTCTATATAGTTGATGTCATTGAATAAACTGAATTACTTGGTGGAAACGTGCAGCTGAAACAGCTTATTATGGAAACGTATCCTTCCTCTAATCTAATTCCCGAAAACACATAATGTTTATGCCGTCGTGTTTTCAGCTGCTTTAACCGACGCCACCTTTTAAACGTCTGCTTAAGTTTTACTTTATTATTTACATTCCGCAAAGCGTCTTTCAAACCTGCAGGATATAAACCCAACTGCGTCCGTTTCACCTTTACAGCATCAAACTTGCCCTCTGGATAGAAATAATCACCGAATTCACACGTATATTTCAAATGAACACGTTGTGTCTGAATCAATAATCAAAACAACATCTTAAAAAAATACAATCCCGTCTCAATACAGAACAGAGAATCAGCACTTTAACCAATTTATCACCTCAGATTTATCCCTGTCCAAAGGTGTTTATTTTATTTATTGATGCTTGAAGGTGTTTATTTTAGGTGTTTTTTTTTTTATTTATTGATGCTTGAAGGTGTTTATTTTATGTATTGATGCTTGAAGGTGTGTATTTTAGGTGTTTATTTTATTTATTATTTAGGGTGTTTATTGATGCTTGAAGGTGTGTATTTTAGGTGTTTATTTATTTTAAGATGCTCGAAGGTGTTTATTTTAGGTGTTTATTTTATTTATTGACGCTTGAAGGTGTTTATTTTAGGTGTTTATTGATGCTTGAAGGTGTGTTATTTTAGGTGTTTATTTTATTTATTGATGCTTGAAGGTGTTTATTTTAGGTGTTTATTTTATGTATTGATGCTTGAAGGTGTTTATTTTAGGTGTTTATTTTATTTATTGACGCTTGAAGGTGTTTATTGAAGGTGTGTATTTTAGGTGTTATTTTATTTATTGGTGCCCAAAGGTGTTTATTTTCTGTGTTTGTTTTATTTATTGATGCTTGAAGGTATTTATTTTAGGTGTTTATTGTTTCTTGAAGGTGTTTATTTTAGGTGTTTATTGTATTTATTGATACCCGAAGGTGTTTATTTTAGGTGTTTATTTTATTTATTGATCCCTGAAGGTGTTTATTTTAGGTGTTTATTTTATTTATTGATTTATTTATTGATCCCTGAAGGACGGTGTTTATGTTAGGTGTTTATTTATTTTTGATTTCCTATTTGATCCAGGAAGGCCTGTTTATTTTATGGTTTTGTATTTTTTATCCATGTATTGAGTTGAAGCCCCGTGTGTTATTTTGTTTAGGTTTATTATTGATGCCAGGTGTTTATTTTATTGCCGGTTTGTGGATTATTTTAGGTGTTTGCCTGGCATTTTATTTAGGTGTTTATTTTAGTTTTATTTATTGATGCCTGAAGGTGTTTATTGTATTTATTGATGCCGGAAAGTGTTTATTTTGTGTGTTTATTGTATTTATTGATGCCCGAAGGTGTTTATTTTAGGTGTTTATTTTATTTATTGACGCTTGAAGGTGTTTATTGAAGGTGTGTATTTTAGGTGTTATTTTATTTATTGGTGCCCAAAGGTGTTTATTTTCTGTGTTTGTTTTATTTATTGATGCTTGAAGGTATTTATTTTAGGTGTTTATTGTTTCTTGAAGGTGTTTATTTTAGGTGTTTATTTTATTTATTGATACCCGAAGGTGTTTATTTTATTTATTGATCCCTGAAGGTGTTTATTTTAGGTGTTTATTTTATTTATTGATCCCCGAAGGTGTTTATGTATTGATCCCTGAAGGTGTGTATTTTAGGTGTTATTTTATTTATTGATTCCTGGCAGTGTTTATTTTAGGTGTTTGTTTTATTTATTGATGCCTGAAGGTGTTTATTTTATTTATTGATGCCGGAAAGTGTTTATTTTGTGTGTTTATTGTATTTATTGATGCCCGAAGGTGTTTATTTTATGTGTTTGTTTTATTTCTTGATGCCTGAAGGTGTTTATTTTAGCGGCCGTTATGCACGTGAGCTTCCCAGGCTGAAGCATTTTGCTTCGTTTAGTCTTTACATAAACACTCCACCTATAACTGTGTCACGTTGCTGAAGTTGTGTTTGTGGTTTAATCTCACAGTGGAGTGTCCCGTGTGTGCAGTGGTCGTGTCCCAGCAACACATTAACAAACATCTGGATACGTGTCTGACCAGGGGGGAGAAGATGGACAGTCTTCGAAGGTTTGGGAATGAACTTTGTATATTTTTGCAGTAATGCACTGTCAATCCTTCATGAACTTCCTGTAGCGATAATATTCCGGGAGAGCGGAAGTGCGGAATTCCAGCATTCTTTTTGTGGGTATATGCGACAGTGCCTTTCTGCTACACCCATGAATTCCGAGATGGAAAATACAGCAGCAGCTTTGATTTCTGCTTTATAAGAAAGAACACATTTTAAGTACGGCTTATGTTTTGGGAATATCACTCCCAGCATACTAATGTGACATGGACAACAAAGTCTTTTTTTATTGACAAGATATATTATTTTCCCCTTAGGTCTGACCAACTAGGCTTTTCCTGTTCTGCATTTATAGAACCCAAGTGAGTGTCTATGGTTGTCCTTCAAGTAGTGTTTTTATTTATTTATTTATTTATTTATTTATCTCCCCTCCGACGTGGAACATCTTGGCAGACGATGTAAAAAGCATCATTACTCGTTTGTCTGTCTGCAAATGCGATCAGCGCACTGGTGCTTTGCCCTCTACAGATCCGTCACCGCTGCTGTGCAGAACATCATGTAGAAGACATTTCATCTTTTTAAGTAGTACCGCACTAAAGTGTTTTATTGACGGCGTTTGTAATGCGAGAAACTTTGCGTCGATGCGACAGATGTATAAAGTCAGCGCTGGATTGTAAAATGTGTCTCATAGAGACAGAAAGAATACAAAAAAAAAAAAAAAAGAAAGTTCCTAAAGGGCATTTTTTCCACTTGTTGCTTATGAAAAATGTTGATTTATGACATTTTATTTTGTGTGTTTCTGTCATCAGTAAGTGCAGCTTTTTGAGTTTCTCCTTGTGGCCAAATCCCAGCTATAAAACATTTAGATATTTCTTTGCCTCGTGCCAAGGCAGAAAGCGTGCCCCCCGTATCGTAAAAAAAAAGACTTGTGTTTTTCGTGTCTGTAATGGTGCAGCACCGGTTATCCTCCACCTTGGCACAGCCGAGGTCGTCCTGATCGGCTTTGCGCCGGAATCTCGTGGAAGGTCTGATGAACCCGGTCGTGCTCGGGCATTCTGATGGCCTTAAGCGCGTCCCAGCACGCCGCGTGCTCGCCGAGAGATTGATGGCAGGCGGGCGGAAACATGATGCATCGCTTTACTGCTTTAAATTAATGCGTGGTGTGGTGTTTTTTTTTTGCCTGTCAAACGGGAATGACTTAATGCCTTATTTGTAAAGTACGCGGTAATTACGTCATGACTTTAGCGCTGTTTTGCAGGTTGGAAAATGTTGGAAATGTTAACGTTTAGCTGTAATGGTTCTGCCGCCGCGTGTCGTGTCTCAGCTGTCGGAAACGCAAGCCGATGTCGAAGCTGGTGTACAACCTGCTGACCATGGCCGAGCTAAAGAGGAGGCTGAAAGAGTGCCATCTGTCCACGCAAGGCTCCAGAGAGCAGCTCATTCGACGCCATCAGGAGTTCACGCACATCTACAACGCACAGTGTGATGCGCTCAACCCCAGATCAAGTACGTATTCAATATGTAAATCAAATGGCACAGAAAATGACTTGTATTTATTTATTTATTTTAGTATACCAGAATGTGCTTGGCCAAAAAAAAAAACATACCTTCTGTTTTGGGAACCTTGTTTGTGTATTAGTCAAATATATTTTCTCCTGAGATACAGGTTCTGGAAATGAAGCCATATGCTTGTGAGATATTTATATATGGGGGAACTACAGTACGAACTCCTCTAGTTATTTTATCACTTTTGGGCATGTGGAGGAAAAACAGATTTGCAAAAAAAAAAAAAAAGCTTGTGCATAGACCCGTGTGTGTGTGTGTGTGTGTGTGTGTGTGTGTGTGTGTGTGTGTGTGTGTGTGTGTGTGAGAGAGAGACAGAGAGACGGAGAGGAAATTTATTTATTTATATATTTGATATAATTTATTATTTATTTTTCACTCAGTGGAGGGAAATGAATCTCATGAAATCCACCATCAGATGTGCTCTTAACGTTGTTTTGACCTGCTGTCGAGCTCGCAGGGAAGCAGAGCCTTTTGAAAAAAAGAAAAATAAGTCCTATATGTATTTATTTTTCATCGGATGGTGATATTTTTTTTTCAATTAAAAATAGAATAATTTAAGGTTACGATTTATTACGTTTAACACAGACACGCCTTGATGCTATCCATTGACTTTATTCCCCCCTTTACTTAAATAAAATCCTTATTGTCGATTTAATATAGAATAGAATCATCTTTGTGAAATCCTTTTTTTTTGCATTTATGCGAAGAAAAGAATTTATATTATTATATAATGTCTTATACGTGACTATATATATATATATATATATATATATATATATATATATATAACGTGACTTTTTCCAGGTGAGGACATTGCAAAAGAAGTTGAGAACAATGAGAAGACCAGGAATCAGCTAGAGACTAAAAATAAACCCGTATGTTCATTGTTTTTGTTTTTGTTTTTTTTCCTCTACTCACAATGAAGCTTGTAAATTGTGTGTGCAAATCCAATGCTATTTATTTAGCAATTTACTCAAAGCCTCAAGCCAGTGTGTTCATTTCTTTTCTCTTTTCTCTTTTTTTTTGCAGGCAATTCTCATCAATAAAAGTCAGACTGTTAAAGAAATCGAAAAGCTGCATTCAGACTATCGTAAGTCGGCGCTGTTTCTTTACTCACAGGAATTTTATCAATATTGTAAATTGATAAAGCGTATAAATTGGTGCAGGAACCCGAGATCCATGTTATGTCTTCTCAATTTTATCATAAGTGTTTCCTATTTATGTCCTAAACCTCGAAATAACTTTGTCTAGTTTCATTTAATCAGGTTTGTGATTCACTTTAAATCCGTGGATGGACTTTCCTCTTTCCTCTTATGTATAAAAGCTGTACGGAAAACATTTATAGCTGAAACTTTCCGTCATTTAACATTTAGTTATATTCATTAACCACCAAGTTGTCACTATTGGGCCCTTGAGTAAGACCCTTAACCCTAAAACTGCTCACTTGTAAATGTGTGCCAAAATGCTGTAAATGTTTAATCCATGCTCATTATTTATACAAGCGGTTGGTCGTTGAATGGTTAAAATAAGGTGTACTGCATTCGGCAGACGCCCTTATCCAAAGCAACTTATAACAGAGCAATTGAGGGTTAAGGGCCTTGCTCAAGGGCCCACTAGTGGCAGCATGGTTGTGGGATTTGACCCTGCGATCTTCCAGTCCAGAGACGCATGCCTTGAGCTCCCATCTCCTAAATGGTTAATATTTTGCATTTTTGGAGCTATATATCTATCTATTTATCTGTTTGTCTGTCTGTCTGTCTGTCTATCTATCTGTCTATCTATATGTCTATCTGTCTGTGTGCATGTCTGTATATCTATCCGTCTGTCTGTCTGTATGTCTGACTCAGGGCTGGGTATGGAAATAAATATACAGAAATTCTGCATAGAAATAGGGAATTAATGATACAAATATATAATTATAATATATATATATATATATATATATATATATATATATATATATATATATATATATATATATAGGGGCATATAGGGGCACGGTGGCGTAGTGGTTAGCACGTTCGCCTCACACCGCCAGGGTCCGGGTTCGATTCCCGTCTCGGTCATGTGTGTGTGGAGTTTGCATGTTCTCCCCGTGCCTCGGGGGGTTTTTTTCTCCGGGTTCTCCGGTTTCCCCCGGTCCAAAAAACATGCATGATAGGTTGATTGGCACCTTGGAAAATTGTCCCTAGTGTGTGTGTGTGTGTGTGTGTGTGTGTGTGTGTGTGTGTGTGTGTGTGTGTGTGTGTGTGTGTGTGTGTGTGTGTGTGTGTGTGTGTGTGTGTGTGGTTGTGTTGGTGGTGTTCTTATGGGTGTTGGTATTCCATCCAGGGTGTATCCTGCATTAATGCCCATAGACGCCTGAGATAGACACAGACTCCCCATGACCCGATGGAAGATCGGATAAAGCGCTAGAAGATGAATGAATGAATGAATATATATATATATATATATATATATATATATATAATGTTCAGAGTTTCTTTTTTCAATCTTACTAATCCGGATTAAACATTTTTAAGATTTTATGTACACTGTTGTTTTCACCCTTCACTAGAACTCATTCAGATTTTTGTCCCCACAGCTAATGCAATTCAAACGGAATAAAGGAAAGATTTGTACAATTATACTGTTTATTTATTTTTGACTCCAGAATGAACTTCCCTAATACACGTTTATTTTAACACACGGTGCTGAACAAATTTCACATTCCAAAACGATGCAATATTACCCTATTCTACATGAATCACACTCAGGCATTTAAGGAGTGCAGTAATAAATAACCAGGAAGAAACCCCCCCCCCTCCTCAGATCCTACGAGTAGTGTAAAAGTGTGTGTGTGTGTCGGTGTGTATTTAATCCCCAGGCTTTGAGGTGCATCATCTACTTTTTCAGTATAAAGAACCTCAGAAACGAACTTCATATCGAACTTCAGTCTTAATGGTGCTGTGAATATAAATCACGCTTCATGTCTTAGTTTGCATCTTCCCCCGACTTTCTGCTAAATAAAAGAGTTCATTTAAGATTATTTCAGTGTTATTTATTTATTTTGCAGGACAGGAACGGGTTGGTATTTTGGCGTGTGTGCGTGTGTGTGTGTGTGTGTGTGTGTGTGTGTGTGTGTGTGTGTGTGTGTGTGTGTGTGTGTTCAGGCTTGCACGAAGCGAATTGCGTTAGGAAGGACGTTTGAAATATTGATGCGCCGCGTCGGGGGTGTGGGGGGGGTGTGGTGTGTGTGGGGGGGGAGGAGTCGGGGGTCTATAAATAGCAAACCTGCCGAGATAATGTCTCCAACAATCAGCGAAAGGTGTAATGAGTCACTTTCCGGCCCGGTGAAAGAGATGATGAACCGCAGTTCACGGATTAATACTGAGGGATTGAACACACACACACACACACACACACACTGGTATCGCTACGGATATTAAGGATCTGTGCTTGCTGGTCAAATAGAATGATGCAATTCCTTTTTTTTTTTCTGTTTCAGTGTAGAGGAAATGTGAAGACATTAAACAATATGTCTAAATAGTTATTTCATGCGATATATATATATATATATATATATATATATATATATATATATGTATATATATATATATATATATATATATATATATATATATATATATATATATATAAACCTTTATATTTTATATTTTTTACTGATGAGCGCTCGGCGTCCTGCCTTTAGCCCGAATACGGCTTTAATCACCATAACGATCTTGTTGGCTGAAAACGCGCGTTGTGTTGTTTAGAAAAACATGAACATTTGAACCTCTGTGACATGCCATGGGAAGAAAGAAACGGCTGGAAAGATGAATTTTAACCCCCTTCGGTTTCTTCGCGCTCGAGCGTTTTATGTAACAAGTGCTGTCTGCGTTCGTTACTGCGGGAGATTAACCACAGCGGCCGTCAGCGGGGAATGTTCACTGCTGTTTATAGAGTACACACGAGCCCAGAATTCACCACTGCTTTTGTTTGTACATGATTGCCATTCCGTAAAAAAAACGTTAACCGGTGGATTAAAACAATGCGCACCCCCCACCCGGCCCACACGAAGGTCACGGGTCGTGTGTGTTAGGCCCGCTTTTTTATTATTATTAATATTATTATTATTCATTCACAAGTTTCAAACATCTTTTGATAAATATCCAATATTTTCTAAAATTTCCCTTTTCAGAAACGGTGCCGAAAAAAAAAAGTCGGATGCCAAAACAAATACTAAAAACAAATGTGTGTGTGTGTGTGTGTGTGTGTGTGTGTGTGTGTGTGTGTGTGTGTGTGTGTGTGTGTGTGTGTGTGTGGATATATATATATATATATATATATATATATATATATATATATATATATATATATATATATATATATAGATCTATATATATATATATAGTGGTAGCATACATATAGTGGGTGCACAGGGGTAAGGTGTTGGACTTTGGACCGGAAGATATATATATATATATATATAATTCCGATTCTGCTTTTCATTGAACCTCAGACATCTGGTGTCCACGAGAAACGGGAATCGGCGGCGTCGAACGTAACGAGCAGATGTGCCGAGCTGAAGGTCACGCACGCAAAGTAGTCAAAGAGAAAGTGCAGAAAACTGCCAGTCATTTCCAGTAGACTTTGTGCTGACGTGGAATTTCCAGGCGCTCTTTAAAACCCTGCCTTAGGAAAATTGTCAAATTCAAGCTGTGTGGATTTTCGCACTTAAATCCGCTGCTATTAAAACCGGTTTTGTTCGAGTTACATCATTTTTTTTTTCTTCCCCCTGCGTTTTAAGGCTAATGGGTCACGGTTTGAAATCGCAAAAAGCTTTGCTATTAATCTTTCCACACTAGAACAGTAGTTCTTTCTTTTCATCCCGAGGGAATAATCCAGGACTAGAGCAGAGGAACGTCGTAATGGGAAAATAATCACTCGGACGTGCCGGAAGAATCCCCCTTATTAGGCTTCTACAGCTATACATTTACACCGTGTTTTATTCCTCTTTTACCGCAAGAATTCTACATATCGCTTAATAAACGTTCGATCATATTTTCCATGCTTCGTAAAAAACACTTTATTTTTGTTCTGTTACAGAACATTCACAAGGCAGACGAGTTCCTCTTCTCTGTTGTAGCCGCAATCTTATCTCTCTCTCTCTTTCTTTCTTTCTCTCTTTTTTTTTTGTCTTCTTGAAAGAATGCAGCTTGTCTTGTTGCCAAGGAACCAGAAAGTATAAATTCCTCTAGCTTGAAGATTTTTCCGATACTCTTTTAACCCGAGTGATTTTTCTTTCTCTCCCCACCAGAAATGTTCAATAAATGTAGAAATTGATCATTTAACAATTTTTAATGATTTCCAAAAAAAAAAAAAAAATCCCTGTGCGTTCGACAATATTTCACAATTCAGCTCGTTATTAATATCGCATGTGTAAATATTTAAGCCTCGTAATAAAGCGTGCACGTTTAAACACCAAAACAAACCGAGACGCTTCACTTCTTCAGTGGAAGCAGTGCCAGATTTGTGCTCCTGGTTTTAGTACCATGTTATCCTTCTGTATGACCTGATCTTTCAGTGACGTGCCACGGGACGTTTCCCTGTTTTGGTTACGAGGAGAACGATGAATGTAATCGTACAATCCCGTAGCCCGGAACATTCTTCCAGGAATTTCAGGAATCTTAGCTGGATTTTAGTCTCCGTGGTCAAGCTGAAATACTGATGAGCAATAACACTGTGACTAACACAAGGTAAATATGGGAAATTTATGATAACAGTTCAAACTCGGAGCAGAGTTTTGATTATATCTGGGTGTTTTTTTGCGATTCACTGACTTTGGCAGCGTTTTGGCATTTTTTTTTTTTTTTTTTTTTTTTTTTTTTTTTAATTTTAATCGTTTGTTGCTTTACATTCATTCATTCATTCATTCATTCATTCATCTTCTAGCGCTTTATCCGATCTTCCCTTTTCGGGTCACGGGGAGTCTGTGTCTATCTCAGGCGTCTATGGGCATTAAGGCAGGATACACCCTGGATGGAATGCCAACCCATCGCAGGACACACACACACACACACACACACATACATTCATACACACGGGACAATTTTTCCAAGGTGCCAATCAACCTACCGTGCATGTTTTTGGACCGGGGGAGGAAACCGGAGAACCCGGAGAAAAACCCCCTGAGACACGGGGAGAACATGCACAAACTCCACACACACATGGCCGAGACGGGAATCGAACCCGGATCCTGGCGGTGTGAGGCGACAAATGTGCTAACCACTAAACCACTGTATCCCTCTGTTTGTTTGTTGCTTTACATCCATTATTATTTCATTGTGCATTACACCATACATTTAATCAGATTAGTTTTTTAGACAAAATTATATTTTGGATACAGAGGGGAAAATGCATTCGCTATTTTTATATATCATGTTTATCCCGCAGCGCCACACACACACACACACACACACACACACCTCCCCATTCAACAGCATGCTTTTGTTTGGAATAAATTAGTCATGCTGTAAACTTTAGATAAATATTACGGCGGGGATTTGTCTTGTTGAACCGCTTCCATACGACTGATGAAACCCCGCCCCCTTTTGGAAATGCGCTCTTCGGATTGGTCGAATGAATCGTTAATGCCGATTATAATTTATTTATTATTATTTTATGCATTCCACTGCATCTACAGTATAAATGTGTTTTTGTGACTTTACAATGTAATGTAATGCTTCGATTTACTTATTTATTTATTTATTTATTATTAGTTTTGTCATTATTGTTACAGCTTTGTACTATTTGCACGTTACGTGTAGCTTTTAACTTTTTAACCTCGTACAGATTTACTATTTCTTTGCTGTTCTGTTCCATATGCGGAACGTTTCCGCAGCACGCGTTTAGGAAACGCCAAGATCACATCGATCACGATCCCGAGTCACGATCTGCTCCCATTTTAACCTCCAGCTCCGTCACATTCGCTGCTTTATCTTTGGATATTCGAGCAACACGTGGTCTTTATTTTCCCCGCTGATTGATGTTGTCCTTTTCTTTTTAAGACGTGCTCAATGATTATTAATTTGTGTTCGGATCTGAACAGAGTTGATTAGTTTATTGAGGCATTATGGAAAGCTCGCTAAATCCATATGTCATTCCGAATGAATCACAGAACTTTTATTAACAACACTCGTCTTTCTCAATGTCGTTCTCAGGGAAACAGCACAGCAGCGAGTTTTCCCGTCTAATTGCTCAGGTCAGGGGACGTTTGGAGAATTCCAGGAGGACACAAATCAAGCAGGAAGGCGGGAAAGCGTCGGCCGAGGCGTCGTGTCGCGGCGGTAAGGACACCATCAAAACACCGAGTGGATCCGCAACAAAAGTGCTTATTTTGTTTTGCTTGTTAAATAAATTAGAGTGTAGTTTAATTCCACACTCAAGTGGTTACAGGAATCCCACTTCCACATCTTCATTAAACACACAGGAATGTGTTTATATTTGTGTTTGTATTACCGGCATTAAAGAACAAAGCATTCATCTCGGAATAACACAGACATTTCTCTGTCGTTTAATCTGAATAGTCACACACACACACACACACACACACACACACACACACACACACACACACACACACACACACACATATTTACATTTACATTTGTGGTATTTGGCAGACGCCCTTATCCAGAGCGACTTACAACTGAGCAATTGAGGATTAAGGGCCTTGCTCAAGGGCCCCACTAGTGGTAGCTTGGCGATTGTGGGGTTTGAACCTGCAATCTTCTGGTCCAGAGGCCAACACCTTAGCCGCCACCACACACACACACTCACACACACTCTCTCACACTCGCAGTCTCACACACACTCTCACACCCACTCTCTCACACACTCTCACACTCACTCTCTCACACTCGCACTCTCACACTCACTCTCACACTCGCACTCTCACACTCACTCTCACACCCACACTCTCACACTCGCTGTCACACACTCGCTCTCACACTCGCTGTCACACACTCGCTCTCACACTCGCTGTCACACACTCGCTCTCACACTCGCTGTCACACACTCGCACTCTCACACTCACTCTCACTCTCACACTCTCACACACTCTCTCACACTCTCACTCTCACTCACTCTCACACACACTCTCACACTCGCTCTCACACACTCGCTCTCACACTCACTGTCTCACACTCACTCTCACACTCACACACTCACACACACACTCACACACACACTCACACACACACACTCTCACACACACTCACACACTCTCACACACTCTCACACTCGCACTCTCACACTCACACTCTCACACACTCTCACACTCACTCTCTCACACACTCTCTCACACACTCTCACACACTCTCACTCACACTCTCACACACTCTCAACACTCACACACACTCTCACACTCACACTCTCACACACACACTCTCACACACTCTCACACACTCTCACACACTCTCTCACACACTCACACACACTCTCACAAACTCTCATACCCACTCTCTCACACACTCACACTCACTCTCTCATACTCACTCTCTCACACTCACACACTCACACTCTCACACACACACTCTCACACCCACTCTCTCACACACTCTCTCACACTCACACACACTCTCACACACTCTCATACACACTCTCATACACACTCTCTCACACACTCACACTCACTCTCTCACACTCACTCTCACACTCTCACTCTCACACTCACTCTCACACCCACACTCTCACACTCGCTGTCACACACTCGCTCTCACACTCGCTGTCACACACTCGCTCTCACACTCACTGCTCACACTCACTCTCACAGCCCACACTCACACACTCGCTCTCACACTCACTGTCTCACACTCACTCTCACACCCACACTCTCACACACACACTCTCACACTCTCTCGTCACACGCGCGACACTCTCTCACACACTAGCTCTCACACTCACTGCTCTCACACTCACACGCACACGTCTCTGAACCACCACTCTCACACCAAGCGTCTCCCACACACTCTCACACTGCACTCACTCTCCACTGTCTCACACTCACTCTCTCACACTCACACTCTCACACTCACTCTCTCACACTCACACTCTCACACTCTCACACCCACACTCTCACACCCACACTCTCACCCCGACTCACTGACTCACACACACTCTCACACACACTCTCACACACACTCACACCCTCACACTTTCACACACACTTCATTATTCTGTACGATCCCATTTCTTACATTGTGTATCGCTGGACCTTTTTGTCATTTAGGGGATGACGCAACCCGACCCACAGCCGCTCTGACGCGAGACGCTGCCAACAGCGAGACGACTTCTATTATAGACCTCGAGTCGAGGTCACCGAGTCCTACGATCAGCGAAGCGTCTGTCAGCAGGTAAATGCACGTTTCGTACCTTTTATTTTGGCACGGACCCTCTAAAGTATAAGTACAGTATAAAACAAGCCTTCAAATGAGACTCAGGTTCAGCGTGTCTACAAGAACACATGGGTGGAAACAGCAGGATTCCTTTCTTAGAAAGTATTTCTTGGCCCTTTTTCCCCCGTTTTTATTTTTTTGGTAAGAAAAGAATTGAAATGGAACGCGGTCAGTTTAATCTTTCTACAGAGTCTCATGCTAAAACAAACAGGCTGTAACTGACACGGCATTATTTTTCTCATTTTTATTTTATTTCTTCACGTTAAAAACGGGATGTGTACGTCACTAACGTACGGACTGCGTGTAAAGCTGGCGTATGTTGGTGTCATGGTTCCTGATGGAAGGGGATCGTGGGAGAGGATCAGCACATGCTTGTTTATTGCCGGAGCGACTCTGTGTCCTTTTGTTTATTTGCTTTATTTGTTTGTGTTGCCTTGAGCTTTGGCCAGTAGCAGCGTCTGCATCATTTAAATCAGGGATCACCAACCTTTTTGTAACTGAGAGCTACTACATGGACACCGAGTCATATAAAGGGCTACCAGTTTGAAATACTCCTCTGAAATAACAAATTTACCTTTAGTTATATATTATTATTATTATTATTATTATTAATGATACTCATTTATCTATGTAAATACACTTGACAGTGACTATCAACAACGAATTAACTACATTTTACATTATAGACGCATCTCACTGATGAGTTGTGCACTTTTTATAGCAAGCCTGAGAGCTACTCATGTGCTCCTTGGGGGCTACCTGGTGCCCACGGGCACCACGTTGGTGACCCCTGATTTAAATCTCCAGTCCAACAGATTGATTGGTTTTAGTACGTGGGCTGTTATTTCCTGGTGTGAAACCCTTAGAGGAGATCATCCACCACGGGTCACATGCATGTCGGATTAATCAAAATATCAAAATAATAATAATAATAATAATAATTGGGGGGGGTAGCTCAGTGGTTAAGGTGCTGGGTTACTGATCGGAAGGTCGGGGGTTCGAGCCCCAGTATCGCTCAGGTATCCTTAAACCAACCTTTAACCCTCTGTGCTCCAGGGGGCGCTGCATCCCACAGCTTCCATAAAAAAACAACAAACAAACAACAACAAAAAAACAACCTGTAATATGCAAAGAGTTTATAAAAATATGTAGAATAAATTATACAATTATAGGCTGCTTATGGTTTACACACTTTTACTATATCCTTATATGGGCATGACATCATTTCAAGCCATTTTCGTAGTAAACACACTATTTATTCCTTCGTCTCTAGCAGAAGGTTAAAGCTCTTTGCCAGAAGATATGATGGCATCTCCTCTTCAGGTCACAGGGGGGAGTTCTGTAAGATCATTATAGGTCATTTCATAAACTCTCCGTTAGGTGGAGGTCTGGACTGAGATGACTTTTCTTACGGCTGACCCAGAGGTTGTCCTGTAGAGGTGTGCTTTGGGGGTTTTTTTGTCTTTAATATTGGAAGACTTGATAGCATCTTGATATTTGAAACTAGTCTTTATCCCTTCGATCTTGACTAAAGGCATCATTTACAGCTGGAGAGAATGAGTTCCCCTTTAAGCACAGTGTTGCAATGTTGACTTTGCACCAAAATATCAGGTCATTCGTGAGTCGAGAGAACGAGCAGCTCATGTACTCACATACCCAATCACCTGCAGACGTGTGTATGGCACATGGGGGGGGGGTTTGCACATGTATTCAGGAAAGGGGCACGGTGGTTTAGTGTTTAGCACTTTCGCCTCACACCGCCAGGGTCCGGGTTCGATTCCCGTCTCGGCCATGTGTGTGTGGAGTTTGTGCATGTTCTCCCCGTGACTCAGGGGGTTTTTCTCCGGGTTCTCCGGTTTCCTCCCCCAGTCCAAAAACATGCACCGTAGGTTGATTGGCACCTTGGAAAGTTGTCCCTAGTGTATGAATGTGTGTGTGTGTGTGTGTGTGTGTGTGATGGGTTGGTATTCCATCCAGGGTGTATCCTGCCTTAATGCCCATAGACGCCTGAGATAGACACAGACTCCCCGTGACCCGAGGGAAGATCGGATAAAGCGCTAGAAGATGAAGATGAAGATGAATGAATGAATGAATGTATTCATGAGCATTATTGATGTTATTGCATCTAGACAATAAAATAGAAATGTATGGGATATTTACACTGATATTGATAGTGATATTACTGATATTGCACTGATATTGATAAAATATATATATATATATATATATATATATATATATATATATATATATATATATATATATATATATATATATATATATATATATCTCACACACACATACAGTACTAGAGTTGCAAAATTCCAGAAATTTCTGTGGGATTTAACAGGAATACACAGTAATGAATGGGAAAAACTGTGAATTTACAAAAATGCACATTATCCCAAAAATTAGCAGGATAATTCTTGGTTAAAGCGACCAGATTTAATGCATTTTCACATTTCTACGCTGCACATTTGTCCATGACGTGAGTGAAGCCACGCCCCCTACAGTAAGTACGTACGTTTCTCCCATAACAAAGCACTGCATCACTTCTTAAACACAAAATAATGCCCATCTTGCTGATTTATTCACGTCAATTACTTACATATTACACATGTATTTATAAAACGTTCCTTTCTCCATACTTGGAATTATTTCCCATACGTTTGTTTCCGATTTGGAATATTCCACAGTCTGCAAATATCCAATATTGGAGTCGTGTAGCACAAACAGCCTTCCTGTGCACTTATTTGCCCTTCATTGCCCGTGGTATCAGGCATTTGATTGATTTTTTATGCCTTTAGGGCAGTGGTGGCTCACTGTTTAAAGCCCTGGGCTACTGATCAGAAGGTTGTGTGTTCAAGCCCCAGTGCAACCAAGTGTTCAGTGTTGAGCCCTTAAGCAAGACACACAAATCCTTTAAAAAAAAAAAAGAAAGAAGTGATAAATCAGACAGATAACGTACACAACCTGCTTCAGATTGCTGTTATTAAGTTAGTTTGAGGTTATTAACTATTACACTATAACTATATTTTTCTACATGTTTTTTTTGGGGGGGGCGAATCTACGGCTGAACTACATGGACATGCTCGGATTACACTTTGCCCCGGGGAATATTATCATTATTGAATTTAGTTATTTGTTTTATTTACATTTTTATTTGTTTAAGGAATGACATTTCGGCTGTAAGCGTAGGAATTGTGCATTGGTTTCAGTTGTAATAATACCACTGCCATTGGTATCCTGACAACCCAATCTGCCACGGTTCCAGTTCTCTTGACCTGCTGTGTATTTTTGCTGTGTATTTTTCGCTCCCTCGGCTTCGCAGAATTTGTAGGTTGAAGGTGAAAGGAAAGTGAACGTATTATACGCCATGTTTTAATTATTTCATAGCATTTACTATTTCAAGGTTCTAAGCTTTGAAACCCCTTTAATGGTGGAACGATTAAAGGTCGCACATTTAACGCCGATGTGCCTTTTTCGGTCGATGTTGCGCCGCTGCGAAGTCTTAAAATACCTCTTAACGACCTTTTAATAAGGAGAGTGTGTCATAGCTGTCATGACTGACTGGTTCACCATCGTGGGCACGCACGTACACGGCAGACGTAACGATCCACGGAAAGATAATTGGGAGCTTGTTGTCGCAGTCAGAGCTGATGTGACACTTTAGAAACTGTTTAGCAAAATGTAGCATTGAAAGCGAGCCTGTATTGTTCGCTCTACTCTGCATTCCTGTCCTCGTCCTTTTTCAGAGTAAAGGGATAAGATTCACCCTCCCTCACTCCTTTCTATGCAGTGTATTGGTTCCTATATCTCTGCCTGCACTGAATATTAACAGCGTTTCAATTGCATGCTCTAGAACTCGTTCAGGTGTGGGAACAATCGGATTAATTATCTTTCTAGCTTTCAGTGCGCCGTCAATTGCCGCGCCGATAAGCCACTGAAGTGTGAGAGAGAGAGAGAGAGGGAAAAAAGAGGGTGAAGTGTATTGCCTTAAAGTGTCAGTCACGTTCACACTCCTCTCGTTTAGCAGTAATTAACATCTCATTTAAATAACTGTAGCACCTCAAAATAATCCCATCAGTATTGGGATGTAATGTTGTCGCATCATCGGGATTTGATCGTGCACTCTTTAGATACAGCGAATGCCTTTCTATTGTGCCACCCACAAACCCAGGACTTATCCCCCTCCCTCTCTCCCTCCCTTCCTCTCTCTCTCCCTCCCTCGCTCCGTCTCTCTGTCTCTCTCTCTTGAAGTGCGTGTTCAGGCGACACACTGATGGATTTGATCTAGCATGGATTATCAGGTTTTGTCAGCTCGAGTGCACACCGCCATTAAAGTGAAACGGGAGCTCAGTCATGCCGAGAAATTGACACGCTTATTTCCGTGATGGTACTTTTCTCTTCTGCACAAATGCCATGTTTACAATGCGTCGTGGATTAAGAACAACTGGAAACATTTGATCGTCAGAATCTGTCCAGAGTAGATATTACACACCAAACCATTTCATCTCATAGAAAAACAAATACCAATAATATCAATAATTCTAATAATGCCAATAATATCAATAATATCAATAATATCAATAATGCCAATAATATCAATAATATCAATATCAATAATATCAATAATGCCAATAATTCCAAAAATGCCATTAATTCCAAAAATGCCAATAATACTAATAATGCCAATAATATCAATAATGCCAATAATATTAATAATTCCAATAATGCCAATAATATCAATAATTCCAATAATGCCAATAATACTAATAATGCCAATAATATCAATAATTCCAATAATGCACATAATTCCAAAAATGCCAATAATATCAATAATGCCAATAATTTCAATAATATCAATAATTCCAGTAATGCCAATAATTCTAATAATGCCAATAATTCCAAAAATGCCAATAATACTAATAATGCCAATAATTCCAATAATTCCAATAATATCAATAATGCCAATAATTTCAAAAATGCTTCTCAAACTGGCATAAAACTACATACAGACGCTCCCCAGCTTTACGAATAAACACTTAACGAGCATAATCTGTAATCCAGCGCATTTATCGCTTATATCTTACGAACATCGTTAGGAGACCTGCGTAATCAATATCCAACGTCGGTATTTTTATGCTACGAACGAACTTTTGGAGAGTAACTCTTTCGTAAGGTGATGAATGACTGTATTAGATAATAAATGATATTAAAAGCGCGGTTAAATAGCCTTTAAATGGTTTATTATGTTTTTCATTGATCTTCCAACGGCAAAGAGTAAATGTCTTATAATCTTCCTTTAATCATCACCACGTTTCACTGCACATGTACATTTTTGTTTAATCTCTCTTTTTATGCTGAATGGTTGATTTTATTCCGTTAAAAATAACATCCTGGGCGATTTCTGGCTCACGTGGCAGCATCCAATATAATCATACTGATATTTATTTATTTATTTATTTATTTATTTATTTATTTATTTATTTCTGAAACCGTGACCTGCGGCGCGGCGGTTAATATCAGTAAACCTCGGGAACACGGTCCCTCTCGCCGTGGGAATTATCGATCTGTTTATACCACTTAACTACTTTAGGGAAAGTCTTTGCATAATTGATCAAAGTCGTCCAGTCAGGATGGATTGCTCCCCTTTTGGGATCGTCTGTATCCTACATCGATGTGTGTTGTCGTGGAATGTGTTCCGTTACTCTTAATTTGTCTTGTTTTTGTTGGATCCGGGCGACACGTCGTATAAAATTAATCTCCGATTGTTTTAGACAAAATGTGATTTGGGATTTGGGGGATGGGGCGGGTGTAGTTGTGGAGGCGGAGGGTAGTTTGGAGGGGTGCGTGTAGTTGAGGAGAGGTGGGTGTAGTTGAGGGTGGTATAGTCAGGGGGGGTTGTGGTTGGGAAGGAAGGTGTAGTTGGGGTGGGGTTGTGTAGTTGGGGTAGGGGGGTGTAGTTGAGGAGAGGTGGGTGTAGTTGAGGGTGGTATAGTCGGGGGGGTTGTGGTTAGGAAGGGAGGTGTAGTTGGGACTGAGTTGGTGTAGTTGGGGTAGGGGGGGTGTATTTGAGGAGAGGTGTAGTTGAGGAGAGGTGGGTGTAGTTGAGGGTGGTGTGTAGTCGGGGGGGGGGGGGGGGTTGGGGAGGAAGGTGTAGTTGAGGTGGGGTTGTGTAGTTGGGGTAGGGGGGTTGTATGTATTTGACGGTGGTGTAGTTGAGGAGAGGTGGGTGTCAGTGTAGTTGAGCGTGGTGTAGTCAGGGGGGTTGTGGTAGGGAAGGGAGGTGTAGTTGGGACTGGGTTGGTGTAGTTGGGGTGGGGGGTGTGTTATTTGAGGAGAGGTGGGTGTAATTGAGAGTGGTATAGTCAGGGGGGGTTGGGGAGGGAAGGTGTAGTAGTTGAGGTTGGTGGTAGTGGGGGTGTATTTGAGGGTGTGTAGTTGAGGAGAGGTGGGTGTGTAGTTGAGGGTGGTATAGTCGGTGGGGGTTGTGGTTGTGAAGGGAGTGTAGTTGGGGGGGGTGTGGGAGTTGGTAGGGGGGGGGGGTGTTGGGGTAGGGGGGGGGGGTTGTGATTGGGTAGGGGTGTAGTTGTGGGTAGGGGGGGGTGGGGGGGTGTGTTGGGGTGGGGTTGTGTAATTGGAGTAGGGGGGGTGTAGTTGGGGTAGGGGGTGTAGTTGGGGTGGGGGGTGTAGTTTGGGTAGGGGGGGGGGTTAGGGGGTAGGGGGGTTGGAGTGTGGGGTAGTTTTGGGGTGGGGGGGTGGGTGTGTAATTAGGGGGGTAGGGGGGGTGTAGTTGGGGTAGGGGGGTGTAGTTGGGGTGGGGTTGTGTAATTGGAGTAGGGGGGGGGTGGGGTGTAGTTGGGGTAGGGGGGGTTGGGTGGGGGTGTTGTAATTTGTAGGGGGGTGTAGTTGGGGTAGGTAGTTGTTGTTTTGTAGTTGGGGTAGGGGGTGGGGTTGTTGTAATTGGATTCGGGGGGGTTGTTGGGGGTAGGGGGTGTAGTTGGGGTGGGGTTTGTTTGTGTACGTGGTGGGGTTGGGGTAGTTAGTTGGGGTAGGGGGGTTGTGTGGGGTGGGGTTTGTGTAATTGGAGTAGGGGGGGTGTAGTTGGGGTAGGGGGGTGTTTGTAGTTGGGGTTAGGGGGGTGGTAGGGGGTGGGGTGTAATTGGAGTAGGGGGGGGTGTTGGGTAGGGGGGTGCTTGGAGTTATGGGGTGGGGTTGTGTAATTGGAGTAGGGGGGGTGTAGTTGGGGTAGGGGGGTGTAGTTGGGGTGGGGTTGGTGTTTGTAGTTGGGGTGGGGTTTGGTGTAAATTGGAGTAGGTAGGGGGGGGGTTGTTTGTAGGGGGTTGTAGGGGGGGGTAGTTGTGTTTGTAGTTGGGGTGGGGTGTTGTGTAATTGGAGTAGGGGGGGTGTGTAGTTGGGTAGGGGGTAGGGGTGGTGTGGGTAGTTGGGTAGGGGGGGGGGTGTGTTGGGTAGGGGTTAGGGGTGGTGTAGTGTGTTAGTGGGGTGGGGTTGTGTAATTGGAGTAGGGGGGGTGTAGTTGGGGTAGGGGGGTGTAGTTGTGTTGTGGTGGGGTTGTGTAATTGGAGTAGGGGGGGTGTAGTTGGGGTAGGGGGGTGTAGTTGGGGTGGGTTGGGTAATGGAGTAGGGGGGGTGTAGTTGGGGTAGGGGGGTGTAGTTGGGGTGGGGTTGTGTAATTGGAGTGGGGGGGGGAGTTTAGTAGGGGGGGGTGGGTGTAGTTGGGGTGGGGTGGGTAAATGGAGTAGGGGGGGGGTGTTAGTGGGGTAGGGGGGTGTGTAGTGGGGTAGGGGGTGGGGTAGGGGGGTGTAGTGGGGTGGGGTGTGTAATGGATTAGGGGGGGTTGTTAGTTGGGGGTAGGGGGGTGTAGTGGGGTGGGGTGTGTAATTGGAGTAGGGGGGGGTGTAGTATAGTTGGGTGGTAGGGGGGTGGGGGGTTGTTTGTTGGGGTGTAGTTGGGGTGGGTTGTGTAATTGGAGTAGGGTGGGGTGTAGTGGGTGTAGTTGGGGAGGGGGGCGTAGTTGGGGTGGGGTTGTGTAATTGGAGTAGGGGGGGTGTAGTTGTAGTTTGGGGTGGGGGGTAATGGGAGTGGGTAGGGGGGGTGTAGTTGGGGTAGGGGGGTGTAGTTGGGGTGGGGGGGTGGGGTTGTGTAATTGGAGTAGGGGGGGTGTAGTTGGGGTAGGGGGGTGTAGTTTTGTAGTTGGGGTGGGGTTGTGTAATTGAGGTAGGGGGGGTGTAGTAGTTGGGGTAGGGGGTTGTGTAGTTGGTGTGTTGTGGTTGGGGTGGGTTGTGTAATTGAGTAGGGGGGGTGTGTGAGTTGGGGGTAGGGGGGTGTAGTTGGGGTGGGGTGTGTAATGGAGTAGGGGGGGTGTAGGGGGGTTTAGTTGGGGTGGGGTTGTGTAATTGGAGTAGGGGGGGTGTAGTTGGGGTAGGGGGGTGTAGTTGGGGTGGGGTGTGTAATGTGGAGTAGGGGGGGTTTTGTCTAGTTGGAGGGGGGGTAGGGGGGTGTAGTGTGTATTTGTGTAGGGTGGTAGGGGGGTTGTAGTTGGGGTGGGGTTGTGTAAGGGAGTAGGGGGGGTGTTGGTAGTTGGGGTAGGGGGGTGTAGTGTGTAGTTGGGGTGGGGTTGTGTAATTGGAAGGGGGTAGGGGGGGTGTGTTGGGGTAGGGGGGGGTTGGGGTAGGGGGGTTTAGTGGGGTGGGGTTGTGTAATTGGAGTAGGGGGGGTGTAGTTGGGGTAGGGGGGTGTAGTGGGTGTAGTGGGGTGGGGTTGTGTAATTGGAGTAGGGGGGGTGTAGTTGGGGTAGGGGGGTTGTAGTGGGGTGGGGTTGTGTAATTGGAGTAGGGGGGGTGTAGTTGGGGTAGGGGGGTGTAGTTGGGTGGGGTTGTGTAATTGGAGTAGGGGGGGTGTAGTTGGGGTAGGGGGGTGTAGTTGGGGTAGGGGGGTGTAGTTGGGTTAGGGGGAGGTTTGTAGTTGGGGTGGGGGTGTAATGGAGTAGGGGGGGGGTGGGTAGTGGGGTTAGGGGGTTTTGTAGTTGGGGTGGGGTGGGGTTGTGTAATTGGAGTAGGGGGGGTGTAGTTGGGGTAGGGGGGTGTAGTTGGGGTGGGGGGGTGTGTAATGGAGTAGGGGGGTTGGAATTTCTGTTTGTAGTTGGGGTAGGGGGGTGTTGTAGTGTGTGTGTTGGGGAGGGGGGTGTGTTGGGGGGTGTAGTTGGTGGGGTTGTGTAATTGGAGTAGGGGGGGTGTAGTTGGGGTAGGGGGGTGTAGTTGGGGTGGGGTTGTGTAATTGGAGTAGGGGGGGTGTAGGGTTAGGTTGTAGTTGGTTGTAGTTGGGTGGGTTGGTTGTATGTAGTGGGGGGTTGGGGGGTGGGTGTGGGGGTAGGGGGTGTAGTTGGGGGGGGGTTTGGTAATTGGATGTAGGGGGTGTGTAGTTGGGGTAGGGGGGTTGTGGGGTGGGGGGTTTGTAGTTGGTGTTTGGTGGGGTTTGTGTAATTGGAGTAGGGGGGGTGTAGTTGGGGTAGGGGGGTGTAGTTGGGGTGGGTTGTTAATTGGAGTAGGGGGGGTTGTTGTTAGTTGGGGTGGGTTGTGTAATTGGAGTAGGGGGGGTGTAGTTGGTTGGTAGGGGGGTGTAGTTGTTGGGGTAGTTGTGTTGGTGTAGTTGGGGGGTGGGGTTGTGTAATTGGAGTAGGGGGGGTGTAGTTGGGGTAGGGGGGGTGTAGTTGGGGTGTAGTTGGTAGGGGGTGGGGTGGGGGGGGTTGTGTGGTAGGGTTTGTAGTGGTTGGGGGGGTTGTAATTGGAAGAGTAGGGGGGGTGTTGTTTAGGGGGGGTTGTAGGGGGTGTAGTGGGGTGGGGGGTTGTTGAGGGGGGTTTGGGGGGGTGGTGTAGTGGGGTGGGGTTGTGTAATGGAGTAGTAGGGGGGGTGTTGTAAGTGGGGGGTAGGGGGGGTGTTGTTGGGGTGTAGGAGTTAGGGGGGGTAGGGGGGGGTTGTTGTAGTGTTG
>JACRUU010000016.1:7093720-7153720 GCA_030449085.1 Kryptopterus vitreolus
AAATACGGTAAATGTTTGTCAATAGGATTATTTGGAAATTGCCACCTTAATCCATACCGACGTAGCTGGGAATTACGTTATTTTTATACACAAAAAATGGAAGAAAAATAAACACTTGATGTGGAGTATAACAGTGTAAACGTGTATTATACAGATTATTGTTTTTTCTTATTATTGATAATTTTACTTATTTTATGTTGGAGAAAAAATAAAATTTATATATATATATATATATATATATATATTTTTTTTTTTTTTTTTAAATCATATTTATTAATATATTTATTTTTATAAATATATAATTTTTTTAAATGTATTATTACTACAATTATTATAATAAATGTATTTATTTATTACCGCTTATTAGAAATACAGGTAATTGAATCTCGAAATCTATCTGCACAGAGATTAATTAATGCTATAAATTTCATTTATATGAACTTTTAATGCATTTATTATACGTCATAAGAGATAATAAAATAATACATATATTTGTTATTAACTATTTATACTGTTTTTTTTTTTTTTTTAAGTTATATTCCTCATATTAACCTGTTCTGATCTCCATTTATTACAATCTCCGTATCGATATCATTTCAATTTTGTCAAAATAAAAATATAAAAAAATAAAAAATAATAAATTAGATGTGAACATTACTGCGCGTATGTTTGTTTGTATAAGGCAGCCAATGAGAGCGAGTTATACAACCAACCGTGGTGTGATATTGTTCAAACCTCTTTTTAGCTTCATCAGGTTTGTTTTGGTGGATGAATAGTATTGTTTTGTTCTTTCTTTCGCCACACATACACACACACACACACACACACACACACACACACACACACACACACACAGGGCCGCACCGGCATCGTCTCCATTTGATCTCGGGTTCATCACGGTGTGCATTTCCTTTGAGACGCACTTACGGGAGTGAATGATTTGGAAGTGTGTAATCTGTGTGCTGAACGTCGTCCTGCGTCGTGAACCGACTTGTGATTTGTGTTCACTTTCACTCCCTCGACCTTCCGCTGTCCCGATTTCACCTTTTCCCTCCTCCATGTTTATCTCCGACGTTCCCTCGTGACGGATTGACGGCGATTCTGTTCTGCATTCTATTCGTCCTATTTTCCCCAGAATGAAGATGTTTACAGGCGTTTACACTGCGGCGCGTTTCCCATGGGAATCCTCCAGTGCACTTTTAATTTCCTCTTTTCTCGCCTTTATTTTGATAATTCTCCGCGCTTGTTTTTATTCCTCTTAGCGAGTATTTAGTGTCCTGCTGCAGATCTGGATGTCACGGCATGTTCATTGTCCTTTGATGTGTGTGTGTGTGTGTGTGTGTGTGTGTGTGTGTGTGTTTGTCTGGATGACTGTGTGCTTTCTCTAAGGCATGAAGACGAATGTCTTCTACAGGAGACAATAAAGTCTAATCGAATGAATCGAGTGTGGACAATAAATATAAAGGTGTATGAGGGATGAAAAGTGCGGAACTTAAATGGGTCACAGATGCAGTGTGTCACTGATTAATGCAGTCTGGTGCTGCCAACTTCATCGCCCTGGTCGAGACCAGGCAAGTGTGTGTGTGTGTGTGTGTGTGTTTGTGTGTTTGTGTGTTTAGTAACTTCTAACATCTGAAAGTCATGTACGTTTGTAATTTTGTGTATATATACAGTGTTGGGGAGTAACGAGCTACATGTAACGGCGTTACGTAATTTAATTACAAAATAAAATTAATTATAAATAATTAATTATAATAATTATTAAAAAAATATATAATAATAAATTAACATTAATTCGTTATAGTTAATGATTAAAAAAAAACATGTAAATAAAATTTTCGAAAATGTTAAATTCGTTTCCGATATCTATACATTTTTTGACTCCGGATGTTATTTTCAACAAGCGCCACCTTGTGGACGAATGAGATGAATCAAATGTAATCAGTTACTTTTATAAAGTTACACTAATTATTACATTTAGAATCGGGTCATTTATAACATGTAATTTATTACATTTCCAAAATAACTTTCCCAACACTGTGTATATGTTTATATGGGGAGAAATCGAATGTGTTTGTATAAAATGTGTTTTTCCATTAAAAACTGCTTTCAATATTTGAAAGCAAAATACGATAAAAGTGTTTATTTACAGTGTGTTTGTTTTCCGAGTCTTTCTTGGAAACATCGACAACCAAATGACACTTTTAGTGACTCCATCTCTATAGGAAACCGAAGCCTTTTTCAATTTTCCTTCCCCCGCTTCAATTTTGCTCTGGTTGGCGTTTCATTACGGCGCTGGCGAGGCCGCCTCGCTCGCCGCCTCGCTCACTGCCTCGCTCACCGAGACCGACACACCTCCTCCGGCTGGGCAATTTCCTCGCGTTGTTTTGGCCTGGAAGTGGCTTTTGTTCTATTTGTGTGCTTTTCATTAATGCAACACACTATTGTAATCATCACATAACACAAACCTGGGAGTTAGGCCACGCCCCCTTTTCTTACCAACCACCCCACATTCAGAAGGTGATTGATTTCCGTGTGTGTGTGTGTGTGTGTGTGTGTGTGTGTGTGTGTGTGTGTGTGTCTTGTATTACTTGAAACATTACTTTTTTTTGTTTTTAAGACATTACACTGCAAAAAAAAACTTATTTTAGAGTTAAATTCCTATTTTAAGAATGTATTTATGCAAAAGCAGATTGAATAAGATTATTGTGATTGTTTTTTGTTTATTGTTATTGAAGGTTATTTAAAAGTTCATTTTAAAAGTTATTTTACCAGTAAACTGCGCGTACACTGTAATATGGCTTTTTGTTTGTTTGTTTGTTTTTTGCCCAAAAAGATCAAAATAATATAAAAATCACATTTCATATTAGACTATAAATCTTAAAGTAGGAAACATTGTTGTTGTTGTTGTTGTTCATTGTGGGGAAGTAAATATTCATTCCTAGGAATAAGTGACGAATGAAAAGTGAATTTTGAAAGGAACATTTTTTATATCAAGAATCTTAATATAGGATCCATTTTTATTTATTTATTTATAAATGTGTGTCAGTATGTCTGTCTGGGACGCGGGAAACGGTGGTGCAGGTTGGACCCTTGAATTTGTGTTTACGGTGTAAAAATGTTATAAAATGTCATAAACATTAAGCACAGTGACATTGTTTTCCCAGCTTGTTTATGGACGATGGCGTCAGAGCGCCGGGTCTCAGCCTTGCTACAGCGCCCCCTGTAGAGCACACAGAGGATTACCGGTCCTTGCTTTAAGGACCCAAGAGTGGCAGCTTGGCGATACGGAGACTCGAACCCCCGACCTTCCGATCAGTAATCCAGCGCCTTAAACCTACACCAGTCAAATGTATTATTATTATTATTATTATTATTATTATTAATAAACTTACAATAACTGTGTTGCTTTGCGACGGCGTCCATTGTTAAAAGCGTTTTTATTTACAAATAAAAATGATATTAAAGCTACTTTTAAGAATTCTTAGCGAATCCGTTTTGTTTACTCCGCCGGCTTTTTGATTGTAAAAGTGTTTGAAGAAGACCGTGTGTTTGCAGCGATAGAGCAGTGCATCGTGGGAAAACGGACGCTCCTCTTGAGCGCTTGAGCGGTGATTGATGAAAGTGCCAACCGCGAGCGCTCGTGTCTGCAGTCCATCGTCGACTACTTTCGCTCGCTCCGGCGGCTCCTTCATCATCCTCCGTCATCCTCCGTCTGCTGGAACTCTCAACCTTCTTAATATTGATTAGCGTTCCAACAACCAGCAAACGCTCGAAACACAATAATCAGACGCCGTCGTTCCGAACGCCTTCGCTTTGTGTTCCGCGACGCCGTCGGTGCGTCTGTGGTTGTACAGAGATCACGTCCGGCCTTTCCTCCACACAACACCCGCTCCAGCAAAAAGCCGTCCACTCCATTAGTGGGATGGGATTAAAGCGGATTAGATTCGGAAACGGAATTGCGGGTGAAATCTGGAGGAAGCGCTTTGATGATCAGCGGCGCGAACGCCAGGATGCACCGTCTGACTGTTCCTCAACACTGTCCAAATCCCAAATAAACCTCTTTGCTTTTGTGTTTTAGCTCCATTTCTGACGTCTTCAATTGAAGGCCGTAAAGACGCGACTCGTGTAAGTCTTTACTATTTCTTATCACTCTTTTATCGAATTATAACCAATAATAAATGAGTTAATAAATGCTAAAAGAAACGCATTGGAAATTCCATCCAGCGGATTTTACTCCTGTGTGTTTTGATGGAGCACATGTTAATGATCCTCCTGACATGTTTGCACTGTGAGTTTCACCATCGTATGTTAAGAATGATGCAGGTCTGGTTCACATCTGGTTTTTTTTCCTCCCTCCTGTATGATTAAGTGACTGCGTGTGTGATAAACGCAGAGCTTCGGACTGGTTCCGATTTCACACCATTTCATTTTCAACCTCGAAAACACGATGCTTTCTGTGAGAACTTTTTTTAAATGTCTTTATTCATTTATTTAAGGTTTTTTTTTTCACCTGCCATTTATCAACAGTTTATACATGCAAAACTTTACCTTTTTTTTAAATATACCAAGCATTTTGTTGTTGTTGTGGTTGTTGTTGTTGTTGTTTTTGGCGTGTGGGGGGGGGGGGGTGTATCATGTGCTGAATACATTTTCACTCTGATCCGGGACTTGTTTGAGCTGAATGACTTCATTCACATTGGTGTCAAACAATAAAGATCACATTCATATTAAAATGAGAAATCTGTCGATAAACAAACACCAGTAACTAAACTTAACTAGTTTGAATTGCATGAAAATGTGTTTTTCTTGGAAAACAAAGAATGTTGCAAAAAATATATATATATATATGTGTGTGTATGTTTGTGTGTGTGTGTGTGTGTGTGTGTGTATGTGTGTGTGTATATCTATATATATATATATATATATATATATATATATATATACACACCCACACCCACACAAACATACACACACAAAAAACTACTTACTCAAAAGCATAGGTAGTTTTCTCTCTCTCTCTCTCTCTCTCTATATATATATATATATATATATATATATTTTTTTTTTTTTTTTTTTTTTTGCAACATTTTTGTTTTTTCTTTGTTTTCCAAGAAAAACACATTTTTTATGCAATTCAAACAATTTGATCCGTTAACCAAACAATTAAGGTTCGTCAGATCATTTTTAAAGAATGAAACATTTTTGAAGACAATTTATTAATTATATGCAAATTCAGGTTAATGATTTTATACAGTAGTTGTATAATAATATTTTTTTTTAATTATTGATTGATCATTATTTCTAACTTTACTATCATATATATATATATATATATATATATATATATATATATATATATATATATATATATATATATATATATATTCTATATCATTCTGGCATCACCTGAGATGTAATTATTGCTGCAGGTTCTCATTTACGTAGCGAGGAAAGACGAGGAGGAAAATTCATCATTTTAAAATAGAAGGCAGATCTGAACCTCGTTAATGATTCAGGAGGAGAAAAATCTTTATAAAGCCAAAGAGTTTTGGTCTAAAAATTGTTCATTTTACAAAACCTAAATATAAAACCTGTTTTATTTTGATCACGTGTGATGTGTGTGCCTTCATGGTGTGTTTATGAAACGTTAATATAAGCGTTAGTGTCACCGAGCCTCGGCCGTGCTGTCAGGCGGGGAACAGTGGTGTGTGTGACGCGTCACGGGTGAGAAACCTTATCTTTAACTTAAAGCTTGTGTCATAAAAACCCTGAAATGTTGTGTGTGTGTGTGTGTGTGTGTGTGTGTGTGAGGAGCGTCATGATTCTTGTAATTGACCTCAGCCATAATCATATAAACACCTACTTTATTTTCTCCACCCATGCAGAAATGGTGTGTGTGTGTGTGTGTGTGTGCGTGTGTGTGTGTGTGCTTGTTCGTGTGTGTGTGTGTGTGTATGATGTAGAGTCCATTGATTTCACATGCGTGTGTGTATATACACATGCGTTTGCATTTACACACAGTCAGTGAACTTTACTCTAATCGATAGTGCAGATGTGTCGTCGTAAAGCTGTACATTTAATGTTTGCTAAACGTTTGATTTGCAGAAAGTTCATCCACTTAAAAATAAACAAGAATTTCACTTTTATTTACTGCTGCTTGTACAAATAAATAAATATAACAGTCTTATCCGTTAGTATATACAGTAGGGATTTTTTTTTTAATTATTAATTAATTTTTATTATTATTTATTTATTTTGGTTTTGTTGGGAAACACAGACAATCACAATATTAAATTTAATTTCACATGTGGATCTTTTATTTTCATAAACCACTGATAACTCGATTCTGTCGTTCAGAATACACAAACACATATTTTGGTCCTTTAGAGAAGTTTATTTATTTATTTATTGCTTGTAAATGTAAACAAAAAAATCCTTAATATAAAAAAACATGAATAAAACACTATGTTGTTTTTTGTATACACGATCGTCTCAAAACACTGTTTACTTCCTCGGTGGGTTATAAACTCATACCCATCTGTCTTGCGTTGTCGCTGTGATGAAAGGGTTGGAAAGGGACGATCCACAGACACGCTGGATTTACGCACGTCTCTTTAACGCCGCCGCGCCGGACTCCTCGGCACGCCATCGCTCGCGGCTCAGAGACGTTCTTCTTCAGACGGCCCGAATTGATTCGTTGCGCCGGTTACGAGCCGATCGGAAAAATATTTGACTTGGATAATTTGTCGACTAAAATCTGCGCAGATCTTTTCCAGTGTTATTGTCATGATGCCGTTCCAGACGCTCATGTTCGTCTCCGTGGGGGACTTTTTAGGAGCTTTAACGTTTTTCTGGGAGTCACGAAAACGTACGCGTGAGGCCTTTTCACTTCCCCGCGCTAAAGCTCTTACAAATGCAGTTATCCGTGTACAACTCGTCAGACCTTCTGTCACACCGACATCCTTCTGTCACACCGACATCCCGTCATTTTAAAAGGAGTTTCAAACTTCTCACTTTTTCTTTTTTAGAAATCCCAAATTTTTATATATATATCATTCATTTATTCATCTTCTACCGCTTTATCTGGTCTTCCCTCGGGTCACGGGGAGTCTGTGTGTCTATCTCAGGGCATTAAGGCAGGATGGAATGCCATCCCATCACAGGGCACACACACACACCCACACACACACATTCACACACTAGGGACAATTTTCCAAGGTGCCAATCAACCTACCGTGCATGTTTTTGGACCGGGGGAGGAAACCGGAGAACCCGGAGAAAAACCCTCTGAGACACGGGGAGAACATGCACAAACTCCACACACACATGGCCGAGACGGGAATCGAACCTTTGATCCTGGCGGTGTGAGGCGAACATGTTAACCACTAAACGGATGGATGGATGGATGGATGGATGGATGGAGTGTTTAATAAGACGTTTTTGAACTTTGTATGTTTGTTTGCACCTTTTACATTTTGTTTACCTACACGACAAGCTGAATTATTTCATTGCCAAACACAAACAGTTCAGACAGATTTATGAAAATAACTGCGTGTATTACTTTCCTTTATAACGGGAAAAAAGTAACAAATCTATTTGATATTCCACACAAAACATTCAATTAATTCAATGCTTTAAAACAGTTACGTTTACGTTTGCGCGGGTTTTTAATGTATTTACTGCATCGTGGGTAATCAATAGCGGGATTCATTCTGCTTTTTATGTCTTTTATGAGACATATTTTTGAATTATGTAGCTGCGCTGCTGCGTTCTCATTTCATAATGCATTACAGATTGTGTTTACTGACGAGAAGCCCATTCTAAACATAAACAAGTAAATAAGGGTTCCATTTATTACACTTGTTGAGGTTTATTTTGATATTTGAATCAATGATATCTATATTGAGGATCTTTAAAGGAGTAATATATAAATCACCGACTTTACCTTTAAACATTCATTGACATTCCAGGTTTATTAGAAGGTTGTAAAATAACTACATTTTAATTCCTTGTTGTTTGAATGTGAAGAGAATTTTGAGGTTTTTTTTGCAAAAAAAAGGTGTAAAAAAAATGCATCATTCGATCAAATCAGGAATTAAAATGCGTCGGATGCAATCAAACTTCAGAAACGAGACGAGACCGAGAAACACTTTAGTCCTGAGAGTGCAGAAACTCAGACGAGTCCAGACATCTAATCATCTCCAGCAAAGAGATATGAAGTGTATCCACATGTATTACTGCACTATAGATAAAATAAACTGTATTTAGTGTTACATGCTTAGATTGTCCGAATTTGGTCAATCAAATGGGACCTATTTATGCATGAGTAGGCGGGAGCGGGAGTTATCGCAATATTTAACAACAATATCGCATATTTATTAGCGCAACTGTGTGTGTGTGTGTGTGTTTATATATATATATATACATATATATATATATATATATATATATATATATATATATATATATATATATCTCAGTGCGTTGTACCTCCTCCCAGGTTGTGATCTCCCGAGTGTTCTGTGTTGTGATCTACTTGTGAAATTGCCTTCCTGCAGGTTTTTTTCACTCGACTGCTTCTCGTTCGCTTCTTATCCTCACTTCCCTTCTAATCACGCCTCTCTGCGCTTTCATGCTGGAAATGATGTCGGTGTTTTTATTGACCTCGAAGGCGCTTCTCGTCAAGAAAACTTTTCTCAATGAATTAAGAAAGCCGTGTGCAAACAAAATTCCCGAAGAGTGAGAAACAAACAAACACAAACAAACAGGTAGAAAGTGAACTCAAGACCCGAAATAGAACACAGTTTGTGCATGTTCTCCCCGTGTCTCAGGGGGTTTTTCTCCGGGTTCTCCGGTTTCCTCCACCGGTCCAAAAACATGCACGGTAGGTTGATTGGCACCTTGGAAACTTGTCCCTAGTGTATGAGTGTGTGTGTGTGTGTGTGTGTGTGTGTGTGTGTGTGTGTGTGTGTGTGTGTGTGTGTGTGTGTGTGTGTGTGTGTGTGTGTGTGTGTGTGTGTGTGTGTGTGCGATGGGTTGGCATTCCATCCAGGGTGTATCCTGCCTTAATGCCCATAGACGCCTGAGATAGACACAGACTCCCCGTGACCCGAGGGAAGATCGGATAAAGCGCTAGAAGATGAATGAATGAATGAATGAATGAATGATTTGAAATAATTTGCACTATTTGTTTTTTTTGGTGAACGAGAAGATTGCAGGTTCAAATCCCACCAAAATGTAAAGTAGCCTTATTTATTGTGATGATGGATAAACAATAAACAAAAACAAAGCACCCATATGAGGATGAGGTTCTGCGTCGAGTGTCTGCTTCCTCTCGTTTTTTTCTCCTTCCTGTTTTCCTTCAACGAGAAAGAATCGCGGACGGCGTGATTTTCGCTATAATGAAGTGTAAAACCGTTTTGTGATCATGACCGAATGACTGGTGATCTGCTGGATGATTTTGTGCGCGAACGTTGGTGAGGAAACTTGCGTAAAGATGATTTAAGCGTCACGGCAGGAACGCGCGGGCGAATGAAGCGCTGCGACGCTCGCCATCCGAATTTTAAAGAGCGATTACGTGAAAAACGTGGTTTCTGTTGTAGACTGATTGATGTGGTTTCTCTGAGAGACGAGGACCGGGGCTGAAGCGCCACGCTGTAATGAAACCACTCCAGCAGACACTAACTTTTCTGTCGATATGATGTACTTCTGCTGGATGTGAAATCCTTTCAAGTCTAGACATTTGATGTTTCTTTGCCGCGCTCATTTCTCTTTGATTATTATCTCCTCCTGCACAGCGGCGCTGCACGTCTCCGCCCCGTCCAGACGAGGGTCACAACTCTGATTTTCTCTCCGCAGAGTCGAGAGACGAGCTCGGATCCGCCCGAGGCCTCCCGGGATCCCGGGCCTCTAAAACTGCCCTCGAGGCCAGACGGAAGCGGCGCGTTTCACCCTGAATAGACCTGTTTATACCTTTTAATGTCGTCCTCTGATTTGTATATCGATTTCCAACAATAAAATCTATTTAATAAAAGAAAATGTATGATTATGTCGTTCTTATGATGATTTTTTTACCTGAAATGGAATGAATTTTTTTGTTTACGGATCATATAAACATGCACAGATGATTGTTATGCATTATAACCTGGTTATAATCATCGCTTTATTTATGATATATTTTTGGATGTAAAAGAGTAAAAGCACGGATTCCATTGGCCGAATTTCCAGCCGAACGCTGCGAAGCTCCTGCTTTTTTTTTTCTTACTGTTTGTTTTTCAGTCCGTTGTCTTTTTCTGCTCCGTGCACTTCTGTTGCGTGTTTGTTAAACGGATTAGCCGTCCTTGTATTGACCCTATAGGGTAAACAAGATTAACTGCGTTCTTCGTGTTCGGTACAAACGACTCTCGATGCGGCCAAAGAAAGAAAGAAAGATTCACGTGAATCTTTTTCTTCATCTTTTCCTTCAGTAATGAAGCGGAGAATCGTATTTCTGCTTGTCCTTCACAAAGCGAATGGACCTGGTAAACATGTAAAAGCAGGGTAAACAGGGTAGAAATTATTGACATGTTTGTTTATTTGTGTGTGTGTGTGTGGGGGGGGGGGGCTTTGTTGGCACTGTTGGCTTTGATGTACTGCTCGATCTGTGTGTTTAATTTCCATCTCTCGCCTAATAGAAGCTCTTGAAGGCAACAGCAGAGCAGCCGAGCTTCCTCATGTGGGCCCTTGAGCAAGGCCCTTAACCCTGAATTGCTCAGGGGTTGCACAAGCCAGTGTGTTCCTAGTTCCAGTCCCAAGCACGGATAGATGGGAAAGATTGCGTTCGGTAGAGCATCCGGCGTAAAAACATGCACCAAATCTAATATGTGGATCCGCTGTGGCGCCCCCTAAAGGGAGAAACCGGAACAAAAACAACAACAAAATGTCAACATCAAGAGCAGAATGTTTAAATATGACTGTACAGAGAAATATGCCTTTATTCTTCGCTTCCAAACATATTTGTTGTTGTGTGTGTGTGTGTGTGTGTGTGTGTGTGTGTGTGTGTGTGTGTGGAGATGCAAAATGGTCAAGAGAAACAAGAACACAACACAACACAACCCCCGTTGCTTTATTTATCGGCTCGAGTTGATCCGAAGTGTTTTTAATCATCAGCGCCGTCGTCGTTCACTGCGTCCCCAATTTCATGCATCCCAACATTTTAGTTCTTTTTTTTCGTTCGCTTCCCTTCATCTAAACTACGACTCGCTTTAAAGGCGCCTCGCTTTCGTGACTCGTGAAGCTGCAGAAACCATGTGATATTTGATATAAGCACATTGTAGTGTTTACTGTAAACAGACGTTTATCGTCCTGATTCTGTTTGGAAACTCGGTTTTAAGAAAGAGGAGAAGAAATGCAAAACAGCCGAGCAAAGAGTGGAAAAAACTATAATAATAATACTATAATAATAATAATACATAATAATAAAATAATAAAAAACTATAATACGAAATAAATAATAATAAAGAACGCAGGGAAGCGCAGGGTCTCAGACGTGATACAGCGCCCCCTGGAGGGTTAAGGGCCTTGCTCAAGGGCCCAAGGGATGGCATGTTGGTGATACTAGGGCTCGAACCCCTGACCTTCCGATCAGCGCCTTAAGCACTGAGATTCACCCCCCCCCTCTCTCCGATTATTATTATTATTAAATTACATTCAATTATTATTCATTTTCCAATGTTACAATTATTATTAATTGTCTAATATAAAAGTTTTTATAAGGAAAAGGAGAGCTGAAAAATAACGTGTCAATATTATAAGTCTGATAATAGTAATAATAATAATAATAATAATAATAATAATAATAATAATAATAGTAATTTTGGGAATATTGGTGTTGGAATTTTTGGAATTATTTGTTTTTCACATTCTCTTATTTTCCCACTTTGTCCCGTTTTCAACTCAGACATGCTGCCTTTCACCTTTAAAATAAATGTAAACAAATAAAAATAATAATAATAAATAAATAAGTAAACAAATTCTCTATCTTTTTTTTTTTTTTAATCCTTCACATGACGGAGTTGAGCTCAGAGTTTGGCAGCCACGTAGATTAGGCAAGAACTAAAAATGATTTGCACACACACACACACACACACTCTCACACACTCTCACACACACACACTTTAGCTTGTCATGGTAACATAAACACACCTCAGTGTTATCTATTATTTGTTCACTATGAGCTCGTGTATCTCCTTTATGCAGCGAGCGCATTGCAGTCGTTCAGCATCGAGACGCTTCCACAAACACACAGTTCACTGCTCGCTGTAACGCGCCGAATTATGGATTTGTTTGCATTTCTCAACGTCGACTAAAATGCAATTAAGGCAGTGTTTATTTGTAGTATTTAGGCATTACTGGGAAAGTGTGTGTGTGTGTGTGTGTGTGTGTATGTGTGTATGTGTGGTGTGTGTGTGTGTATGTGTGTGTGTGTGTGTGTGTGTGTGTGTTTGTGGAGCCGTTAACATAAAATAAAACGCCAGACCTTTTCTGTTTCCAATTTACATGCTTATATTACGTGTTCTTCGCTTCCAACGCCACCGATTACTATTTACATATATTACTGCCTTATATATGCATTCCTCCGACGTCCCAGGCTGCATTTAGTCTCCGTTATAATTACTGACACTCTTTTGGGAACATGTTGTGCTTGAACTTTCGGAGTGTGTTTGCGGAGATTTGTGTTGTTACACCACAAGCGCTTTGAGAAAGACCATGACGTGACGTGACGTGGGGTGGAGTGATGTGATGTGATGTGTGACGTGGGGTGGAGTGATGTGATGTGATGTGATATGGAGTGATGTGATGTGGAGTGATGTGATGTGGAGTGATGTGATGTGACGTGGGGTGGAGTGTGATGTGAGTGATGTGATGTGAGTGATGATGTGATGTGATGTGGGTGATTGAGTGATGTGTGATGTGATGTGATGTGATGTGATGTGAGTGACGTGACTGAGTGATGTGTGTGATGTGGGGATGTGATGTGTGATGTGGAATGTGATGATGTGATGTGATGTGGATGGTGATTGTGATGTATGTGACGTGTGCTTGTGAGTGAGTGTGTGATGTGATGTGATGTGAATGTGTGATGTGAGTGTGATGTGAGTGATGTGATGAGAGTGATGTGTGATGTGACGTGGGGTGGAGTGTGGATGTGATGTGATGGGTGATGTGATGTGATGGACGTGATGTGATGTGATGGAGTGATGTGATGTGATGTGATGTGTGAGTGATGTGATGATGTGTGATGTGACGTGGGGTGATGATGTGATGTGGATGTGAGTGATGTGAGTGATGATGATATGTGATGTGCGTGGGATGTGATGTGGATGTGATGTGATGGGGAGTGATGTGATGTGGTGTGATGTGACGTGACGTGGGGTGGAGTGATGTGATGTGATGTGACGTGGGGTGGAGTGATGTGATGTGGAGTGATGTGATGATGTGATGTGATGTGGAGTGTGATGTGATGTGATGTGATGTGATATATGATGTGATGTGACGTGAGTGGTGTGGTGGTGGAGTGTGTGATGTGATGTGATGTGGAGTGTGATGTGAGTGTGGGGTGTGATGTGATGTGGATGTGGTGTGATGTGGAGTGGTGATGGAGTGATGTGATGTGACGTGGGGTGGAGTGATGTGATGTGATGTGGATGTGATGTGATGTGGATGTCGTGGGGATGGATGTGATGTGATGTGATGTGATGTGATGTGATGTGGATGTGATGTGATGTGATGTGGAGTGATGTGGAGTGATGTGATATGGAGTGATGTGATGTGGAGTGATGTGACGTGGGGTGGAGTGATGTGATGTGATGTGACGTGGGGTGGAGTGATGTGATGTGGAGTGATGTGATGTGGAGTGATGTGGAGTGAGTGAGTGGACGCTACATTCCTAAAAGTGCCCATTAGTGTTGTATTGAAGGTTTTTCAATATTTTCCAACTCAAATCATGAACTCAAATCATGAAATGTGATGTGGAGTGATGTGATGTGACGTGGGGTGATGTGATGTGATGTGGAATGATGTGGATGTGATGTGATGTGATGTGATGTGATGATGATGAGTGATGGATGTGTGATGTGGATGTGTGATGTGATGTGATGGAGTGGATGTGATGTGGGGTGGAGTGATGTGATGTGGGGTGATGTGATGTGATGTGATGTGATGTGGATGTGTGATGTGATGTGATGTGATGTGATGTGATGTGGAATGATGTGATGTGATGTGGAGTGATGTGATGTGATGTGGAGTGATGTGATGTGATGTGGAGTGATGATGTGGATGTGATGTGACTGAGTGGGGGGATGTGAGTGATGTGAGTGATGATGGAGTGATGTGATGTGGAGTGTGATGTGGAGTGAAGACGCTACATTCCTAAAAGTGCCCATTAGTGTTGTATTGAAGGTTTTTCAATATTTTCCAACTCAAATCATGAACTCAAATCATGAAATGTGATGTGGAGTGATGTGAAGAGTGTGATGTGATATGAGTTATTGTGGGTGGAGTGATGTGATGTGGAGAGTGACGTGATGGATGTGGGGTGGATGTGATGAGTGGGGTGGAGTGATGTGATGTGGGCTGAGTGGCGTGAGTGATGTGATGTGTGAGTGTGACTTGACGTGGGGGGGTGGAGTGATGTGATGTGGAGTGTGTGATGTGAGTGATGTGATGTGAGTGACGTGACGTGTGTGATGTGATGTGATGTGAGTGATATGTGGGGTGGAGTGATGTGATGTGATGAATGATGTGATGTGATGTGATGTGGCGTGATGTGATGTGATGTGGAGTGATGTGTGATGTGGAGTGATGTGATGTGGAAGGATTGTGTGTGTGTGTGTGATGTGATGTGATGTGATGTGGAGTGGTGTGATGTGATGTGGAGTGATGTGACTTGACGCGGGGTGGAGTGATGTGATGTGGAGTGATGTGATGTGGGGTGGAGTGATGTGATGTGATGTGATGTGGAGTTATGTGGGGTGGAGTGATGTGATGTGGAGTGAAACGTGGGGTGGAGTGATGTGATGTGATGTGACGTGGGGTGGAGTGATGTGATGTGAGTGTGATGTGTGATGTGATGTGACGTGGGGTGGATGTGTGATGGGTGGTGATGTGGAGTGATGTGACGTGGGGTTTTGCTGAAGTTGTTTTTTGGACACAAAGTGTGTAACATCACTTTATCCTCCAGACTCGAGTGTATACGTCTGGAAAAGTCTGGTGTCCATATAATTATGTCCAGATCATTTGTTTGGAAGCAGCCATTCACACACACACACACACACACACACACACACACACACACACACACACACACACAGCCAGGAGCTGTTTAACAAGAGCCAATCCATTTATTACATGTTTGTGAAGGAAACACACACATACACACACACACACACCCCCCCCACCACACACACACACACACACACAGCTGATCCTGAGCTCATCCCTGGAGTCGTATGGCGGCTCCCGCTGATCCACTCTACCACCCGCTGCTGTTATAAACGCTTCAAGAACGGAATTTTACACTGGATTGCAAAAGTATTCACCCCTTCCCCCTTCTTGGTATTGTTCATTGCTTTGTTATTGAAGTGAAATGACAGATATAACAGTCCTGACCTGAATCCTAACGAGACGCCGTGACGTGACCTTGTTGCTGCTAAATGGCGGCCCGACCAGTTATTAGGTTTAGGGTGCAAACACTTTTTCACACAGGGCCATGTAGTAATTAGTTTTCCCTTAATAATAAAAACCTTGTTTACTGGTTTTATCGTTGACGGATCGTTAAATGCAAAATTAATGAAATTAGTGTGCAATCTGAGTGACCTTTCAGTACAAACACGCCTTTTCTGAAAGGCCCCAGAGACGGGCCCCAACACAACAACGTCATGAAGGCCAAGGCGCTCTCTCCAGACCGGGACAAAGAGGAGAGCCGTGAAATCCATCGTCTTCACATGGAAAGCAGAACGAAGGACCGAATCTCACAGCGTGTGGCGACGGAGGCGTCGCAGAGACTAAAGGTAACACTGCAGGAGCTGCAGCAGATCCCGGTGTATCTGTGCACGGAATCACAATAAGCCGGAGACTCGAGGAAGAGAAGCCAGGATAAAAAAAAAAGCCATTAGTGTTCAAAAATAAGAAGGCATGTTTTGAGATGGTGAAAAGACGAGTGTGGAAATGTATGGAGGAAATGTTCACGAGGAAAACGGCGTGTCTGGTGCGAACGCAACACATCCGGATCATCACCCCAACAACACCATGGTGGTGTCGGCGTCACGCTGTGAGGATGTTTTTCAGCAGCAGGGACTGGGAAGGTGATGGGAGGGAAAAGTGGATGCTTCTGAATACTGATTTGAGAGCAGGACGGAGGAGGATCTTCCACAGGACAGCGAACCCGAAGAGTACTGCGAAAAAGTAACACTCGAGTGCTTTAAGGGGAAACGTGTGGAAAATATCCTGGTCAAAAGCTCAATCCGTTTGAGAATCTGTGCTCGGACCTTTTCAGAAGATCATCCGAAACCACCCAGTGACGGTGGAGACGTAACCAAAACGACCTGCAGGTGTAATTCCAGCAAATGGTGGCTCTAAAAAAAAAAGGACTGACTTTAGGGCATTGAAAAGTTGTTTTCTGTTATTTCCTTAACAAGGGGGGAAAAAAACTTGCAGGCATGTTCCCTAAATAAAATGAAGCTATTTTTATTTCAGAACAACAAAACAAGAAAAATGCCAGGGGGGGTGAATACTTTTGCACCAAAAAAATGCCCTTAGATGAATACTTTTGCAAAGGGCGCTGTGTGCATCCTGCAGTACACCTAATAACAATACGACCTAATAATAATAATACTTTATTTAATATTATTTAATAGGCACAAAAATGTATAAGAAAATGAACAGCGATGTAGAATTTAATTTCGTGAAAGTGCCCTATAGGCGCCCAGGAAGTCTAGCCGACATCACAGAAGAAGATACGGATCGTCTCGTGGCTCCTGGCAGGATTTAAACGAGCGAACTCGACATGATAAATAGTGAATGGGTTTTTTTTTTTTTGGGATCCGGGTTCATATTTAATTTAAAGCGTTAAGATTTATTCCGTTCCTGCGCACCTGTGCATAATCCAAATATCATCAGCATTAAACAGAGACAGACGGGAATATGGAGCTACAGATTGTTATAATGCGTTATAGCAATGGCGGATTAAATGTCACAATGCTTTTAGTTAAAATGTAAACATCGTATTGACGTTTATACTCAGTGTTGCGATGCTGTTTGGATTTTATATGTGTATATTTTAGGAAATATTAGTTTTGACGCCGTATCTCACAAGTGAGACCTGATATAACCTGTAATTATAACCACCTGCGATTATTACCATTTGCAGTACAAACCAAAATCCAGCCGTTTAATCCCCGGCCTTGCAGGCATTCAGTACAGTATTGCACACTCATTCATCATCCAGCTTCTTCTTCCTGGAGGACATTTTGTGAATAAATAAGACGATGAAGAGGAGAACGCGCGTACGAGGAGAACGGCCGTATGGGGAGAACGAGTGTACGGGGAGAACGCGCATATGAGGAGAACCCACGTACGAGGAGAACGCCTGTACAGGGAGAACGATCGTATGAGGAGAACGCCTCTACGGGGAGAACGATCGTATGAGGAGAACGCCTCTACGGGGAGAACGATCGGGGAGAACGATATGAGGAGAACGCCTCTACGGGGAGAACGAGCGTATGAGGAGAACGCCTGTACGGGGAGAACGAGCGTATGAGGAGAACGCCTCTACGGGGAGAACGAGCGTATGAGGAGAACGCCTCTACGGGGAACGAACGGGGAGAACGTAGGAGAACGAGATGAGGAGACGAGCGAGAACGCTAGTGGAGGGAAACGGGGGAGAACGAGCGTACGGGATAAGAACGGGAACGCCTCTAGGAGAACGTATGAGAACGCCTAGAAACGACGTACGAGCGAGAACGATACGATATGGGGAGAACGAGCGTACGACGGAGAACGAGCGTGTAGGAGAACGGGGAGAACGAGGGAGAACGTACGGGGAGAACGAGCGTATGAGGAGAACACCTCTATGGGGAGAACGAGCGTACGAGGAGAACGAGCGTACGAGGAGAACGCATGTACGGGGAGAACGAGCGTACGAGGAGAACGAGCGTACGAGGAGAACGCCTCTACGGGGAGAACGATCGTATGAGGAGAACGCCTCTACGGGGAGAACGAGCGTATGAGGAGAACGCCTCTACGGGGAGAACGCAGTGTACGGGGAGAACGAGCGTATGAGGAGAACGCCTCTACGGGGAGAACGAGCGTATGAGGAGAACGCCTCTACGGGGAGAACGAGCGTATGAGGAGAACACCTCTATGGGGAGGAGAACCCGCGTACGAGGAGAACGCCTCTACGGGGAGAACGAGAGAGAACGTACGGGGAGAACGAGCGTGAGGAGAACGCCTACGAGGAGAACGCATACGGGGAGAACCGTATGAGGAGAACGCGTACGAGGGAGAACGCATCGTATGAGGAGAACACCTGTACGGGGAGAATGAGTGTACGGGGAGAACGCGCATATGAGGAGAACGCCTGTACGGGGAGAACGAGTGTACGGGGAAAACTTTTTTTTTAAGTTTAGTTTAATAGATCACAGACAGGAAAGAAGTACATTTCTCTGGGGTTGGAAACTACGGTAGGAAATGAGTGCTGACTCAGAGCCTGTTCCAAACACTGCCCTAAACTGTTTGGTAATCCTCCAAATGTGCACTTTGGTGATGTAGGAAGGTAAAAATAAATAAATAAAATAAAATGTCCCTGGTGCAAGAGAGTGAATAAATAATTAAAAAGAAAAATGTGAATGTTCGACAGGTCGGCGAAACCTGCAGTAACACAGCGAATCGCCAATCGCTGCTTATAATGCGCTTATGAATCTTAAACACGGACTGAATAAGTATTTTAAATTCACTGCTTGTGCTTATCTTGTGTTTTGGCTGAGTTTCTCTACACTCACATCCTCTCCCAATACCGTGGTTTTAGGACGAGTCACTCGGAAACTGGATCGGCGCCTCCGTGCCACCGCGTCCAGTCTGTAGGGCATTTTCCATTTCTTTCTTTCTTTCTTTTGAGCACGAGAATTAAACGGACGGGAAACTTTCTCGACTGGATACACAATATATTCACTAGCGATGTGACTGGGCGTGTAAAACCTCCAGCATGCTTCACGAATCACCCTTCACAATGCGCAAATGTAAATAGCAAATACGTCTCAAACACATGTATCGCAAAAAATTATTTTACGCTCGATTTTACGCTCGTTTTTACGCTCATTTTTACGCTCATTTTTACCCTCGTTTTTACTTGTTTTTACCCTCGTTTTTACCCTCGTTTTTACCCTCGTTTTTACCCTCGTTTTTACCCTCGTTTTACGCGTTTTTAAGCTCGTTTTTACGGTTGTTTTTACGCTCGTTTTTACGCAAATTTTTACGCTCATTTTTACCCTCGTTTTTACGCTCGTTTTTACGCTCGTTTTTACGCTCGTTTTTACGCTCGTTTTTACGTTTTTACCTCGTTTTTACGCTTGTTTTTACGTTTTTACGCTCGTTTTTACGCTCGTTTTTACGCTCGTTTTTACGCTCGTTTTTACGCTCGTTTTTACGCTCGTTTTTACGCTCGTTTTTACGCTCGTTTTTACGCTCGTTTTTACGCTCGTTTTTATGCTCGTTTTTACGCTGATTTTCACACTCGTTTTTACGCTCGTTTTTACGCTCATTTTTACGCTCGTTTTTACCCTCGTTTTTACGCTCATTTTTACGCTAATTTTTACGCTCGTTTTTACCCTAGTTTTTACCCTCGTTTTTACCCTCGTTTTTACCCTTGTTTTTACCCTTGTTTTACGCGTTTTTAAGCTCGTTTTTACGGTTGTTTTTACGCTCGTTTTTACGCAAATTTTTACGCTCGTTTTTACCCTCGTTTTTACGCTCGCTTTTACGCTCGTTTTTACGCTCGTTTTTACCCTCGTTTTTACACTCGTTTTTACACTCGTTTTTACGCTCATTTTTACGCTAATTTTTACGCTCGTTTTTACCCTAGTTTTTACCCTCGTTTTTACCCTCGTTTTTACCCTCGTTTTTACCCTCGCTCATTTTACGCTCGTTTTTACGCTCGTTTTTACGCTCGAGGTGTGTTTTTTTTTTTGCCGATGCGAAAACTGAATAATTCACAAAACTGTAATGGAAAGGGTTTTTTTCGGTCACATGATCTACCTGTTTATGTGTGTGTGTGTGTGTGTGTGTCGTGCTATCTTTACCGCACACAACAGGTTGAATACGAGCCCTGTGACGGTTCACGGTGTCGGATTTCATGTTGAAATTACTCCCCGCTAAAATTACCGGATGATTGTCCCCGAAATTCACCGCTGCTGAATCCGTGTCCTCTTTGTCTTTCAACACACCGCCTTCATTTCATCCTCCTGCTCTGATCATGAATAAGTGCGTCTTAAAGGTCAGTCATTAAACACAGACGATCCTGATGATAATCTGCACTTTGTAAAATCCTAAAGATCCTGATGATAATTATAGTGGATGCTCTGGTGTTCAAAATAATGTATGTGTGTGTGTGTGTGTGTGTGTGTGTGTGTGTGTGTGTGTGTGTGTGTGTGTGTGTGTGTGTGTGTGTTTCCTATAGTCTGCTGTTTTCTTGGGTCTGCTTCAAAGGTCAGAGTCATGTGTGTCTTTGTGTCTCAGAGTCGGCTAAGGTGGGCACACACACACAGGAAAATGCCTTGGAAAGATGCCATTCCATTACAGAGCACCACACACACACACACACACACACACACACACACACACACACACACACACACACACACACACTGAATCTAGAGATACGTTTTTACAGAGGTATGTTTACAAAGGTTTGCCTCTAATACAGTATGTGTGTGTGTGTGTGTGTGTGTGTGTGTGTGTGTGTGTGTGTGTGTGTGTGTGTGTGGGGCTCTGTAACAGTCTGTATTAGAGGCATGTTTACAGAGGTGGGAGGAAACTGGAAAACCCTGCAGCTGTACAACGTTCCATTAAAATGATCATCACAATTATCATTATTGTTATTATGCTGAGTCAGCATCGTTTCCTTTTAAACACAGCCCTTTATTAGGACAGTGTGTGTGTGTGTGTGTGTGTGTGTGTGTGCATGTGGTCTTTGTTTGTAAATAATTAGAAAGACATTCCTCCTCAGGACACCGTGTCCCTTTAAAAAGAATCCCTGCTGTATTGTGTTTAGTGCAGCGAGGCTGAAACTCGGATGTTGTATTGATCGTTCTGTGCACTCAATAAAGGGCACCCAATAAATCAGGCACTCGGGCTTCGCTCATGTTTCCAAGCTTCCCTGTTGCCGGTGTTTCTCGTTAACGTTATCTCTCTAATTAGTAAATTGAGTAAACTCCGAAGTGCTGAGACTCTGTAATCCGTCACCTGCGCAGGTGAGAAAAGCACAGCCTGGGAAAAAAAGTCCTGCACTGGATTCTAGTTGTTTACTGCACTGTATTTGTAATAAACGATCCTCGAAGTGCAGAAGTTTGAAGAATATTGTGACTCGGTTAGAACGTTTGTGAAACTGAGACGTTCCTGGGCTGCAGTGATTAATGTCTATTCTGTCTAAAGCGGCCCAAGGATGGAATAATGGTGATCCGGCAGCAGCGTCTCGGGAGGTCAAGGATCGTTATTTCACGCGAGGAGCGACGGCTGGCCCGTGTTCAATTAACCTTCATTTAACTGTCAAATAACCATAAATCAACTGTCAATGAACAATTCATTAACCATTAATTATCAACCAATTAACCCCAATCAACCATCAATTAACTGTAAATTAAACATCAATTAACCATCAATTATCGATCAATTAACCATTAATTGCTGAGTTGTAAGTCGTTGTGGATCGGAGCTTCTCAAAGTGGTGTAAATGTAAATGTATACTGCATCTGTACGATGGAGACGTTTAACTCCGTTAATGTTTCAGGTCTGTTTTGGAAGCAAACAATATTAATCAGGTGCTCATAATGTTATGTTTAAGTCTGTAACACTTGGTTAATATGGTACATTTTATTTATTTATTTTTTATTCTTGGGTCCTTGAAAAAAGATAATGCCTGAATGGAGCAGGAACTTCAGTTTGGCAGAAATCTGGATTTGGAGAAAAGGGAAAGTATTTTTTGGACTTACAGTAGGAAAGAAAACGCTGTGTGTGTGTGTGTGTGTGTGTGTGTGTGTGTGTGTAGTAACGCGTGGACGTCTCTCATCGTTCCTGCACGCTTGGGAGATCGAATAAAACACCTAATAAATGATACGTCTCTGAAAAACGTTCCATTTACTACTAAAAAAAATGTTCTCGGCCATTTGAATTGATCTTAATTTAATTGTTGTGATTGTTGTCAATGCAGGAGGTTGATTTAACATGGCAGGGACCCAGGATTTGCCAGACTACAGTGTGTGTGTGTGTGTGTGTGTGTGTGTGTGTGTGTGTGTGTGTGTGTGTGTGTGTGTGTGTGTGTGTGTGTGTGTGTGTGTGTGTGTGTGTGTGTGTGTGTGTGTGTGTGTGTGTAAAAAACTCCCCTGCATGAACACGTCTACCAAATCTGGAGAAATAACTTGTGGTGTTATTAGTGGTGTTATTAGCATTATTAGTAGGAGTAGTGTTATAATTAGTATTAGTGGTGTTATTAGTAGTATTAGTAGTAGTGTTATAATTAGTATTAGTGGTGTTATTAGTAGTATTAGTAGTAGTGTTATAATTAGTATTAGTGGTGTTATTAGTAGTATTAGTAGTAGTGTTATAATTAGTATTAGTGGTGTTATTAGTAGTATTAGTAGTAGTGTTATTATAGTATTAGTATTAATGGTGTTATTAGTATTAGTGGTGTTATTAGCAGTATTAGTAAGTAGTGTTATAATTAGTATTAGTGGTGTTATTAGCAGTATTAGTAATAGTGTTATAATTAGTATTAGTGGTGTTATTAGCATTATTAGTAGGAGTAGTGTTATAATTAGTATTAGTGGTGTTATTAGTAGTATTAGTAGTAGTGTTATAATTAGTATTAATGGTGTTATTAGCAGCATTAGTAGAATTGTTATAATTAGTTTTCCTGGTATTATTATTAGTATTAGTATTATTGCTATAATTAGTATTAATGGTGTTATTAGCAGTATTAGTAGTAGTGTTATAATTAGTATTAATGGTGTTGTTAGCAGTATTAGAAGTAGTGTTATAATTAGTATTAGTGGTGTTATTAGTATTAGTAGGTGTTATTTAGTATTAGTGGTGTTATTAGCAGTATTAGTAATAGTGTTATAATTAGTATTAGTGGTGTTATTAGCAGTATTAGTAATAGTGTTACAATTAGTATTAGTGGTGTTATTAGCAGTATTAGTAGTATTGCTATAATTAGTATTAGTGGTGTTATTAGCAGCATTAGTAATAGTGTTATGATTAGTATTAGTGGTGTTATTAGCAGCATTAGTCTTAAAATTAGTCTTAAAATAACTTTTTGTTTAAACATTCTTTATTCTTGCACTTTAAAGGCGTGACTTGTTTCTTGTGACATTTTTCTGAAAAAGAGTAAATGAAGTGATGAATGAATCTTTTGTTTCACTTTAATTGGAAGGAGAATTATTAAGTGTATTAAGTTTTATTTGATGACCTTCAGGTGTTTTTTGACCTTCATATTTACAGTGTTTGAAAGATGACCTTATGCAGAAGAACTTATTAAAGCACTTATAATCCTAATCAAAATATCATAAATAATTCAGGATTTAAAACATCTTTTAAGTTGAAAGTGCTGGAGGGAATTTCCTACAGAAAGAAGTGGAGAGATTTATTTGAATGAAATGTAAGTGCTCGGTGGAGACGCAGATCTTTACTCTTCATTATGAAGGCAGTCCGTGTTCAGAGAGACGAGAGAAATTCCCTCCGACACCGAGTTCCGCGTCACTGAAGAGTTTTTAACACTTTACTGTAGAAACCGGACAATATTACACATAAAAACAATGTGGATAAATTCCTTATTTTTATATCGGAAACGGCAAATAATATATTATCGTTGGTTATTGATGGTAATATAATGTGCTTATAGATGGTGCTATTACTGTTTGCACACTGTTTATAAACTCTCATTTGTGAAGTCTTTCAGGACTTAAATATGAGTGATGTGTAATTAACACGGTCCTGCACAAAACTTTCCAACATACAGACATTTCTTTATTAAATTTTAAAAAAACAAAAAAACAAACAAACAGAAAATATCAATGTACAGGAAAAAAAATCATCATTCAGTCAATTTAGCAAGTCTTTCAAATCTGTAAAAAAAAAATAGCATATATATATATATTCAAAGATTCATTGAGAATTCATTCTGAGAATCTCGCGGCTCCGTTCGCGTTTACCTGAGGGATTCTGGGTAACGTCAAGCTGTTGCGTTTCTGATGCAAACTTTCTCAACCCCTGCTAAACACACTTTCCCATCTGTTTATCATTAAGTGTGAAACTCTAATCCACTGCTGCAACGTTTATTCTCTATTCTCAGTTTCCTCTAGTGGCTTAATATTCATAACATCTGGGGCAAAGTTTATAACTGCTCATTAGCATCAGCATCTCTGTAGGAGATCAGTATTAGCTCTCGTTGACTATTCAGGGTGAGGGGAATCTTATTAGCGTTATATATATATATATATATATATATATATATATATATATATATATATATTATATATATATATTCATTCATTCATTCATCATTCATTCATTCTACCTATCTACTTTAACCACTTTATCCGATCTTCCCTCGGGTCACGGGGAGTCTGTGCCTATCTCAGGCAATCTATGGGCATTAAGGCAGGATACACACCCTGGATGGAATGCCAACCCATCACAGGGCACACACACACACACACACACATTCATACACTAGGGACAATTTTCCCAAGGTGCCAATCAACCTACTACCGTGCATGTTTTTGGACCGGGGGAGGGGAAACCCGGAGAGAACCCGGAGAAAAACCCCCCCTACATGACCGAGACGGGAATCGAACCCGGGATCCTGGCGGTGTGAGGCGAACGTGCTAACCACTACGCCACCGTGCCCCCTATATATATATATATATATATATATATATATATAGAGATATATATATATATATATATATATATATATCTATATATATATATATATATATATATATCAATACAACACACACACACACACACATATATAATATATATATATATATATATGAATGAATAAATAAATAGATAGATAGACGATAGATTCCAAATGGCAGAAGGTTAAACCTACACGATTCCCTTTGATGAAAGTCTTATTGTTGTTTTTGTTTGTGTTGATCTTGGATCATATCTTTCGAATTTCATCTCTTTTATATGAAATTTATTCTAGAGCAATTCAGTTTCTCCAAATATATAAATAATAAATATATTTGCTATATTCCGCTATATATATTTGCTAAATATATTTGCTGTATTATTGGCCTTCTAGGTTTGTGTTTGGGATCAGTAATGCAAACACGTTTAGTTGAAAGTCTATTTTTAAGTTATTTTAAGCTATTTTTCTTTAATTCCAGACTGTTCAGTTGTGCATACACTGCACTGTATTTTATGTAGATTATTTTTTTCCCCTTCTAATTTATTTTAAATACATTTTTTAAATCATTTTAAATTTTCCTTTTTTATTTTTGTAAGTATTTTAACTCATATTACGTTATATATGCTATATAAATAAAATAGCCTTGTCTTATGTCATCTACATGTATAATAGCTGTTGGTTCTGCGATGGAACAATTTTTGAACATAGAATTTTTCATTCGAAATACAGGAATATGATGCACATGTGGAGAAGAATATCCTGTAATAAAAACCCTGCATTATAAACATACAATTCTCACAAAGCAGTCTGATCCCATACAGCAATACTCATTTTTCCTCCATTATGTGCAATATTTTATCTTTAAATAAAATGTTATAATTAAATATCCCGCCTCCTAGATGTAGAAATAGATCAAGCTTCCTGTTTAGATAAACTATTATTATATAATTATATAATTATTATATAATAGAAGCTACGACAGGAGGGAGGTCAAGGATCATTATTTCACGCGAGGAGCGACGGCTGGCCCGTGTTCAATTAACCTTCATTTAACTGTCAAATAACAATAAATCAACTGTCAATGAACAATTAATTAACCATTAATTATCAACCAATTAACCCCAATCAACCATCAATTAACTGTAAATTAAACATCAATTAACCATCAATTATCAATCAATTAACCATTAATTGCTGAGTTGTAAGTCGTTGTGGATCGGAGCTTCTCAAAGTGGTGTAAATGTAAATGTATTACATATATATAATAATAGTTTATCTAAACAGGAAGCTTGATCTATTTCTACATCTAGGAGGCGGGATATTTAATTATAACATTTTATTTAAAGATAAAATATTGCACATAATGGAGGAAAATGAGTATTGCTGTATGGGATCAGACTGCTTTGTGAGAATTGTATGTTTATAATGCAGGATATTCTTCTCCACATGTGCATCATATTCCTGTATTTCGAATGAAAAATTCTACGTTAAAAAATTTAAATAAAATGTTATAATTAAATATCCCGCCTTCTAGATGTAGAAATAGATCAAGCTTCCTGTTTAGATAAACTATTATTATATAATTATATAATTATTATATAATAGAAGCTACAACAGAGTGCGTTTGGTAAATTCTTTTTTTTTTTTTTAAGATCTATTTGAAGACAATTTGAACAGAATATCAAATTCTACCAAAATGCTTACTAAGCAATAAACACAGCGCTCTGAAACCAAGCGCTTTTCATCCCCCAGAAGAACTTCGACTAGTGTTGCATTTCCTTAAGGCTTAGTAAAGTTGTTATGCTTTATTAATGTATTAGTAAGTTATCTCCTCCACTTCCTACTGATCTGTTTCATCTTTTCTTCTTCTTGTTTTTTTTCTCTTTCTTTTCTGGATTCTGGTTTAGTAATGTTCAATCCTCGTCTGAGGCTTTGAGGAGCGCTGCATTTTGAGATTCGATATTTCCATGGACTTATTCTGCCTTCAGGGATGCGGGAGATCTCCTGCTCACGTCTCTCGGCTTTTTATATGCAGCGATCAAAGACAGATGTGAAATGAAAAATATGTCCAAAATAACGAATAAAAAGCACCGAATAAAAATACATTTACTATTTATAACGAATGAAACAAATGCATTGAGTTCATTCATTCATCTTCTAGCGCTTTATCCGATCTTCCCTCGGGTCACGGGGAGTCTGTGTCTATCTCAGGCGTCTATGGGCATTAAGGCAGGATACACCCTGGATGGAATGCCATCACACACACACACACACACACACACACATTCATACACTAGGGACAATTTTCCAAGGTGCCAATCAACCTCACCAAGCCTACCGCCCGTGCATGTTTTTGGACCGGGGGAGGAAACCGGAGAACCCGGAGAAAAAACCCCCTGAGGCACCGGGAGAACATGCACAAACTCCACACACACATGGCTGAGACGGGAATCGAACCCGGACCCTGGCGGTGTGAGGCGAACGTGCTAAGCCACCGTGCCCTCGTGCATTGAGTTAAAGAGGCCGGTTTACACCTGCATGTAGCTCGTGACTCGTTATTGGCAGGAGAACGTTATTAACGAATCAGTAATTGTTGCTACTTTGTTTGCTTTTAACTTTGGGAGGACAAACAGCACCAGATGTCATTTGAATATTTCCTTAATTGTAAATAGCTGGGGATCGAAGCTTTCAGCAGTGCGTCTGTGCCAGAAAATCAATCATTTCTTATTTACAAATACTGTTTTTTTTTTTGGAGGTACACAATCAACACTCACAATCAAGCAACCAGAACGAGCACCTGAATCCCAAACTCTCATCATTACACACACAAAAAAAGTCTCATGTGACGACATTTTGCCACAAAATTCCCATAAATAGGCAATCAAATATAATATTTTGCCCCTTTAATACAGCATTTTTATGCTGTAGCTTAAAAAATGCAGCTTTGTACAAAGCGAGCTCCACAGTGACATGATTTGCCAATGTTGGTTTTAGAAGAACATGAACGCCTGCACAGAATTATAATGCAAACCCCACCGGTGCAGGGCTTCTGTAAAGACTAAAGGCTGTAGCAACAAAGTGTGTGTCATGAAAGCAATTATTGCAGCGGCTTTGCATAGAGAACGCGGCCAGCGAGCTCAGCGCTAACAGCGTCGCTCATCAACGCTGACAATATGCATTTTATAACGTCTCAAATGAGCCCTTGACTGCTACTTTCTCATCAAATTAGCCTGACTAGGACATGTGAAGGTTAGACAGAATGGTGGGGGGAGGGGGGGGGTATGGGGGGGGGGATTTGGGGTAGGCACTAGAATTCTCCTCCATATATAGCAATAAAATGTAACTATCAGATTTATGAAATTCATATTTCAGCAACCAGATAATTGAATCTTATTTAATCCGATAATAGCAGCAAAGTTTGATGTGATCGAATCAGAAAATCGTTTATCGTACATAAAATGACGCTTTCCGTTACGTTGTGCCCGAGTGCTTATAAAGCTATCCTAATGTAGCTACGCTTTTATTGGATACCCATAAGAACGTCCGTGTGATTAATGATTTATAAAGTCGTTATTCGCGGACGAAGGAAGAACTCCAAAGAGAACCTTCTACTAAAGAATGATTTTGTCACTGTTTGCGATTACAAATTTGCGCAAAACTTTCGCGATATTTTCAAAATGACGTTAAAAAACTGTGACGGTGTTTTCATTAAACATATCATACGTCTAAAACTCGTCGTCTCACGATAAATCGTTCAAAAAACGGAGACGGATATCGGCAGGCTACGTATATCGCAGCCAACGCATAAGGTGTTTGTATTTGTAATCTCAGACGTAGACGCATTATACACGCATTAATAACGAGGCGATCCCGCTGTAAATGGGCGTGGCCACGTATACGCATGTTCTGGGAGGTAATAAAGCACGATTTCACAGGAGGACGAGTGAATTCGCGTCCACTTGTTTTTAAGCTGAGCAGTACAATAGCGCCTCGTGTGGCACCTGCAGCATCGCGCCCAAGGCCAGGCCAAGTAGATCATGTGACCTGCGAGAAAAAAAAGTTTTGCAAATTATTCCTTTTTCACTATTTGGATTAAATGTTACCCAACAAGTGCCTTTAGTCAGTTTTCTTCTAGTCATTTTCTATCCGTCACTTTGTGTTGCTGAAATCTCACTTCCCTCTATCTACTCGCCTTTTCTCTTTGCTCCGCCCCTTTCTCATCCCAGTTTATCTATTTGTAATTTCTTGTATTGTTCTGATTTATATTAGACTCCCAAACCGCATCGCTCATGCCAAACACAATTCGCGTGCATTTCCGATCCTCCGTCATGCGCTGGAGTCGGAGATGCTGTTTAGAATTCGTAATTAAACTGGCCGACAACAAACACACAACGTGAAGCAAATCTTAAACAGTGCCTGCAAGGCAAAAAAAACAAACAAACAAACAAACAATCCCACCGGATCCCAGATCCCACCGGATCAATCCCAGACGGAATGATGAAGATGATCAGTAGATACGGTGGATGGTTAGGAGGACGTGTGTGTAAATGTCTATCAGACACCGCGTGATAATAATTAACATTAACATGTTATTTAAGGGGGCACGGTGGTTTAGCATGTTCGTCTTCACACCATCAGGTTCACACTTGTCTCCAGGCACGCTCCGGTGGCCAGGGTTCGACCGATCGGCGGGTTCGATTCCCATTCTCGGCCATGTGTGTGTGGAGTTTGTGCATGTTCTCCCCGTGCCTCAGAGGGTTTTTTCTCCGGGTTCTCCGGTTTCCTCCCCCGGTCCAAAAACATGCACGGTAGGTTGATTGGCACCTTGGAAAATTGTCCCTAGTGTATGAGTGTGTGTGTGTGTGTGTGTGTGTGTGTGTGTGTGTGTGTGTTGATGGGTTGGTATTCCATCCAGGGTGTATCCTGCCTTAATGCCCATAGACGCCTGAGATAGACACAGACTCCCCGTGACCCGAGGGAAGATCGGATAAAGCGGTAGAAGATGAATGAATGAATGAATGAATTAATGAATTTCTAGTATAGGCCAAATAAACATACAAAAATAACACTAAACTTTCACCTCATAACCTCCTCGTTATGATTTTGATTATAATGTTGGTTTTATGTTTTATGTAGTGATCTGAGAGGAGTAAAAACATCATGCGGTTTTTAGTCCTCGTATCTTTAAACACTTTATTGGGATTAAATGTAAATGGTTGTGTTTGTTCGGGGTTGTTTTACTGATATAGCGATATAAAGAAAGTCACGCGTTAGTGTTCCAGGATTTGTTCTATTGATTGGAAGCTTAAATCCTGCCGTCGTCGGGCGGTTAAGAAAGACCACGGCGCTCAGAAGGCTCAGTCGGATCCTGTTCAAAACCTTTGTGAATGTTATAAAACGTTAAGCGTGATTTACTCCTTCAGTCTCGTGTCCGTTACAGACGTGACGCGCTCGCGGAGGTCATGTGGTGCGTCGTGCTTTCGCTACTCTAAAGGAGTTGATTGGGGGTTGAGGACGTTTCTCTATGCACTCGTTGCTTTGTGACCTCTTATTACAAGTGACTTGCTATAGTGAACAAAAATATACAATATTAATGGTGCCGGCTCTCGTATGGGTGCGAGAAGGAATGCATTTTAAATGTGGATTTAAAAAGAAACCAATCAAAAGCCTTTTATTTCCTTCGTTTTTTTTTGTATTATTGTTGAGATTTTTTTAACAAATCGTTTCTTTTAACTAAAAAGATATTTTATTTTATTTTCTGCACACAGTATTTATTTATTTATTTATTTGCCTTGATTAAAGCAGGCATCGACTCTCCACTCGTCATCTTTCAAGGTGACACCAGTATGATGTATAAATCACATGCATGTCACATTTTAACCCCCTTTACCCCCCCTCCTCCCCCGCACACCCCCCCCCCCACCCACCCACCCCAAGCCTTGACTCACACACATGAATCAGAAACATCCCAAAGGTTAAATCTCTTTCCAATCTTAAAAGCTGTTTATTATCCCAAGATGTTCGTCTTTTCTCATGGTCGCTTGTGTGCATGTAAACACACACATCTCAGAAGACATTATATAATAATTCTATTCCAAATATCATTATGAATATACACTGACGGTATTGACTCACCGACGCTCCCTCTGTGTTCATACTCTGTACAGTATTGCACAAAAAACACTTATTGTCACATAAACAAACGTACATACTACGACATGCAGTGCGGCGCTTTTTTACCACCGTAAATATAACGGAAATAAAATAGAAGAAAAATATTATTTTGCATAATTTATAATTAATGGGGCACGGTGGTTTAGTGGTTAGCACATTCGCCTCACACCGCCAGGGTCCGGGTTCGATTCCCGTCTCGGCCATGTGTGTGTGGAGTTTGTGCATGTTCTCCTCGTGCCTCAGGGGGTTTTTCTCCGGGTTCTCCGGTTTCCTCCCCCGGTCCAAAAACATGCACGGTAGGTTGATTGGCACCTTGGAAAATTGTCCCTAGTGTATGAATGTGTGTGTGTGTGTGAGTGTGTGTGTGCCCTGCGATGGGTTGGCATTCCATCCAGGGTGTATCTTGCCTTAATGCCCATAGACACCTGAGATAGACACAGACTCCCCGTGACCCGAGGGAAGATCGGATAAAGCGCTAGAAGATGAATGAATGAATGAATTATAAATTATAAATACATGTAAATAAAAAACACCAAGTAGAATATAAATAGAAATTACATGTTTATTATTAAAAAAATAAATAAATCAGGCATTTATTAAAGTCCACGTAGACGTGGACTTTACTGACTTTATTATATGTGATTTTGTAGAAGAGAGCGTCTCCTATCTCCCAGTCAAGATTCCACAAGTACATTGTGCACAGCTCTGCCTAAATATAGTTCCAGACAGCCATTAGTGACACACACACACACACACACACACACACACACAGTCCTCACACAACAAGAGAATGTCTGCTGAGCTGATACTATCAATGAAAAACCCACACAGACCAAAAAAATACTCTTTCTCTTGTAAATTAGCTGCTGAGAGCTGATGTTTGGAGCTTAATGTAGTGTAACACTGTCACATATCACAAATAAACACTTTATCAAGAATTAAATGTACTGATCGGTTGTGCAATTATCTTGTTAGACGTAACAGTATTAAACCCAATGACAATAAAATTTGTTTTTGCTGTAACGATGACTAAATAAGGTAGTAAATAACCATAAAAGCGGTTTAGAGGTATTGTATACAGTGGCATCGCGCAGGGAGGGCATTAAATAGCACGCCTTATTTGGTTGGGAACATTTCCATGCAATATTTATTTTGTTTAAAGAGCCTTTCTTCTCTTCATTTAGACGTTCCTGTAGAAGCAAATGACTTTAATCCTGATGCAGGACTTCAGGACTGGCAGATAAAAGGAGTTCCGTTTGAGCGGACGTGCGAGGAACGACGCGTCTTTTTTTTAATACGTAGAAAGATTTTTCGCGCTCGTGAGGCTGAATTAATGACGCATGTCGTTCTATGACTAAGTGTGGTTATAGAAGTGAATAGAAGATCACATCAAATTAATTTTAAAGAACATACCCGTATTTGTGCTTCTCCTAGGAGCGACGTACACAAGAACCCAAATAAACACAAAAGGATTTTAGGAATAATTGAATAAATATTCCTAATGCATATTAAAGCGTAAGGCTTAGTGGTTAGCATGTTCGCCTCACACCAACCCCGCCAGGGTCCGGGTTCGATTCCCGTCTCGGCCATGTGTGTGTGGAGTTTGTGCATGTTCTCCCCGTGCCTCAGGGGTTTTTTCTCCGGGTTCTCCGGTTTCCTCCCCGTGCTAACCACTACGCCACCGTGCCCCAAATATATATATATATATATATATATATATATATATATATATATATATATATATATATATATATATATATATATATATATATATATATATATAAAGTAATAATAATAATGATACTTTTTTAAAAAGGGCTCCACAGCAATAATCACACAACCTTACACATCTGTACCCCCACCACCCCCAAAAAAAAACATTATATAGCAATACGCTATCATTAAAAAAAAAAACATAACGAAATTGCCACTTTGACATTCTTTTTTTTGTATGGACTAATAAAGATAATCCAAATGCACAATTCTAAACAAATAAAACGATAAGAGATAAGTTCGTAAAGCCCGACACCCTTCAGCCGTGCACACACACACACACACACACACACACACACACACACCACAGTCACAGCTATTCGGGGAAATCACAAGCGCTGAAAAACAGGGTGAATGCAATCAAGTGAAAACAGAACAAATGGAGCGGCACAAACATGAAATGTAAACTTCTACACTCAAAAGCATTAATTATCTTAAACCAGTACAAATTAAAGAAGTGCAGTGTTATTCATAAACACAGATGTCATAAAGAATTAGACAGAAATATTAATAAACACTGACTGGATTCATCTTTATTGTCTGTCTTGTTAGTGACAATAGAAATGAACGGATGCACAACACGAGAATATGTTTAATTCTCTTCTACAAGTAATTAATGACAGATTCCTAATTATTATATACTGTAATTAAAGTTTCTGGCGACAGGCAGGAACGTGCAGTACTCTAAACAAGAAACATATAGTTAGTTGAGGAATTGAGGAGTCAGTTTAGGAGTTATTTGAGGAGTCAGTTGAGGAGTCGATTGATGATTGCATTGAGAATCAGTTGAAGAGTCAGTTGAGTAGTTAGTTGAGGAATTGAGGAGTCAGTTAAGGAGTCGGTTAAGGAGTCAGTTTAGGAGTTATTTGAGGAGTCAGTTGAGGAGTCGATTGATGATTGCATTGAGAATCAGTTGAAGAGTCAGTTGAGTAGTTAGTTGAGGAATTGAGGAGTCGGTTAAGGAGTTAGTTAAGGAGTCAGTTTAGGAGTTATTTGAGGAGTCAGTTGAGGAGTCGATTGATGATTGCATTGAGAATCAGTTGAAGAGTCAGTTGAGTAGTTAGTTGAGGAATTGAGGAGTCGGTTAAGGAGTCAGTTAAGGAGTCATTTGAGGAGTTAGTTGAGGAGTCGGTTGATCAATGCATGGAGAATCAGTTGAAGAGTCATTTGAGTAGTTAGATGAGGAATTGAGGAGTCAGTTGATGTTCATTGAGAATCAGTTGAGGAGTCAACGAGTTGGTTGAGGAGTCAGTTGAGGAGTCAGCTGAGGAGTCATTTGAGGAGTTGAGGAGTCAGTAGTGGTTCTGAATATGAGATAATATTCTGGACACATAGAAAGATAGAAAGACCAGAATTGCCTTACATGGTCGAGACTTGTTGCATTCTGTTCGTTTGTGTTATCATTTGAAGTGCAGAAATGTGAACTTCTAATAAAAAGATCAAGAATTCCTTGTAGGTGTGACTAATACGAAGTCAATATTTCATCAGATTAGGGGATTAAAGGTGTGTGAAGCAAATGAGACGTTAAAGACCGGAATTTGCCATTTTATCTGACAGACAAAAGGTCACACATTACTTTATTGTCCACACACCATCCATTAAACACTGTGTAATTGCTTAATATACTTTTAAAATCACATTATTATTATTTATTTTATTTTTTTAAAGGTTGTGCTACCTTCCACAACGATTTGATATATATCTGTAATTTATACTAAAGACTCTATTTAAGAAGTAACACTAGAATTTCCATCTAGATTAGTGAAATCAGATGCTGTCAGATGAGGAGTCACATTAGTAGTTGAGGAATCATTCAAGGAATTGAGGAATCACTTGAGGAGTCAGATGAGTAATTGAGGAATCAGTTGAGGAATTGAGGAGTCTGTTGAGGAGTCGGATAAGAAGTTAAGGAGTCAGTCGAGGAATTGAAGAGTCAGATGAGAAGTCAGTTAGGAGTCAGATGAGTAGCTGACGTGTCAGTTTCGGAAGTGAGGAGTCAGATGAGGAATCAGTTGAGGAACTAAGGAGTCACCTGAGGAGTGATTTGAGGAGTCAGATGAGTAGAGAAGTTAGTGGAGGAATTGAGGATTCAGATGAGGAGTCAGATGAGTAGTTGAGGAGTCAGTTGAGGATTCCTCAACTGACTCCTCATCTGATTCCTCATCTGTCTCCTCAACTTACTTCTCAATGCTTCAACTCTCCTCAAATGACTCCTCAACTCATTATCTGAACCTCAAATGACACCTCCTGATTTGGGGAATTGGGGAGTCAGAAGAGGAGTCAGTTAAGGAACTGAGGAGTTATTTGAGGTCCAGATAATGAGTTGAGGAGGCATTTTGAGGAGTCAGTTGAATAATTCAGAAGTAAGTTGAGGAGTCAGATGAGGAATCAGTTGAGGAACTGAGGAGTCACATGAGGAGTGATTTGAGGAGTCAGATGAGTAGAGAAGTTAGTGGAGGAATTGAGGATTCAGATGAGGAGTCAGTTGAGGAGTCAGATGAGGAGTTGAGGAGTCAGTTGAGGATTCCTCAACTGACTCCTCATCTGTCTCCTCAACATACTTCTCAATGCTTCAACTCTCCTCAAATGACTCCTCAACTCGTTATCTGAACCTCAAATGACACCTCCTGATTTGGGGAATTGGGGAGTCAGATGAGGAGTCAGTTGAGGAACTGAGGTGTCATTTGAGGTTCAGATAATGAGTTGATGTGTCATTTGAAGGAGAGTTGAAGCATTGAGAAGTAAGGATGAGGAGTCAGTTGAGGAATCAGATGAAGAGTCAGTTCATTTTTGAAATAGTTTCAAATACATTATGAATTGCTGGTACGTATGTAACTAGAAACGGAATATCAATAGACTACAGAAGGACTCTCTCTCTCTCTCTCCCTCTCTATCTCTCTCTCCTCTCTCTCTCTCTCTCTCTCTCTCGCCCTCTCTCTCTCCCTCTCTCGCCCTCTCTCTCTCTCTCAATCACCATTCTGGTTGGAAAGACACAGTGGGTTTGACTTTGAACCCAGTTGTTACAGAACAGTGGCATTTCCCTCGGCTTGGTATCTAATTATGATTCAGAGGACGGCCGTAACTGTTTGAACAAGCTCCAGGAGCGCCATGTGGACCTGAGTTCTCTTTTATGTTTTCAATATCCCAAGGCTTATCTGCAGCATATGTGCAGCCTCTTTCACAACAGTCTCTCTAGTGTTGTGAAGTGTTTTGATGGATGTTTATATTGTGATCGTTTTTGACATTTGAGAAATGCAGTTTCCAAAATAATACTAACTTTAACCAATTTCCAATGAACCTTTTTTTGTTTTCTGTCTAAATGTCTTTATTTTACTGATGATTATAAACTACACATGAGTTTTGTTACACTAAAAAGGGGAATTGGATTGTTTATTGATTTCAGAACGAGGACACTCGATGCATTTTTGTCGATTTGGAGTCTGGCTTTAAGTGCGGCCTGCATTGAAAGTGTTGGCAAAGACAAGAAATCACTGTATGTAGTGTAATATTGACTGTTTGGAAACAGGAACATACAGGAAACACTTTTAACATAAATGTTTGTAAGTGAATTTAACGGACTGACATTAATAAATGGCGAAAACTATAAAAGACATGAGTCTGTTTTTAAGTTCATTCATTCATTCATTCATCTTCTACCGCTTTATCCGATCTTCCTCGGGTCACGGGGAGCCTGTGCCTATCTCAGGCATCTATGGGCATTAAGGCAGGATACACCCTGGATGGAATGCCAACCCATCGCACACACACACACACACACACACACACACACATTCATACACTAGGGACAATTTTCCAAGGTGCCAATCAACCTACCGTGCATGTTTTTTGGACCGGGGAGGGAGGTGCACCGACCGGCTGGGAAACTGTGAGATTTTGGACGGAGAAGGACGGGGAATGAAACCGGAGAACCCGGGGAACTGGAAAAGAAAAAACCCCTTGAGACACAGGGACACGAGGAGCATGGGACTGCAAAATGCACAAACTCCACACACACATGGCCGACACGGGAATCGAACCCGGACCCTGGCAGTGTGAGGCGAACGTGCTAACCACTACGCCACCGTGCCCCTTGTTTTTAAGTTCTGACAGTTTAATGAATGTTCACAAAGCTTCCACACTTTAAGTGCTTAAAGCTATAAAAACTCATTTTGATCCGATGGGTGACAAAAATATATATTTAGTTAAATATTCATGAACAGCACATATATTTTATTTGCTTAATTGTGTATTCATGAATAGCCTGGCTAATTTGTTGTAGAGGAATATAGAGATGTAGTCTGTATATTTAGTCATTAAGCTGTTTTAGGATTGTGTGATTTTGTTTGATGCTGTTTTGTGCTGAAGTCGAGATTTCTCGATCTTAATTTAACATCACGCTTGAGAAAAAAAGTTGGAAAAGGTTAAACTCATTTTTACAGACTTTATGGAAATGTGTTGGTTTGCACAGAAATTCTTCTGCCATCGATTGTTTGAATGTGTGTTTTGTGCATCGTGTATATTGTATAAAAGTGTTCATATTGCTTAGGTATTGTTATTCTGTGCAATGCTGTATAACATTGAACGAATTCATTGCAGCATTTTTTCGTGCATGGGAGATTTTTGCTACTGCAGATAGAGAAATATAATGAGTCCAGATGCTTCCAGACAGCAGATGTACTGCATGATACAGTTAAACAGGTAACACTATCATTATACCCATTATACCCAGCTGGCACTGTATTTTGGAGCGATACGGCATGAGGGAAAGATCGCAGTGTCTTGTGTGATACACGTGTGGGTTTATATAGGAGTTACAGAAGATCCAGGAACTTCATTTACAGGACTTTATTCTACACTCACATGGTGCATATCCATTTAAAAATACACCGTAAAGGAAATCTATTTAAAAAATAATTATAACACAAATTTTCTGTACGTCAGTCTTCATTTTGAGGATGTGTAATTGATCACACAAAGAATGTCGTCTGAGCCTCGACATGAGCGAACAAATCTCTAAAAGAGAAAAAAAACAACTTTATTATGTTAGATTTTATTTACAAAAGCAAGCACGCCAAATTTCACCATGGAAAATGGATCCAGGCCGGGTGGTAGTTTTGGAATTCTTGTCCCCTCTTTCTCCCCGGAAAGGCCTGATTTATCTCGGGTGTTTCCATTTTTATTTATTTTTTATTATGTAAAAAGGGAACAGCTGGAAATGAAACACAAGCTCACATTGGTCAACAAGGTGGAGACAGAATAATCATAAACATCCAGCGGGATTCGTACAGCCGCAGTTCAAACATGCAGTTAGAATTTGTTACAATTTCATGGCGACGGCCCCCAAAGCACCGGAATGAAATTACTACTAGCTATTTCATTTACAGCACTCACCTTTCTCAAAAGGAAGTGCTTATCCTCCGGGCTTCTTCGCTCCAGACTGCTCTCTCTCTTTTTCCTGTCGTTTTTTTTATTTATTTTTTGTCAAATTGGCAACCAAATATCACAATAAACCTCATGCACTGTGGAAAGTGCACTACTTTTTAACCTTCATCATGAAAACTGTGATTGTGTTAAAATACACCATTTCAATCATAGCAAGACTTGCTGTGGATTTCACTTCTCTAGCCCCGGTGTAACGTCTGTGCAAGGCCATATACACACTAAACGTGCATATTAGTGCAATATGGATGTGCGTATTAATCTCTCTACCTGTTTTATTGCTTTGGGTTCCGAATTCGCACTGCTATCATGCACTCTTTAATCTAAGCAGTTGTTAATGTGCAATGCATCTGCAGCAGATGGAATAATGAAACTATTTATTTATTTATTTATTTTGCCGAATATCGTCTTGAGGGCAGACATACATTTTGCATTAAACACGGCATTGGCGCGAGGTGGTGAGGAGGAGAAACACCAGCAGGCTTTTTTTCTACGTAAACTGCTTGTTTTATAATCCCATTGATCGGACACAGCGCGGTATAAATGAGCTCTTAATCAACTGCATCGAGGCATGTGGACATCTAGTGGAAATTTTGGGTAGGTTTCTGTGCTGATCCGACGTGTGCGTGTGTGTGTGTGTGTGTGTGTGTGTGTGTGTGTGAGAGAGAGAGAGAGAGAGAAGAAAAAGGGTGTGGGATGAACCGGGGCTTCTCTTCAAGGACTTTCCTTTCACACTAACGCCTGTTTTAGGACCTGCTGCAAAATGCGCACTCGCTGTAAGTACTCACATTTACTCACCTTTAGACGTGTGATTTTAAACTTGAAGATTATATAACATGTGCTGTTTTGTGAGGGATAATTAGTCTAGAAGTGCTCCATCATAGACGATCCATTTACATGTGATTGCACTTTTTTTTTGCTCTTATGTAGGTGTTTATATAGTTTTCCTCTGTGGCTGAGACATTTCATACCCTCAGCAATGCTTGGAGAAATCTGGTGCTGCACCTAGAAACGCAGAGCGCGCTGTGGAGAAGTTACCGTGCATCCAGACGCGCGCTCGTGTGTGTGTGTGTGTGTGTGTGTGTGTGTGTGTGTGTGTGTGTGTGTGTGTGTGTGTGTGTGTGTGTGTACCATGGAGGAAACTCTTAAAGAGCAGGACATTTGGGCTTTCAACGAGTCCTGGAAGAACGAGAGCTTCGGTAACGACACGGACGCCGCTAATCGGACGGTGAATCCTCTGAAGCGCAATGAGGAGGTGGCCAAAGTGGAGGTCACGGTGCTGGCCCTGGTCTTGTTCTTCGCTCTCGCCGGGAACCTGTGCGTCCTGCTCGCCATTCACACGGCCAAGCACGGCCAGTCGCGCATGTACTACTTCATGAAGCACCTGAGCATCGCGGACCTAGTGGTGGCGATCTTCCAAGTCCTGCCCCAGCTCATCTGGGACATCACCTTCCGCTTTTACGGGCCCGATCTGTTGTGCAGACTCGTGAAGTACCTCCAGATTGTCGGCATGTTCGCGTCGACCTACATGCTCGTGCTGATGTCCATCGATCGGTGCCTGGCCATCTGTCAGCCGCTGCGCTCCTTGCACAAACGGAAAGACCGCTGCTACGTGGCGCTGTCGTGGGTCCTGAGTTTGCTCTTCAGCATCCCGCAGGTGTACATCTTCTCTCTCCGGGAGGTCGGGTCTGGTGTTTACGACTGCTGGGGAGATTTCGTGCAGCCGTGGGGCGCCAAAGCCTACATCACCTGGATCAGCCTGACGGTTTACATCATCCCCGTGGCGATCCTGAGCGTGTGCTACGGCCTCATAAGCTTCAAGATCTGGCAGAACTTTAAGCTAAAGACCAAGCGCGAGCAGCAGGTCGTCACGCTGACTCCCACGGCGGCGCGGAACCGTGCGCTCTTGGCGCGCGTCAGCAGCGTCCGGCTCATCTCCAAGGCCAAGATCACCACGGTCAAAATGACGTTCGTCATCGTGCTGGCGTACATCGTGTGCTGGACGCCGTTTTTCTTCGTGCAGATGTGGTCGGCGTGGGATCCAGCTGCGCCGCGGGAGGGTGAGTGCCTGCTCAATCTGCGTCCGGGTAGAACGCGCTCCAGCGCATCCGTGTCGCAACCAAGAGGGAATAAATCAATGTCTGTGTGGCTTTCAAAAGATAAAGGACATAAAGAACGAAAAAAAGAAATGAAGGATTCCATTAAAAAGCGACATTTACCTGCTAAATTAATATCCATGCAAAGAATTGGGTTTCTTTTGTTGACTTTTTCCCCAAATCGCGTTTTGTTTTTGGTGACCTAATTACGTCATGAAATGTGATGAATTACACAACTGAAGCGTTTCTGCTAAATACAAAGTGGAAATAATTCTTCTACAAACATTTACATGACAAACATAATCCCTGCTTGGTCAGATGGAAGAAAGAATGAGAATGAAACGAGTTATACTATTAATACAGAGAATTATCAAACGCCTTTTAGGGTAAAAACTCTATATTTGGACAGAATTTGTGTGATTGAATCTGGTAAAGCTGTGAAATGGATGATGACTGTTTTTACATCTGACCTCGGATATATAAAAGCTCCAAACGCCCTTGGGCAAATGTAGTCTATTAATATTTAACAGGAGTGCAGCTCTTTAAATCATGACCATGAGCAGCAGGAGACATCTTTCATGTTCCACAATATATCCCACCGAGCCGGGCATGACGCTGGAGATAAGGTTTATATTTCGCAACGGATAGCAAGTGATGGAAAGTGCCTTCTCCGAGATCTCAGCGTGGTATTGTGATAAATAATAATACTTCAAAAGAAATTCCTCGAAAGGAAGGTCAAACTGGTGAGAAATGATCAGTTTAGCTGCCAGAAGTTTGGGATTTTATGTCGAATAACTGACATTGAGTTGCACCAATCCGGATGCAGAATTACTATTTGAAGCAAAATACATGCAACAATAACACACTATATACACTAATATATCTAAAATACTTTCATCTATACATCACTGATAATGCACATGATGCACGTCGTTTTTTTTAGACATATTTCTTGCAATAATAGTAACATTTCTGGAATGATATAAAAGAGTTTCGTATCCCTGCTGAATGCATCCTATACATTTATTTTCAGTGTTGAAGATGTAACAGGTTACAGAAAAAAAGCAGTTATTTCCAAAAAGGAAATAGGAATTGAATGCAATCCAAAGCATCGACCTATTAAATACTCTGCAGCTGTAGAATTTAACAAGAGACTGGTTATGGAAAACAACAACAACAACAACAACAACAAAATGCAGCTGCTTGCAATATTATTCTCCCGGCAGGTATTTCATCCTTATGTTATATTCATTTATTTTCAAGATCAGACATTAAATGTGGGCACAGTAACAGGTTCCGTCTCCGAGGGCTCTGACTCATATGTAAATCATGCACCAGTGAACTACACAAGAGATACCAGCGAAAAAACACATTTGAAGCCTCGGCTTCAAAAAAAAAACAGCGTTTGCATGTTTTGCATTGTTCTTTTTGTACCAGTAGGTGGTCAGAACATTCTTCTATACAGATGATGGGTTTTTTTTTCCCTAAGGAAAGCCTGTGGTACAGCGTGTACCTCCACGTTTTAGCCAGTGTGAGATCCAAACACTACAAATCATCATTGTGAAGATAAAGCAAAGACTGTGACATTAATCAGTCTGTGTTCCTGCTTTAGGTCTGTTCTAAATCAGCTCCATTCCTATTTTGTCTCGTGATGATTTTAGACAATGTCGGTGATGAGCTGAAATGTGTGATGATTGCACAAACCAGCCACGTTCGAGGAAGGTGATATGAAATCAAAAAGGAGAGCTTTATCTCCGCCGCTGACGTCAAAGGCTCCAGCCGACGGGAAAGAAAGCAGGACTATGAAGAGATGAAAGAGAGCATTACATCGCCTCCAAACACCACATATATTACATTCTCCTGCTCGTGTTGGTAGATATGAATGAAGTGAGCTGTTGTGATGTGGATTGTAAAGTCTTTCTTCCACGTTAAACCCGGAGTGATTTTCAGTCACACTGGATGGATGTGAGCAGTAAATGCTGTGCACCAGGTGAATTCCTCTCACTGGCTGTTGGTTTTTTTGGTTCTAGATGAAAAACTGCATGGACTTGGCCTCGTCATGGCACTTTGAGCCTCCGGATTTATCACTGGAGACATTCCCATGTCTTTCCAATTTCTATTAAAGCAGGAAAAATATTGATGTAAGGAAAATCCCGTGAGTGACAAACTTCAGCCGTGTGCATTCGTCTGTGGAACAGATTTCATCGTGTGAAATAATATTGGAGGTGGCAAAAGTACAAACACTTGAGTGCTCATGTTTTAAAATGCTCCAGTAAAAGTGCTGACTATGCATTTTTAAGTAGTGACGCGTACTAAAGTAAAAAGTAAAAACGTATTACTTCTGAAATTTACACTTTTCACATTTTTAACACTCAGATCAACGCACCAATAGCTGTGCTTTATGCAAATGTCAATCATCAGGACATCAAACAGAACCTTTATTTTTGTGCACGGACGGTAAATATTTTCATCTTTCTGTACATAAACTGTATTTATTATATCTGCGAGTGAAATATTCAATGAGATTCAGATTGTATTAGAGATGGCAGAGAGCGCCCCCTGTCTGTTTGCTTTATTTCACAAAAACAGCGTTTTTGATGAAATTACCATTTACAGATACAAATGATATATTGTTATATCACGGTGGATTTTATGTTGAGATTGGTGCATCATTAAAGCAAATGTTTAGCGATTAAAATAGGGATCAGCTTTAGTGACAGAGGGATCGGGTTCGGTGACGGAGCGAGGGATCGGGTTTAGTGATGGAAGGAGGGATCGGGTTCAGTGACGGAGGGATCTGGTTCAGTGACGGAGGGAGGGATATGGTTAAGTGATGGAGGGATCGGGTTCAGTGACGGAGGGATCTGGTTCAGTGAGGGAGGGATATGGTTAAGTGATGGAGGGATCGGGTTCAGGGACTGAGGGAGGGATTGGATCGGGTTCAGGGACTGAGGGATGGATCGGGTTCAGGGACTGAGGGATGGATCGGGTTCAGGGATGAAGGGAAGGATCGGGTTCAGGGACTGAGGGATGGATCGGGTTCAGTGATTAAGGGAGGGATCGGGTTCAGTGATGAAGGGAGGGATCGGGTTCAGTAGTGATGAAGGGAGGGATCGGGTTCAGGGACTGAGGGAGGGATCGGGTTCAGGGAGGGAGGGATCGGGTTCAGTGATGAAGGGAGGGATCGGGTTCAGGGACTGAGGGATGGAACGGGTTCAGTGATGAAGGGAGGGATCGGGTACAGGGACTGAGGGATGGATCGGGTTCAGTGAAGGAGGGATGGATCTGGTTTAGTGACGGAGGGAGGGATCGGGTTCAGTGATGAAGGGAGGGATCGGGTTCAGGGACTGAGGGAGGGATCGGGTTCAGGGACTAAGGGATGGATCGGGTTCAGGGACTAAGGGAGGGATCGGGTTCAGTGATGAAGGGAGGGATCGGGTTCAGTGATGAAGGGAGGGATCGGGTTCAGGGACTAAGGGAGAGATCGGGTTCAGTGATGAAGGGAGGGATCGGGTTTAGTGATGAAGGGAGGGATCGGGTTCAGGGACTGAGGGAGGGATCGGGTTCAGTGATGAAGGGAGGGATCGGGTACAGGGACTGAGGGATGGATCGGGTTCAGGGACTAAGGGATGGATCGGGTACAGTGATGAAGGGAGGGATCGGGTTCAGTGATGAAGGGAGGGATCGGGTTCAGTGATAAAGGGAGGGATCGGGTTCAGTGATAAAGGGAGGGATCGGGTTCAGTGATAAAGGGAGGGATCGGGTTCAGTGATGAAGGGAGGGATCGGGTTCAGGGACTGAGGGAGGGATCGGGTTCAGTGATGAAGGGAGGGATCGGGTTCAGTGACGGAGGGAGGGATCGGGTTCGGGTTTAGTGATGAAGGGAGGGATCGGGTTCAGGGACTGAGGGATGGATCGGGTTCAGTGATTATGGGAGGGATCGGGTTCAGTGATGAAGGGAGGGATCGGGGTCAGTGAAAGAGGGAGGGATTGGGTTCAGGGACTGAGGAATGGATCGGGTTCAGTGAAGGAGGGATGGATCTGGTTTAGTGACGGAGGGAGGGATCGGGTTCAGTGATGGAGGGAGGGATCGGGTGGGCTGAGGGATGGATCGGGTTCAGTGATGGAGGGAGGGATCGGGTTCAGTGATGAAGGGAGGGATCGGGTTCAGGGACTGAGGGATGGATCGGGTTCAGGGACTGAGGGATGGATCGGGTTCAGTGATGGAGGGAGGGATCGGGTTCAGTGACGGAGGGAGGGATCGGGTTCAGTGATGAAGGGAGGGATCGGGTTCAGTGATGATGGGAGGGATCGGGTTCAGGGAGTTAGGGAGGGATCGGGTTCAGTGACGGCGTAATTAAGGGGCGTGTCTGAGTGAGTGACGGGTGATTAATTGATTAAACGAGAGGCGGGTAATGAACGTGTGAGTGATTGTGAGTAAGTGCAGGAGCGATTCAGGGATTAAAGGGAGTAAATGATTGAGTAAAGGGTGATTCAGTGGGGATTTTAGTGAGTGATGTCAGGCAGCGCTGGTTTGAGTGTGTGATAAAAAGGTGAATAAATAAACGAGGTGATTGAACGACTGTGCGATTGAGCCAACGAGGAGGAAGCGTGCGAGTGATTCACCGAGCGGCGTTAGTGAGTGAGCGAGCGAGCGAGTCGGTGAGAAAGTGCTCCAAGTCTCTAAAGGCCATTAGTAAAACTGCAGACACAAAAGAGAAATTGCTGTTCAGGTTATCGCAGGCGAAACAGGATGTAGCTCCGAAGCAGGCCAGTTTATTGAAGCCGCGCTTGGCTTTGTAGCTGCTGCGCTTTGTTGTTGAACTTTATTCCAAAGCCTCGAGAGACTTGCAGTCCATTACAGTCCATCGCCAGACATTTGGGATGATGACAAAACGAAACTTCACATCAATCTCCCACAACGTCGCTTCTGCTGAGTTCATCCGTTTTTTATTCGATTTGCCAAATCGTTTCAACTTTATAACTCTAATAAGTCCTTTACTGTGTGTTTACCATGGACTGTCATCTCTGCATGATGTGTACGTTTATTGAATTAAAATAACTCGCCATGTAATGAAAACATTCAATCTTTTGCCAAAGCACAGAGAACAACGATGGGGTGATTTTTCTTTTTCTTTTTTTTTTAATATATATATATATATATATATATATATAGAGAGAGAGAGAGAGAGAGAGAGAGAGCTGTCAAGGCTGCTTTAGGAACATTAGTAATAATAAAGTCACGGCTACATGCAGACTTTGTGAAGAGCGTGTTTGTGTTTACAATATAATGAAGTGTGTTTAGAAAGGGGACGTTACAGGATGCATATATATATATATATATATATATATATATATGGATATATATATATAATTTTTTTAATTGTATTTTATTTATTTATTTATTTATTTTTTTTTTTTTACTTCACCATGATATTTATAACCGCTTCCAGGATTAGACCCGATCTGTAAACAGTAAACACACTGGAAATTTCTGGTGGTTTTGTGGTTAATCTGTCTGTAAGCAGGACATGTTCAGACAGACTGGCAGGAAGATATGTACATATCCATATGTAGGGAGGAGGTGTGGAGCCCAATGTTTAAGGTGTTGGACCTCTGGACCGGAAAATCACGGGTTCAAACCTAACCCCACCACCACCAAGCTGCCACTAGTGGGCCCTTGAGCAAGGCCCTTAACCCTCAATTTCTCGCTTGTAAGTCGCTCTGGATAAGGGCGTCTGCCAAACGCTGCAAATGCAAACGTAAATATGGAGTCGGTTTTGTGCAACGCGGAACAAGTTTGTTTTGTCATGAAGGTAAAATCCAAATCTAATGTAATGTATATGTTATTTTTATAACATATACTTAAAACTTAAAAAACAAAAATATAAGCAATCATTTCAGATTACTGTGTGTTATATTGTCATATGATGAGAACAAAATTCACAATGGATATTTATTGGATTGTAACCAGTTTTAACCACAAGAGGCATCATTTTTCAGAATAAAGATCTCTTGTAGAAAGCTAGAAATAGAAATACATCAAAGCTACAGGGGAGGAAATGACGTTTTAGATGCTTTCATTCGTCAGATGAGTTTTGCTTCTTTGCACGGAAATTTACATCAGTGTTCCCCAAAAAGCCGCGCAGAGAGAACACATCATTTACATTATTTACGTTTTATTTATTATCTGATCCTGAACGATGTTTTATTCAGGAAATTGTATCTCTCCCTGTGATTCGCTCTCGCCTCGGTCACATGACTTACCTCCATCCGCTAACCTTCTTAAAGACGGCTGCTCCGGCCGCTAACACACAATACATTAAAAACAAAAACAACATAATCAATAAACAAATGTTTACGCTTTCAAATTCGGCATTCAAATACCAGTTTTTCTGTCGCTCCTGTCATTTTATTTTGTTGTTATTTATCATTAAAGGCCGCACCGTGGCGCACAAACACAAAAAAAACGTCAAATAAAGTGTGCTTCTTCTCTCCTCCTACAGCGATGCCCTTCATCATCTCCATGCTGTTGGCCAGTTTAAACAGCTGTTGTAACCCCTGGATCTACATGTGCTTTGCGGGACATTTGTTCCACGACCTGAAGCAGACGTTTCTGTGCTGCCCGGCGCGTTACCTGAAGTCCTCTCAGTGCCGCTACGACCCTGAACACAACTCCAGCCGCAAGAGCAACTCCTCTACCTACGTCATGAAGAGCACCAGCAGCCAGAGAAGCATCACCCAGACATTGTCCACATAAACACCCGTGTTTATCCCGCGTCACAGCCGGGCCCGGACTCCTACAGACTCCTACAGACTCCTACAGAGTCCTACAGACTTGTACAGACTCCTACAGAGTCCTACAGACTTGTACAGACTCCTACAGACTCCTACAGACTTGTACAGACTCCTACAGACTCCTATAGACTTGTACAGACTCCTATAGACTCCTACAGTACAGACTCCTACAGACTCCTATAGACTTGTACAGACTCCTATAGACTTGTACAGACTCCTACAGACTCCTACAGACTCCTACAGACTCGTACAGACTCGTACAGACTCCTACAGACTCCTACAGACTCCTACAGACTCCTATAGACTTGTACAGACTCCTACAGACTCCTACAGACTCCTACAGACTCGTACAGACTCCTACAGACTCCTACAGACTCGTAGAGAATGTGCACAGATGGCTATAAACACTATTGAGAGGAATCTAATGAAACGCGCTTTTTGGACACTGTTGTTGGAAGATCTTTTACAGTGATTATTTCCTGGACATTAAACAAAACACACACACACACACACACACACACACACACACACACACACACACACACACGACCATCAGAAGAAGGAAAGTGTGACTGTAATGTCAGAGCAGATGGCACGCGATTATACATGCAGCCAAGAAAACGCCTGGCGGTGGACTTTACAAACAACGCTTACATTTTGGCTTCCAATAGAGAGGCTTTATTAAAAATCATTTCTGTTCTTGCTTGTGTTCTTCAGCTCCGTTCACTCATTCATCAACATTCATACGTTCATTCATCAACATCCATACGTTCATTCATCAACATTCATACATTCATTCATCAACATTCATACATTCATCAACGTCATCAACATTCATTCAACATTCAACATTCATTCATCAACATTCATACGTTCATTCATCAACGTTCATACATTCATTCATCAACATTCATACGTTCATTCATCAACATTCATACACTCATTCATCAACATTCATACATTCATTCATCAACATTCATACGTTCATTCATCAACATTCATACACTCATTCATCAACATTCATACGTTCATTCATCAACATTCATACATTCATTCATCAACATTCATACGTTCATTCATCAACATTCATACATTCATTCATCAACATTCATACATTCATTCATAAATTCATTCATCAACATTCATACATTCATTCATCAACATTCATACACTCATTCATCAACATTCATACATTCATTCATCAACATTCATACACTCATTCATCAACATTCATACACTCATTCATCAACATTCATTCATCAACATTCATACATTCATTCATCAACATTCATACACTCATTCATCAACATTTATACACTCATTCATCAACATTTATACACTCATTCATCAACATTCATACATTCATTCATCAACATTCATACATTCATTCATCAACATTCATACGTTCATTCATCAACGTCATCATCATCATCACATTCATTTACTTTCATTCATCAACATTCATACATTCATTCATCAACATTCATACGTTCATTCATCAACATTCATATGTTCATTCATCATCATTCATCAACATCCATACATTCATTCATCAACATTCATACATTCATTCATCAACATTCATATGTTCATTCATTAACACGCCAAAACAAAAAAACACCTTCCCTCCTTTTCCTTTTCCTGTTGTTTAAAGTCATATCGTGTGAAAGCTGCATGTATTTGTGGATGTATTAGCACATAGTAAGTCAATAATCAGGACGTCGTTTCAGTATCAGTTTGACATTCGTCAACAATCTGCAACAATTCCAGGTTTGTTTTTTATTCGAGAGTCTGATTAACTCAAGCAAGAGCATCTTCTCCATCACTTTCACCGCTCTTTCTTATCATTTACCGTAAATATTTAATCACACACTTTTCAAACGCCAGGAGAGAAAAAACATTGATTTATCGTTTCTTTAACGAGATATTTCAACACAGTGAGTTTCATCCAAACAAATCAAACAAACATCATTTTTCTCACAAGCTGTAAAAAGGAATTCCCAAATGCATCGTTTGTTTTTTTGTTTTTTTTTTTGTTTGTTTTTTTGTTTGTTTTTTTGTTTGTTTTTTGTTGTAAAAATGATCGTTTAATGATTTTGCTTCTTCTTTCAGTGTTTGGCACTTTTTTCTTTTTTTCTCAAAGTCAAAATGCTACTGAATTCTACTTCTGAAAACAGCGGTCGTATTTACTATGAATATAAATCGCAATATGACGTAATTTATTGAAAATAAAGTGTCCGTACAACCAAATCGTGACTGAATATTTAAATAAATGAAAGCGCTCGGTTTACGTCCAGTGCAGTCCACGTTTGTGTAGTTTGTGTTCAGCTGGCATCGTTTAAATCAGGACTTCCAGATATCAGAGGTATTTTTAGCGTGACGCTGAACTCAACACTCGTTTGCACTTGGGCGGGGTCGGAGCCGTAACGCGTGATGTGCACGGAGACAAATTTCAAATGTGTGCATATTTGATAATAATAGAATATATAGAATACAAGCTCATAAGGACGAGTGTAAAGCAGAAGGGGAATAAAAAAAACCCATTTCCTTTTTTCCAGCCGTGCATTCGCTCCACTGAGACTTGCCTTTTATTTGCTCCGCCCACTTTGTGTTTGGATAACGATCTCTTTAAAACGATTCGGTTCCAATGAAAACTTTAAATGAATGAATATACGGGAAAAAAAAACATCTCTGGCACAAGAAACGCTGATTTTTGCAATTACGTCTATCAGCTCGTAAATCTCGTCACTAATCAAATTTCTGAATAAGAAAATTATTAACATGATGAAATAAAAAAAAAATAAACATTAGTGCACATTTTTTTCTGTAATGAATTTTTATTTGCTTTATTCAAGCCTGAATAATTTTTATACTATGAATGAAAGTTGATATCGAGACAAGATCAATTCAGAAACGACATTTATTTATATATATATATATATATATATATATATATATATATATATATATATATATAGATATATTATTAATAAGAAATGTTTCTAAAATTAATTTCTTTTGGGAACGTGTCACACGTGATTAATCGAACCTGCACAAAAAGGTCGCTTCCTTTCATTAACCTTTTAAATCACAGGAATACAGTGAATGCACAAAATTGTACTCAGTAATAATAATAATAATAACAACAACAATAATATGAATTAGCACACAGAGAGAAAGCCTTATCACATAAACGCATAAGACTTATCGTTTGCGCTCCATTTCTCTATGAACAGGTGAGTAAATCAAGGTGACCTGAAACAGCAGCATTCATTCAGCCTATCAGTGTAAAGGTGAAGGGGATGAGGTCTACGCCCAGCAAGGTCTGACCTCATATATATAAAAATAAAACAAAGGCAAAAGAACCACCGATTTTCCCTGCCAGCCTTTCTAAGCACTGTTTCTGTTGCTTTTACACCTCCTTACGAAGCGCCACCCGTACGCTGCTGAAAACTTTCCCCAGTGCCTCGAAGAAGGGGTCGCAGAACGTGTGGATGCAGAGCGAGTAGATCCGACTCAGGCACTGGGTTTCAATCAGGTAGCTCTTGATGCAGGGCATGACGGCCCAGATGTGGCAAAACGAGATGCAGGCGAAGCAGAAGCCCCACAGCAGCGCCACCGGGATCCCGAAGACGGCCGACAGGATGCGGTAGCACCAGTACTTGGAGATGGTGAAGGTGGTGTAACTGGCTTTCCACACTCCGTCCATACTGTGTGTGCCGTCGGGTTCCGCAATCACGTCCTCAAACTCCACCTGCACGTGGAGATGAAACCCTTTTCATTCTTTATAAAGAAACGATTCGTGAGATCAAGAAGGTGAAAGTGAGATTCTATTTAATAATCATTATATTAATGCCCATTTATAAAATTAACTATTATTATTATAATTATTACTATTATTATTATTAAGTATTATATTCCATATCTTGGCATTCTACTTAATAAAATTGGTATATTAATGCCCATTTATATTTAAAAATGTTATTATTATTCTTTTTCTTTTTTTTACTATTATAAGTAGAAACATTAGATTCAATGTTTTGGCATTCAGTTTTATGTCCATTTATATAAAGAATGGGTATTATTATTACTATTAATATTACTATTATTATTATTATTATTATTAAGTAGAAGTATTATATATTCAATATCTTGGCATTCTTTCTAATAAAATCAGTATATTAATGCCCATTTATATAAAAAAAACTATTATTATTATTATTATTATTATTATTGTGGGCCCTTAGACCGTAATCAATACATAAAGTTTCATGTTTGTCATATAATTTCGTACATTTAGACAGAAACAGAACATGGGGGTTGACATTATTAGAAGCGCTCGGGTCAGAAGCAACCTTTCAGTACAAAAGGTCAGACTGTAATTGTCAAGTAATTCGCTCAGAGTCTCGCCGGCGAACACTGTGACGCTTAGACCATATTTAATTTGTCGCATCTTATTGCCCGGCATTAACTCAACTGCATCATCCGGCGCGGCATTCGTTAAAACCAAACAAGTGTGAGGAAAAAAAACATTGGTTGAATTATTTGTGGTGCATTCGGTCCAATAACAGCAAAATACAGAAGTGCAGCATCATCCCCTCTGTTATTATTATACCATCGCTTAAACACGTTTCATTAATGTTAAATATTTCTGTCTGAAAAGCAGCACTATATATATATATATATATATATATACCGGGGCACGGTGGCGTAGTGGTTAGCGCGTTCGTCCTCACACCGCCAGGATCCGGGTTCGATTCCCGTCTCGGCCATGTGTGTGTGGAGTTTGTGCATGTTCTCCCCGTGCCTCAGGGGGTTTTTCTCCGGGTTCTCCGGTTTCCCCCCCGGTCCAAAAACATGCACGGTAGGTTGATTGGCACCTTGGAAAAATGAATGTGTGTGTGTGTGTGTGTGTGTGTGTGTGTGTTTGTGTGTGTGTGTGTGTGTGTGGTGGGTTGGCATTCCATCCAGGGTGTATCCTGCCTTAATATCCATAGACGCCTGAGATAGACACAGACTCCCCGTGACCCGAGGGAAGAGGGAAGATCAGATATAAAAGCGGTAGAAAATAGAATGAATGAATGATATGATATATATATATATATATATATATATATATATATATATATATATATATATATATATATATATATATATAACAGGACATTTGTAGGCTTCTACATTTCAGCTGTAATATAAGGAACTGTTTGCACGTCTGACTGATCTGGTTTGAGAGCGTCATCTGCATAAATGAAATCAAACGCTATTATTTAATAATGTTCCTGGATTATAATTACACACAGTCTACAGACAACGCCTGCATGTCTTCATTAGTGTAAACATAAATCTTAAAACATCATTTTGCATTTCGATTCGAATCGATTTGATTAGATTCACCGTTATGGTCATTGTGGAAGGTTCATGTACAGAGCATCAAATGCAATTAGCATCGAATCCAAAGTGCATAAGTGTCTTATTTACAATAAATATCAGTATAAAGGGAAAATAGGGGTATGAGGTTTTATAGTGAGTTATGTACAGAAGATGCAGTAGGTCATAAATATTGCATAAATGAGTAAGAGTGTGTGTGTGTGTGTGTGTGTGTGTGTGTATCTATATATATTGTGATCTATATATCTAGTATATGTGTGTGTATCTATATATCTATATATCTACTGCAGTAAAATAAACATTGAACTGTGCTATGAAATCTAGTAAATAAACATGATTGTTAGTATTATAATACAGTGTATACAGAATAAATATGGATGGAATAAACATAGTTTTATGCCTGGAACCCAATAAGAGAATAGTTTTTATTTCAGATACACAATTTAGCACATTTTTTGTGTACTTTTTAGTGTTTTTCATTTGTTTCAATGCAGTCCATCAAATAAATGTAAATATAAAGGATTCGTATGTGGTATGTGGTATACCGTCGTGTCCCAGTAACTCCACACATGGAGGTTGCTATAAACACCAGTACACTGCGTGCATGAAGCTTGAGTCATTCACCGATCTTTTATAGCACAAACACGGTTCTCTTTTTAAACCAGTGAAACGTTATTTAAACATTTGATTCTTTATGAATTTTGACAAATCTACATGTATGAGAAATGTGTGATTTGAGCAGAAAAGGCGCCGGCATGCCGTATGGCTCCCTATAGAATATGCCGTCCATAAATAAAAGCAGCGTAGTGTGGCCTGGCACAAGTATGTCTGAGGTCTATTTTTGGTGCATGGCTCGCCACTACAGCACATCGAGCTGTGCACGCAAACAGATCTGTCTCCAAGGAGCAACTTAATCAAATTATTTGTCAGTTAAACTGTCGTGGATTAAAAAAAAAACGCTTGTTTGCGTGAATAATCAGAAGAAAACAAAGCGTAATGAAATGGGAATACGGACACTTGAGATGTTTTTGCTCTTAACATGCTAATTTTGATATTTTTACAAATCTCAGAAGACCAGATAAAGCTCATTAGTGAACTCCAGATTCGGCTTCAAGTACGGAATTAAACGGTGGCGCGAACAAAAGCGTCGTACGTACCTTCACAACATCCTCGTTAATTTGTTTGGGGTCCCTGTTGATCAGATCGATCTCTTTGGTATGACTGTCCTTCAGGATCTTCTCCTCGCTGAAGTTGTACTGGTTGGCCATGGTAGCAGCCTCGGGCCCTGAGCTGGCCGGACCGGGAGCGGGATTGAGGCGAGGAAAAGGGTTGGGAATAAAGAGAATTTGATGTCCTTAGCGAGCGAGCGAGCGAGTGAGCGGCTAAACAGAAACAGTGTATGAACAGTTGCCTCTGAAGCTCACGTCGCTGATCCGAGGACACGCCTGGAATGCTAGTGGACAGCTGCACTCCACTCGCAATGCTACTCTATAATGGGTCGCTGTCTTTTACTGGCTTCGCGAATTGGCTTTCTTTCTCAAGTCCCCTTTACTTTACTGTGTGCCACACATCATTTACACTCTTATCATGTGCAGCGCTGGAAGAGAAATCAGGAGGCCATGTCAGATGTAACACCTCGCTGTGAGGTCAGACAGGCAGGACTTACACAGTGGCATAAATTTCCTCTAAGGGGTGAGAGTTTATCAGTGTCCTGGTGGTACATCTGCCCAAAGACATTCTTCTCACTCAACCACTACAGATATTTTAAATAAGCGAATCTTCGTTCAAGGCTTTATTGTGACACATTTGATTATAAAATGACTGACAGTGATTTTACGCTCTGCTTTAATCTCTCTTTCAGTGATGACAAACTGAGAGTTTACTTTTCCTTATTCATATATACACATATACACACAGTATACATATTATATATAGTTACATGTGCTGGTGTTACGTGATTTCATTACAAAATAAATAAAATAAAAATAACAGTAACTCAGAACAGTACTTTCGAAGATCAATATTCATCGAGCAATTAACTCAGAATTATTATTATTGTTCTTTTAATCAATTTGATTTTTAGCACATGTGAAACAGGTCCTTATTAAGCCAAAGGGAACTATTTATGAAAGCCCAAATCACGCGGCTCAAACCAACTTTACACAAACCTCATTAAAGCTGATAATCCTGTGAGTTTACGTAGAACAAGCAAATTGGAATTCCAGTGCAAATGTTTATCTGTAATTAGGTTAAAAACATACAATGTCTAGTCACAAGGTAAGTTCCTAACGTCTCCTCAGAACTGTGTACTGTAATGAGCAGTGTCGGGGAGAAACGAGTTACATGTAACGGCGTTACGTAATTTAATTACTAAATCAAAGTAATTCGTTACTGAGAAAAAACATGTCATTAAATTACAATTACTTTTGAAAATGTTAGAGATACAAATCCCAAAGTCCTCTGCTCAAACCACACACACACAACACCCCCCCCCACCACACACACACACACACTCGACAAAAAATTTAACCCTTTCCCGTCAACAATTTGAGTTGTGAAAAATATAACCTATTTCTCCCGAGGGATTGAATTTTTTCCCCTTAGAATGTTAACTTAATGCGCCCCCTAGTGGACAAATTCAAATAATCAAAAAGTAATCAAATGTAATCAGTTACTTTTATACTTATACTTTTACTTATACTACGTAATCTATTACATTTGCAAAAGAACCTTCTCAACACTGGAAACGACTATAGTGTTTATGAACTCAGTTATTGTTAACCTTATGGGGTTTATTTACATTACAGACATCATTCGTTTTGCTTTTATGTAAGAGTTTGATTTCGTTAATAACAGCAGATATTACTTACACAAAATGTCTATTTATTTGTATTAAATAAGAATGCATTTTTCCGCAGCAGACGGGGTTTGTGTTGATAAGCCGGCCGTAAGGAGCTTCGTGGCAGATTACAGAATGCGTTCTGAATCTTAAAAGGCTTCGTGTGAATGCACCGTGATTTATAACGCAGCACTTTCTAAAGACCTAAATGAGCCTTGTAAAATTCAATACCCTGTCCAAAAATACAATTTATAGCATCCCCTTATAAATGAGCATAAAATCATTACTGGTACATGTTTGCAGAAATTCTCAGGCGTTCCAATCAAAAGTTGCCTCGTCATAATGAAGCATGTCTTCGTTCTCTTTACTATTCAGGAGCAGCGAGCAGAAACAGCATTGCTGCTCCACTAATGAGAGGAATACTCGCAGTGTCCTGTGAGCTTGGGTGGGTTTGGAGTCTCTGTGGAGAGAAGTACAAAAATACCCCACACTGTTGATGGTTCGACATGCATGCCAGAGTCAGATGTTTATAACAACAGGGAAGTGAGTGTCATGGTTTCACTTAGCCAAAGCTGGACAAATGAATAAGGTTTCACATCACACTCTTATTTATATTTTTGTTACATTTTCTTCCAAGATGGCAAAAAAAAAAGGCAAAAAAAATTGGGAAATAATAAAAAAAAAAAAATAAATAAATAATATATATATATATATATATATATATATATATATATATATGCTCCATGCCATTTATAGCCGCTAACATGTTGAGTAACTGGGTGAATTTGGAATACTGAATACTGACCACTGAATACTGACAGACCCATAATATCTTCCCAGTGTGAAGAAGAAAGGAGAGATGATAAGATCCACAACGCCGGCCCACACCACGTTTACCCAGTGCATGCTCATCAGCAGGAGCTGCACCGTGGGGATTATAAGCCTGGGAGGAGAAATAAATAAATAAATAAAGATCATTACTAAACATTCACTTCAAATATTCAAAACACAAAGCTCACATACTCCCTGATCTATGAAATACATCAAGATTGTACTAATAATGCAATAAAAGTCACATCTAAACATATATATATATATATATATATGTTTATATATATATAAACATATATATTATATCAACATATATATTATATTATATTATAACATATATATATATCAAGACATTTTCCCACGTATTTAGTAGATATGCAGGAAAGTGAGGATGGATAAGAGCAGGCCAGTCAGCAGCGCTACAGGAACCGCCAGCAGCGAGGAAAGTCTGGACGCCTGGAAAAGAGCACGACTCCGTAACCACACATTATCGCCGCTCCGCACTGACGCAGGCTCTGCGATCACGTCCTCCTCGTAGGTCACCTGTGTGGATACACGACGCACTTCCACTGAACTCTCGCCGTCACTTTAAAAGTATCTGACATTATTCATGCCCCCTCGATCGTATCAATAAATCACTCCGTTTCATTTCATTACTATTAATATTTAAAGCGTGCCAATCATGATTACCAGATCATTTTACCTTATCATGTACGAGTGCTTTGTAATAGACGCTACACTACAATGTGAATTATTATTTTTTGTATTCTTGGCAGTGGCACGAGTCGGAGTCAAATTCCCTTCGTAATGAATTGACATTAAGCATTAATGAAAGTGCTTCGGCTTTATAATGAAAATTGAACACCTGTGTACCTTTGAGACTCGCTGCGAAAAAAGAAAAAAGGCTGCGTTTGTTCGTCCGTTAACATTAATACCTGATGCACATCAGAGAAAGACATTTTGTTGAAATGAAAACATTGTCTGTGATCAGCCAGAGGGTGAATAAAATCAGCAACTCTAATGAACGTGCACATAATAGATTATTTCAACTCCGGACAGTTACGTCAATCCACCTGTAGAGGGCAGTATAGTGTCATACCGCAACGTTTCGAAACACACGCTCCTGTGACTCGCTATCGATCGAGTGTTTATTTACGAACATTAAATACAGTGTTTTACATACAATGTGATTCCCGTAAGTCATTTACAAGCTTTTAAATATACAGTTTGGAAAAGATTGTACAAAAACAGGCTCTTACTCAGGATGTCCTCGTTTGTTTGTCCTGCCAAGAAAAACTCCGAAAGGAATAACAATAGCAGGATATGTTACCTTCAGACATTCATGAATTCCTTTGGGATCTCAATCCTTAATGAGGACTTTCACGCCTTTGTGAGTCGGATCTTCTTCATGTCGGATCCCTGAGATCTCTGGAATATCACTGGAATTACGCCGGTATTCTCCCATGAGGAAAATTCCGGCTCGTTCGACTTCGTCTTCCATGTCTTTTAATCCGCATTCTCCATCCATGCTATGTCCCGGTGTTGGCACTCGTTTAGTATGACGAGATGGAAGAGTTTAAACCATTAACACCACCGCAGTGAGAGCATTACTGCATGACTCCGAGCGCTGATGCCTCTGACACCTCCGAAAATTCAGCATCTTACCGAAATGTTCATTCAATATACAGGGATCGATTTTAACCATGACTTATAAAAACATATACATAGCTACGACACGTAGGCCTTTTTATTCACTGTGTATAACCATCATTCCAACAATACACTTTTAACGTATTTACACAATTATTCGACTGTTTTGGACTGATAAAGAGATGCGTGTTATTGTGTGTAACATCGATCCTTTTCTTTTTCCAGAAAAGAAAACCAATTTTCTTCATTATTCACGCCATTCTTGGTAGCGTCTCTACAGCACCCTCTAATGGCCATATACAGAACGAACGGGTATTAAAATGCAGACATTTGATTTTAATATGTTTAAGAATGACAGAGATTAGTGTGTGACTGAGAAATTCTTATTTTAACATAAACGATGAGCGGTTTAGAGAAAATCTTTTCCATGTTGTCATATTAAAAGCTGAAATGCTCGGTGTATACATGCAATACCCTCATGCAATAAACTTCAAAGCTTTTCAAAGATGATTCAGATTTCCCACATGTCAAATAAATCACCATGTATTAAAAAAAAACTCTACGAAATGATATGCTTGATATTAAACTAAATAAATAAATCATCACAAACACAAACTAGCCATTCAGCCATAATCAGATAAACAGATCTGACCTGTGAAATACTCAGTGGGATTTTTTTTTTTATCTTGGGAACACAAGGAAGGAAATCCTGCCTGGATGGAAAGCTCTGTTTGTGGGAAGATATTATCTTGTATTTTAGTTATATTACATGGCATTATTGTTATCTTTTGATTCTGTTTACATTCTTTTATTTCAGTTGTTTCTAAAGTTCTTACTGGTTTACATGAACCTTTTTACAGCTTTTTCTGGGACAATAAATAAATATATAATTTTTTGGCTCATTTTCAACCCTTTTCTCATGTACATTCTATACCTGATTATTATTTTTATACTATGCAGAATAATTCATTTAAAACTCATCACTGACTTGGTGTTGTTTACAGCATGCTGGTTTGTATTTATCTCCCTTTTCTCATCAAAAACAACATTAAAATAAATAGGAAGTATAAGAAGAAAAGAAAGAAACATCCTAAACAGGCGTACATTCAAAAGTGTTTAACAATTCATATAACAAGAATAAAGTCAATTGTGGTTAACTCGATATCGTTATCGTTTCAGTAAGAGCTGTCAAATAAACATGTTATGTATATATTTATTGCTGGATTAATAAATGGCAGACCAGCTGCAGTGGTTTTCACATGATTAAAATGTCGATAATGTGCTCCCCCTTGTGGACAATTCAGGAATGACCAAAGATCGTGTTGCGGTTTAAACTCAAAATCTTTGTTAACGAGATTACAATTATACGAATCTTAATCATTTTACATTTTCATAGAAACAATCAAACAAATCTATTCATGCAATCCTGCACTAAAGATGATCTATTATCTTATATACATGTATCGTATTCTATATATCGTGTATATACTATCACTATTATTTCCCCCTAGCATAGTGTTACACTCTTTCATGATATTATACCATATATTCTACATATTGCATAAACTTACCCCTTCTCTTTTACTCTCATTGTATTACATCTCCATTTATTGTTATATACTGTTATTGTTATATATACAAATTATACAATAGGTATATGTGTATATTATATATAATATATATATATATATTATTGTACAAAGTGTTTCTTGTTGCAGTGACCAGACAACCGTTAATATCGTCTATTAGTGCCGCCTCGTGTTTCTGTTCAGTGCATGTTTGCGGTTGTCGGTGGTGAAACGGTAAACAAGTAAACAATGTCACGTGTGTCACGG
>JACRUU010000016.1:7158720-7181220 GCA_030449085.1 Kryptopterus vitreolus
GTCATATTATTTTTTGTTATTTAAGCTATAAAAATATATGAAGCCTAAAAAAAACTTTTTTTTTTGCTTTTTACCGCTTTAATGTCCGATAAATATTTTCACGGAGCGGCTTGTAAGGATAAATAACAACAAAATAAAAATATACGTGCTACATAAAAACGGGTTTTTTAATTCAGAATGTTTGGTCTCCAAGTAATGATGTAGTAATCTGTAATATTCATTACACGTCCTGGTATTGTGTGTTAAATGAATCTTCTTTTCACTGGATCTTTCATCCAAAGCAACTTTTGTTTGTTTGTTTGTTTATTTATTTTGCTAGCTTGGGAAGTTCAGTTTAGTGGTAGCTAAAGCAGCCGCTTTAAGAAGGAGTCATGTGACCGAGGCGAGAGCGAGACATAGTGGCGGAGAAAATAAAACATTGTTCAGAATCAAATAATGAATAAAACGGATATAATGTAGGTTATGTGTTCTCTCTATGCCGCCCCGGGAACCAATCCGCACCCCGGGGATCCGAACCCATTTAAAACAAATCAAACACACCAAAGGTCCCTTTTTTAAACCCAATCATGAACTTTAACTATAAACAGTTTTAGTTACTCTTCAGGTATTTGTCCTGGTATTCGGACGCCCTGGTCCAGGGTGTTCCTAGGGCTGGACCTGGTGGTCTCGGTTTTGCTGCTGGTCCTCTGCAGAAACTGCAGGAAGTTCTCCTGAATGGATCCTTCATGACTCGAGCCTCCAAATTCCAGCGTCCGGTTGGAAGCGCAGCACTTCCTCAACCTCACGAGTTCCTCTCGGATCTGTCTGTTGAGCAGGCCGTAGAAAAACGGGTTCACTGCGAAGGAGGAGTACGCTAACCAGGTGACAATCTCCTCCATGTCTCCCGGACTCTGGAGCGGTGCCGTGATGGACATGTGAAGGTGGAAGGTGAAGTATGGAAGCCAGCACAACAGGAACTGTCCCACAATGACGACGAGAGTGATGGCGGCCTTCCCGCCTCCGAACACCCGCTCCGGGGACAGTCTCTGAGGCAGACTCCGAGTGGTTATGATGGTAGTCTGGCTGTTAATGGAATCGGAGCGAGACTTTGCCGGATCGGGAGGCCAGGGAGGCATTGGAGCGTGTTGTCTCGCAGCTGAGCGTGCCACCTTGTAGATGTTGCAGTACACGGCGAAAATCACAAGCGAAGGAAGCAAAAAGCACGCCACGCTGAAAAGGATGGCAAACGCTTTCCGTAGTCGGCTGTGACTCCAGTGCAACGAACAATGAGTAGCTGCAATGGAGCTTTGGTTTCCATACGCCGGCCATCCGAGCAACGTCACGAGCGCTAAAATCAAAGATTTCACCCAGATGAAGACCATGACTCCGACCGCCAGGTGGATCGTCATCTTCACTTCATAGCGCATGGGATGAACGATGTAATAGTAGCGCTCCACGCTGATGGCGGTGACGGTGAGAATCGAAGCACAGATCAGAAAGACGTTGATGAAGATGTAGACTTGGCACTCCAGAACCGTGAACGTCACCGTGCTGAAGAACGGGGAACTCGATACTATTCCGAGAGGCATCAGTAACACGGCGCAAAGCAAATCCACCGCACAAAGGTGGCACACGAAGGCGTATTTCTTTGTATGTGGCGCTCGAGCGATGGCCAAAATAACGCCGGTGTTGCCCAGCAGGGCGGCGAGGTTGAGCGTCACCATGCCAAATAATCCCACCAGATGTTTCATCTGGGACTCGGAGTGAATGATTTCCTCCAAGCTCGGTGGAGTCGGCTTCGTCGGTCTCCAGTGGATCGATATGTCGTGTGGCGTTGTGTGATTGGTTAAGAAACTCGGCCCGGTTTTCTCCATAATTCACTTTGGACTGTCAAGATCCACCGAGTGCAAACGCTTTATTTCCGCTCAACTTTAGTGCTAAAAAAAATAAACATAAAAACAAAGAGGTAACTTTTGCATGATACGGTATTTGGGGTTACATTTATATGAAAAATGACTTCATACAGAACATCATTAAAGTTTACGGCCGGGTATTACATTTCATTTAGGGAGGTTTTATTGACTTTATTAATAAGGAGATGTTATATTTAGATGTCAGCCATGATACAGCGCCCCCTGGAGCACACAGGGTTAAATGCCTTGCTCAAGGACTCAGTGGTTTAAGGCTCTGGGTTACTGATCATCGGAAGCTCAGGGGGGTTCGAACCCCGGGATCACCAAATGGCCATCCTTGAACAAGGCCCTTAACCCTCTGTGCTCCAGGGGGCGCTGTATCATGGCTGAAAAACAAACATGCTGGGATATGGGAAGTCATAATTTCGCAGTGCAGTATTGTAACAAATAAATACTATTCTGTACATTTGTGTAGTTGTGTATTGTGTTTATATGGAATTGCAATATAATGCACTGTACATTTAGAGATTTAACAGTCATAATAGAGCACAGAAGATTAAGGGCCTTTCTGAAGGGCCCATACGTGGAAGCTTGGCAATACTGGGGCTTGAACTCCCAACCTTCATTATCCCCGAGCCAGTGAGCAAACGTTTACATCCACAGCGTTTGGTGGACGCTCTTATCCACAGCGACTTACAACTGAGCAGCTGAGGGTTAAGGGCCTTGCTCAAGGGCCCACTGGTGGCAGCTGCTTTAACCACTAAGCTACCACACATCCTGCTCTACATTATGCTTGTAGAAACAATAGTGAAATAAAGAAATCGGTGATTATACAGAATATATCACATTATATTTAATTTCACATGCATTTATTCAACATAAATCTCTAAGAGAGTGTGATGCACACACACACACACACACACACACACACACACACACACACACACACACACACACACACACACCCCAAAACCCTCTATTGTAAATGAACAGTTTCTCAACATTTCCTGACTTTTCTTTTCATATATAGCAAGTTACAGCTGAGCTTTCAGGTAGTCAATAAATGTGTTATTTACGCGACACAGAAAGAGGAATAACGTACCTGCAGGAACCATTGTTGAGCAAAATCCACTTCTTACCCAAAATGATCAATATCTCACACCGACTCCTGCTCCTGACAGGCTTTATCCACAACGTACCATGCTCACACTTTCTCACCTCAATAATTCCATATATATATATATATACATATATATATATATGTGTGTGTGTGTGTGTGTGTGTGTGTTACAGGAATTATTATTCTCTCATCCAAGATTTGAGATGTGGAAGAGTTGCACTTTGGTCTTCCATGTGGCCCAGGTGAGAGAGGAGAAGTGCACCTTCTCTGCTCCATCCATCGCTGTCTATTAATAGATGCACCACTTAAGTTGGTGTCTTAGTAGGATGCGCTCACTCCATCTGTGTGTGTGTGTGTGTGTGTGTGTGTGTGTGTGTGTGTGTGTGTGTAGGGCTGTGACTGTCACACATTGTATTCCATTTATCCCACCCCACACTCTATTCCTCTTTGAAACGGACACATGCTCCTCTGTCAAGAGTGTGAAGCCTCCCCAGGGTCCTACAATACACCCGTTAACAAGAACACACACACACACACACACACGTATATATATATATATATCAATGTACCATAAATTAATACTTTTAATGTTTTTAATATTATAACTAATTTTGATAGTATAAACATATAAAGTTCATTCAAAATAAAATAATTATTAACTGTAAATAATTATTTGAATATTAATTTTTATGTACTTTTTTAGTGGGTGTTTTAATGGTTAAATATGGTACGTGGCTCCTTTAAGAATTATGGTTCCGGTTTTGGTTGCTTTCCATATAAATTGGTGAAGTGTTAATGTTCCATGCAGTAATACAGTGAGGAGCTCATACCTGTGGTGAAGCGTGAGTGGATGCACGTTGCTGGTGTTTTTTAACAATTAAATTTAATCTCTCTTTCCAAAATGTAATGAATGGAATATATACACAGTGTTGTAACGTACAAGCGTTACGTAACTGAATCACAAAATAAAAGTAACAGTAATTTGTTACAGTTACTGAGAAAAAAAACATTAAATGAGTTACTTTTGAAAATGCAAACAAGCAAAGATACTTTGGACAGCGACCCCTACTGGATACCATTTAAAAATGAAGCCACACTTGTAGATTTATTCACAATTATTTATTTTCTACCTGCTGAGGAACCACAGCAAGAACCCTCTTAATAATTGAGATGCCAAACAAGTGCAATTGTAGTGTGCAATATATTAGATATACTTTTAAACAGTCATTAAAGAGATTATAATGTTTATAGTGCAATTATTCAGCGATGCATAATAACCTACAATTTGGACAGCTTCAAAAAGAGTATATTGATGTGCATATATATATATATAGATATATATATATATATATATATATATATATATATATATATATATATATATATATATATATATATATATAAAGAAAGTGCTACACGGATAAATCATGGTCTTATACAATCTAATTCAATTTTAGAAAGGCAAAAAGAAACAGAAAAGTGGAATCCTGGCTGTTATTTTTCATGTATTTTTTTTTAAGTATTTGAATCTGTTACCGTTTGAACAATTTGACTGAAAGTCAGTCTGAAAATCTTATTTTATCAGTACCTAATGTAAATAATTTACCTCCTTGTAAACAAACACAAGCGCATTTTTCATAGCAGCACGGCACTCCTTTTAACCCTAATTAAATTAGCCATTTTTTTTTTGGTGCACAATTCATCAAAGTATTCCAAAAAAAAAATCTCATCAAAGTTAAAAACGGAGAAAAAACAAACAAACTGGTATGAATTTAAACGTTGAAGTACAAGGACAGAAAACCAACACAAACCATTTAAATAAATGGAAACTATACCATTATATAACCAAACGTCTTTATACATTGCAAACAAACCACATAGTAGGATTCTACTATCAAAGGAAGACACTGCAAATCTACCTCGAACAAAAAAAAAACAACAACACAAAAGCTGCAAAACATAAAAATGTGTTTGCAATATGAAGCTTTCATCACATACACCTCATCAATACATATTTGTTTACTGAGGGTATTGTGAAGTCAGATTTTGCTTAACTCGGAATAAAGTTAAATACACAATAATAACTTGGTGTAGTTGGACTACAGGTGTGTTGGGATCAGAAGTGGAGCTCCAGCAGGTATCGGATGCGACACTGACTCTCCTTATAAATCAGATACTCGCTGTTATAGAAGCTGCTGTTTTGGTATTGCGATTGTTTAATGGCTTTTCCTTGCGGCACAACCACTTTCTTCCCATCCAACTCGATCAACACGTCTTTCGAGGGATCTGAGGAGTATAAAGGGTTTAAAAAATAATGTCGAAAACGCTTATTTACTTACGAGCTGAATAACAAATCATTTTATTTACTTTCTAAAAAGCATTTGCGCTACGGCTAACCTATAAAACTGATCATGAATAATCGATTGGCTTTATGGAATGAGTATTATAGATATCGGAAATGAATATTTAAAACAAATATAGTTGATTTACGCACATTTCTTCACCTTGTATACTCAAATGCTGTTTATGTTTTGTTTGTTTACCCAGAAAGAAAAAGCCAGTAATGAGCAATGAGAAATCCCACACATCCCCCACTCGTCAACATGCAGCCACTACACGCTTTAAAATATCAATATCTGGATTTAAAAGTACACTTTTATACATAAATACCCTGCGTTAGGGTTTCCTATGGTTATAATAAGCAAAATATCTTATTTATTTAAAAAAAAGCTTTTTTATTAGACTGATTAATCAGGGTGGGAAAAAATTATCAGATTAATTGGTTATATTTAAATAATCATTAATTTCGGCCTCACACTGCCAGGGTCCGGGTTCGATTCCCGTCTCGGCCATGTGTGTGTGGAGTTTGTGCATGTTCTCCCCGTGTCTCAGGGGGTTTTCTCCGGGTTCTCCGGTTTCCTCCCCCGGTCCAAAAACATGCACGGTAGGTTGATTGGCACCTTGGAAAATTGTCCCTATTGTATGAATGTGTGTGTGTGTGTGTGTGTGTGTGTGGTGTGTGTGTGTACATCCAGGGTGTATCCTGCATTAATGCCCATAGACGCCTGAGATAGACACAGACTCCCCGTGACCCGAGGGAAGATCGGATAAAGCGCTAGAAGATGAATGAATGAATGAATGAATGAATTTCGGCCCTTATTGCCACCTTTACATGGAAGACACACCGACCTGGTTCTTGTGTCCCGCGCGCCACCACACTGTCGTAACCACTAGGGGGCGTCCTTAAACTCGGGTCATCTGTTGTGATGGGAAACTCTTTACCCAAAGCGACTTCATTCAGAAACATAATGCCGATATTCTGTGACGTCCGCACTGCAAAATAAAATACGTAAAAAAAAGGGGTATTTATACACACACACACACACACACACACACACACACACTCACACGACACAATGCAAGAAATCCAGTCATCCTCACCATAACCGGCAGATTTCGAATTCTCTGAGGCAAAATAAATCCCCCGTCCCACCCGACCACCGGAGTGGGGCATGATGCGTAGCCCACTTTTCAAAATGGCTGCCACAACGGCCACATTGGTACCGTGCCACAGCAGCTTCCTGTTGTCCACGGCATCGTTTTCACTGAAGCGCTCAGCCTGGAAAGAACACACACAAACAAGCGCATGTATGTACACATTTTATAAATAAACAGAACGTGCATGTAAAGAACGTCTCTTACCTCGTTTTCTCGGTCCACTTGCCACACATCTATTATACTCAGGTTGTTTCCCGTGGCTTTTAAATACTTCTCAATGATCTTAAATCAACAAATTCATTATTAAACCATAGAAACAGATATTTGCAAAATAGAAATAATCGGTCAATAATAATCAATGCATCCGCCTAAATGCCGTGTATCTGACTCGGTGTAAACATCATAAACCTACGTACCTTAAATTCTCTCGATTTTTTATCCATCAGTGTGAGGTTGCATTTCAGAGACTCGTAGTCCTGGTCTACAGGATGAGGAAGCGTCTCCACCATCTCCTCCTTCGCTCTCTCTGACTCGGCTTTCAGACTTTGGGCAACTTCTATATCGGCCAAAACCTGCCACGCAAATATAAACATCATCGCAGAATAAGGTATTAGTGGTATTTTTCCTCTCAACCAGAAAATCGCAAGTTCAAATCCCACCAATGCAACAAGTGGGCCCTTGAGCAAGGCCCTTAAGCCTCAGAGGATGAGGGCGTAAACGTAAATGTCGCTACACGTTACCAAAAGCATCTCCTTCTTTTCTTGCAGGACGACGTCGTCGTGGATGACAGGAGGTCTGTTGCGGCCGAAGTTATGTGGGATAATGGTGAAGAACTTGGAGGTGATCTCTGCCAACCTGCGTTCACTACTTTTCCTTTTTATCGCCTCCTCGATCTCCTCTAACGCCTCGAAGCCTTTCGCAATCTGCTGCTTACTCAGTTTCCCCAGCGGCATCTTCTTAATGTCTGTGCAGAAATGAAACAACAGTGCATAAGGAGACATCTGGGTTAAGCGTAATGACTAGCGGGGAAAACGGGGGCGCTAAAGAGTTACGCCAAAATGTCAATATTATGTTATCATTTTTATCATCCTACATGATGATGAAACATCACAGTCCATGGTGGAATGATGATCGCGATGATCAGACCCTTTGATTTCTTGTCCTGTTTATTGATCTTTGTTTTCTAGTTTTCTTTAAAGGGACATTTTGGATTACGGTGTTTTACGTAGAACGTTTCATGTGGTTAAAATGAAAATAAGGAGAGGGGGCGGAGCTCAGTGGTGTTTAAGGAGCTGGGCTGCTGATCGGACGATCCGGGTTCGAGCCTCAGTATGGCCAAGCTGCCACCCTTAGGTCCTTGAGCAAGACCCTTAACCCTCTGTGCTCCAGGGGGCGCTGTATTATTATGGCTGTACCCTGAGCTCTGAAACCCAACTACCAACAACAAGATGAAGAAACGAATTTCACTGTGCTGTAAAGTTTATGTGACAAATAAAGGTTATTCTATACCATATATATATATATATATATATATATATATATATATATATATATATATATATATATATATATATATATATATATATATATATATATATACGTGAGGAAAGTGCAATGCACAACCAAAGCTTTAATCCTAATATAGAGATTGATGTGATGTCACACCCAGGTTCATGCTCTCCATGGCCTCCTTGAACATGTCGTTGTTGAAGATGAGCTTTATGAGTCTTTGAGTTGCATCGTCCAGTGTGCAGGGGAGAATGTTCTTTTTTACCGTCGAGGTGCTGCTAATCGCACCGTCGACCTGAAATACACAGCGCACACACACACACACACACACCACACACACACACACACACACTTCATTTAAAGAAAAAACCTGGACTTCAGTTTCTGTTTCAAGTACGTATCGGCACAGTTCTGGAGTTGTGAGAACGTTGTATTTAGGTTCATTTACGTTAATCAGTTGCCCTTACCATCACTTCAGCCTCCTGGTCTCCTTCCACCTCAATCAGAGTGTATTTCCCTGCGTGCGAGACGAAGCTGCCGCGATCGCTCCAGTTGTTCTTTGTCTTGTCTTTGAATTTCTTTTCAAAGTTCTTAATGGCGGCGTCAACGTTCGAAGGTCCAGCGATGTTATTCTGTCCCGCTTCGCCCTGGCCATGACAAAACAGCAAAAAAAGCATCTCCACAATCAAAATCCCATCCTCCATAAGGTTGTTATAGATTATTATAACAGCAAATAATGATTAAATGTACAAAGCGAAGTTCAAAATGCACAACAATCTTATGTTCAAGAAGCACATCAGTATTTCTTCTCCTTTTACTTCCGGCTACTACGTTTAGGGGGCGCCAAAGCGGATCATCCTTCTCCATACCACCCAAGTCCTCTATATCTTCCTCTTTTCACCCTGCATGTCTTCCTTTACCACATCCATAAACCTCCTCCTTAGCCTTCCTCTTTTCCTCCTCCACATCCTCCAACCCTCTCTCTCTCTCTCTCTCTCTCATTACCATCAAAATGCTCCCACTGGATTCCCTTCCTAACACAAACCCTCTCCGTGTATCCCGGCACTACGAGTGCACTTTATTTTATACGGCAGATTTAACAGAAATGTAATAAACGGACTTACTACTCTGCCCCATCTTGTCCAGCAATAATATTTTCCTCCTGATAATAAGACTTGGATCAAATAAAATTTGTTATTGTTATTTCCAATGTTGGTCTGGTTCAGCATGCAATCATAATCTTCATGAACCTGTTGAAACAAAAATGTAAAGTTTAATAAAGAGACGTTATACTGAATACAAATCCATACAGGTAGAATATAAACTCTATAAACTCAAGTTTAACCCAGAACAATAACGTATGGGTTTTAACCTCAGCATCGGACAGGAGACATAAACTATCAGGTTTCCTGTTGGCTTTAACTTGTGGTCCCGTGGCCTTCAGAGCTTCTTTAGCAGAGGTGAACTTGTCTTTTACGGGCGTCTCCTCCTCCTCTTTTATCTTCTTTCTGCCTACTTTAGTGGCAGCTGCTGCCTTTCGCTTTGGTGCCATGTTTTTTTCTCCTTGGCCTAGAACTGAACAGGGGAAGCCTTTATGCAAAATAAACAAAACACTTCATGCAAACATCTTGCAAAAAATATATATAATATATATATAAAAAAAAAAAAAAAAAAAAAAAAAATATATATAATATATATATATATATATATATATATATATATATGTGTGTGTGTGTGTGTGGTCTATATATATATATATATATATATATATATATATATATATATACTGTATATATATATATATATATTATGTATATATATATATATATATATTATATATAGATATATATATATATATATATATATATATATATATATATATATATATATATATATATATATATATATATATATATATATATATATATATGGCATATCAATTATTATTTATAAGATTCAGAACACTATTTCTGATTTTTAATCCCATGTCATTTCATTATATTAATATTAATTTTAGCATTTAATTTTATTCAAATATTGCTTCGACTGGAAAAAGTCCTCCAGATTATACTTCATGGACTTTATGAAATCTGAACAGATACACAGAGAAAGATATAAAACAATATGAAATTAAATAAACAGGTAAATAAAGTGTAAACAGGTAAATAAAGAGTAAACAGAATGAAAATTATCCTCATGAGTATTGACACAAAGTTTCAGGAATGGAAATGGCACGTATAAAACTTTAAATGTATATATCTATACGTAAACATAGATTCATACACGCAAAAACAAACAAACAAACAAACATTTGGGTACACAGTAAACATAAACACGATGACGATTCCGACGGTTCGCACTGTAATAAACTCCAGAAGTCAGACGAATCATCCAATAATCGTATAATTGTTGACCTGAGGAGACATTTGTATAATGCGATCTAAAAAAACACATATTTGTGACACGTTATAAAGTGTTCCTTACCTGAGCGAATTGTTATAACGCGTTCTGCCAAAGGTTACTTCCGCATCCCTCAAAGCCACGCCCCCATGCTGATTTACGTCATCAGGCATTCCCGTCTCGCCAGTGGAAAATCCCTTTTCCGCGTGGGAAGTGCAAAGTGGAATTCAGGAATGGGGAAACTTTTAGAGCAGAAATATTCCTTCAACAAAATGACAATTTGTGTGTGTGTGTGTGTGTGTGTGCGTGTGTGTGTTTGTGCGTGTGTTTGTTTGTGTGTGTGTGTTTTTGTGTTTGTGCGTGTGTTTGTGTGTGTGTGTGTGTGTGTGTGTGTGTGTGTGTGTGTTAGACAAAATAAGATAATTATGAACATAAATGTGTGCTCTATAAAGTCTGCATATGTATAATATAGTGTGTTACTCTCAGGCACTAAACAATAATCTGAACAGGGTGATTCATAGTATTATGCTGTTGCAGAGATGTGTGCAGTGTGTGTGTGTGTGTGTGTGTGTGTGTGTGTGTGTGTGTGTGTGTGTGTATTACGGGGACATTTCATAAGAATACACGCCACACTACGAGTATATTTTGAATAATGTGGACAAGACTGGTGTCCTCATAATTCCGAGAATGTAGAAGTATTTCTATTAGTGTCCTTGTGTGTGTGTGTGTGTGTGTGTGTGTGTGTGAGAGAGAGAGAGAGAGAGAGAGAGAGAGTAAACTAAGCAAACAGGGGTGAGGTAGTAGAACTATTTGTTAAAGCTTTTCTTACTGTCTTACTGGTTAATCCATTTTCAGTAAATATCTGGGTCCACTAGATGGCAGTGTGTATATATGTGTGTGTTCGTGTGTGTATGTGTGTGTGCGCGCGCGCGCGTGTGTGTGTGTGTGTGTGTGTGTGTGTGTGTGACAGAGAAATACGTGTCTACTTATTTTGTTATAATAAATAATAACATAAACAAAGCCAATGCAAAAGAATAACTATGGCTTATGCATTTCTCAAATTTATCACTTAATGAAATCCTGCCATGGCATTTTATTTGAAATCTGTGCATTAATAATTCATCTTATTTACTTTTGATAGATTGGAATAATCGAGCATTTGATTTGTGTTTGATTGGTTTACTGGTGCATAATTTTATACACCCCGATGTTGGAAACCCTGACCTTATCACACCAATTCATTCTGCTAAAACCTATTTCTTCAAAATATTAATAGCAGGCGGACCTCAGTGTCAAACCGATTGACTGAACGACAGATAGAGACGGACACTTATCCGATTAGTTTAATGTTTGTGGTCCACCATGCTTGTTTTCCCCTCCCATTTACACAGCCAGTAAAACCTCAAAAACCAGAGGAAACATATATTATACATATGTGTGACAGGTGAAGAGCATATGTTTTTTAATGTGACAGGTGAAGAGCATATATATATATATATATATATATATATATATATATATATATATATATATATATATATATATATATATATATATGTTTGTATATGTATATGTGTAATATGTATGTGTATGTATATGTTTATATATACTTATATATGTATATGTATATTTATATGTATGTGTATATGTATATGTAATATGTATGTGTATATCTATATGTATATGTAATATGTATGTGTATATGTATGTGTATGTGTATATGTATATGTAATATGTATGTGTATATGTAATATGTATGTGTATATGTATGTGTATATGTATATGTATATGTATGTGTATGTGTATATGTATGTGTATATGTAATATGTATGTGTATGTATGTGTATGTATATATATGTATATGTATATGTATATGTATATGTATGTGTATATGTATGTGTATGTGTATATGTATATGTATATGTATGTGTATATGTAAATGTATATGTACATGTATATGTATGTGTATATGTAATATGTATGTGTATATGTATGTGTATGTGTATGTGTATGTGTATATGTATATGTATATGTATGTGTATATGTATGTGTATGTGTATATGTAGTATGTATGTGTATATGTATGTGTATGTGTATATGTATGTATATGTAATGTGTATGTGTATGTGTATGTATGTGTATATGTATGTGTATATGTATATGTATGTGTATATGTAATATGTATGTGTATGTGTATGTGTATATGTATGTGTATGTGTATATGTAAATGTATATGTACATGTATATGTATGTAAGTGTATATGTAAAGAAATCCACTTTCCATTGGAATATTCATAAAAAAGCACATTTGTTTTATTTACATTACTTACAAAGAAACAACAAACCCGAATCACCAAAAATCTACAATTAAAACATCCTGTATCTGATACACCGAACAGATTCACTATGGTTTTTTTATTTTAATTTAATCCATGTCTCAAATAATACTTGAGCATATGTTCTAAAAAATGAGTGGTATACAGAGCTTCCACTGGCATCCCATTATTTTCTAACTAGTCTCAAAGAGATAAAGAGAAAAGAGAGAGGGAGAGAGAGAGAGACTTTGAAAGAGAGAGAAAATGAGAAAGAGGAGAGGAGGTTTTGAACATGAAATAAATGCCACTCCTGATTGTGAGAAGCCTCGTTAATATCAGTAAACACAGATTTCCTGATGAGGTGATCAGATGGATCTGTATTCCGCGCCTGGCAGACGGATACGCTTTCGTTTACAGGGACGATGTTGTTGAGTCCACTACTTCTCTACCGTTACACACAGTTGGCACGATGTTGGAGGCTGGAGGCACAAAAACAAATTCACCAAAATAAAATGACATAGGTTTGATATTTCTCAGCTCAATGACATCACAAAATATATCTGTATAATGTATAATGTATGATCTATTCTCCAGATCAACATTCTGTCTAAATTAAATCTCAGATTAATATCATCACTGGGATCAAAGCAATACGTCTGATATTATATTGTATTATTTTTTATTCTTACATGTGTTTTATTAAAGTGTTCATTTAATAAAGTGATCAACAAGAATCATTTTAATATATCTACATTTATTTCACTATGACTTTTTTTTCCCCTGAAATTATATCTTTCTATATTATATTTCTAAATTCTGACTAATAAATATTCATTCATCATAATCAGTTCCTGGATTGAATAAACATTCATTATCACATCACTGCGAGAAATGATTTATGAATTGAGACGGAAATATGATGGGACTTGTTTTCTGATGTAATGGTCATTTTATTTGTGCTGGGTGCACGGTGGTTTAGTATTTAGCACGTTCGTCTCACACCGCCAGGGTCCGGGTTCGATTCCCGTCTCGGCCATGTGTGTGTGGAGTTTGTGCATGTTCTCCCCGTGTCTCAGGGGTTTTTTTCTCCGGGTTCTCCGGTTTCCTCCCCCGGTCCAAAAACATGCATGGTAGGTTGATTGGCACCTTGGAAAATTGTCCCTAGTGTATGAATGTGTGTGTGTGTGTGTGTGTGTGTGATGGGTTGGCATTCCATCCAGGGTGTATTCTGCCTTAATGCCCATAGACGCCTGAGATAGACACAGACTCCCCGTGACCCGAGGAAAGATCGGATAAAGCGCTAGAAGATGAATGAATGAATGAATGAATGAATGAATGATTTGTGCTGGTGATGTACCTTGAGAGAAGCTGGATCCGGGGCCCGTGGTCACGCTGAAGCGAGCGGTTGCGACCCTCAGACTGGTGGTGACATTCTTCTGCGGTTGGAACAGGATGATGTGCATTTTAGGAGCAAAAAGGCACCCCAGCACCACCGAGCCGCTCAGACTCACCGAGATACACATTGTGGTGGTCTGAACCTGAGATAAACGAGATAAACACAATCCCAGCAATGCGTTACTGAAGGTGAAGAGGAGAACGCTTGCGCTTTCATTCTAATTACAGTCATTTTGTGTTTCTCAAAAGCAGTGTAATATATGTGTGTGTTTATAGTCAGTGTATTTCAGTGCATTCCTTCTATTTGTGAATATAATTAATGTGATTTTTGATTTCCGAGTCACTCGAGCGTTTTTAGAGATATTTTGCGTCTGTGCTTCTTTACAGCGAAATGTAATATGATAAGAGATAAATGCAGAGACAAAATAAAGGACTATGAAATATGCAGGAATAAAAAAGTCAAGTACTCAAATTAACTGTAGCCTTTAATTAAAATAAAATAAAAATGTACTTTATACTGCTAGTCAAGTACATTGTTACTATGTTACACTGTTAACTTTATTTTTACTATTTAATGTCTATTTAATGTATTGTAATTATATGTAATGTATTTATTGTATGTAATGTGTATTTAATGTATTATAATTGTATTTAATGTGTATTTAATGTATTGTAATTGTATGTAATGTATTTAATGTATTGTAATTCTATTTAATGTATTTAATGTATGTAATGTGTATTTAATGTATTATAATTGTATTTAATGTGTATTTAATGTATTGTAATTGTATGTAATGTATTTAATGTATTTAATGTATGTAATGTATTTAATGTGTATTGTAATTGTATGTAATTGTATTTAATGTGTATTTAATGTATTATAATTGTATTTAATGTATGTAATGTATGCAATGTGTATTTAATGTATTTAATATATTGTAATTGTATTTAATTTGTATTTAATGTATTGTAATTGTATGTAATTGTATGTAATTGTATGTAATTGTATTTAATGTATGTAATTGTTTTTAATGTGTATTTAATGTATTATGTTCAATTGTATGTCCTAATGTGTATTTAATGTGTATTTAATGTATTTAATGTAAATTGTATGTAATTGTATTTAATGTATGTAATTGTTTTTAATGTGTATTTAATGTATTGTAATTGTATGTAATTGTATTTAATGTGTATTTAATGTGTATTTAATGTGTATTTAATGTATTGTAATTGTATGTAATTGTATTTAATGTGTATTTAATGTGTATTTAATGTGTATTTAATGTGTATTTAATGTGTATTTAATGTATACCCTCATTACTCAATTATTACAACAAATACAGACATAAATCATGCATAGTTTAATGCCATTATGAGACTTTATGTGATATTATAATTTTATATATAAAGCCTTGAAAAATGTAAGCTATTTAAATCGATGTATTTCTTATTTTAAGTTGTTAAATGAAAAGAATTGTGCAAGGAATATAAATAACATCTACAAACCCCAAACATGTAAGTTTTATATTCCAAACACTGGAACAAACACGTTTCATCATTCGATCGAATCTTATCGAATCTTAATCTCACGCCCCTTTTTCTTCCGTGTGCATGTGTAAGAAACACTTTTACCTGATATCTGAAGATACGTGTCATTTCTGTATAAACTCCACACTAACGCATGTGCTTTTAATCTTTATTAAACCATTTCAATGCAAACATCGTTCCATACGGTTCAATTAAACTCGGAGTAGAGATTTAGATTCCTGCGCACGACACACGATTTACAGAGTGCATGACTTTCATTTTGGGTTGCTGAATTAGGGTCAGGAGTGTTTCGGGAAGACAAGCGTTGCATAACAATGAATTAGTAGACTTTAAATAATGTAACCCAAATAACTGCACATGGATCATATGGAAGTGTTATGGAGAGATATATTTTCTAGGGGAAATCCGGCTTTACCTTTTATCCCTCTACAGAATCTTCTTTTTTCATTGAAATGTCTCTTTACTGTCTGATTATGATGTGTTTACATGAAGATTCATAATTAGGTTTATACAAGATACAAAAACACCTACATTTATAGTATGAAATCTCCTAAAATCACTATGTTCCTGGACTCCTGTGCATGGGGGAGAGCCTTGGAATTCCCATAGTTTACCAAATGAGCATTGTGTGCACCAAAAAACACTCACAATCACACTTTTATTTTGCTTTAAAAGTCATCCTGTACTTTATATGAAAGTCCAATAAAATCCCATAAAGCCCAATAAAGCCCAAACGCAAACGTAGTATTTACGTATTATTTAAAAGCACCATTTAGCAAAAACTACTTTCTTTAAAGTTACGTACTTTAAGTTACTCATGTGATTTCTTGTCTTATACATATTAAAGATATGACATGATTTTAAGGCAAATATAAAAAGTCAATTTTACACTTTTTTTGCACTTTCGTAGGAGAATTTACTTTGCTACATTGCCCATAGTTGAATGTGTGTGTGTGTGTGTGTGTGTGTGTGTGTGTGCGTGTGTGTGTGTGTGTGTGTGTGTGTGTTGTGTGTGTGTGTGTTAGACAAAATACAAAAGACTGCTGTCTCTTTCTCTCCTCGAACTCAATGTACTTTTAATCCTCGCCAGGATAAAGTAGTTACTAAAGAGGAATAAAAGAACGTGAGGCTGTTTGCGACGCTCCGAGGTGAAATTCCGTGTGGAGTTTATTGGGAAAACGGGAAAGTTTAATATGTTCACTCAAGGATTTATAACATAAAGTAAATGTGATTTCCACTTTTCTCACTCGCCGCCGGATTATTTATATGTTTATTATTTATAATACGATAAAATAATTCGAAAAACAAATCTAGAAGAGGATTTGACTTGTAGTTTATATCAATTACAAAATGTTAATCAAATGTAAAGTTTTTTGTGTAAACAATGGAAAATATCCACAATCTGTCAGTTTTAAAATGGACCCATTTGACTAACGGGATGTTTTTGTTGGCCGTAAGATCAGAATTGTCGTTTTGCTCATTTCTTTTTCTTTTGCTGTTAATCCAACAACAACAACAACAACAACAACAATAACGTTCGATCTGCTTACCCTGTAGTCACTGGCTGTAACATAGAAGATGGGCTGGAAAGCAAGCCAGATGATGCAGGTGGTGTACATTGTAAACCCAATAAACTTTGCCTCGTTGAAGTTCTCTGGGCACTTTCTGGTCTTGAAGGCATAGAAGGTACAGAGGATGATGAGGACACAGTTATAGGTCAGTGAAATTAGCATGCTGGAGTCCTTGCTGTTGCATTTCAATCTGACTATGTCTCGTCTCTCAGGACTGACCTCTTTCCTTACACCTGGTGTCTCCACCAAGAGCCAGACCATCACCACTAACAGCTGACAGGAAATGAGGAGAGCGCATATAGCCACCTGCGAAGCGGGACTTATAAACCTGGGCCTCTGAGCGCCGTCTTTGACGCCGCTGAAGATACGGGCGATGCGGTTGGTCTTGGTCAGGAGCGCCGAGTAGCACACGGCGAAAGAGGTACCGAGTCCGAGGCGGCGTAACGTGCACACCACTGCTGAAGGTTTGGCGATGTAGATGAACGTGATGCAGTAACAGAGAAGCACGCCCAGGAGTAAAATATAGGAAAGTTCTCGTCCGCTGGCTTTAACTACGGGAGTTTCGTTGTTCTTTAAGAAGAGAACGATCACAAAGAGGGTGCACAGGATCCCGAGGCAGGCGATGGTGACCGGTCCTACGGCCCAGGCATCCTCCCAGTGGATGTACTCCTCGGGCAGGTCGTAGCAGCCGGTCAGGTTGGCCAGCGGCCATTGGCCGAAGCTGCATTCCGCGCACGTGAATTCATCCAGGAGATACTGGTACGGCTGGCAGGGGATGCAGATCCAGCAGCAGACGTCACCGGGCTGCATGCTCTTAATTTCGTTCATCCTGCAGGGGTCGCTACACTGCGAGGTGGGCAGCACCTGGTTATCCCAGGTAATAAGATTTGTATCCAGGTTCAAAGTCTGGGCCCAAAAACCCACTTTGCGGTAGACGTATGTGCCGTTCTCGACGTGGTAGTGGAATATGTTGTAGCGCCCCAGACTGTCTCCGTACGCATCGAAGTGAACGTCGTTCTCCGTTTCCGCAGGACGGAACGGAGCTGTAGAGACGAGAAAAAAAGCCCATATGATAAAAGGTCAAAATAACAGGGAAGAAACTTAAGACATACGCTTTGGAATCTATTATATCAGAGCCGGGGAAGATCTTATATAATATTCCCTCTGTGTACTTATAACCACAAAAGCTTCACAGTGCATTTACATAATTGAGGCCAGGAGGTGGATTCACAAGATGTTTCTTTTCAGGTAATTTTCCACTTCTTAAAAGGAAAAAAAAAAATAAAAAAAAAAATAGTTGCATTTTAGATGAGAAAAAAAAAATATACCACTTTCGCTCAGCATGCCCAAACATCTTTATCCAAATATTCATTTTCTTACGCCTGATAGCTTTCAGAGATGCACAATCACAATGATTTTCCACTCCGAAAGCAGTGAATTCATGCCTTCATAGGGGGGAAAAAAAACGGCTTTACATGTCCCCTGATCTTTCAGATTAAACCGGTTTAAAAGACGACCAGCAGGATCGAGGCACTCTGTTTTATAGCCTGAGCCTCCTGCTGTGTCACTACAACAAAATACAAACCGCATAGCATTTCTTATTTCATATCGGATTGTTTATTTATTTTTACAAAGCATAGTGATATAGAACAAGGGTATATTTTTTATCTATTTGTTTTTGTCATGTATTAGGAGTTGTTGCATCATATTTCACTGCTGCTTATGCAACATTATTATCAGGGCGACAGTGTTGGGTTTTAAATGCGATGAAAAAAAGGGAGTCTTAAAGGGCAACATGACTGTGATGTGGGTCGTGTTGCCACCTCATACCTTCAGGGTCCAGTGTGTGTGTGTGTGTGTGTGTGTGTATACATGTTACCCTAGTCTCCCATCAGTGTGTATTCCAGCACCAGTAGCGAGGAAATTGTTCCACTACCCTCTTTGAGCATGTCTCAGCAGCCCATTTATTTATTTATTTGTTTGTTTGTTTGTTTATTTATTTGTGGCTTATTTAGGAGCCTGTTGCATCCTCAAAGAGATTTCATTGGCTTTAAAAGAAGCCCGTTGCTTTCGGACGAGAAGGAATATGTGAGTTTTGAGGCAGATGGCAGGATCTGAGATGTTGATGTTTACTATGTGTTTAATAATGAATAGTTTTATGGTAATAGATTTGATCAGTAGTTTGTTTGTATTTTGTAAAACACTTTGTCTTGTGATTATCAGGTTTGTTTTCAGGTACAAGATGATTTATTGAATTTTAGCATGTGCTAGCGACTCCATGTGTGTGGTGTGGGTGCGGTGAGGTGTGATGTGGGCGTGGTGTGGGCATGGTGTAAGTGTGATGTGGGTGTGTGCGTGATGTGCGCGGGATTTGGGGCATGGTGTGGGTGTGGGCATGGTGGGGCATGGTGTGGGTGTGGGCATGGTGGGGCATGGTGTGGGTGTGGATGTGGCATGTGTAAGGTGTGGGTTAGGTGTGGGTGAGGGCGTGAAGTGGGCGTGCTATGGGCATGGTGTGGGTGTGGGCATGGTGGGGCATGGTGTGGGTGTGGATGTGGCATGGTGTAAGTGTGGTGTGGGTTAGGTGTGGGTGAGGGCGTGATGTGGGCGTGGTGTGGGCATGGTGTGGATGTGGTGTTGGCATGGTGTAAGTGTGGTGTGGGTTAGGTGTGGATGTGGTGTTGGCATGGTGTGAGTGTGGTGTGGGTTAGGTGTGGGTGTGGGCATGTGTAGGTGTGGTGTGGGTTAGGTGTGGATGTGGTGTTGGCATGGTGTAAGTGTGGTGTGGGTTAGGTGTGGATGTGGTGTTGGCATGGTGTAAGTGTGGTGTGGGTTAGGTGTGGGTGAGGGCGTGATGTGGGCGTGGTGTGGGCATGGTGTGGATGTGGTGTTGGGTGTAAGTGGGCATGGTGTAGGTGTGGGTGAGTGTGGTGTGGGTTAGGTGTGGGTGAGGGCGTGATGTGGGCGTGATGTGGGCATGGTGTGGGCATGGTGTGAATGTGGTGTTGGCATGGTGTAAGTGTGGTGTGGGTTAGGTGTGGATGGGGCGTGATGTGGGCGTGTTAGGCATGGTGTGGATGTGGTGTTGGCATGGTGTAAGTGTGGTGTGGGTTAGGTGTAAGGTGGTGTGGTTAGGTGTGGTGAGGGCGTGATGTGGGCGTGGTGTGGGCATGGTGTGGATGTGGTGTTGGCATGGTGTAAGTGTGGTGTGGGTTAGGTGTGGGTGAGGGCGTGATGTGGGCGTGGTGTATGGTGTGGGTGTGGTGTGGTGGCATGGTGTAAGTGTGGTGTGGGTTAGGTGTGGGTGTGGTGTTGGCATGGTGTAAGTGTGGTGTGGGTTAGGTGTGGGTGAGGGCGTGATGTGGGCATGGTGTGGGCATGGTGTGGTGTGTGGTGTTGGCATGGTGTAAGTGTGGTGTGGGTTAGGTGTGGATGAGGGCGTGATGTGGGCGTGGTGTGGGCATGGTGTGGATGTGGTGTTGGCATGGTGTAAGTGTGGTGTGGGTTAGGTGTGGGTGAGGGCGTGATGTGGGCATGGTGTGGGCATGGTGTGGATGTGGTGTTGGCATGGTGTAAGTGTGGTGTGGGTGAGGTGTGGGCATGATGTGGGCGTGGTGTGGGTGTACACATGGTGTGGGCCTGATGTGGGCATGATGTTGTTGCGTGGGTGGGGGCGTGGTATGGGCGCGGTTGTGCATCAGCTGCAAATGGAGAGGAGAAAGCAGGTAATGTCTGGGTCTGGGCCACCTTCTTATTTAGATGTACTGAGTGACACAGTTGGCAGAGCCTTAACACACACACACACACACACAAAGACACACACACACACACATACACAAACTTAATTAAGACAAATTCCACAAATGGGTGCTGACCTTATAAGTTGTGTTTTTGTTTGTGTTTGAACTCTCAAATGAATCCTAAGCTTAAATGAACTTTTCTTTTTGTCCTACAGGGATTTCCTCGAGTTCACCTACTGAATATCTGAATGCAGTGTCAACATTTGCATGAACATTAATATATTTTATAATTTGGCATTAATGGGGGAATAATTTGATTAAAAAAAATAGATTTATTATTATTATTGATAAAAAAATAGATCCTATCAGAGAACTCACCATCAAACTTGGTCTTCAGGATGTAATCCTTATACAGCTTCTTCCCATTGACTGGTTTCATGGCACTGCAGATGTGTGTGGTGTTTAAACACACGGCTTGTCTCAGGTTGTGCAGTGCATGCGCCATGGCGTACACTGCGTTCACTACAAACATGATCTTGGATTCCTGCTCGAACTTTCCGTCTCGGAGGGAATGCTTTCCGCAGTTGATATCGTGCAAGCTGCACTGGAATCGGTGCTCCCAGAATTCCCGGAACCAGGGATTGCGAGTGTTGTTGTAGGGATTTAGACTTGTGAAATACTCGGCGAATTTCTGGATCGGATAAGAAGCGAGTTCAATAGTGAACGCTCCTTCAGCCACCGACTCGCTCCCTCTCACCACACTCTCCTGCGCCCCCCAGCCATCGCTGGCCACCCAGATAAAGGACACGTTCATGCGATTTGCTGCCACCAGAAGCTCCCGGGCGTCCTCGCTTCTGGTGAAGAGGATGACGACTTTAGCGTTGGACTTCTGTAACAGAGACCTGATCACTCCTTCATAACTGTAGCGGTCCATCGATCGGCTGACCTTCGCAGACGTAGCGATGCAAATCTGCAAAGCTCTGGCCTCCTGCTGAAAAGCATCGATGCCCGTTTCCCCGTAATCCCCCTCTGAGGCAACCGTGGAAACGTACGTCCAGTTAAAGTAGCGCAGGATCTCCGCCATCGCCTTGGCTTGGTAAAAGTCTGGGGGAACCGTACGAGCAAAGTAGTCGTAGCGGGATTTATCGCTGAGTTTGGCACTGGTCGAGGCGTAGCTAATCTGCGGGATCTGGAACAGACGCAAAAGGTTCGCCACCTGCAAGAAGAGAACGACCAATCGAGTACGAGTCTTTCAACACGTTTAATGTCCACTGACAGGTAATTACAGTTTCACTTGCACAAACGACTGATTACAGAATTCATGTGATGATTGTGGGAGGTGCGGAGCCCAGTGGGTAAAGTGTTGGACCGGAAGATCACGGGTTCAAACCCCACCACCACCACCAAGCTGCCACTAGTGGGAGCCCTTGAGCAAGGCCCTTAACCCTCAATTGCTCAGTTCTCAGCGTCTGCCTAACGCTGCAAATGTAAATGATTTTAAATCGTTTTTCT
>JACRUU010000016.1:7186220-7192038 GCA_030449085.1 Kryptopterus vitreolus
CCGAACCCAGTGATATCAAATGTTTGTTGGTTTGGAATATATATATATATATATATATATATATATATATATATATATAGGGTTGGGTTATAATGTAATAAATGTCTCATATTAATTAGCCGTCTCCTTAATTAGCTGAAAATAATATTACTGTAGTAGCTTACAGAATCTAAAGTAGTAAAAAAAAATATATATATATAAAATATAAAAAAAAAAAATATATATATATATATATATATATATATATATATATCTATATATATATATATATATATATATATATATATATATTACTGGGGGCACGGTGGCTTAGTGGTTAGCACGTTCGCCTCACACCGCCAGGGTCCGGGTTCGATTCCCGTCTCGGCCATGTGTGTGTGGAGTTTGTGCATGTTTCTCCCCGTGCCTCAGGGGGTTTTTCTCCGGGTTCTCCGGTTTCCTCCTCCTCCGGTCCAAAAACATGCACGGTAGGTTGATTGGCACCTTGGAAAATTGTCCCTAGTGCATGAATGTGTGTGTGTGTGTGTGTGTGTGTGTGTGTGTGTGTGTGTCCTGCGATGGGTTGGCATTCCATCCAGGGTGTATCCTGCATTAATGCCCATAGACGCCTGAGATAGACACAGACTCCCCGTGACCCGAGGGAAGATCGGATAAAGCGGGTAGAAGATGAATGAATGAATGAATATATATATAATATATATATATATATATTATATATATATATATAAAACAAACAAACAAACAATAAAGCAAAAGGAAAAATATCCATGAGACATTTGGGTTAAAAAAATGATCTCTGTATGAGTTTGTAAGGACACTTTTATATAGAACGTTATATAACAGACACATAACATATAAAAATATGTCTTATCTTTTAACCAACATTGCATGTGCATAAACCTTCCTACATATGCAAATCATGGGTTAATTGATTACCATAACGTCAGTGTGATTGGCAGATCAAAGGGATAAAATTGAGTGGTTTAATGCTGGATGCTTTTGCACGTTTGCTGTTCTGTGTGTCTCATTATTCACTTTCATTTTCTTGGGGTTGTTTTCAGTTGATCTCTGTTCTGGAGCTTTTTAGCTTCTGGCGCATTTCAGTGGGAGATTCGAGACACACCTGGCATTTTTCCAACGCGACTCTGAGCTCAGTAATGATTTATGTCGTACATGCAAACGTTCTGTCTGACATGCATTCATGCGTTTTGTAAATGCATTGGAGACATGTGACCATCTAAACCTTTTACTGTGGAGGATTTATCCAAATCCACACGTCATATCCTAAAGATCCAATGTGCATCCTGATTTTCTTACACACAAATTTAGATTTTGTTCTATGTAGTCCTTATGTGGCTCTCTACACACACACACACACACACACACACACACACAGAAGTATAAGTGAACATCATGCATACGTTTGAAATTTAAGAAAGGCGTTCTTATGCCACACATTCATTCATTCATTCATTCATTCATCTTCTAGCGCTTTATCCGATCTTCCCTCGGGTCACGGGGAGTCTGTGTCTATCTCAGGCATCTATGGGCATTAAGGCAGGATACACCCTGGATGGAATGCCAACCCATCACAGAACACACACACACACACACACACAAACACACACACACACATTCACACACACAAACAAACACACACACACACACACATTCACACACACACACTAACACACACACACACATTCACACACACACACACATTCATACACTAGGGACAATTTTCCAAGGTGTCAATCAACCTACCGTGCATGTTTTTGGACCGGAGGAGGAAACCGGAGAACCCGGAGAAAAACCCCCTGAGGCACGGGGAGAACATGCACAAACTCCACACACACATGGCCGAGACGGGAATCGAACCCGGATCCTGGCGGTGTGAGGCGAACGTGATAACCACTAAACCACCGTGCCCCCCCCCCCTTATGCCACACTCTGTTCTGTAAATGATTTATAATGAAGAGTAAGTTGAAGTAAAATGTGCTGCCAATTCTTTATTACGTCTTTGCTTTAAAGTGGCCGAACCACAAAAACTGATCACAAGGAGGAAAATAACCGTACACAAGTGTTGATGTGACTTTATTAATGTTGATATTTCTCAAATCTGACAATATGATTGTATTCAAAACACTTGCAGCATTCGCCCGACTAGTGTTCCTATATTTTTGGTGTCTCTTTCCCACGGCATGGAACAAAGTAATCAAATTGTGGGCGTTTACCCCGTCACCTTGCTTTTATACCTAACATCTGCAGCACATCTGCTCCTGACAGCACCTTCAACACCACGACTCGTCTGAGGAGAAGCTCCTGAAATGCTCGTTCCTTTTCTAAATCCATGCATTTTTTATAAAGGAATTCAATCGAAATAAAATAAGATTATAAGAGAGCGTTGTAATAAACACAAGTCGTACCTGGATGGATACGTCGCTGTAGGAGCCACCGATGACGCCCGAGATGGCGAGAGGAACATCATCGTGAATGGCGTAGGATCCGTCTGGGCAAGTATATTCACTGTCGTCCACCTTGGTCAGAACGGCCCGCACAAACTCCAGCGACTGCTCCAGCGCGTAGGTGTCCTTGGAACACGTGTCCAGAATGTGTGCCCCCAGAGTGACACCGGGCAAAATCCGATTATCTTTATTGATCTCGTCTAGAGCGAGCAGCATGGCCTCCAGTCTCTGAATCCCTCTCTGGGCGTTGATGCGGCCGCAGTCCTCCGTGCCTTCACCCTTCTGATGGACTGGAAAGAGTCCTCCGATCACCAGATCCCCCTCGATGATGATCTCCTTCTTGGTGGAATCGCTGCTGTAGCCGGATACTTCCAGGGCCTGTGTGTTTCTGGACACCAGCAGCAGCAGGAGGACGAGGACGAGGACGAGGAGGACACGGAGAAGCCAGGAATGTCTTTGGGATTGGAGAAAATGGAACCTTGTAGCCATCGTAGCCAAAATCCTCAGCTGTTATTCGACGTTTCGATGCGAATCGGTGATGTTACGCTCGCGGTGAAGGACTGGGAAACATCCGTTACTGCCAATTAAACAGGGAGAGTGAAGAGTGAAGTGAACAGAGGATTATTACAGCAGGACTGAATTAATTTGGGAAAGAATTCTTATTATAAAAATTGTTGAAAAAAAATTTTTATTTAACTTTAAAGGGTTTTATAAAGTAATATTTACTTATTTTATATCTAATAATTTCATAATATATTACCATCAATTGAGCCCCGAGTGAAATAATAATAATAATAATAATAATAATATAAAATATCATCATTCATTCATCATCTTCTAGCGCTTTATCCGATCTTCCCTCGGGTCACGGGAGTCTGTGTCTATCTATCTCAGGCATCTATGGCATTAAGGCAGGATACACCCTGGATGGAATGCAACCCATCACACACACACACACACACACACACACACACACACACACACACACACATTCATACACTGCCAATCAACCTACCGTGCATGTTTTTGGACCGCGGAGGAAACCGTAGAACCCGGAGAAAAACTCCCTGAGGCACGGAGAGAACATGCACAAACTCGAATCAAACCCGGACCCTGGCAGTGTTAGGCGAACGTGCTAAACACTAAACCATAATAATAATAATAATAATAAAAACTCTGTATGCATGCATGCAAGTGTGTGTGTGTGTGTGTGTGTGTGTGTGTGTGTGTGTCGTACTGTAAAGCCTGTTTGCATGAGCTCTGTAATTAAGCTTTCTGAATCTTTCTCAACATCTAATAATTATTAAATCAGCAGCTTCTGTAAATCACACAATTCAATCAATTCTACAATTATTATGATGTCATGCAGGAAAAGCGTGTAGAAATGACATGTCAAATATCTCTTTATTTCTTTACAATTTTGCATTATGAGGTCACTTTTCATTTATTCTTCTATAACGACCTCTTGAACAAAAAAAAAAGAGTCTTTGATGGACAATTTTAATACAAAGTTGTGTTTAATTCACACCAGATAATCACTTTGAAGTTGGTTTTGTGTCCAAAACTTTTTATTATATTAAAAAGTTTTGTGTTTTTCTCTACAGAATTTACAGCCGAGCCTTAAAGCCCATAGACGCCCCTCAGGCTCCCCGTGACCCGAGAAGATCAGATATAGAAGATGAATGAATGAATGAATGAATTTACAGCCGAGTCTTTTCACCAGATTTACTGTATTGTTTCGTGTTCATGGACACAAAACCGCCCTCGTTTTGTGTCGACTTCTAAAGTAATGCATTTAAATAAGAAGTGTTTTTGTGGCGTTTTTTAAATTTTCAAGCGCTATTAGTCAACAATTAAGCAGGAGATTGTTTTTCTGAGCGACTCCTCGATATAAAGTATCATCAGTCAAAATACAGTTAATTAGAGAGACCGCGTTATTTAGAGACACACACATTTATTACAGTATAACTCTATAGTTTCTTTATTGTCTGATGAAAATGTGGAAAACAAAGATTGACATCAACAACGTTAAACCAATCCTCCGTTGTCATGGAGACAGAAGCGGATGTGTGTGTGTGTGGTGTGTGTGAGGTGGGGGGGTGGGGGTAGGGGGGCGGGGTGGGGGGGGCGATGCTGAGTGACACAAAGCGATACGTTTCAATTCGTGGTGATTTCACAAAATGTCGCCTTGTTCAGTGATTTTTCACCTGAATTCTCCTGTCTCCTTAATAAAGACTGTCACATTAACCTTTAGGGCATTGGGTAGACGCCCTTATCCAGAGCAACTTTACAACTGAGCATTTGGGGGTTAAGGGCCTCGCTCAAGGGCCCGCTAGTGTCAGTTTGGTGGTAGTGGTGGGATTTGAACCTGCAATCTTCTGGTCCAGTAATTTCTTATCCACTGATTTCACACCTTCCTTGTTTACACAAATAAGGAATGAATGAACCTACATTATTCATTCATTCATTCATCTTCTAACCGCTTTATCTGATCTTCCCTCGGGTCACGGGAGCCTGTGTCTATCTCAGGCGTCTATGGGCATTAAGGCAGGATACACCCTGGATGGAATGCCAACCCATCGCAGGCACACACACACACACACACACACAACCAGCATTCATACACTAGGGACTTTTCCAAGGTGCCAATCACCTACCGTGCATGTTTTTGGACCGGGGGAGGAAACCGAGAACCCGGAGAAAACCCCTGAGGCACGGGGAGAACATGCAAACTCCACACACACATGGCCGAGACGGGAATCGAACCCGGACCCTGGCGGTGTGAGGCGAACGTGCTAACCTAAACCACGCCACCGTGCCCCCGAACCTACATTATATGATTATTATTATTATTATTATTATTTTATTTTATTTATTATCAGTGTCTGTAGTTTCTCCGTGATAAGATTTCACTGATATGAAGTAAATAGATCAACTCTCCACCAAATAATAATAATAATAAAAATAATAATTAATATAAAATATAATATATAATAATAACAGTATAAAGGCCATGTCAAGTTTCTAATACATCAAACAAATATTGATTTGTTTAAACAACAGTAAACAACTTCCTCCTGCTCCATCTCTTCTGGTTAATTGTTATCATTCCCCTCCACACCTCACACAGCAAACAGCATTCCTGCAGAAAGGGTGTGTCGGAGAGACGGACAAAGGGAGAGATATATGTGATGTGCTGTACATCTTCATCTTTATGAGACCTATCCACGGACTCATTAAGGTTTTCTCCTTTCCCTTTGTTTCCATGGAAACTTGTCAGGAGAGAGAGAGAGAGAGAGAGAGCAGGGAATGAGGAGAAAGAGTGAGAGAGAAGAGAGAGCGGGAGAATGAGA
>JACRUU010000016.1:7202538-7232172 GCA_030449085.1 Kryptopterus vitreolus
GAGTATAAGGAGTGTGAGGAGTGTGAGGAGTGTGCGGAGTGTGAGGTGTGAGTGTGATAGTGTGAGGAGTGTGAGTGAGGAGTGTGAGGTGTGAGGAGTGTGAGGAGTGTGAGGAGTGTGCGGAACGTGAGGAATGTGAGGAGTGTGAGGAGTGTGAGGAGTTTGAGGAGTGTGAGGAACGAGGATGAGGAGTGTGAGGAGTGTGAGGTTAGGAGTAAGGTGAGGAGTGAGGAGTGAGGAACGTAGTGTGAGGAGTATGAGGAGTGTGAGGAGTGTGAGGAGTGTGAGGAGTATAAGGAGCGTGAGGAGTGTGAGGAGTGTGAGGAGTGTGAGGAGTGTGAGGAGTGAGGTGTGAGGAGTGAGGAGGTGTGTGGCAGGAGTGTGAGGAGTGTGAGGAGTGTGAGGAGTGTGAGGAGTGTGAGGAGTGTGAGGAGTATAAGGAGTGTGAGGAGTGTGAGGAGACGTGTGCAGAGTGTGAGGAGGGTGAGGAGTGTGAGGAGTGTGAGGAGTGTGAGGAGTGTGAGGAGTGAGGAGTGTGTGAGGAGTGTGAGTGTGAGGAATGGTGAGGGTGCGTGTGGAGTGTGAGGAGTGTGAGAGTGTGAGTAGTGTGAGGAGTGTGAGGAGTATAAGGAGCGTGAGGCGTGTGTGGAGTGTGAGGAGTGTGAGGAGTGTGAGGAGGGTGGTGAGTGTGAGTGTGGGAGTGAGGATGAGGAGTGTGCGGAGTATGAGGAGTGTGAGGCGTGTGAGGAGTGTGAGGTGTAGTGCAGTGAGTAGTGTGAGTGTGAGGAGTGTGAGAGTAAGGAGTGTGAGGTGTGAGGAGTGTGGAGTGTGAGGAGGAGTGTGAGTGAGTGTGAGGAGTATTAAGGAGGAGTGTGATGTGTGTTGTGTGAGTGTGAGGTGTGTGAGGAGTGTGAGGAGTTTAGTGTGTGAGGAGTAGTAGTGTGAGGAGTGTGAGGAGTGTGAGGAGTGAGGAGTGTGAGTGTGAGGAGTGTGAGGAGTGTGAGGAACGTGAGGAGTGTGAGGAGTGTGAGGAGTGTGAGGAGTGTGAGGAGTGTGAGGAGTGTGAGGTGAGTGTGAGGAATAAGGAGTGTGAGGTGTGAGGAGTGAGGAGTGAGTAGTGTGAGGAGTGTGAGGAGTAAGTGTGAGTAGAGTGTGAGGAGTGTGAGGAGTGTGAGTAGTGTGTGAGGAGTGTGAGTGTGAGTAGTGTGAGGAGTGTGAGGAGTATAAGGAGTGTGAGGAGTGTGAGGAGTGTGAGGAGTGTGAGGAGTGTGTGCGGAGTGTGAGGTGTGAGGAGTGTGCGGAACGTGAGGAATGTGAGGAATGTGAGGAGTATAAGGAGTGTGAGGAGTGTGAGGAGTGTGAGAAGTGTGAGTAGTGTGAGGAATGTGAGGAGTATAAGGAGCGTGAGGAGTGTGAGGAGTGTGTGAGGTGAGTGTGAGTGGTGAGGTAAGCTGTGAGGAATGTGAGGAGTGTGTGTGAGGAGTGTGAGGAGTGTGAGGAGTGTGTGGAGTGTGCGGAGTGTGCGGAACGTGAGGATCACGAGGAGCTGACCCCGGCACCCCCGCTGACTCCTCCAGCAGGCCTTTTGAGTCGGCGGCGTTTTGTAGGCGTATATGTTGCCGCTGATGACACGTTGGATAGATACGAGTCCCACTGAGGCGTGCTGTCGTGTAATGGTGTAAATATTGATTATAGTTGGGAATCATGGTTGGCGTCTCCGGGGAGGATGAAGATGAACTGCTGTTTCTTGGTGATAGCGAGTTGCAGTCGTGGGAGAATAAAGGTGTACGAGAGCTCACACTGTTCTGTCAATGTCCCGAGAAAACACACAACACAAATCAATGTGGCTTTAAAGATGAGTTTAAAAAAGAATGACTTCTTGTAAAAAAGGAAAAGAAAGCGGAACAATTTTGCAGGAATGATCGACACGTTGTTTTCTACACAACGATTCCAATTTCTTTTCTTGCAGCGTTTGAGGGAAAGTAAAAGATGTTCGGTTACGCAACATGAACAAAAAAAATAATCCACCATGTTTGTACGTTTGTGAAGCCTTTGTGGAATTTCTCTGCTGTTTTACCGTCATTTTATGACTTTATTGTTTTTATAAATTAAATGTCGGATGTGCGTCAATTCATTGCATATGTTTGTTTAGAGGGAATTTTGCGAGCAGACAAAAAACAGCTCATGTGAACAGCTCAAGCGAACAGCTGAACAGCTCAAGTATACAGCTCATGTGAATAGCTGAACAGCTCAGGTGAACAGATCAAATGAACAGCTGAACAGTTCAAGTATACAGCTCAGGTGAACAGCTCACGTGAATCGCTGAACAGCTCGTGTGAACAGCTCACGTGAACAGCTGAACAGCTCAAGTGAACAGCTGAACAGCTCATGTGAACAGCTCATGTGAACAGCTCATGTGAACAGCTGAACAGCTCATGTGAACAGCTCATGTGAATAGCTCACGTGAATAGCTGAACAGCTCATGTGAACAGCTCACGTGAACAGCTGAACAGCTCAAGCGAACAGCTGAACAGCTCAAGTATACAGCTCAGGTGAACAGCTCACGTGAATAGCTGAACAGCTCATGTGAACAGCTCACGTGAACAGCTGAACAGCTCAAGTGAACAGCTCATGTGAATAGCTGAACAGCTCAAGTGAACAGCTGAACAGCTCAAGTATACAGCTCAGGTGAACAGCTCACGTGAATAGCTGAACAGCTCAAGCGAACAGCTGAACAGCTGAAGTATACAGCTCAGGTGAACAGCTCACGTGAATAGCTGAACAGCTCATGTGAACAGCTCATGTGAACAGCTGAACAGCTCAAGCGAACAGCTGAACAGCTGAAGTATACAGCTCAGGTGAACAGCTCACGTGAATAGCTGAACAGCTCATGTGAACAGCTCATGTGAACAGCTGAACAGCTCAAGTGAACAGCTGAACAGCTCAAGTATACAGCTCAGGTGAACAGCTCACGTGAATAGCTGAACAGCTCATGTGAACAGCTGAACAGCTCAAGTGAACAGCTGAACAGCTCAAGTATACAGCTCAGGTGAACAGCTCACGTGAATAGCTGAACAGCTCATGTGAACAGCGGAACAGCTGAAGTATACAGCTCAGGTGAACAGCTCACGTGAATAGCTGAACAGCTCATGTGAACAGCGGAACAGCTGAACAGCTATGTGAACAGCTGAAAGTATACAGCTCAGTGAACAGCTCACGTGAATAGCTGAACAGCTCAAGTGGTTCACAATCTTTCAAGCAGCACTGTGTGCATGTGTGTGTGTGTGTATATATATATATATGTTTAAATTTTTTGAAATAAACAAAATACTACTACTATAATAATACAAGTAAAATAATACAATTTAAGGGGCACAGTGGATTAGTGGTTCGCAAGTTCGCCTCACACCGACAGGATTGTGGGTTCGATTCCTGTGTGTGTGTGTGTGTGTGTGTGTGTGGTTTGCATGTTCTCCCTGTGCCTCAGGAAGTTTTTCTCCGGGTTTTCCGGTTTCCTCCCAGGTTGATTGGCACCTTGGAAAAATTCTCCCCTGTGTGTGTGTGTGTGTGTGTGTGTGTGTGTGTGCACCCTGCTATAGGTTGGCATTCCATACAGAGTGTGTGTGTCCGGCCTTGATGCCCCCAGACGCCTGAGACAGACACACAGGTTCCCCACGACCCGAGAGAGAGGTCGGATAAAGCGATAGAAGATGAATGAATAAAAATACGACTTCTTTTGGACCAAAGAAACAAACTATTTAAAAATAGAGACCAGATTATTTTATTTCAAACCGTATTGTGTCCATCGTTTACCAGGAGAACGTTAACAAGAAAAACATCTGGCACATGCAGGAAGGACAGAGCTGGATTTGTAGGGTGGTATAACTAGTTAGGATGACATTAACAGTCACAGCACACCCACACACACACACACACACACACACACACACACACACGTCAACATTTGCCTCTCTTTAACACCGTTATGAAACAACTGACCAGACCAGTAATTTACATAATGTGAAAATAATAGCAGTTAATTCATTATCGATTATAATTACTTCTATAAATACACGTTTTCTTGGTTACATATTTTCTAAATATTCTTTCACAATTCCATCATCTCAAGTTACCTTTTATTCACAAACAGGATTATTCCAGTAGAAATAAGAAAGGAAAAGAAAAAAAAACACTTTTAGGAAATACATTATTTGTGTCATTCGTTTATTGCCTCAAGAATCCAAAACAGGTGATTTCTGTTATAATGAATAAAATCAGCCGTGTTTCCTTTTTTATAATAATAATGATCAGCTTTAGGGAGAGATGTGATTAGCGAGGGGACTAGGATCAGTCAAAGGAGGAACATTTGATTTTGTTTGTATTTATGATGCTGCATTAATAAAACCACATGTTTATCAAAAAACTCCCAAGATGTCACCAGTTTGTTTATAAAGCGACGATTACATACGATAAGAGTTTGCCTTGGTGACACTGAGAAAGAAAACGAGAAGGATTCACACATGCACACGTTCTATTCCTCATTACTTCCTACTTCATGAACTCCTCTTTTCTCAGGGTCCTCCACCACTTCCACCTCCTCCACCTCAGGACGCTCCTTCTCCTCCACCTCCACCTCAGCATGCTCCTTCTCCTTCTCCTCCACCTCCTCCTCAGCATGCTCCTTCTCCTTCTCCTCTTCCTCGACGTCCATGTCCAGTTCTTCAAAGGATGAACCGCTTCCTACAGACTCACTGGAGCCTTTGGCCCCCTGGTCTGCTTCCTCCACCTGAGAATCTCTCTCCTCCGCCGGTGGACTGTGCTGCACGACAGGCGCGGGACTCTCCACCATCTCGCCGCTCTCGGCGTCCGTCGCCGCCGCGCCGCTCTCAGACCTGCAGCCGTCACCTGCAACCAGATCGATAGGGTTTGTTAAGATTTAGGACGAAGCAGCCGACGTGTCATTGGCAGTGTGTGTGGAGTGTTGGAGAATTTACAAGGGTCAGACGTTTTATGTGCTACTGACGGAGCAAAAAACATCCATTACCCAACACCACACCTTATTACTGGAAAATTGGACTAGCTCTCGGTGCACTTGTGAATCTTTGGAGGCTTTTAAAATGCCACCAGCTTCACATGTGCAGAGTTACGGTGTAATAATGACGGTGTAATTGGATAAAATGTTGTTGTTAGCTGAGCGCGGGCAGGTGAGACCTGTAATTGCCAAGCAATGTAATAATTGAGCAGGAACACACTTCTGAGAATATTTACTGGCCAAAAGAAGACGATCCCATGCAAGTTTCAACTGTTACAGTATAAAAAATGGCAGCTGGACAGACAGGAATTATGTTAAACACCTGTGCGGCACCTAGAGAATATTCTTCCGTGGCATCGGGGAGAACAGAAGGTACTCAAAATGATTTGTAATCAGCCAATTATCACATCCCGCTGTAGCGCTACTCACATCCCGCTGTAGCGTTACTCCTGTACTCCTGGCTGGTTTATTGAGTGCTCTGCTTTTCTGGCTCACAAACCGCGAGCCCAGGCTGTTACTTTCAGCTGTTTCTCATTAGCCAAATGTATAGAAGCTCTGTTAGAGTAAATTATTGCACAGCGTTGGTGTCCGGAGTCTCGTTTTGTGGCGAGTCTTTACCATTATTGACTCTGGTCTCTCGTACAAGTCATGAAGATATTGAAAAATATACACACAGTGGTGCCTCGGAGAAAAAGACGAAGGTATATGAATGAATGGAAAATTAATGAATTCACGAATTTCACGACTTCGCGGTCGATCACCATCTTAAATAGTGGATAAAGTTTCCCCCGAACTACGATCGCCGTGGTCGAGGGGGGACACGGTGGTTTAGTGGTTAACACCTTCAGCGTCACACCACCAGTTCAGGGTTCGATTCCCGTCTCGGCCATGTGTGTGTGGAGTTTGTGCATGTTCTCCCCGTGCCTCAGGGGGTTTTTCTCTGGGTTCTCCGGTTTCCTCCCCCGGTCCAAAAACATGCACGGTAGGTTGATTGGCACCTTGGAAAATTGTGTGTGTGTGTGTGTGTGTGTGTGATGGGTTGGCATTCCATCCAGGGTGTATCCTGCCTTAATACCCATAGACGCCTGAGATAGACACAGACTCCCCGTGACCCGAGGGAAGATCGGATAAAGCGCTAGAAGATGAATGAATGAATGAATGAATGAATGAATGAAGTTGTAAATATAGAACTGTATTCGAATAAGACAACTGATGAAACACTAAAGCGCTTGTTAGACAGATTATATATTTTATAGGGAAGTTGGTTAAGAAGGTTGTAAGTTCACATCCCAGCATCACAAAGCTGATTACATAAAACCCTCCAGCTGTTAATATCTGTATAAATGAATAAATGATACACTGCTTTGGTTAAAGGCATCGTTATGCCAATGAACCCAAACTGCCTTAATATAAGTGAACAAAAGTTTAGAAAAATTATTTTATTTGACTTATCTGTGTCTTTATCGTTGTGGCACGTTGTGTGTGTGTGTGTGTGTGTGTGTGTGTGTGTGTGTGTGTGTGTGTGTGTGTGGTGTGTGTTGAGATGAATCTATCTTTTCTCTGATGAAGATCAGTGATTTTGGCCTCTCGCCTGGTCCTGTCATTATTACTTTACAGGTAGAAGACCGATCCCTCACCCGCACTAATCACGCTGCTCTCAGCAAATCAGTTATGGCATGTGAATTAAGCCCACGCTCCATCCTCATTGTGCATAACGGAGAGAGGGAGAGAAGATAGGCACAACCATGGCCAGACCTTTTCAAAAGTGATTAAGAAAAGCGTCTCAGCACATCTTCCTTCCTTCAGTATGAGCTGAAATGTCATTCACATACAATGAATAGACACAGAGAGAGACGAACGCATGCCCTTTATACGGTGGTAATAAACCTCGGGTAATAACAAGAGGTGATGAAAAGCAAAGATCAAGAAATGGGGCACAGGAAAAGAAGAGACACTTCTTCTTGTTTTTAATATCATTCGGAGGAAAAAAGACAGTTTGGTCGACGTCTTCAGGAATCACGGACCCTCAAGTTTCAATGCTTATGGATGTATATATATATATTCATTCATTCATTCATCTTCTACCGCTTTATCCGATCTTCCCTCGGGTCACGGGGAGTCTGTGTCTATCTCAGGCGTCTATGGGCATTAAGGCAGGATACACCCTGGATGGAATGCCAACCCATCACACACACACACACACACACACAGTTCACACACAACATTCATACACTAGGGACAATTTTCCAAGGTGCCAATCAACCTACCACGTGCATGTTTTTTGGACCGGGGGAGGAAACCGGAGAACCCGGAGAAAAACCCCCTGACGCACGGGGAGAACATGCACAAACTCCACACACACACATAACCGAGACGGGAATCGAACCCGGATCCTGGCGGTGTGAGGCGAGCGTGCTAACCACTACGCCACCGTGCCCCTTATATATATATATATATATATATATATATATATATATATATATATATATATATATATATATATATATATATATTTTTTTTTTTTTTTTTTTTTTCTTTTGTCTAAATTTAGTTGCTTTTGGTGCATCAAAGTTTAACCAAAATCAAAGGATTCTTGTGATTTTAATAAAAACCTGCTGCTATTTACAAAAAAAACAAAAAAACCCAGTTCTTGTTCACACTCGTACCTGATCACATAATCACCTCCTGGAAGGTGAAGTGGTTACGCATGCCTATACGCTTATTTTTTCTCCTGGAACAGTCCGACCCGTGAACAGTACATCAAGTCCCGAGCAGTGACCAGAACAGGCAGGTTAAATATATCCTCTCATTTTTACCCTAGATTTCAATCCAAAAAGCCTCGTCCCAGACCAAGTTCACAAGGAACATTTTAATCATGAGACGGAATTAGATCGCTCGGCTCTAACGAGTTGCCTGCACATGTTCTGCGTTCCTGGTCCTCCTGAGGGTCCGTGTACAGCAGACAGCTTTGTTCACAGCTTGGCCAACAGCCTCAAAATATCATTGTCACATCTGAAGGTCACCAGGGACCAGGGCGTGATGGTGGACGCGGGTCCCTCAAGTCACCGGCAATCTTTAACTTGCCTAATCGTTTCAGATCATGTTAAGAAGCCACGATCATTCTCATTATCAGTTCCAGGACTGGACAGCTCCTGACCTGCCTGATGTTCAGCACCACTGCTCCGAGGGGAAAGACAGACAGCAGACACCACACTCTACAAATCGGGACTGTGAGGCTCTTAAAGGTAATTAATTCAATGATTATAAAAAAAATATATATATATATATATATATATATATATATATATATATATATATATATATATACAGGGACACGGTGGTTTAGTGGTTAACACGTTCGCCTCACACCACCCAGGGTCCGGGTTCGATTCCCGTCTCGGCCATGTGTGTGTGGAGTTTGTGCATGTTCTCCCCGTTTCCTCCCCGTGTCTCAGGGGGTTTTTTCTCCCGGGTTTCACCTTGGAAAATTGTCCCTAGTGTGTGAATGTGTGTGTGTGTGTGTGTGTGTGTGGTGTGTGTGTGTGTGTGTGTGTGTGTGTGATGGGTTAGGCATTCCGTCCAGGGTGTATCCTGCCTTAATGCCCATAGACGCCTGAGATAGACACAGACTCCCCGTGACCCGAGGGAAGATCGGAGATAAAGCGTGGTAGAAGATGAATGAATATATATATATATATATATATATATATATATATATATATATATATATATATATATATATATATATATATATATATATATATATATATATATATATATATATATTCGGTCTCATTGAACAATGAAAGGTCTTTAGGACTCTGACAGAAGTATATCTGGGACATATTTGACCATCCAGAGATGCTTCTTTACAAAACTGAGCGGAATCAATTTGCACGTGGACTTTCATGAGAGTTCCTCAAGTCCCTCGATGGGCTTCATGCAGATTAAGGTCAGAGCTCTCACAGGATGCTGAGCTTTTTGTTCTGTAAAAGTCTTTGCTCTCGTAATGTCAGATACGCCGAGAAATAAAACCTTTTACATTTTAACTTCCAGCATTTATATTTTTTTGTTGTTGCAATAAAATCTGCATTATTTCTGTACCAAAGAGAAATACAGCTTTGGATGCATTCCAGCTGAAATTGCCATGCGGTTAACAGGATAATGTGCTTATATTTATGAAGATATTCTTAAATAAAATGTAGTTTTCTATTCCTATACACACTGCAATGTTTTCTATCCATAAAAGAAAGATTTAATTCATTTAAAAATCTATTCATTCTTAGAATGACATTTTATGGTGAAATATTCAGCAGATGTATTAAATCCTGTACGCAGCTTCTGACAAACAATAATACATACAATGTGTTTTTGACTTAGAAAGATACAAACAAAAGGCTCATTTTTACTTCAATTCAACAGAATTAAAGACAGTTATTATGCTTTATTTAGAACACAATACAAGGCAATTAATTTAAGTATGCACATTTATCCTAATTAAATTATGGGCTACCTATAGGTTTGCAATATAAGCAACAATGGGGGTATAAACAAACACCAAAGATACCACTAGCGGGCCCTTGAACAAGGCCCTTAATTGCTCAGTTATAAGTGGATGTGGATAAGGGCGTCCGCCAAATGCTGTAAATGTAAATAAGAGCCTACAATGTTATCATTAAGACATTTTAATGTCTTGATATTCTGCAGAAGTGACATTTATTATCTTCACTGGAACTAAACAGGAAGTAAACATCATCAAGCAGACTCTATAACGCCACTGGGACAATCAGGGAGTGTTTTTGTTTGTGAAAATATCCCAAATGAACGTCCAAATCGTTTATGGATCAGAGAATAAAGCTTAGGTTTAATCCCGTCTCCTTATTGCAACCTGAAATAAACCTGTTAAAAGTGAAAGTACACAAGAAAGGACGAGACAGATTCTGTAAACACGAGTCCCAGATTCACCAATCCCATTAATCATTACAGGAGAATATTGTATATAATACTAAACCTTATATTATACCGTATACGATCGGGCGATGTAACTCATTCATTCATTCATTCATTCATCTTTATCCGATCTTCCCTCGGGTCACGGGGAGTCTGTGTCTATCTCAGGCGTCTATGGGCATTAAGGCAGGATACACCCTGGATGGAATGCCAACACATCACACACACACACACACACACACACACACACACACACACACTTCATTCATACACTAGGGACAATTTTCCAAGGTGCCAATCAACCTACCGTGCATGTTTTTGGACCGGGGGAGGAAACCGGAGAAACCCGGAGAAAAAACAAAACCCCTGAGACACGGGGAGAACATGCACAAACTCCACACACACATGGCCGAGACGGGAATCGAACCCGGACCCGGGTGGTGTGAGGAGAACGTGTTAAACACTAAACCACCATAGTGCCCCTCGATGTAATTTAATAACTGTATAATTACAAAACTTCAAAACAAACAGGTGTAATAAAAGGTGACGTGTTTTTACAATGTTTTTTTGTTTAAAATAGTGATAATAAGGTGATTATATTAATGATGTACGATCACGGCATTAAAATAAATGTAAGGTTTATGCACTGCTTACGTTACGTAACGATGCAATTAGACTTTACTGACAAAACAACTACGAGTGTAGAAATAAGGATGTAATTATCGTCTCTCTCCGACGGCACACTTACATGCTAACGATGCTAACGATGCCAGCGGTCACCGCGGATACGGTATATGTGCTAAAAGTGATGAACGGCCAAAGATTAATGAGACAGAGAAAGCTTTTACTTCTGTTCATTTAAAGCTGCTGCCGTTAACTGGATGTTTTTGTGGTCGTTTTTTTAACTATTAGTAAAAAAAAAAACATTTTTCAGTTGAAATTGGGGAAATAAATCGGACACTTTGCAATGAGAAAACGTTACGGAATTTTTCCCTTCAATTCAGATCCTGTAAATCTAATACTGTATATATCAACAGTTATATAGACACTAAAAATATGTATTTATCGTGTTTACTGGTTTATAAACAATATACGTATGTATGGATGTATGTGTCTAAGATTCTCTTCAGTTACAGAAACAACTCACAATAATAAATAATGCACGAATGAATCTGTTTGTCAATAACGCAGCCTACAATTTCTTTTTCAGTCACATTAGATGTGAGAAATGAACAGACTATAATAAATATAAGGTTATAATGAGATCATAGAGTGATAAACATTATAAACAATATAAATCTTAATATAAAAATTAATATAATTAATATAAATTATTTTATAATTAATATAAATTAATTATAATTAATATAAAAAATATATATTTTTTTTATAACAGGCACAATTTTTATTTCCTTCATTTTATACAGACAATAAAATTCCAACTAATTCACTAAAAGTGCACAAATATTATGCGTTTTTTTTTTTACGCATAACTATTTTGTAAAGGTGTTGTTGATAAAGATATAGATATTATTATGATCTGTATTGGGTTCGTAATATAAAGTGTATTGAGAAGACAGTCACTATATAAAAGATGCATTATTATTATTATTGTTGTTGTTGTTATTTTTGTTAAAGCATTAATGGGTGAATTGAAAGTTCATAACAATTGGAATTTCAGCAAAAGATAAACAAGAGATGAAGTGCTCGGCAATCTCCGAAATGAAGGCGCCTGATTCACGACCTGCTCTTGTCAGTTCCAGCTATGCGTCTGTGATTGATAAGCCTTTAATTAAGAAATACACACACACACACACACACACACACACACACACACACACACACACACACACAGAGCGCGTAGTTATGGAATGATAAAGTGATGAGATTGTGCTGAGCAAAAAAGCTATTTGTCTGTCCCCACTTTCCATCACTTTCACACTTTTCTGCCTGATTGCTTTAATTAACTGATGTAAACAAAGACACCGAATCCGTGTCTATAAATACTGCAACTGCACAAGTTCAACGTTTGTTTACTCGTCACACACACACACACACACACACACACACACACACACACAGGATTACCTACATAATGTAACTCAGTGATACGTCTTTAAATGTGTCTATGGTTTCATTGTAGCCCGTGTGTATACGTACAAAGTTTAGCACGTTTGTCTCACACCACCAGGGTCGGGGTTCGATTCCCGTCTCGGCCATGTGTGTGTGGAGTTTCTGGGAAAATATTTTGTAACCTATACTGAAGTGTTTTTCTTGTATACTATACATATATACAAGATATATGTGTATACATATCTTTTAGTACATATATATATACACACACACATATATATATAGTGGTTTAGTGGTTAGCACGTTCGCCTCACACCACCAGGGTCCGGGTTTGGGTTTTTCTTGATTCCCGTCTAGCTCATGTGTGTGTGGAGTTTGTGCATGTTCTCCCCGTGTCTCAGGGTTTTTTTTTCCGGGTTCTCCGGTTTCCTCCCCCGGTCCAAAAACATGCACGGTAGGTTGATTGGCACCTTAGGAGAATTGTCTCTAGTGTATGAATGTGTGTGTGTGTGTGTGTGTGTGTGTGTGTGTGTGTGTGTGTGTGATGGGTTGGCATTCCATCCAGGGTGTATCCTGCCTTAATGCCCATAGACGCCTGAGATAGACACAGACTCCCCATGACCCGAGGGAAGATCGGATAAAGCGCTAGAAGATGAATGTATGTGTACACACTGACACACAGAACCTGCCCTGGAGTATATATATATATATATATATATATATATATATATATATATATATATATATATATATATATATATATTGTTTAACGAAGCACTGATTTAAGACGACATAAAGAAAGAGTGACCAGACTGACCGAAATACGATGTGAAAATGAAATAGCAAGCAAGACTGGCCGCATCAAAATCCGAGTCCTGCTTTCACTATCAGTGTACGGCGAATCCACGTCTGCACATGTTCACATGATTACGGTGTCGCTTTGCGTCGCCACATGGATATCATTATGTCACATCCCGTCATATCCCAGCTTCCTCTACAGCGTCGTACCTGTGTGTGTCTCATCCTCCTCTCCGTCCTTCTCCGTTTCCTCTCCTCCTCCTCCTCCTTCAGCTTGCTTCTCGAGGAGTTCGGGCACAAAAAAGCTCTCCTGGTTCTCAAGTGGGCACATGTAATAAATCAGGTCCCCTTTGCAGATCTCGATGTATGGGTATGCAGACAGGCCTCGATCCTGAAGGACACAAAACAATAAAAAGAGAAGGAAAATTCATTATTGTGGAGCAAAGAGACGCATTTTCATTTAAAAGTGCACAAAACGAGTAGAACGGGGATATATCTGACGTGCAACGTGACAAAGTACACCATTTTATTGCATCAGGACGTGCGAATTGCGAAATAAAGTAAATTAAACTTTGCTGTAATATAAAATAACAATAGTGTCTGCAGAAATACATACTCTTACACAAGAGCCCTTTGCTTTGAGTTTATTAATATTCCCCTACAGTTTACTGATCAAATCCACTGACCTCATGACAGCTGCACACACACACACACACACACACACACTTTACACCAATTAGGCTGCTTTAACAAGACCCGAAATAACCACAATAACACCATTCTGAGAAGGCAATTCCAAGCCCTGCTCAGATCGCCGCACAATTAGGGATAAAGTGTGAGATTTCCTTATGATCACTGCATGTCAAATACACACGTCAGGATATAATATCACATTCAAACGTGTGTGCTGTAATTGTGTTTGTCATATTCCAGGTAAAGGAATTTTACTGCATGTGTTATATCATTTCACTTTTTCACTTTAGTGACTCGGTGCTTTGAATCAAAATGAACGAATCTTCTTTTGAGTCATTTCGTTCTTTAGATCAGAAATGTTATTTTCAATAAACAGACCCCCGACACGTAATACATACACACAGTTTGGCTATAGTTGCAGTAATTAATATATCACAATGCAGCAAGAGAACATGTTATGATGAACAGAATAAGAAGGTTACTTCTTATATCTTCTGGTCTGAATCATTCGTTCTTTTGTCACATGACTCCTATGGGTGTTCATGTGACAAAAGAACAAATGATTCACATGCAGTGCATATCGTCTATGGGAGTCATGTGACAAAAGAATGAACGATTCACATGCAGTGCAGGGTGTCTATGGGAGTCACGTGACAAAAGAACAAATGATTCACATGCAGTGCAGGGTGTCTATGGGAGTCATGTGACAAAAGAACAAATGATTCAGATGCAGTGCATATCGTCTATGGGAGTCATGTGACAAAAGAACGAACGATTCGAGAGTTAATTACTGAGACGACTCGATCTCGTTCAAAAAGAGCGAATCGTTCACGAATGACCCATCACTAATACAAATCAGACGTATGATCAGATCTACAAAGCGGGAATACCCCCCCCCCCCCCCCACACACACACACACACACATCATCGAAGCGAGTGTGAAAAATGGATGAAAATCCAGAGGTGATGCAAGTTCAGTCACATGACTAGAAGTCAGGAAACCGATTATAAAAGGAAAAAAAGAGTGTCGGGTAAAAATCATATGGGCAACGGAGGAATAAAAAAAAAAACAGGCTTCTTCAGAAGATGAGAGTTTAGATGAAGAAAAGAGTCAGGTATCAGAGAACAAAGAGACGGACAAGGCAGAGTGCAGGAGGGGGAGAGAGAGAGAGAGAGAGAAGGCAGAAGAGAGAAGGAATATTTTTCCTGCAGGGTGTTATACATAGCTCTCCGTCTCTGCATCTCACAGCCGGTTATAGCTGATTGATGGCTTTTAATCTAATCTTGTGTGAAAGAGCGATGTACTGAGCAGCAGGAGCCGCCTGCTACAGGTAAAGAGTGCGGCCCCCGGGGGCCCGCATGTAAATGAGAGCGCATCTTCTCCGAGCGGGAGAGGTAATGAGTGGGGGGGGAGACGAGTGCAGAGACAAAGACGACACACGGCGCTCTCGCACCTCGCCGGGAAAAAGGTGTCAAAAAAAACCCCGAGAGGGAGAACGAGGAACGGAGGAGAATCCTAAACATCGCAACATTCCGCTTTACGTGCTTTCAGGGTTCAAACAGCGAAATCAGCGTAACGATGCGATCCAGCGTTATTTATACAAGCAGTGATGTAATGTGTGTATTCGCGTTCATACAGGATAATCCGAACGAATCACGTCCTCCTCCGTTATATAAACGCGTTTCACATCGGATTAAAGGATCCGTGTTTTGTTTACATGCAATTGAACGACGGAGGAGCAACGACCAATCAGACGGCTTCAGATCCTTATTTATTATTGTACACATTTGTTTGGTGTTTAAAAGGAAGAGAAAGAAACGTGACAGGTTTTAATATAAATATATGCAATGGAAAAAAAAGGGAAATGAAACTGTCACGTTCCCAATGCGATTATTTCAACCTTCCAGTCTTCAGATTACTGACACACCGGTGAAGCAGCGGCAGCGAGATCTCACCATCTCAGGATTCATTAACCTGAAGACCTTCAGTATCATTCTACACCAGACGGTCGTCTGTTGGCACGCAGACTCGCACTCGGATGCAAACGCAAATTAGGATCAACGTAAGGATTTTTCACCGAGAGGTAAAACTCCAACACAAACGTGTGTCTGCTTGTAAACACCCAAACCAGGATTTCTCATTGCCACAATCACTCGCTGATGTTTTACTATATTTTATACGTTATGTTTTAAATAATCCCTAATAATCTGTTCTCTTCATTTTATAGCTTTTCTCGCAGTTACGCTGATGACAATAGTGTCTTTATTTTTGTTTATAGATTGTTTATCACCTCATTCAAATAGAAACACTTAAAAGAAGTGGCGGCTCAGTGGGGACAGTATTGGGATCTGGAGCAGAAGGTCACAGGTTCAAATCCCAGCAACACCAAGCTGCCACTAGTGGGCCCTTGAGCAAGGCCCTTAATACTCAGCAAGCGTGTTAAAGAAATCTGCCTTGAGGAAAATATATAGTGTTATATACAGTGTTTATATATATATATATATATATATATATATATATATATATATATATATATATGCTATATATAGTGTTATATATATATCGGTATATATATATAGTGTTTTATATATATAAGTATATATTTTAATATAGTGTTATATATTGTTATATATCGTGTTATTTGGTGTTATATACACTATATATATATATATATATATATATAGTGCCATAAATTGTTGTATAGTGTTTATATACAGTGTTTTATATATATATAGAGGAGTAGCGGTATATATTTTTATATAGTGTTAGTATAGGCACTTGTATACACTATATATATATATATATCTATATATATATATATATATATATATATATATAGTGTTGTATATAGTACCATACAGTGTTGTATATAGTGTTATGTAGTGCCATAAATTGTTGTATAATGTTATATATAGTGTTATATATATATATAGTGTAATATAGTGTTATATATAGTGTTATATAATGTTATATATAGTGTTATCTATAGTGTAATATAGTGTTATATATATATATAGTGTTATCTAGTGTAAGAAAAATAAAAGGTAGAACTTTTATTAAAGCCTTTAACATTTGGAGCACTTAAAAATAATAAAGTGAAAGAAAGTGGTAAAGGTTTTAATGTGTCTGCAATTAATAAAATGATCTCCACCGCATTTATTATACATTTGAGACGTCACTGAGCATTTGTGTGTTCATTTGTGCGTTGACAAAGTTTAAAGCGAAACTCCTGACGTGACCATAATCTCATCATTTTAATCACGATTATGTTATACTGATTCCTCCCTGATAAGTGCGCTGATGCTCGTCCAATTTCAAAGGGTTTTTTAAATTTAACGACTACGCTTAATCCTGAACAATTGGCCTATACACACACACACACACACACACACACACACACACACACACACACACACTACTCAGTATTCAGTGTATAAAGTCACTGATGCTGTGATTGCCTGGAATAATTCTGATTGACAGGAGGAAGAGGAAAAGCTTTTCACTGCCACATCAGGTCAGACGAGGCTGTTTTAGACTCGGGGATTAACTCGGCGTGGTCGGTATTAAAAGTGATTACAGAATCACATCATTGTTGTTCTCCCGTGTGACTGCTTTTTTCCCTTTCGAAATACACAAGAATAAACTTCAGTACACTTTGCATATGATAAAAACACACACCTTTTCTCTTGCACAGATCCTCATCATGAAAACGTACGCTGGTTATATGCAGAGGTCAAATTTCAAACGGACCATTAATGCTCAGAAAAAGCAAAAAATAAACAAATATATGCCTGATTATCCGTGTCTGTTGTGATGGGACCTGTCCTTCTGGCATGGACGCTTTTAATTACGCAGAGAGAATTCTTGAATTTCCTCATCGGCCGTCTCATTACAAGAGTCTCATCCGTATGTCACGGCTCCGGGCCGTAAGTTCGCTAAGCCAAAGAGCACGACTCCACTTAGGGAGCGCTGGGAGTGCAATCAGGCTGTAATGAAACAGAGCCACGGGGTGGAGAGCAGGCAGGAGACGCTCGCTGCGCTCTTCACATTACTGAGCAGCCACAATGACACGCTGCACGCGCATCAACACTGTTTACATCAACACTGTTTACATCAACACTGTTTACATCAACACTGTTTACACACCGCTCCGGAACGAGTGGATTTGTGGTCCGGACAGAAGTCTTAAAGTTAATGCAAGTTTTATACCATAGCTATGATTGTTTAAAGGCTTAATGGAAAATAACTGTGACTTCATTCCACAGCCTTTCCCTTTAAACATGATATATATTTATTTATTTTTAATACACACACACACACACACACACACACACACACACACACATGCTGCTTGACAAAAAGACAGGAACTACAGCAGGCATGTTAATTAGTTGCTCCACTTTAGCAAATGAAAGGAGGAATTTATTTGTATAATATATGATAGTATATATACTATATAATATATAGTATAATCATACAATTATCTAATCATCCAGTGAGATAAAAGCAGAGGAATGCATTTTTGGACAAATATACAGAAACATTTCGAGTAAACACAAACGTTGTGCAGATGAACACCTCTGGTCCAGCGGCCAGGCTGGATGGAGCTGAGCGAAAAAACGAATAAACGCGCAGAAAAAACGAATAAACGCACAGATAAAACGAATAAACGTGCAGAAAAACGAATAAACGTGCAGAAAAAAAAATAAAAAGTGCAAGAAAAAACGAATAAACGTGCAGAAAAAACGAATAAACGTGCAGAAAAACGAATAAACGTACAGAAAAAACGAATAAACGTGCAGAAAAATGAATAAACGCACAAGAAAAACGAATAAACGTGCAGAAAAACGAATAAACGTGCAGAAAAAAATAAACGAATAAACGCGCAGAAAAAACGAATAAACGTGCAGAAAAAAATGAATAAACGTGCAGATAAACGAAAAAAAAAAAAAACAAACAAGAAAAAACGAAAAACGAATAAACGTGCAGAAAAAACTGAATAAACGTGCACAGAAAAAACGAATAAACGTGCAGAAAAATGAATAAACGTGCAGAACAAGAAAAACGAATAAACGTGCAGAAAAAACTAATAAACGAAAAAAACGAATAAACGTGCAGAAAAAACTAATAAACGCGCAGAAAAAACGAATAAACGTGCAGAAAAATGAATAAACGAATAAACGCGCAGAAAAAACGAATAAACGCACAAGAAAAACGAATAAACGTGCAGAAAAACGAATAAACGTGCAGAAAAAACTAATAAACGAAAAAAACGAATAAACGTGCAGAAAAAAATAAACTAATAAACGCGCAAAAAAACGAATAAACGTGCAGAAAAAACGTAAAAACGAATAAACGTGCAGAAAAAAATAAAATAAAACGAAAAAAACGAATAAACGTGCAGCAGAAAAAACGAATAAACGTGCAGAAAAACGAATAAACGCACAAGAAAAACGAATAAACTTGCAGAAAAACGAATAAACGTGCAGAAAAAACGAATAAACGTGCAGAAAAACGAATAAACGTGCAGAAAAACGAATAAACGTGCAGAAAAAACGAATAAACGCGCAGAAAAAACGAAAAAAAAAAACACCCGAATAAACGTAAAAACGCAATAAGAAAAACGAATAAAATAATTGAAAAAGCAAATAACGAAAACGAAAGAAGAAAACGAATAAAAAATAATATAAGATAAATAAATAACCGTGCAAAAACGAATAAAAATACAGAAAACGAATAAACGTGCAGAAAAAAAAAAAACGCGCAAAAAATAAAAAAAAAACGAATAAACGTGCAGAAAAAACTAAACCCCCAAAAAACGAATAAACGTGCAGAAAAAACAATAAACGAAGAAAAAACGAATAAACGTGCAGAGAAAAACGAATAAACGTGCAGAAAAAACGAATAAACGAAAAAAACGAATAAACGTGCAGAAAAACGAATAAACGTGCAGATAAACGAATAAACGTGCAGAAAAAAAACGAGGAAAAACGAAATAAACGAATAAACGTGCAGATAAACGAATAAACGTGCAGATAAACGAATAAACGCAATAAACGTGCAGATAAACGAATAAACGTGCAGATAAAAATAAATAACGATAAAGAATAAAAATATTATATAAACAGATAAACGAATAAAGTCAGAAAAAACGATAAATAATAAACGTGCAGATAAAGCATATCAGGACACACAACATGAGTTTGAATGTTGAGGACAGCAGCAGAAGACACACCAGGACAGTCACGAGGATACAGTGGACACCGGAGATGTACAGATTTATACTGAATAAGTGTAAATCCACATGAGTTTAGCACAATGAAGCGGACCTGGTGGGGGCGTGTAATGATGCGAGGAACGCTTCCATATCGCAATTTTGGTCACTTGAATCCCAGATCATGTGACCTATTTTTTGCTGATTCATCTCCATCGTCATCTTCCAGCCTGAACATGCACGAAGCAGAAGAACTCTCCCAACGCTTCCGTCATCATGACAGCAGGTTCAGTGTATCTTTGGTGGCCTTTTCCGCTTCCCGGGTTCGAATCCAGAAGCACACCGTGGAAAAAGTAGTGCGATGGGAAATTCGCAGCATCTAAAAAAGCTGCAGGAATCGTGTGATGAAATCCTTTCAACACGGACGCGAATCTCAAAGGCAACATCCTGTCAAAGCCACACTGTGAAGAATTTCACTGGAGTTCGCTCAGTGTGGTGTTTCTCACCGGTCTCTCTTTACACCTGCCATCAATGCAGGACGAGTGGGTAAATTACTACGTGTTAATATAGAGTGAAATCAAACATGTAAACATAAAAAAAATAGACAAGAATTCATTCATCATTCATTCATTCATTCATTCATTCATCTTCTAGCGCTTTATCCGATCTTCTCTCGGGTCACGGGGAGTCTGTGTCTATCTCAGGCGTCTATGGGTATTAATGCAGGATACACCCTGGATGGAATGCCAACCCATCACACACACACACACACACACACACACATTCACACACTAGGGACAATTTTACCAAGGTGCCAATCAACCTACCGTGCATGTTTTTTTTTGGACCGGGAGGAGGAAACCGGAGGAGAAACCGGAGAACCCGGAGAAAAAACCCCTGAGACACGGGGAGAACATGCACAAACTCCACACACACATGGCTGAGACGAGAATCGAACCCGGACCCTGGCGGTGTGAGGCGAACGTGTTAAACACAAAACCACTGTGTCCCCTTGAAGAAAAAAAATATATATATATATATTATAGAGAGGCACGGTGGCGTAGTGGTTAGCACGTTCGCCTTAGTACGTTTTGCACGTTCGCCTCACACCGCCAGGATCCGGGTTCGATTCCCGTCTCGGTCATGTGTGTGTGGAGTTTGTGCATGTTCTCCCCGTGCCTCAGGGGGTTTTTCTCCGGGTTCTCCGGTTTCCTCCCCCGGTCCAAAAAAAACATGCACGGTAGGTTGATTGGCACCTTGGAAAATTGTCCCTAGTGTATGAATGTGTGTGTGTGTGTGTGTGTGTGTGATGGGTTGGCATGCCCATAGACGCCTGAGATAGACACAGACTCCCCGTGACCCGAGGGATGATGGGATAAAAGCGGTAGAAGATGAATGAATGAATGAATGAATGAATATATATATATATACTAGAAGATACGTATAAACATATATCTTGTATGTATGTATAGTACACAAGAAAAAGTATAGTATACAAAATATTATATATATGTTTTTATATTTTTATGATGTTATGAAGTTTAGTAAGTGTGTGTCCGAGCACAATCTGCTTTTCTTTTCTTTTTTTTTAATAATGAAAAATGTCATCGCGTCAGTGTGTCAGTGTGTCATCTGTGTGACAACTTAAAGGATGGAGTATCACATGGCATGAGATTTTTCTTCCTCCCGAAATGTCTGGCTCTGACGATTCCATACCATTATTAATAAATACAAACAGAATCAGTGCATTAAAATAAATAGTTTCTGATCTCGAATAAACCGATTCTTCCACAATATTAATGATATTTTATTCTCGGATTAAAAATATTCACTGCCTTTGTGCTGCTGTTTTCTCTCTGTGTATTTCCTCATGAGTCAGAAACATACACACCATGCGCTCGTGCTTAATGCGTTTAGTCCGAATGAGATTTTCCGTTTCTTTTCCCCGGAGATTCGGCGTGGAGAGAATCACACACTTCGTCTCCTTCCAGATATTTTGTTGCTCGCTGTCAGAAGTGACAGAAAGTCGAGCACTTTTCCCCCGTTTCGATTAAAAATCTCAGCGCTTCAGTGAGTGCACGGGCTTCTGTTTACAGGATGAAACCTCCGCAAATTTTAGGATTATAAAAATAGCGAGAGAATAAAAGAATGTGTGGATGTTGTTACAATAAAGCAACTCCGGTGGTGTGAAAAGCTGCTAATTACTATCTCTGAGTTTTGCAGTGCATTACGGCTCACTTACACACGCCAGTGCCAGTGCCAGTGCCAGTGCCAGTGCCAGGGTGGAGTGTTTGGGAGAAGAGATAAACAAAGGAATCAGATGGACAGTAAAAAAAAACACAGCTTGAAAGTGTCATCGGATTTTAAAAAAGCATAAATAAAAACAGTGACGGTTATTCTGGTTCCATGTAAACACGTATATGCAACACCGAGCAATTCGATAAAGTTTATATATATATATATATATATATATATATATATATATATATATATATATATATATATATATATATATATACACAGGGGTGCACGGTGGCTTAGTGGTTAGCACATTCGCCTCACACCGCCAGGGTCCGGGTTTCTATAGAATCAGGATAATTGTAAACTTCATTAGGAATTAACATGGAGGGAAGACGGGGTGTGTGTGTGTGTGTGTGTGTGTGTGTGTGTGTGTGTGTGTGTGTGTGTGTGTGTGGTGTGTGTGTGTGTGTGTGTGTGTGTGTGTGTGGTGTGTGTGTGTGTGTGTGTGTGTGTGTGTGTGTGTGTGTGTGTGTGTGGTGTGGTGGTGGGGGTGGGGGGGGTTTCTATATAATCGGGATAATTGTAAACTTCATTAGGAATTAACATGGAGGGAAGACGGGGTGTGTGTGTGTGTGTGTGTGTGTGTGTGTGTGTGTGTGGGTGGGGTGGGGGGGGGTTTCTATAGAATCGGGATAATTGTAAACTTCATTAGGAATCAACATGGAGGGAAGACGGGGTGTGTGTGTGTGTGTGTGTGTGTGTGTGTGTGTGTGTGTGTGTGTGAGTGGGTGTGTGTGGGTGTGTGTGTGTGTGTGTGTGTGGGGGGGGGTTCATTTTAAATAGCGTTATATCAAAAAGATGAGAATGAGTGAGAAAAGGATCCTGAGAGGAGAAACACAAAAGACACACAGATTAAAAAGAGAGATGAGGGAGGAGTGAGAGATTAACATAGTAAGTAGGAGAAGCAAAGCAAAGAGAGAGAGAGAGAGAGAGAGAGAGAGAGAGAGAGAGAGAGGGAGAGAGAAAAAGAAGAGAGAAGACCCCAGGAGACATGATGTCGTGACTATGTTCTTCCCGGCAGCTGCTCCATGCATGTGTCTGCCCCAAAACAGAAGGAGAGCAGAGTCAGGTAAGTGCCAGTAAGCCTTCAATCCCCGTCTGATCCGCATTTTACATAATCCACATTCACCACATCTAGTTGATTGTGTATAAAAAAAAACAATGAAGTGGCTTTTCACATACCATGTGATCACTATACAGATTATTTCAAATGTCTGCAAAAAACAACAACAAAAAACAACACACAATAATAAAAGGGAATTTGAGAAATCTGTATTTATAATCAACATAACATTATAACATGTCAAATAGTATATGAGGTAAAACAGCAGTGTAGTGATTTTCTGCCATGCAAAAAAAAAAAAAAAAAAAACCTTTTGCAATAAATAAATAAATAAAGCTGCTGCATTAGCGTGCATGTTCTCCCCGTGTCTCAGGGGGGTTTTTCTCCGGGTTCTCCGGTTTCCTCCCCGGTCCAAAAACATGCACGGTAGGTTGATTGACACCTTGTATGAATGTGTGTGAGTGTGTGTGTGTGTGTGTGTGTGATGAGTTGGCATTCCATCCAGGGTGTATCCTGCCATTAATGCCCATAGACGACCTGAGACAGACACAGACTCCCCCCGTGACCCGAGGGAAGATCGGATATAGCGGTAGAAGATAGAAGATGAATGAATGAATGAATGAATGAATGAATGATTTGTTGGAGGCCGCGCTGATCGCAGGAAGGGTCGAAGGGTCGGATTCGTAAAATTCCAGGTCTATTCCAGGTCTGGAGTCGCTAGAACTACAAAATATTGTGGAATATCTCATACATGTTGTTTATTATATAGCCTTATTGTTGATTATATACCGTTATACGTTTAAATCCTAAAGAGCAGAAGAGAAAAGGATTAAAAGAGTGAGAGGTCACGATGGGTCCCGGTGAGATTAGTGATATCTTTATAGTGATATCTATAATCGTATTGTTCACAACGGAATTATTAACATTTCTCAACAATCTTTATCAGTTTATCACAGAAAAAAAAAAGCGGTTCGGAAAGAAAAAACGCTACAGAAGATTAAAATCTGCAGAGACGGAGCAAAGAAAATGTGTTACATCGTACGTCCACAGGAGACGAAACTCCGGGAGGGTTAGAGACAAATATTAACTGAAGAGTCTCTCTATTCCTGTCTCTCTCTCTATTCCTGTCTCTCTCTATCTCTCTCTCTCTCTCTCTCTCTCTCTCTCTATATATATATATATATATATATATATATTCCTCTCTCTCTCTCACACACTCTCATCTCTCTCTCTCTCTCTTTCTCTCTCTGTCTCTCTCTCTCTGGCTTTTTCACAGATGAATTTCTGGAATTTTTATGTATTATTATGTGCGGGGAAAAAAACATAGTAAAAACCTGCACTATATGTGGATGGTGAGATGGTGATTCTGATTCAGTGATTCTGATTCAGTGTGATTCTGATTCAGTGTGATTCTGATTCAGTGAGATTCTGATTCAGTGATTCTGATTCAGTGTGATTCAGTGATTCTGATTCAGTGTGATTCTGATTCAGTGTGATTCTGATTCAGTGAGATTCTGATTCAGTGATTCTGATTTAGTGTGATTCTGATTCAGTGAGATTCTGATTCAGTGATTCAGTGATTTAGTGTGATTCTGATTCAGTGAGATTCTGATTCAGTGTGATTCAGTGTGATTCTGATTCAGTGAGATTCTGATTCAGTGTGATTCTGATTCAGTGTGATTCTGATTCAGTGTGATTCTGATTCAGTGAGATTCTGATTCAGTGTGATTCTGATTCAGTGATTCTGATTCAGTGATTCAGTGATTCAGTGTGATTCTGATTCAGTGTGATTCTGATTCTGATTCAGTGTGATTCTGATTCAGTGTGATTCTGATTCAGTGTGATTCTGATTCAGTGAGATTCTGATTCAGTGTGAGATTCTGATTCAGTGTGATTCTGATTCAGTGAGATTCTGATTCTGATTCAGTGTGATTCTGATTCAGTGAGATTCTGATTCAGTGTGATTCTGATTCAGTGAGATTCTGATTCTGATTCAGTGAGATTCTGATTCTGATTCAGTGAGATTCTGATTCAGTGAGATTCTGATACAGTGTGATTCTGATTCAGTGTGATTCTGATTCAGTGTGAGATTCTGATTCAGTGTGATTCTGATTCAGTGAGATTCTGATTCAGTGTGATTCTGATTCAGTGAGATTCTGATTCTGATTCAGTGAGATTCTGAGTGTGATTCTGATTCAGTGAGATGATTCTGATTCAGTGTGATTCTGATTCAGTGTGATTCTGATTCAGTGAGATTCTGATTCAGTGAGATTCTGATTCTGATTCAGTGAGATTCTGATTCATTCAGTGTGATTCTGATTCAGTGAGATTCTGATTCAGTGAGATTCTGATTCAGTGAGATTCTGATTCAGTGTGATTCTGATTCAGTGAGATTCTGATACAGTGTGATTCTGATTCAGTGTGATTCTGATTCAGTGAGATTCTGATTCAGTGTGATTCTGATTCAGTGAGATTCTGATTCAGTGAGATTCTGATTCAGTGTGATTCTGATTCAGTGAGATTCTGATTCTGATTCAGTGAGATTCTGATTCAGTGAGATTCTGATTCAGTGTGATTCTGATTCAGTGAGATTCTGATTCAGTGAGATTCTGATTCAGTGTGATTCTGATTCAGTGAGATTCTGATTCAGTGAGATTCTGATTCAGTGAGATTCTGATTCAGTGATTCAGTGAGATTCTGATTCAGTGAGATTCTGATTCAGTGAGATTCAGTGAGATTCTGATTCAGTGAGATTCTGATTCAGTGTGATTCTGATTCAGTGTGATTCTGATTCAGTGTTCTGATTCTGATTCAGTTCAGTGAGATTCTGATTCTGATTCAGTGTGATTCTGATTCAGTGCTACACGCGGCGATGAATTGGTTCCTAGAAAGACGCGAGCCAATAAAAACGATCATCACACCGCGATGAAATGATTAAACTTGCACTGTGACAGAGGTGATGAGACTGAGTGCACGGGATAAAAACAGCTGGCACATCTGCCGTCTGAAGGGCGACTATGACGGTGCTCTCAAAAAAAAGAGATCCGAGAGCAGTGATATAGACGTGGATACGGGAGGAACGGGAGCGTCCCCGCCACACGCGCCGAAAACTTTTATCCTCCGGCCTCGGACGTGATCTATTCATCCTCATTTGTGCGCAGCTGAAAAGCCGGCGTGACTATTCTTAGACTGAGCATTTCTCACGAGGATCCCCAGGCAAAAAACGCCGGCGCGGGAATGAATACAAACGCTCCTCGCGGCGACAGCCAGTGACGGTCCCACGAGCCCTTTCCTCCCCGAATCCCGTACGCCCAGATCTGTGAGAACGCCAGCAAACTCCATTTCTCACTTCCAGGAGTGTTGGATTGTGACCATCCCTCACTGTCACTCATCACACAACAGCCGTGTATTTTTAGCTCTCATCATCACACCTTTACGTCGTGTCCGTACGGGCGTGTCCGGTCCGGACCGCTGGCCAACCTCGCGTCGGGGGTGCTAGTGCGGGGGGGGGGGGACAACACACACACACGTTGTAAATTGGACTCATGTCTAACAAGGGGAGGAAGGAAAGAACATGGAGGTGAGTAGATTGATGAGTGTGAAGCAGCAGGCATGACTGGTTATAAACGCCTGCGCTGATCAATACGCAGAGTTATGAGCCACTAATGAACAGTAATTGTGGACACTTGGGGAAACATATATATATATTCATTCATTCATTCATTCATTCATGCTTCTAACCGCTTTATCCGATCTTTCCTCGGGTCACGGGGAGTCTGTGTCTATCTCAGGCGTCTATGGGCATTAAGGCCGGATACACCCTGGATGGAATGCCAACCCATCATACACACACCACCACACACACACATTCATACATTCATACACTAGGGACAATTTTCCAAGGTGGCAATCACAAGAACATGCACAAACTCCACACACACATGGCCGAGACGGGAATCGAACCCGGACCCTGGCGGTGTGAGGCGAATGTGCTAACCACTACGGCACCGTGCCCTATATATATATATAATTATATATATAATATAACTATATATAACTATATATATATATAATTTTTCAACATCATTTTGCATCCAGCAAATAATTGTAATAAACAAATAAAAAAAACTCTCAACCAAATAGATTTCTATAATGTATATAATTACAAAATGTTCTTATTAGAGGCAAATATTTGTTTCCCTACACAAAAGGGCAACGATTTTATCAGAACAATTGGTTTAGAACTCGTACGTCGCACTTTACATGACGCCTCCATAACGTTAACTAACTCACAAACATTCTAGCGTTCACATCATGCTTTATTTTAAAAGGGTGAAAATATTACAAACATGTATTTTCTATTACATTAATAAGTATTTTTGGTGTATTTATGGCAATAGTTTGGAGGTGTTTGTTGTATGTGTAACAGGACGTCTGAGAGACGATCGCTCACACGGCTGTCTGCTGATATTACTTCTGCTATTCAGTTTGTAATGACACTTTTAGAATTGTTTGTGTTGTTCTGATTGTAGGTTTTGATCTCTGGTCAATGAAAAAAAAACAACAAAAACAACAAAGCCGCTGCAGACGCTTGTGTTTGTCCGTCTGCATCGCCGTGACGAGGGAACGCGGCGGCTTTCAGCGCCGACTTTGTGATCCTCGTTAAAAACGCGCAGAAGTGCGAGTAAACTTTCCAGTTCTCAGGAAATATCCGTTTTCTGACGGCGTGACGTGTCGTCATGACACGTCTGTTCAACATCTCACAAGTCAAAGCATCACTTTTATTACTATTATTATTATTATTATTGAAAGGTTTGAATCTGCGCGCTGATCCGGGACGTTTATTCCTCACAGAGGTGTTTTTATTAATATTATTGATAGCAGGAGTCAGTTTCTGTTTGTACACGTGTACTGAGAGTCAATGACACTTTGTTTTGTACAATATTAAGGACCTTTTTATGATTTGGGATGTAATACATAATCACATTATATACACATCATGCATCTGCATCATCTGGAATAGCTATCATATTATTATTATTATTGTTATTATTATTATTATTATTGCTATAATTGTTGTTAATATTATTGTTATTATTATTACTATTGTTATTATTATTATTATTATTGCTATAATTGTTATTGTTAATATTATTGTTATTATTATTATTATTATTATTATTGCTATAATTGTTGTTAATATTATTGTTATTATTATTACTATTGTTATTATTATTATTATTATTGCTTATTTGCTATAAGTGTTATTATTATTATTGTTTATTTCTATTGTTATTATTATTATTATTGCTATAATTGTTGTTAATATTATTGTTATTATTATTATTACTATAATTGTTGTTAATATTATTGTTATTATTATTACAATTGTTATTATTATTATTATTGCAATAATTGTTGTTAATGTTATTATTATTATTATATTATTGCTATAATTGTTGTTAATATTATTGTTATTATTGTTGTTGTTGTTGTTATTATTGTTATTATTGTTGTTGTTTGTTGTTGTTATTATTATTATTATTATTGCTATAATTGTTGTTAATGTTATTGTTATTATTATTATTGTTGTTGTGTTGTTGTTATTATTATTATTATTATTGCTATAATAGTTGTTAATGTTATTATTATTGTTGTTGTTGTTGTTGTTGTTGTTGTTTTATTCTTATTATTATTTTTGTTAATCTTCTTGTTGTTGTTGTTGTTGTTGTTGTTGTTATTATTATTATTATTCTCCTTTTCCCTCATGTTCTTCAAAAAAACAGTTCAGTGTTTCAGGCCTGTACAAATACGAATACGTGTGCATTTAATAGCAGTATTTGAAAAGGTCTATATAATATAATACAGCATGCTACAAACATTTTATATAATTATTAGTCTATAAAATAACATTTATATTTTGTAAGGAAAATGGTTGTTTACTGTTTACTGCTTAAAACTGCAAGACCAGGACCGTTTATTTATCGTGCTCTACATGAGCGCCTGTGTCGGGTAACGAGCGCTACACGAGGATAAAGTGGATAAATTACACCAAATAGATCGAAAGATTGTTCCTAATTAATGCGTAATGGACAACAAATGTAGTGCAGCTACTGATTCATATGTACTGGGTGTGTGTGTGTGTGTGTTGTGTGTGTGTGTAGCACAATACTTAACCTGAACAAATGATAGACATTTGAATATCAAAAGAAGAATAACGCTAGAACAGAAATTGACAAACAAACAACAACAAAACAACTGTATCTTATGGATTATTATGGTACAGATCTTTCTTTAATCATATATAAATAGGACATTAATAACATGCTGCATAAAATCACCTTGTATATTTATTATATGCAGAATTTACTGAAGTGTGTGTAAATGTAAATAAAGCAAAATAACAAAATAAAATGATTAATATTTAACACATAACACACTCTGAAGGCAAACTCTTTATACATTTTAATTATTTCATTATTATTTTAATTCATTCATTTGTTTCCAAA
>JACRUU010000016.1:7232672-7242672 GCA_030449085.1 Kryptopterus vitreolus
GGTTTTCTACATTAACATCAATAAACGACGCTCATAAGATTTAAGTCAGTATAAATCATACACATTAGAATTAACATCAAATCATTTTCACTCCGGGCAGCAAAAAAGACCCAGAAAAGTCATTTAAAAGGGACACTTTACACTTTATACCCTTTTTTTAATAAATGTTTTTTTTATAATGTTGTCATTTCTATTCTATTTTTATTCTATTAAATTTACATATATTCATAATGTTCTTTTCGTAATATTTTTAATATTTATAATTATAATTTATGTATAAGAAGGCACAGTGGTTTAGCGGTAGCACGTTCGCCTCACACATGCAGGGTCCGGTTCGATTCCCGTCTGGGGTTTTTTTCTCCGGGTTCTCGGCCTCCACCGGTCCCAAAACACTGCACGGTAGGGGGGATGGCACCTTGGAAAATTGTCCCTAGTGTAGAATGTGTGTGTGTGTGTGTATGGAGTGTGTGGTGTGTGTGTGTGTGTGTGTGTGTGTGCACGCCCGCCGATGCCTTAATACCATAGATACCTGAGATAGACACAGACTCCGCGTGACCCGAGGGAAGATCAGATAAAGCGCTAGAAGATGAATGAATGAATGAATGAACATATTCCAGCTTGTTTGGAAACTGGGGTCAGCCATAATATGGCGCCCCCTGGAGCACAGGGCGCTTAAGGACCATTGCTCAAGAACCCAAGAGTAGCAATTTGTATAAATGAATGAATGAATGAATGAATGATTTGACTGCATGTTGTATGATGTATGTATGTGACAAATGTGATCAAATTTGAATTTAAAAGAATGGTTTGTGTGATTGAATGTAGGAATAATGAGATGTTGTGACACGACACGGTTATAAACGTATTCCACATCAAAAAATACACATATATATATTCTCTGGTCTTATCTACACGGCGAGCGATATTTACCCTGCGATACCGCAATTCCGTCTGTTTATCATCAGCGCGCAGGACCAGCGAACAAACCAGATGATGTCATCAAACCATGACATGTTTGTGAACAGCTTTCGGAATTCACGCAGTTCTACGGAATTTCTGTATCGGAAAACTCCGGATGACAGAATTTCAAACGGCGTTAAGTAATGGGTCTAGACAACAGCAGCGGGGATGTACGCGATTGTGTGTGTGTGTGTGTGTGTGTGTGTGTGTGTGTTGGTTACAGAACGTGACTCCTGAATGACAGATATCCGAGGTGTGCGAATTACTGCTGCCTTCTTTTCGCTGTCTTGTTTATGCCACGGAGAGACGGGTAGAAGTTGCAGACAGAGACGTCCAATCTCGAGGAGAGACGGGAGAGAGACTGGATGTATGCGTCAAAGAGCTCACATTGACGGCTCGGTGCTGCTCCGTGTTTTATTGCTTAACTTAGCCGGCACATTTTCACACCTGCTCCCTGTAAGTCCATTTCTCTGCTCGGGGCCTTTTATAAGCTCATCTCTCCCCTGCCACGCCCGGCTTCTGATTTCCTAACGCCACGTTTTTATATTCCAAAATAAACACATTAAACATTATCTTTCTCTTGTATTTTTTAACCTTCACAAACGATGTAATTCCTTTTGTAAAAATCACTTCCACAAACAAAAGCCAATAAAACAGTATTATAAAAATAAGTAGATATGGGACGTTTCCTGTAGAAAATGTCAGTGATGCAAACCGCAGCCTCGGGGCGCGACCCCCTTACAGTCTGGTGCGTTTAATATTTAGCGTATACTTTGAAATGCGAGGTCGTTCGGAGAGACGCACAGTGACGCACATGACATCATCAAATTATCCGGCGTCCGACTCCTGTCGATGTGCCGAGACATGTCACATGACCCACGTGATGTCATGCGACAGTTATATGTTCACGACCGACTCCCTCTCACCTACGAGTGTTTATGTCACATGTGCATGTCGGGCGAACACGGGGCTGAAAAGCGGAGCGTCGAATTTCCCCATTCATTCTCTATGGGGCAGGAATGTCGCGGAATTCCCAAAATTCCAAAAGTGTGTGGGATTCGGGAGGTATATGATAATGATCCACTCCGGATCCCCTACGAGTGGATTTGCCATATGTGCATGTCGGACGCTCACAGGACGAACTGTGAGGCACCAAATATCAACCCCATTCATTTTCTATGGGAAAAAATTCCCGCTTTTTAACCCCGGGTTCGGAATTCCGTGGGGAGATTCCTTATAAAAGTAACAGCACACCTCACACCATCGGAACGCACGATATGAGGTACGATTCGTGACGATCGGATAAAAACTGCGGGACGAGTCACACGGCGAGAGAGAGATTATAATAGTGCTGCTTTTGCACACGTCACTAAAAAACTCACCGATTGATTTCACTTAAACAACACCATCATCACTTTAATTCATCCTCTATAATCAGTATTCACAATCCTCTGCTTGTGGGTCAGAATCGTGTTTTTTTTCCCCCCGTCACACACACACACACACACACACACACACACACACACACACACACACAGCCTTCCTTCAGCCAGCCACAATTCCACAGAGGCTGGAGTCATAATGTGTGGATGGTTGGAGAGGAGAGAAGCTTTATATCCCAGACTGCCGTCCGGAAAGAGAGAGAGAGAGAGAGAGACAGAGAGAGAAGAGAGAGAGAGAGAGAGAGAGAGAGATAGAGAGAGAGAAAGATATAAGAGATAGAGAGATCGAGAGATATCTCCCATGCAGGACTAGAGGAGACGGCCTGGTCATATGTCAGTTTTGACTTCCCACTGCTGAAGTCAATCACTGTGCCGACAGCAGAATGTGCTAAAACACCACTTCCTATCTTGTGAGTAAAAAGTGTGTGTGTGTGTGTGTGTGTGTGTGTGTGTGTGTGTGTGTGTGTATGCGCATTATGGCTGCCTGAGCTTGGTTTGAAGCTTGCTAATAAGGCAGGAGATGAATAGAAGAAGGAGAACTTTGCAGGACTGCATGATTTCAGAAACAGAAAAAAGACTGAAACTCATTTTCCCTCATTTTAAAGAAAGAGAGAGAGAGCGAGAGAGAGAGAGAGAGAGAATAGAAGAGACAGGAGAGATGAGAGAGAGACATTGAGAGGAGATAGACTATAGATGAGATAGGAGAGACATAAGAGAGAGACAGAGAGACACCGAGAGAGAGAGCGAGAGACAGAACAGATATAGATAGAGAGACAGAGAGAGAGAGAGACAAAACAAAGAGAGAGAGACGTACGAGACAGAGAGAGAGAGAGAGAGAGAGACAGAGACAGATGAGAGAGAGACAGAGAGAGACTATTATATATGGGAAAAGACTTTTTTGGTAATTAATTTTTTCCTTTATTCCGTCATTTATCCGCGTTGTCATAACATTTAAGATTTATACACAACACTATTTAAAAGCACTGAATTTTCCCCCCGACACAGAGCATCATTCATTGCACACTGTCACACGTCTCACACTGACGTCTCACACTGACGTCTCACACTGACTGACGTCACACTGACGTCTCACACGACGTCTCACACTGACGTCTCACACGACGTCTCACACGACGTCTCACACGACGTCTCACACTGACGTCTCACACTGACGTCTCACACGACGTCTCACACTGATGTCTCACACGACGTCTCACACGACGTCTCACACGACGTCTCACACGACGTCTCACACTGACGTCTCACACGACGTCTCACACTGACGTCTCACACTCCTGCTCAATTATAAACCCATGGACAAAGATTTAAGCATCGGCAATAGCAGCCATCCAATAATGGGGGGGGGCACATCTTTTCACTTGACTATTCTATTACGGTCAGCGAGGAGCCGAGGGGGGACGGACGTGTAGGGGGGGGGGGGGGGGGGGGGGGGGGGGGGGGGGGGGGGGGACGTGTGAATTTTCCTATTCGTCACAGGAACAAAGAAAACTATTCTTCCTGTTCCCTGAAGAATTCAATAGCATGCAGAATCAAAAGCTTCCGTTTGAGCGAGTGCAGCAGAGATTCTCAATAAGAGTGAAAAAGGTCTCACAGTGATGAAGATCCAGGAAATTAAACAGAATTAACACAAATGCTCATTTTCTTATACTTTTCTAATATTATCTTATATATATATATATAATACCATATATATATATATATATACACTATTCATTCATTCATCTTCTATCTAGCATCGCTTTATCTTTGATCTTCCGATCTTCCCTCGGGTCACGGGGATCTGTGTCTGTGCGTCTATGGGCATTAAGGCAGGATACACCCTGGATGGAATGCCAACCCATCACACACACACACACACACACACACACACACACACACACACACACACAGTCATACACTAAGGACAATTTTCCAAGGTGCCAATCAACCTACCGTGCATGTTTTTGGACCGGGGGAGGAAACCGGAGAACCCGGAGAAAAACCCCCTGAGACACGGGGAGAACATGCACAAACTCCACACACACATGGCCGAGACGGGAATCGAACCCGGACCTTGTAAACCACCGTGCCCCTTAAATATATATATATATATATGAAGAGTGAAGGTTATTAAAGCAGCATTTAATCTGCAGCCTTTTGGCCAATTAGTGTATGTTTTGAAACAGACAAATAAGATTTGCTATTTACTTTAAGGTTTATAATATGACATGATAACTGCGTGAGAAACAGCCCCTCGTGTCGTTTATATATACGTGCTGCAACGCCTCGATGGCGAGCGAATGGATTTTGTTTACAGCACACGTCGGTGATCGTGGATGTGATGTGAAGCGTGACGCCGCGCTGGAAACCCACGTTCTCAAACAGAACTATTGTTTCTTCAATCAGATCCAGACTCGGATATAAAATCAAGCGCATGTCAGTGAAGTGTTATTTCATCTCTCCTGTACCAGACCTGGGTTTGGGGTGAAAAATCCATTCAAGATTTACACTCTGTATCTCTGTTATTGAAGCCTGAAGTGATATTGTAAAAAACACTCCTGTGTTGATGTTTACAGACACTAAAACAGAACCATGCTGTAGAATTCATGGTATAATTTCCCTTTACCCTGCGTGGTTTGGGACATAAAGCCGGAGGTGTCTGCAGATTGAACGTTAATGCGGATGCACAGCTGAGAAAGAGCGGAGAAGTAAACTGGATGGAGGGAGAAGCGAGTCTCTTTGGGAGATGCTAATGTGATATTTGAAGGCAGATATGATATAACAGGAATGGACAGCACACTGGAGATGCCTCCACACCAAGTTAACCTTCAATAATAACCACAAAATCAGACACGGGGGGGAAAAATGAGTCCTATTCAAAAGGAGTCAAAAGTCAGGATCCGCTACTGTTTCTAATAAATCACAGGCTTTGTTTATGATGTCTATATTGTTTAAAGGGATTCGTTCAAGGGAAAAGGAGAAGCAGAATGGCGACTCGACAACACGGCGTTCCTCTTTATTACACACATCGTAGTGTTGTTGGATCCCAGCCTCATCCCGAGGGTTCCTGACGTTCCACATTCCGAATACGGACGAATAAACGGCGGAACAATTACACCATGTGTGGGGAAACTCGCCGGAGATCGCTACGCCATCGTCCACATCATATCATAATTATGACTGCATTCTTTTGTCCTGTAATACCGGACGGTCCACCAGGTGGCGCATTAGGCACAGTGATACACAGAATATTAACATTAATGCTTTTTATATGTTAAATATGGAGTTTTGGGAAGGAGGGACAGAGGGGGTGTGTATCAGTGGTTTAGGGCGCTGGGAGCGGATGGTTGGGGGTTCGAGCCCCGGTATCGCCAAACTGCTACTCTTGGGTTCTTGAGCAATGGTCCTTAAGCGCCCTGTGCTCCAGGGGGCGCCGTATTATGGCTGACCCCAGTTTCCAAACAAGCTGGAATATGTTCATTCATTCATTCATTCATTCGTTCATCTTCTAGCGCTTTATCCGATCTTCCCTCGGGTCACGGGGAGTCTGTGTCTATCTCAGGCGTCTATGGGCATTAAGGCAGGATACACCCTGGATGGAATGCCAAACCCACCACACACACATCACACACACACACACACACACACACACACACACACACACACACACACACACACACACACACACACATTCATACACTAGGGACAATTTTCCAAGGTGCCAATCAACCTACCGTGCATGTTTTTGGACCGGGGGAGGAAACCGGAGAACCCGGAGAAAAACCCCCTGAGGCACGGGGAGAACATGCACAAACTCCACACACACATGGCCGAGACGGGAATCGAACCCGGACCCTGGCGGTGTGAGGCGAACGTGATAAACACTAAGCCACCGTACTCCTTGGCATATGTTCAGTGTGCTGTAATTTATACGTAACAAATAAACAACATTCAGGGGAGTTTTTCCATCGCTGGCCGTTTTCACTTCGCCATCGTCGCCCGAGACTCGCTCATCAGCGATAAATACACACTAATTATTTATATTTCTTACATTCGGCTTTGAGACGATGTCCGCTGTGAAAAACACTAAAAATAAATGTGTATTTTTCTAGTTTTAACAAACAAACTAACAAACATTTCTAATACTAATCCTATTAAAGAACACTGTTGATTCCCTGGCAGGTTTTATTCTGTGCATAAATAATCACACACACACACACACACACCACACACACACACACACACACACACACACACACACACACACACACACTTTCAAATAGCCAAAAATAGGTGGTTTTAGTGAAATAGTGAAAAGTGCGGTTCTATTCTCTTGCAGAAGCGTGGACAGAACCCCAGGCAGGCCCGCGATGCTGATGCTACTCCGCGTGAGCACCAATTAAAGCAGGAATCCTGTGATTTGCCAAAACACGCATCAAATCTGCCACTGAGCGATCGAGTTACAGCATGACACGTTCTCCCGCCTCCGTAATCAGAGAGACTTTTACACAAGCGTGCACAATCAACCCCTCTCTATAATTAAGTCATTTTGTGGTTCAGTTGCTCACATTTTCGACAAACTTTATCCGAGAATAACTTCACATGCTAAAAATAAACAAATAAACAAATAAAATCCATTCCTGCATAAATAAATTCTGTCAAATCCACAATCATCATCGTGTACATTTCACAATGCATGCAATACACCTGAATATCGGTCGGTAGCTATTTTGTTTGACACACACACACACACACACACACACACACACACACACACACACACACACACACACACACACACACACACACTGAGGGGGCAGAGAATCTAGTTTATCTTGCCTTATACGTAATCAACACCATTCATCTATACACACTCACATACAGGCCGGACAAACTACACAAAGTGCAGAAACTACACAAAGTGCAGAAACTACACAAAGTGCAGAAACTACACAAAGTGCAGAAACTACACAAAGTGCATAAAAAAAGAAATGTCGATTTTGAAACGACTTCCCAAATGGTGAAAATATTGTTCTTATTGATGCTCCAGTTGTATGATTTAAAAACCAACCTCACAATCAAACCCGATGCTATTGTAGAGTTGTGAGTTCAGAGCCCGAGGAAAACACAACAAGAGGTTTAATTAAAGCTTTAGAGGCCTATGATTTCTTCCTCTTTCCCCCTTCTTTTTCTTCCCCCCCCCTTTTTTTTTTGTCTCCGACTTTCTCTGCTGGACACCGGGCTTTAAGAGCGACTCCCCACGGCGCACATTACAGCTGAAAATGCCAGAGCGCGGATGCCAAAAGCAGCCGTGTCACCGTCTCCAGAGAGAAAGAAACATCTGTACCGGTGCACAGCAGCCTGCAGTGCCGATTCGCATGAAGAGAAACACACACTGGAAAGCGTCCTTGTGCTTCTTCAACCAATAATGTTCCGTCTGTGTTACTGCACGGAAATAAGTGGGTAAGAAATCCTGCGGAGTCCGAGATCAGGTCGAGCCGTTGCTGTTAAAATAACGACTTTTTGTATTGTTTAAATATTTTAAAAATCGAATAAAATGATTCATTAGTATAATAATGTATAATATAATAACTTTTTTGATATTTAAAGTCAAAGTTTAATACGGAATTATTATGTTGTAATGTCCAGTTGAACAGTATTTTGAGTAAAGTCGGTCCATTCTTTTTCTTCATCATGTTATTTTAGGATATAATGAAATGGAGGGACACAGTGGTTTAGTGTTTAGCACGTTCGCCTCACACCGCCAGGGTCCGGGTTCGATTCCCGTCTCACCCATGTGTGTGTGGAGTTTGTGCATGTTCTCCCCGTGTCTCAGGGGGTTTTTCTCCGGGTTCTCCGGTTTCCTCCCCCGGTCCAAAAACATGCACGGTAGGTTGATTGGCACCTTGGAAAATTTTCCCTAGTGTATGAATGTGTGTGTGTGTGTGTGTGTGTGTGTGTGATGGGTTGGCATTCCATCCAGGGTGTATTCTGCATTAATGCCCATAGACGCCTGAGATAGACACAGACTCCCCGTGACCCGAGGGAAGATCGGATAAAGCGCTAGAAGATGATGAATGAATGAATGAATGAATGAAATTAACATAAAAGCATGACTTTTCCATTTCCCTGTTCATTTCATGCATGAGAGTATTGAGGTGTGGTAGTAGTGTTTGGATCTCCAGGCGTCTCGTATGCGTCGGCGTGCTTTTCCACGTTCTTCACCCGAATGGATCTTAAAGTAACTTAAAAGAAAAAGCACGATTTCTTTTTCGCTACACGAATTAAACCACTAAATCGCCGGTGCTGAAAGTCTGGTAAACATCACGGCGCAGAGCCGCAGCGCGTCCGAGGACGAAGTGCTGATGGTGCAAACGGAAATCTTCACAATGACAGGCAGGAAGATCATTTCAGTTCATCTCCATTCGGATTCTCCCAATGAGAACGGCGTTAATTTCACTCCTGGGCCACCGACGGGCCGAAAATTCCGACCCAAATCCCAGCGGGGGGTCCTACATCTGTTTCGCCGCGCGCGTCTCAGGAGGAGGCTATATTTAGCACATACTCGCCCACATTGGAACAATACGATGGTCCTTCATGGCCAGAGTGCACATCAATTATGTTCCAGCGTGAGTTCTGTGATGTATCCTTTCTACCAACGCTAAATAAAGAAAGTCAATTAGTTGTGAACCGCAGGTCGAGCGAAGTGAGCCGTGAACCCGTGCCTGGCTTTTAATAACCAACTCTCAACGCACCTTTTTATTTCCGGCGCCGTGCCGTAGAGATCACGCTGCTCTAAAGCAACGCATTACAGCGACCCGTGCCTATTTAATATTATATATTCTAAACGCAATCACCGTTAATCACAACACCACGTCACCATCACAGCAGCACAGAATCAAAAACTGTGTGTGTGTGTGTGTGTGTGTGTGTGTGTGTGTGTGTGTGTGTGTGTGTGTGTGTGTGTGTGTGTGGACCTACACATGTAGAGCGCATGAGGACAATGCAATCCTTTTTTAAAATTTTTTTATGATTATTATTATTTAGTTAACTGGAGCTGCGTGTGATCGTCTGTCTGACCCAAATACATCAAAATAAATAAATAAATAATGTCCAAGGGCAAGTCATTCAGAATATGCAGTTTGTGATCTTGTTCTAGGCAAACACACACACACACACAACACAACACACACACACACACACACACACACACACACACACTCGAAAGCATCGCATGTGTTTCAGCATGATTAATACAGTATGACGTTCTCTAAAGCACACAATGACAGAAAATGTCTTTCATCTGGCAACAATATGAACTTTGGTTTCTTAGTAATTAAAATAAAATGTGTGCAAAACAAGCAGGAGACTTGTTTACTTGTTTTATATATACATATTATATTATTTATATATTATTATAAAGATTATAATTGTCCGTTATCCATTAATTCGAGTTTATGGTTTAGGGTTTTTTTGCCCCTGCATCACACACGAAACACGACATGGCGGCGCTCTGACCAATCCAAAGAGCTCGTTTCCCAGAGGGGGCGGGGTTTCATCCGTCGTAAGAAAATGATTCGGACGTTCAACGAACCAAA
>JACRUU010000016.1:7247672-7252672 GCA_030449085.1 Kryptopterus vitreolus
AACTTATAATCAACTGTAGCCGTATTAACACAAAATTACAATTCCATACTAGAGTGAGACAGCGATGAAATATCATTCTTTATTAGCTTAATAAAGTAAACATCGTTACACTGATGTGGTAAAAATAAACAACATTTTCATTTTGACCAACTTGAGAGTGTTCATTCATTCATTCATCTTCTAGCGCTTTATCCGATCTTCACTCGGGTCACGGGGAGTCTGTGTCTATCTCAGGCGTCTATGGGCATTAAGGCAGGATACACCCTGGATGGAATGCCAACCCATCGCACACACACACATCACACACACACACATCACACACACACACACACACACACCCACACATTCATACACTAGGGACAATTTTCCAAGGTTTGCCAATCAACCTATCATGCATGTTTTTTTTTGGACCGGGGGGAAACCGGAGAACCCGGAGAAAAAACCCCCTGAGGCACGGGAGAACATGCACAAACTCCACACACACATGGCCGAGACGGGAATCGAACCCTGGACCCTGGCGGTGTGAGGCGAACGTGCTAATCACTAAACCACCGTGCCTCCTCTTGAGAGTGTTGTGTTATGGAAATATATTTATGGTCAAATCTAACAGAATGGGAAGAATGTGTGAAGTGCTTATTATTATTATTATTATTATTATTATTATTATTATCATTATTATTGTTGTTATTATTATTATTATTATTATTATTATTACTACAAAAGGAAGTTGCTGGAAACACATTCACAACATGACTAATATAGCAGTTGTTCCATTGGGTTGGTGTGATTCCGTGTTCACGAGCCCTACAGGCAGAATTAACATGTATTCTATGTCTTAATCCACTCTGTTGGACTAACGTAGTTATTTCTACATGAACTAATTATCTGTAATGCAGTGTTTAAAACATCTGCTCTGCAAATAGAGTAAAAAAAAAAAACAAGGCAGTAGAACGCAGTCTTAAATCTAACTGGTGTGTCTCGCACCGCTCCATCTCCAGTAATATAAAGGAAGACGGAGTGTGTGCATTTATAAGACGTAAGGCCACGCGACTCTGTTTCACTCTCTTTGTCAAATCGTCCTTGGAGGGGAAAAAAATCATCTGACAGCAGCAATAAAGAAACAGTCGAGCGTGTCTTTCCGGTTTAAACAGCGCGATATCGTTCTCCTGCACAGATTTCTCTTCTCACAAGTGTCCGTTACACCTCGCAGTGAGGAATTACAGGGAAGCAGATAAAGCAGTAAAAATGCAGCGGTTATCGGCGCACTGATAAAGCTGTTATCATTGTTAAACGCCAGCGCTGGAATGTACGGAGTGTAAAACGCAAGACTAAAATAACACGAGGCGACATTAATACAGCCTTCAGAAGGACGCTGTTAATTAATTTCGAGGTCAAAATGACTAAAATTTAATTCTATTAGATTCTATAACCAGACAAAAAAAAAGACCAGTTGTCAATCTTCAGTTTAACCACTAGGGGCAGCATGGTGGTGGGATTTCAACCTGTGATCTGGTCCAGAGGATAATGCCATAACCACAGACAGAGCTACGACCTGCCGTATTATAAACACAACCTTTCTTAACATCCTGGATATAAGAATATAAGGATATAAGGATAAGAATTGGGATGGATTGGTGTGGAATGGAGTGGATTGGGGTGGATTCGGGTGGATGGGAGATTGGGGTGGATTGGGGAGGATTGGGAGGATTGGGATGGATGGATTTGGGTGGATCGGGATGGATTGGGATGGTATTTGGGTGGATCGGGATGGATTGGGGATGGATTGGGGTGGATTGGGATGGATTGGGGTGGATTGGGGTGGATTGGGTTGGATTGGTGTGGACTGGGATGGATTGGGGTGGATTTGGGTGGATCGGGATGGATTGGGGTGGATTGGGGTGGATTGGGATGGGGATGGATTGGGATGGATGGGTGATCGGGATGGATTGGGTGGATTGGATTGGGATGGATTGGATGGATTGGGGTGGATTGGATGGATTGGGATCGGTGGATTGGATTGGTGGATTTGGATTGGGGATGGATTGGGTGGTGGGGAGGATTGGGGATGGATTGGGGAGGATTTGGGTGGATGGGATGGATTGGGGTGGATTCGGGTGGATTGGGATGGATTGGGGAGGATTTGGGTGGATCGGGATGGATTGGGGTGGATCGGGATGGATTGGGGTGGATGGGATGGGGTGGATTGGTTGGATGGATTGGGATGGGATGGATTGGGGAGGATTGGGGAGGATTGGGATCGGGATGGATTAGGGTGGATTAGGGTGGATTTTGGTGGATCGGGATGGCTTGGGGTGGATTGTGGTGGATTCATCTGGGATTAGAACTGGATTAGGATTAGCTATGTACATAAATAAAATGGTTAAATGTCAGAACGAGATCATTAATCAAACCCTGACATTTGAATTGCTTCGGGAAATTAATTCACACCGTAAACCAATCGGATTTGAGAATTTTACAGCATCATTATGCGAGAAATAAGGAGGAATTCTCTGTATATATATATATATATATATATATATATATATATATATATATATATAAATAGAAAATAGAAATAGAAAATATATTTTTTCTTAATAGACAATTTTCGTCCTTTGCCTTCTACACACACACACACACACACACACACACACACACACACACACACACACACACGTGCAGCGATTTACTCCAGCCTTGCAAAACCCATCGTATTCAGAGACCTTGCGATCTCTCGCTCATCACACACAACACACACACACACACACCCACACACACACACACACACACACACACACACACACACACGTGGACAACACTCACAAGACACTACAAGCAATTACTAACGAACACGGAGGCCTTCACACACACACACACACACACACACACACACACACTCTCCACTGCAGCTCACACACATAAAATCGTATGTTCACACGAACGTGTCCAGGAAAAAGAAAGCGAACGCTTTGAGACGACGTCGGTTGTGAAAAGCGTTACAGTAAATAAACTGGATTTAGGCTGCAGTGTAACGTGTAATTGTGTAACTGCACGTCATGTCAGTGTTTTTGGTGTAAACGCAGTGGTGTGTGCACTGGAACGCATCCTCGTGACTCATTACACGTCTTTTCTGTCGTTTTTTTTCCTCCTCGTTTTCCCTCCCGGCCCTGGTGTGATCATTATTTCAGCCTGATTGTGTGAATAAGTTTTGGCCTTCGGGATTGTTTTCTCTCTGTTCAGATTGTGTTTACTCCGGATAAACTCGGATAAACAATTTCGAATCTGGTTCGTGTAAAAGGCGTGCGTTTTCGCTACACTACAATAAAAAAGGTTCAGTCAAGTCATTCTTTATTACACGTAACTCAAATTTACTCCTTTCATAAACCCCCCCCCCCCCCCCCCCCCCCCCCCCCCGTTCATTCCCCACACGCTCGGCCTTCTGGGAATTCACTCATCCACAATACCAGCATCAATAATGGCTCATGTTTGCAGGAGGTTTTGGCGTTTGTGCGAGTCTCTTTTCTATCGGCGGAAGGAAAACGTCTCGGCTCGGCTGCGAAGGCGAGACGCCCCTGAGGTGCTCACATCTGCATAATTATGAGCAAGGAGTCAGATCGCCTTCAAATCAAGAAGCAACTCATGAAAATTCAACAGACGCCTGCACTGCTGCCCCCTGACAGACACCGTCAACACCGTCACCCCCGTCACCCCATCACACCGGGAATAAAAACACAAAAAAACACGTAAACAACAAGATAAAAACAAAAAAGAAGGAAATAATCACAGAAAGTAAATTCCCAATCCACCCCAATCCATCCCAATCCTCCCCAATCCACCCATCCATCCCAATCCATCCCGATCCATCCCAATCCATCCCGATCCATCCCCAATCCATCCCAATCCATCCTCCCCAATCCATCCCGATCCAATCCCCAATCCATCCCAATCCACCCCAATCCATCCCGATCCACCCAAATCCACCCCAATCCATCCCATCCACACCAATCCAACCCAATCCACCCCAATCCATCCCGATCCACCCCAATCCATCCCAATCCACCCAAATCCTCCCCAATCCATCCCAATCCACCCAATCCATCCCAATCCATCCCGATCCACCCAAATCCATCCCCAATCCTCCCCAATCCACCCCAATCCATCCACCCGAATCCATCCCAATCCATCCCAATCCACCCCAATCCACCCCAATCCATCCCGATCCAATCCCCTAATCCATCCACCCAATCCACCCCAATCCATCCCAATCCATCCCAATCCATCCCAATCCTCCCCAATCCATCCATCCATCCCGATCCACCCAATCCATCCCAATCCTCCCCAATCCACCCACTCCACCCCCATCCCGATCCTCCCCAATCCACCCCAATCCTCCCCAATCCATCCCATCCATCCCCATCCCAATCCCACCCCAATCCATCCCAATCCTCCCCAATCCACCCCAATCCACCCCAATCCATCCCAATCCATCCCAATCCATCCCAATCCATCCCGATCCATCCCAATCCAATCCTCCCCAATCCATCCCGATCCACCCCAATCCCCAAATCCATCCCAATCCATCCCCCAATCCCAATCCACCCCAATCCATCCTAATCCACCCCAATCCACCCCAATCCACCCCAATCCAATCCACCCCAATCCATCCCAATCCATCCCAATCCATCCAATCAATCCATCCCAATCCATCCCCAATCCATCCCAATCCACCCCAATCCATCCCAATCCATCCCAATCCATCCCAATCCACCCCAATCCATCCCAATCCACCCAAATCCTCCCCAATCCATCCCAATCCACCCCAATCCACCCCAATCCATCCCAATCCACCCCAAATCCACCCCAATCCATCCCAATCCACCCAATCCATCCCATCCCCCATCCACCCCCAATCCCATCCCATCCCCCCATCCACTCCCCATCCATCCAACCCCAATCCCAATCCATCCCCCCCATCCATCCATCCTCCCAATCCTCCCCGA
>JACRUU010000016.1:7257672-7285172 GCA_030449085.1 Kryptopterus vitreolus
ATGATAATGTAACAAGTGTAACACTATGATACTATGTAAGCTATGATAAGTGTAAGCAGTGTAACACTAATGTAACAATGTAACACTATGTCATGTAGCAGTGTAACACTATAATAATGTAACAGTGTAACACTATGATCATGTAGCAGTGTAACACTATGGTAATGTAACACTGTAATGGAGGAAACATTTGATGTAACAGGATAATAATGTAACAGTGTATGTAATATTGTAATATTATAACAATGTGATGGTGTGTATAAAGGAAAAATGTAACAGTGTATCAGTGTAATATTGTAATATCAGTGTATCGGCATAACAGTGTAATAACATTACAGTATGAAACACACACACACACACACACACACACACACACACACACACACACACACACACACACACACACACACACACACACACACACACACACACACACACACACACATATATATAGCAGTGTTCTGGCTGGCTGGAACAACAGCACAGAATACAGCCAGTGAGGCAGAATGTGAATCTACAGGACATGCGCACCTGGGAGACGTCCAGGACGCTAAAAAAAAGAGACGAGCTGCAAAAGCAATCCATTTTAAAAAATGTGCTTACATTGCAGAAATGACAAACACCGGATTAGCAAACGTCTGCAGAGTTTTCCTAAACCAGTTACTCCCAATTATTGCAATGCAGAATGTTAGACTGCAAGTTTATAAAGTGAATCGTCTTTATCTTTTACAATTCATGTAATAAATTTGACTGTATTACACACCGAATTATATAAATGTCAAGCGTGCGCTGTAAAACCTCAAATGCAAAAAGCAAACAAACAAACAAACAGTATTATGTAATAAATATCTAATTAATACAGTTCAGTGTGAAGTAGTAAAGTAAAATGGACCTCATTGCTGTTTTATGACTGTGTGCTTTTATAGCGTGTAGTGTTTTGACCAGAAAGAGGTGGTATCAGTAAACACAGCTGATTATCTCCCACGCTCAGCTGTAATAGAGGGTTGGTTTGTTTGCTTTAAAAAGAAAAGAAAAAAAAGCCTGCTATTGCGTTATACATTTGTGTCTCTGAAAGGGCCGACGATACGTACGATCTTGTGTTTAAGAAGACTGAAAAGCACTACATTACATCACACCCAACTGACCACACCAGATCTTTCACTGGATTTTATCATTATCATTATTATTATTATTATTATTATTATTATTATTATAGATGAGTCTATAACACAACAATCAATCACATTTCCATGTCACACTAAATACATAGTTAAAGTGTAACAGTGTAACAATGTGATCATATAACAGTGTAATGCAGGAACACAATGTGACAGTGTTGTCAATGTAACAGTGTAACAATGTAATAAGATTATAGTGTACTACAATGTCACAATGGAGTAACAATGTAACAAGTGCAATGGAGTAACAATGTAACAAACACTATAATGTAACATTGCATCGACGTAATAGTGTAACAATGCAACATATTATAATGTGACAGTGTAATGGAGTAGCAATGTAACCGTGTAAGAATGTACTATTGTAATAGTGTAATTATGTAAGTGTACAATTGTAACGATATAATAAAAGTGTATCACGTAATATTGCAACAATGTAACACTGTAATAAGATAATAGTATACTATAATGTTAATGGAGTAACAATGTATCAATATAATGTAACATTGAATCAAGGTAATATTGTAACAATGCAACAATGTAACACTATAATAAACGTGTATCATGTAATATTGCAACAATGTATACACTTAGCAACGTTACATCGGCGTGAAGCTGTAAGAGTGTAACGTTTATCTGATGTAACAGTGTAACAGGACTCGCTCACCTGGTTGGGGTTGTCGTAGTACAGCCCGACGGAGGCGAGTTTCGGGGCGATGCTGCAGCACTCGGTGAAGGCGGATCCCCGATCCCGATACGATCCCTTTTTAAACTTGTACGCAATCGTGATCTTTTTGACGGGCGGAGATCCGGTACCGACAACCACCTCTGACAGCAGTCCGGAGTACAGGACAAACACACCGAGTGTCAGGATGAGACACACAACCAAAAACAAGATCAAGGATAAAATCACAAAGTCAGACATTGCTTTTGTTGACACACACACACACACACACACACACGCACGCGCGCACGCACGCGCACGCGCGGGGCTGCGATCACTGATGCGTCCAGCAAAGCTTTCAAGAAATATCCGGATCAAGTCCCAGAGAAAACACACACACACACACACACACACACACACACACACACACACAGTTACTGAGTAAGTAAGACTTGGAGTCTCGGTTGTAGTGTAAAGTGTGCTGTGTTTGTGCTCCGAACAAAATGACGGGCGAATCCTGAAGCGCTCCTTGTTGTAGATAAAGTGCACTAGTTAGGGTGTAGAGGACACTGTGTGAAGGGCACTAGTCTGAGAAGGACACTACGCGCTTTGGGATTCTGCCTTGACGAGCGCTTTAATCATAAAGCCTTTAAATCTATATTTATTTATCCTTCACATAACAAGCCATAATAATCACTCCAGCGCTAAATGCATTCAAACAACACATCCATATCAATAAACACACAATAACAATACACAATGGAAAGAATGTTTAATCTCTAGTCATTTCCTGCAACATTGCGTCACCACTTCCTGCTTGTACCATGTGTGTGTTCTGTAAGGGTGAATTTTCTCCTGCCCTTAAAGATCAAACATTCCGCCATCAAACAAACTTCACATGATAAATACTTCTTTCATAGTTAATCGTTTTGTAAAAGAATGTAGAATTATAATTTAATCATTATTATTTTGATATCGAATTAAAATCAATGGGAGATTCCTATAACCCAAGCGCGTTCACGAGGGTAATGACGTCATAGGACAGACGCGATATTTGTGACGTGGAGAGTGTGACGTACCCTGAGAATGTTGCACAATATTGAGTTCGGATCTCAAATACTTTCATATAAACTGATGCTATTTAAATATAGTTAAAACAAATGCCTGCAGGTACATTGACCCAATATATTTCTATTATATATATATATATATATATATATATATATATATATATATATATATATATATATATATATATATATATATATATATAAATAAATAAAAGTAAAGTCCATGCAGGACCTTAGATGGATTAGGAATACAATAAAAATGAGTTGAGATAATGACAATATTTTATTAACAAATGACTATATATATACACATGCACAATTTATATAATGTAATCCAAAAGGGAAAAAACTGAGAAGAGTAAATAAGGAGTAAAAAAACAGGAATATGAACTGAAAGCATTTTACTGGCAATTTCTTAACAATTTGAGTAAATGATGTTTAAACGAATTCAAAAGGTATCAATGAGAGGAATCAAAACCACTTCATGTTTAAAGAGCTTTATATCTGAAGATTAAAGGTCGAATGTAAATGTATAAAAATGTTTTTCACTGCATGTTCACTCGGACGCATCAGACTCCTCCTCTTCCTCTTCCTTTTCATCAGCGTCGCTTCCCTGAGCCGGGAAACAGAACCAAACATCAACAAAAACAAATCAATGAAATAAAATGCCTAAACAGGGTTTTAGTTTAGAAAGAAGCGAAAACCTCGTCTTCATTCCCGTCTTGTAGCTGAGAAGATTCTTCCTCCTCCTCGTCATCATCACTTTCTGGTGAGTGTTGTGAGAGAATCTCTTCCCCCTGAAAGCACATGTGATGAGGGAAGAAATGCAGGTAGTTGGGGTGAAAGAAGCAGACATGGAGGACAGACGTATTGTGGCGCCCCCTACAGGGAGAGGCCGAAAGAAGAAACACTAACGGCTCCCACAATAACCCGCGTCCATAAACCAGGAGTCAGGTCAAAATTACTTCTAATTATAATGACTTATAATAAAGCATCCCACAGATTTCACCTTTAGATCTCTGTTTTTCAGGTTGCCGAGCCAGAAGGCCTCCTGGCATTGATTAAGGGTCAACATTGCCTTTACACGATACACAAACTGCTCCAGGTGCTTCTTCAGCGCTGGAACGTGGCTGGTAAGCGCCGTGTCCTGACGGATCTGAAAGCGGGGAAACATTGCACTAATTTATATCTTATAAACAATGATCTCTTAGCTTCATCAAATTCCATAGTAATGTGTGATTATCTGTCAAATAAAAGAGTGAAGAAAACGCTCTGGGAGATACAGTGTAAGTGTTTCATCACCTTCGAGTGGCCACACATGTGATGAAGCTGCCTGGTGCTGAGCTGGAACGTCTTCAGTAAACTCTGAACATCTTCCTACCAGAAAAATAGCACACAAAACTGAAAATAGCTAAAATAAATAGATTTAAGGTGAACTGAACAATAACACTGCTGAGAATAAGCACAAATACCTTGTGTTTTTTAAAGCTGTAGTCGAGGAGAGGCATCCCGAGCTTAAGGAAGACCTCGAGAAAAATCCGCCCGTACTGAAAAGAAAACACGGTTTATAATGTAAACAAAGATCATTTCCTGTAAACACTAAATGAAGCATTCATCCGCTTGATTTGCTCACCTTTAAACACACATTGAGAACTGGTCTACTGTCAAACACCTGAGAATAAACAAAGTCAGACACAATGTGAGACACACGCTTCATTACAGACCTTTATTTACCACATCAGTGATTTCTGGTGGGAAAAAAACACATTTGGTAAACAAATAAATTGCATTTTGAGTTATGCTTGTGTTCCAAATGATTAATAAACAAGTTGTAAGAGTTTTGCATAAATTATTATTGCATAAATTATACAATCACCATAATAATAAACACTTAAAAGACTAACATTTAAAACACATTTTTACAAATTTCAAACAAAAATCTAATAGATTATTTTATACCTTTGCCAGATGAATATTACACCAGCGTTTTGGGAAACGGAAAATGAAATGAAAATAATGCATTTTCTTTATTCATTTTTTTTTAAATGATCTTCCACTTTTTGGTGACATTGAATTCTTCATGTTTAACAAATCACAATGTTGAAGCAAAAACACATCAAAAGGCCGTGTGTGAATTTTCTGCCTCAAAAAATATCAATATATTTTACCAAAGGAAAGAACAAAAATACAACGTTGATTTTCATTCAACAAAGATAAATTATATTCGTTCTGATGACAAATAAAAGCATGTAATCACTGTAATGCTTATATAAATGTCACGTGTCTCTGTACCTTCACCATGTTAATGAGAATATGGAAGTCACGCACGGCCAAGTTCCACTGCAGAAGTTTCTCACTCTGAACCTGGAGATTAATCACAATAATCATAGTGATTACACCATTTGCATGGGGAAAATGTGAATTGCACACACACACACACACACACACACACACACACACATGATCACCTCTTTGCTGTCTGTCTGTTTCCCAGGCGGTATCTGTCGTACACACTTCTCCAGCTCCGCCATCATAACTTTGTAATACACCAAGAACGTCTGCCTGGAAATGTAACAAAAACATAAATAATACTGATAATAATCATAAATAAGCACTTTTTCTTTGTATTTAATGAATTTGGTAGCTATTTTTATACAGAGCGACATTAAGGTTTTTCCTTTTACACTGAGAAGTGGCATATCCACCCGTGGGATTTGAACTTGTGACCTTCTGATCTGCCGAGATATGCTTCATGTTCGTCATATATAATATTAGTAGTATTAGTATTAATAGCCACAAACTGTCTGTCTTGAAGAATGAAACCCTATTTAACCTTTAACCTCGTGTACCTGTTCAGCGTGCGCCAGGTGCGCGAGCTCGCGTCTTTACAGGAGTTTATCAGCTCCGAGATCCCCTTTTCCGTTATCTCTTCCACTGCTTTCAGCACATCATCCGTGTGTCCTAGATAAATACTAGAAGAAAATAAACAGTAAGGTAAACATAAATAAATAAATAATCCATGTCCATGATGTGTGTAATAACGTGTCAGGAACCTGAGGAGACTCTGCAGTGCACTGTTATGTTTGTTCCCGCGTTCCTTCCCTCCACTGCCCGTTACCCACTCCTGGCACAGGAAATGTTTAGACAGGGATGCTGGAGGTAAATGTTCCATATTATTAGATGGAAAGTAAATAAAAGTAAGCTCATCTCATCTAAATAAGGTCTCATTAGCATATTTGAACAGATCAAAGCAAAAAAAAAAAAAGAATAAAAGAAAATCTGCGTGGAGGCTGACACACACACACACACACACACACACACACACACACACACACCGGCGTGTTCTCTGTAGAAGCTCGGGCTGGATCGTGCGTACTGACTGACGGTGATGAGCAGCTGCGTTAGGATCAGAGCCGTGTTTAGACTCGGCGCCGTCGTCCGGAAATTCAGCAGGTACTCAAAACTGTGTCTAAATACACACATTTAATTAAATAATGAAATACAATTTGCATCAACAGCGTTGTGTCGACTGTATTTTTAAATCTATTTCTTCTCAGAAGTGGAATTATGCACGTCTGACTTTATAAGCTGCTCCAGTGTTACGTCTGCATCTTTCTCCTTCAGTCGACTGGAAAGAACACCAAGTGCACGCTTTAACAGCGGCCGCTGATCCGGATGAGCGAATCCAGACCTGAGAAACAAAAGAACAAAAGGTGATCATTAATAAAACCTCCCCTGGACTGAATTATAGAATTATAATTTAAACTATTGTCGTTCACATACATCACATGTTAATTAGATTCCCGTTTAGACGAAGTTACAGTACTGTACATTCATTATGAATAATGCACAAGACGCCGCTGTTATTGAGTGATTAACACACCACCGCTCTGTGGACTTATGAAATTACTTACAAAGAAAAATCTGCAAGAAAAAAAAGAGTCTTTCATTTCATGGAAAATGATATATGATTATACAGTAGCATGAGTCGTGAGCCGTACGACACAGTGTGTTAAAAAGATGCTTTTACTCGCAGTGGTGCGTTATATATTTAAACTGAAGGTAAATACACAGAATTATTTCATTATTAGCTTTTCTGGAGACAGGAATACCGCATCACTGTGCAAGATTTAATAATTAAATGCATTAGTGAGAATAATAATAATAACTCTTGAATAGCCTTCTCTACATGGACACTGCGGAGGAACTTTTTGAACGCACCATATTTGTATTTTAATAGAACGTATCTAGATTTTCCTAAAATAAAAACAAATTACGAGAGGCACGGTGGTTTAGTGTTTATCACGTTCGCCTCACACCGCCAGGGTCCGGGTTCGATTCCCGTCTCGGCCATGTGTGTGTGGAGTTTGTGCATGTTCTCCCCGTGTCTCAGGGGGTTTTTCTCCGGGTTCTCCGGTTTCCTCCCCCGGTCCAAAAACATGCATGATTGGCACCTTGGAAAATTGTCCCTAGTGTATGAATGTGTGTGTGTGTGTGTGATGGGTTGGTATGCCATCCAGGGTGTATCCTGCCTTAATGCCCATAGACGCCTGAGATAGGCACAGACTCCCCGTGACCCGAGGGAAGATCGGATAAAGCGCTAGAAGATGAATGAATGAATGAAAAACGAATTACTATTGTTTTAAGAGACTGATCTTATTTAGTATCGCTATTTAAAAGAAGAAAACGTATTTCCTATCTGATTACTCCATTCATCGATGGAATGATCGTTCGAATACTAGATCACTAAAATAGCCGATAGCTCTACTCACTCCTGCTAAACACGTGGAAGAAAGGAATGTGCTTCAGTACGCAGTTTTCCTTTAACCACTCTCTGACCCGTGACGCTGATTGTGGATCTGTATGTTCTCACCAGCTAAATGCGGTGTGTAAGACCTGCAGCAGGAGCTGATACGCCGAACTCATAACCTGCTGTACATTCACATCCACACCGAGAGCATCCACCACGCCATGGTTTTCACTCAGAAAGGTCTGTTGGAACACACACACACACACACACACACACACACACAATATATTATTATTATTATTATTATCATAATCACACACTTTGAACTGATTGAGTGCAGAATATTTCAGCATGTTTGTGCCTGGAAGTGGTTGTGGCAGTTCTCGAGGTGTGTGCACAATGTCTCTAGAAGATCAACAAAGCAAGTGACGACATCTTTGGAGCTGTTTTGCTGCAGGTGAGAGAATCCCACGGTCTTCTCTACCTTCACCTGAACAGCACAGATATAGAAGTTATGACATAAAGAGCAATAATGTGCTATAGATGATTAATCTGTGTGAAATGATTTATTTTTTTTAAGAATATTGCATCAGATGGTAACGTTTGCCTACTTTAAGAAACGGGGCTTTCCTGGCTGGAGCAGCAGTTAGACTGAAATCCAGTTTACGCCACATGTCCTCCAACAGGAACACCAACTCGGCAGGACCCAGCTGTACCTCCTCTCTCACCTGCTCATAACAGACATCAAAACATGGTTTCATACCTTTATCCTTTATTACTCTACACATAAAGCACTTCTCATGGCAAACAGAGCGAGACTGACCTTGCTATGGAGCTCGGTGTCCAGCACTGAGCGTGAAAGCAACCCGCACTGCAAAATGTTTAGAACCTCCAGGTCCAATTCTCTAAAATAGGGCCGGTATGAGGACAAGCTCACTCCTGCTTTGGTCTCCTTCTCAGGGAGCTCCTGCCAAACACAACAAACACATTCTCAAAATATAATGTGTCCATAAATAAATAAATAACGGCAAAAAAAAAAAAAATCCCTCATTAAAAATAGGTTAAAAAGCATCATTTAAGAATACTGTTGTGATGTAGTGTAAACAAACACCTTGTGTTGTGGTAAGGATTAGTGAATAGACAATTATTTAAGTTGTAAAATGTTATATATATAGTTATATAAATATATATAATTGATATATATATATATATATATATATATATATATATATATATATATATATATATATATATATATATATATATATATATATATATATATATAATATAAACATGACTGAGATTGAGACTGAGATCAAAATACTAAGAATAATTGTGTACTGAGTTCCATTTTTCTATGGAAAAGACTTTATGGCGTTGCTTTTATGTGTTTGTTTGTTTGTTTGTTTGTGTTGTTATTTGCCTGTGCCTGAAGTTCATCCACCTCGACCGTCTCCTCTATTTGCGAGCCGTCTGTTGAAGTGTTCTTACTAGATGATGCTTTTCTTTTCTTTCCTGTAGACACACGCGCACACACACACACACACACACACACACACACACACACACACACACACACACACACACACACAGGCACTATAAAAACCTGTGGGCATTAAAGTTAACACACCCATGTTTTCTGGGTGATTGCATTAAACATCACTGCTCAGAAAAAGCTCACATTAAGAATGAATTAATAAACTGGACCCTAATAACAGACACCTGGACCGGCCTTACATCTTTACCTTTCTTTGGTTTCTTGGCCGGAGCAACAGACGGCGCTGGAGCCAAAACCTCTGTCCCGTCACAGTCAAAATGAGCCAGAGGAGGAGCGAATCCCGGGCTGACTGAAACATACACATACATCAACATTTAAAAGCCGTACACGTTGAAACGCATCCCACCTGCTTGTTTTATCCGCTATAATTCTACCTGCCAAACATGTCTCCAACAGCGTCTGCAGGTACGTGATGTTCTGAAGACGCATTATAACCTTCAACTTCATCTCGGGGTCTTTCAGCTTGCAAAATGCGTTTACTACCTAAACACACAAACATACACTATTTTGGTCGTTTATGAAGTCAGTGTTGTTCCCCTGGCAATATTGTTAAAGTAAGATAAGAACAAAAACACTCTTGGTATAAATATGGGTGCAATGACCTCTCTAAACCAGTTGATGGTGTAGAAGAGCAGCGTGCAGAGGAACTCTCGCTCTGCCTTAGACAGACTTTCCATCTTCTCCACCACCTCCATGTCTGTCAGGATGACGGGACAACCTGCAGCACACGCGACACAAGAGCAACACAAGTGATTTACACGACGGCTGGAAATATTCTGAATTCTATACAGATAAGATGTGATTATAAAGTTATTATGATAAGAAATAATAGGATAATAAGAGAGTAAGCGTGGTTCAGGAAAGATCAATGCTGAAATGATCTGGGAAGACTACGGACTGACATTTCTTCTCCGTGTCATTGTTGTCAGGGTTTTGTTCATTATGCTAAACGACCAAATCAAATTAGTGCCATTAAAGTGAACTAGCTGTTATATAAAAGCTCAAACACCAAGTAGATTTTTACGAATTTAAAAGTGCTGTGGAATAAATTATGATATTCATCACACACACACACACACACACACACACACACACACACACACAACTGTTATAGTAAATAAAATATAATCACTGTTAATAACTATTTTTTTGCAGCAGACTGCGTTAAAAATATAATATATGAAAATCTTATAGTGACACACACCAGGTACGTGAAAACACTTTTGTTTTCTGGTGCACATTTTGCATTCGTCATCGTGCACCAAGCTAAAAGTGAAAAAGTAATGGCACACATTTGAATGCATATCTAGTTCAGTTACAGAGAACATAATCACAATTGCTCCAAGGAATTGTTATGTACTGAATACACAATGCTCTCAGACAGATAACACTCTATTATTATTATCGTCTTGAGTCCAGCTGGTAGATAACCTGTTTACTTCCTCCTGTTACAAACAGGTCTTTGTGCTCTGACTGCGACGCACATCGGATCAAGTGTCAGCAACGTGCACATAGAGGAGGAACTGTAGTCTGTGTTAAAGCATAATCAGATCTCAGCAACTACAGGCACTTTATTTACAGTTATCTCTAACAGAACATATTGTGTTCCATGTGTACACGGCAGTGAGACTTGGTTTAAGGAAATGCATGCATTGTGACATTACTTCTGCTTCACCATTACTGTAGAGATATGGCCGTTTTTGCACAATTTAAAGAAGAAGTTGTGATTAGGTCATACTGTTAGTCCAAAGTTACAACACAGTGAAGAATGTGGTTACAAACGTGGCTTTTTTAGCTGCTGTTTTTTGTATTTTTCATTCCTTGAAAATGCATTGATTTGTTATTTTCCTGAGATCCGTCTACGTGACTGCTGACACGAGAGTAGAACAAGACAATATTATATTATTCGTGGATTCTCAAACAGAGACCTATATAATAATGTAAACAGGATTTGTGAGTCTGACCGAGAAGAGCATCGATCTCCTCCAGGTCACCCTGGTGCTGCTCCTCCTCACACAGCCTCAGAAGTCTGAAGAACGAGGACAGGCACAGAGGAGAAACATGTCTGGCGAGAGGAGAGGAAGGACAAATTAAATGGGGAAGAAAAAAATAAACACAAAGAGCGATAGAGAGAGGTCATGTATGTGCAAACTTGACCAATGTATCAGTGAGGACTTTATTTTATGTAGAGGTCAGACGATTAATCGGTTTAGCCGATTAATCGACACCTGGTTGATCGATGGACATACTTGCTATTGGCAAAAATCCATACCGATAGTTTTTCCCACCTTCTGGTCTGCTGCTATTAAGTCAGAGACCTCTAGTGGCAAAATGTGAGATGGCATGCTGCACAAAGTGCACTATATAATATTTTAATTTAATTACATAATTATTCATTAATTATACAAATAAACACAAGTATACATTTTATATGGAGGGTTATGTTTGTTAGTTCACCAAAAAAATTGGTGATTTATCATATGAATCAACGGCCAACCTCTAATGTGCTGCTGTTATAAAAGAGCTGAAATACATTATTAGAATATTAAAAGTGTGTATTTGATGCGGTGTGTATTTGATGCGGTGTGTCTCTTCTCACCTGCCGCCCTTTTCGCTGTCTGTTTTATGCAGTAGATCTTTGGCCATTAGAGGCAGCAGGTTAATAGCTATTCCTCCCTGACTCTCATCTTCCTCCAGATTGTACATGACCGAGGCAGTGAATGAAAAAGAGCTGCAACACAAAAAGGCAAGAACAATAGTAACAACGGGTACATTTATTACGAACGGTTAAAACTTGTCATATAATAGTGAGATTTTAATGAGAAATACAGGAAACAACCTGTAATCGAGTGAATGCTTTTACACGTCTTATTATTTACATAAAAGAATCGCAAAAATTACTACGCAAAAACAAGTACTACTTGTACATTTTCCTCGGAAGATGAATGAATGAATAATGTACCTATCAGGCTGATATATATATATATATATATATATATATATATATATATATATATATATATATATATATATATATATATATATATATATATATACACACACACACACACACACATACATACAGAGATTAATATGTATTAATTATTAAGTACAAGATGTCACAAATTAAATTATTGCACTTTTCTTAAAATTGTCACTCTTAGAAATGACTTGTATAACTTATATATATATATATATATATATATATATATATATATATATATATATAGTATTTTGAGTCTTATTTTGGTGTAGTCATCATTCGGTCATATAGTTATATACTTATGTAAATAGCATTTAGATACACAACACTGTATTGAGAGAGACCTTCACCCTGATATCTCTGGTCCGAGGTCCACGACAAAGTCCTCCTGGAAATCCTCCAGTACGCTCTTGCCGATCCACGCCTGCCAGAGCACACAACAGTGCAAAGTCCAGGAACTGATGATACCGTACGCAGTGGCATAAAAATGGACCAAACCCAAAATGGCTAATGTTGAAATGTTGATTATTTGTTGATTAACGAGTCACTGGCCAGAAAATGAGCATGGAGAGATTCTGTGCCAAATGTTTGGGAGGAGAAGCAACAACACACAGAAGTTCACTTTCATGGCCTTTTTGTGCACATGGGGGAAATTATTATAATAATACAAATGTTTAATGTCAAATTAATACAGACCAAAACATGTCTGTGTGATTGAACTTTGTACGACCCGTCACAATCTCATAAAAAAAGCAGCAACAGATCTACACACTTTGTTTAATTCTTGCTCATTTACTGCACAACGATTTGTTAATTAAGTTAATTAATGTGCATACATGTATATTTGTAAACACGTTACAGTTATTATATATGCTGATATTGTAGATTTCCCTACATGAAGGTGCATAAACAGTGAGAAATGGGAAATGTCATGCTGATATAATAATGCACACACCTGCACCAGTGGGTCCAGTCTGTGTTTGTGCAGTAGGTTGGCCAGTTCGTCGTAATACAGTGCGGAGGCCTCGGCTGAGCCTTCACTGCACGAACGCACCAAATCCAGAAGCGCAGTCACCTTAAACCAACACGCGCTCGCTATGAGTAATTACACAGGCATAAGCACACAATCAATGTTCAACACTGCTCACCTGTCGCTGTGTGTCTTTAGGCAGTGTACCTGTCTGAGATCCCTCCGGTCTCTCTCTGTAACACACACACACATGTGTACGAGTGACATTAAGCATTTTCAGCTATTGTTTATATACAGTGTGTACAAAAAGTCCCTCCACAACGGAGAGTATAGAGCAGGATCTCCACACGAGCCCCGTCATGCTGAAACAAGCACAGGTCTCCTGGTTCAAGTAAAGCGAATACTGCAAATCCAAATACATCCTTTACAAGTGTCTCCACCTTTGGGCAAGAACTACACGTGGCATGGAAAAGTCAGACGTCCCCGCGTTTACCTTCGTGCTGCCATACTGCCCACCATCATAACAGCGCCGATGATCCCAATGCGCTTGTATTTCGGCACTGTACTGGACAGCTGCTTTCGGATCACTATGTGCATGTCATCCTGCAGATAACAAGACAATGAGATTTAGGAATGAAACGAACTTTGTAATATAGAATTAAATGACATACATGAACAACATGTCGACTACAATAATAACAATTCTAATTTGAGGTTTGGGAAATTCTAGTCTGGAGTTAAAAGACAGATCCAGTTTAAGAGTTCCAGTGAAACACACCTGAATATGGCTGCCATGTTGATCTTGTCCAAATGCCAAACAGCTGAGCACATGGAAGAGGCGACGGATTTGCTGAGGACTCAAGTTATCCATGTAGTCCAGAATTCCCTGTACCACAAAAATCACAAAGTGATGGAGAACGTTGGAACACAGCGTATTTCAGTTTTAGTCTAGTTCAATGCCACCTCACTCAATAATATAAATAAAATAGCAGATTTTATAATTATAGTAGCAGTCAGTGGTCTATTTGGCACCAGAGCTCCTTCAAGCACAACAAGTCATTTTTGTTTAAAACTGGCAAAGTGTGTAATTGTGATTGTGTACCTTTACAAAGACCGCATACTGAGCCATCTCTGTGGGCTTCTGGGATACCAGTTCACACAGTAACTCCAGAGCCATGTCCACCTCTCCACTCACACCACTGCACACGTGCGTGACCAGGGAGCCAACTACCTCCTAAAGGGGAAAAAAACACACATGTGTATGTATAGATAAATATTTTTGCATAGAGGCCTATTATTAGCAATTGTCAGTCCTCTGAATATATATATATATATATATATATATATATATATATATATATATATATATATATCAATTATCTTTTATTCTTTTATCAATTATCACAAAGAATTCAGTTGGTTATTAAAAAGTCATAGGGGATAAGTCATGAGGTGCATTAGGAGGTGTTACCTGTTGGCAGTAGGAATCAAAAGCAGTGAAGGCCTGTTTGTAAATGTGTCCTCCAGAAGGCACGACACAGCAGTCTGTAGAACGCAGCAGCCCCTGTGCCAAGGACAGGATGCTAGGAAAATACCCGCGCATCACCTACACGACACACACAAACACATGCTACGCAAGTGGAATAAAACACCACATCTGCATGTGTACAAATATGCAAAATCACATAATGACTCCACAGTATAAATTTTAAATAAAGTAAATTTGCTGTAAATTGTCTTCAGAACAGTAAAATGTGACCTGATAGTAATCTCTGAAGGTTTTATTCAGCAGCGTTTCGTGAATGAGGCCGCCGCGCACTTTAGCCTTCAGCACCCTCTCGGCTCCGCGGCGACTCTGGTTAGCGTTAGTGGAGTGGAGAATCAGCAAAACCAACACGTCAATCACCTGCAACAGAAGGAAAACAAATAAAAATATGATTACAATGTAATATACACCATAAGAAGAATAATCCTATAAGCAGCTCTATACCTTATGATCTTCAGGCTCAGACACACTCTCTATCGCCTGAAGGGAAAATAAAGGCATTAAAGTGGGACCGCTGTATCACGTATAAAATCTGTTTTATACGTGATATAACACGTGAATGTGTTTACCTTGAGCCAGGCTTCAGAGATGGTCTTCTGAAAACGCACAGCTGACTTAATGACGTCTAGGACCAGAGCCACGCTGTCCTTACTGCTGCATGCTGGGACATTGGAGGTCCTGACACCACGGAGAAAGGGGATGAAACAGTGAAGCATTTTATACACTAGCACACCAAGTTGTGTTTCTCTGTACAACTAGATATTCTATAAACTTATTTGTGTGTGTGTATATATATATATATATATATATATATATATATATATATATATATATATATATATATGTACTATATATGTCATATGTATGACATGCTTCCTCTTCTAACACACCAACACTAATTGATCATTTAATTAATAAATAAGCACATATTTTATTTATAAATATTTTATCTGTGTATTTACGTTTGATATTGTGGATGTTCTTTGAAAGAAGTCAGGACCTGTAATCACTTACATTACAACAATAAAGAAACTGTTCTTTCACCAGCCGCAATACTTTCCGCTTTCAAAGTAAACAAGATAATAAAAGTGCAGCTTTTCGAAAGTAACTCCAAAAAAGGACCAAAAAATTGCAAATATAGTCAAAGTGAATTAACATTTCCTATTAAAGGATGATAAGAATTTACAGTCAGATTTGACTTTTTTAAGATTAGAATGCACGTGATTAGATTCAAGCCATTATTACCAGCGAAGCGTCAAAAACGAAGTGAAAACAGATTAAGCAACTACTTCTAACCAATCAGAGAATTCACAATGCTGTGATAAAATAAATGATTCTTGAATTATACGGATCAAATTAACAGACACAGATTTTTGGACAGCACTGCAAACCATAAACACTATTGGTTTTGACATGAAAGACTCATCTTCTTCCAGAAACACTGGATATAACTTGAGAAATAAGTAATAAATATAAAGCAATATATAATAACAGTCTCATATTTAACATGAAGGGGTATATTACCTGACTGCACTGTTATATGAATATATGTATTTACACAGGACAAGCATTTGAGATAGCGCTCTATACACTGTAAAATACACTACAGGGCCATGCGAGTGTAGGATACGAGCATACACCAGTGATATTATGTGATAAATCCCATCTCACCCTCTGTTCTGTTTGTCCTGCTTTTGAGAGGCCTGTAGCGCTGATGATAAGACACACTGCTCCAACTCCAGCTTCCTTCGTAATTCACACACGACCTACAAACACACACACACACACACACACACACACTGCAGGACATGGTTGTGTTTTGTAAACTGGTTTTCGTTTCCTTATCAAGTGTTCACAGTATGATGATTTATTTATTGCTCCAAACGTCCAAATGCCTTAAATATAAAAAATGAGTTTAATGTAATTCTTTCTGCACATATAAAAATTTGCTGTAGTGGAAAATGACTCAATTAACATGCTTTGGGAGCTCGGACCTCGTTAGCGTCAGAAGCACAGATGGAGTGTAAGATGAACTTCGCTACCACGGGGAGATCCTCCAGCTGCACTGCGCCGACTGTCGCCATGACAGCACCCCGAACCTGAGACAAAACAAAGCAGACATAAAGAAGGACAAGTGCATATCACATATATCATTAATCAGTATCTTCTCTTCCTATTATTGTCATATTTACTTTTTAAAACATGCGACACAGATAATAATAATAATAATAATAATAAAGATTCACATCAAAACATCATAAATAAACACTAGTATTTGGTATGAACCTGTTTACTAATGGTACAGATATATGTGTGTGTAGAACACATGTGGATACCTCAGACAGTAATGCAGAGCTGAGGTTAAGGCTGGACATTGCATCCAGGATGGGTACAGTCAGCTGGGTGTTCTCCTGGAGTAAGGAACTGCGCACACACACACACACACACACACACACACACACACACACACACACACACACACACACACACACACACACACACACACACACACACACACACACACACACACACACACACACACACACACAGAGTAGGATGTAACTCAGAGTCACACTCGCTCACCAACACTCCTTATCATTAAGGGCTGGAGATAAGTATAGGTCAGCTCTTTATAAATAATGGTTGAGTCATTATTATGCTCCCCATCTAGACAAAACATGTATTTACACTGTAGGATTTGAGATCATTATGGGATTTGCTCAATTAAAACGCATACTTCAGGTCCCGGGCCATGTCTCCGTGTTGTGAGTCTTCCAGTATTTCAGGTAAACTGGAAATGATGTCACGCTGGATCTCAAGAGGCGCTACAGACACCAGTTGCATTAGCTTACTGCCTAAATCCTCCTAAATCCTGCACACACACACACACACACACACACACACACACACACACACACACACACACACGGCATATGTGACTCACACAAAGAATGTTAGTAAACAAAACCGCTATAGAGCAAGTTGGAAACACAACACTAACACTTTTTTTACTGCCCTTTTTGTTGTTATCTGTAATTGTGTAAATTAATTAAACCTGTTTATAAGGTTTCAAGTGTTCAATCGATTAAAATATCAAATATAGAATTGTTTACACATCTTTCCAATGACTTTAATAACATTATATTACATAGGAAACTAATTCATTTTGGCATTCTGCTATTTATCCATTACATTTCTTTTGGTAAATGTGTAATTGTTTGTGATAAAACATAAGACTTCTAAAACAATAAAATTCAATGTAATTACATTTTTAGACATTTATTTCATAAACTAACCAATTATTATATGAGGTTCCAGAGGCAGGACTGAACCTGTACAGATATTTATATAGGGAGGTGGTGGCTTAGTGGTAAGGACCAGAAGATCGCAGGTTCAATCCCCACAACCACCAAAGCTACCACTAGTGGGCCCTTGAGCAAGGCCCTTAACCCTCAATTGCTCAGTTGTAAGTCGATCTGGATAAGGGCGTCTGCCCAATGCTGTAAATGTAAATGTAAATACCTTGCAGTCCACGACTCGATCAAGCCACTTCAGCTGATTAATAATAAGGTGTGGAATATTTAAACCATCCTCGCCAACACTGAAACACACAAACAACAATTATCACCGATGGCAACCGATCTAACAGGATAATCTACAATAAAGTTATATATTATACAGGAGTGCAAATGAACAGATCGTATCGATAAGACAAATTCTTACCCCTCAAACATGAACTCTGGAATTTTCTCAAACAAAGTGTTGATGACCCGAGTCTACAAAAACAAGCAGTCACGAAAAGCACAGGAATCATTTGAAAGACGTCACATGTAAAACTGATAAACTGGGGTTTATTTGAGTTTTGATACAAAGATTATATTAACAAGGAAAAATATTTCAGCTAGTGAGGTCATATTCATTAAATCATATATGGTATGCAAATTTTAATCATTCAAATAACTTTAAGATAGCAGTTAAAAACAGAACTGTTTTTTTTTTCCCCAAATGTCTTGTGTGGTTCATTTCAAGGTTACTGATCAGAAAGATTTATCCGCTATTGATGCCAATTTGTCACAGTGGCCACTGAACACGGTCCTGAACGCGGCTGCCAAATCAGTACTGACCCTGTACTCAGATATATATCAATCTGTAATTTACAAGAAATATACATAAGAAAGGGTAATATGTGTGTGTGTGTGTGTGTGTGTATATATATATATATATATATATATATATATATATATATACACACATACACATACACACAGACAGACAGATAGAGACAGACAGACACATAAAGATACAGACAGATAAAGATAGAGACAGACAGACAGACAGACAGATGATTATATATATATATATATATATATATATATATATATATATATATATATATATATATATATATATATACTTATTAAAAGATTGTATAATTCTTGCCTGCAGCATCTCAATAGCCAGAAGCATTCGCACCAGGCTCTCCTGAAATGAACTTGAACTATTGGAGCAGAAACATAAACACAAACACAAAGATAACAATTCTGTGTTACATAGAGCACAACTGTCTAAACAATATACCCATAATGCTTTTCACTTTCTACCCGTTGTCTCCCTCGCTGGCACAGCGCGGCACACACGGAAGCAGGCAGTTCCTGAATCTTTCAGGATCTTCAATGTGTGACTCCATGCCAGATATAAACTCCTGAATGACCTGCAATAGGAGTGAAAATATTGGCACCTCAACACAAAAGTATAAATAAAGCGCACTACAGGACGTCTGTGATCACTCACACTGGGATATCTGGGATTCTTTCTGAGATTCTGCTGCAGTCTTTTCTGAAACACCACTTGATCCACGGCTAAAGATTTGGAAAAGATACACGTTTATAAATACATGACCGTCGTTTTTCTATAGACGTTATGACGGGCAGCTTTTAGGGGGGAAAAAAAAAGCTTGAATTGAAATTTTAAAAAAATCTGGGAGTTAAAAGCTGGAGATGAAGGAGATCCAAATCCTACAAAGTATTCTTAATATCATCAAAATAAATTGTACCGATCTCATTGGCCGTGTTGCCTTGTCTCAACATGACGCCCGATTCCTGCAGCACGCGGCCAAATAAAGAATCGGGTACACCGGCCGATTTGGCTGGACGTCCACTTGACCTGCTTTTCTTTATCTCTGAGTAAATACAACAAACTGATGTTTGTATATTCTGAGATCAAGAACCAAAACACAGATTTGTTTTTATTTATTTTTGAATAAAGGTTTCTGTAGGATAACTTACTGGGAGCATCCAGTGAGACGGGAGCGTCATCGACTGGAACAGCAGACGATCTTTTCTTTTTACGCATCATCCTGTCTGAGCTGTACAGAACACAAGCCGGGTCACAAACGTCTTTATCTCAACAGCACTATTATCACTCATCACTACTGTTTACATTCACATGGAAAAATACAAAATAAAAACAAAAACATGATCATCACAACTGTTATTTTTTATCTTATTCATATATATATATATATATAGAGAGAGAGAGAGACTAACAGGCACATATACACAGACAGACAGACAGACAGACAGACAGACAGACAGACAGACAGACAGACAGACAGACAGATAGACAGACAGATAGATAAACAGACAGATAGATAAAGATAGATAAAGACAGACAGACAGATAAAGATTAAGACAGACAGATAGATAAAGACAGACAGACAGACAGACAGACAGACAGACAGATAGATAGATAGATAAAGATTGAGACAGACAGATAGATAAAGATAAAGATAGATAAAGACAGACGGACAGAGAAATAAAGATTAAGACAGACAGATAGATAAAGACAGATGGACAGACAGACAGACAGACAGACAGACAGACAAAGATTGAGACAGACAGACAAACAGATAAAGATTAAGACAGACAGATAGATAAAGACAGACGGACAGATAGACAGATAGATAAAGATTGAGACAGACAGATAGACAAAGACAGACGGGCGGACAGACAGACAGACAGACAGATAGATAAAGATTGAGACAGACAGATAGACAGATAGATCAAGATTGAGACAGACAGATAGACAAAGACAGACGGGTGTACAGACAGACAGACAGACAGATAGACGAACAGACAGATAGATAAAGATAGAGAAAGACAGACAGATAGATAAAGATTGAGACAGACAGACAGACAAAGACAGACGGACAGATAGATAGATAAAGATTGAGACAGATAGACAGACAGATAGAATCCAGAATAATCAATAAAATAACACCACGTGCATCATAAACAACAACAACAACCACCATCCAAATTCCAAATGAACCCAGAACTACATCATAAATACACACATTCTGCCTATTAACTAAAATAAACAAACAGGATGTCCTTCACACCCTAAACACACCCTAAACACACTCACACTCGTCCTTGTTTACTGATAAACACGTAAATAAAAACACTCACACTCGTCCTTGTTTACTGATAAACACGTAAATAAAAACACTCACACTCGTCCTTGTTTACTGATAAACACGTAAATAAAAACACTCACACTCGTCCTTGTTTACTGATAAACACGTAAATAAAAACACTCACACTCGTCCTTGTTTACTGATAAACACGTAAATAAAAACACTCACACTCGTCCTTGTTTACTGATAAACACGTAAATAAAAACACTCACACTCGTCCTTGTTTACTGATAAACACGTAAATAAAAACACTCACACTCGTCCTTGTTTACTGATAAACACGTAAATAAAAACACTCACGTGTTGTTCTGGATTATTCTTCAGTAGGAAGCCGAGTCGCGCAGGCGCACGCGCACGCTCGCGCAGCCAAGTTTCCCGCGCAGACGTTTCGTACGTCCTTTAGGGACCGTCGTTCAATTTAAAAAGCAAATTAAAAACGTAAATAACCTTGTTAATGATCATATTTAGTCCTTCATTCTCTGAAATCGTATAAATATTAATTATAACGAGTATATATTTATATTTAGATGTATTACACGCGCATTCACTTCAGCACAGGTTATTGCCTTGACGGATATTTGGTGATGTTCTCTAATGCATGTGGGCGTGTCCCCAAAAGTGGGCGTGTCCTCGAAGGAAATAAAAGGCTCCACGCAAGCGGGCCTTCGCACTCCTTTTTGAGAGAGCGAAGTTTGTGTTTGTTTATTTGTTTATTATTTGTGTTGCGTAAAGCGTAAGGTGTAAACATGTCCGCGGTGACGTCCTTTTACGAGGTCGTGGCGAAGACGCTGACGGGAGAGGAGTTTAAGATGTCGTGTTTGCAGGGTAAAGTGGTGCTGATCGAGAACGTGGCGTCTCTCTGAGGCACCACCGTCAGGGATTACACCCAGATGAACGAGCTCCATCAGCGCTTCTCCGCGCACGGACTCGTGGTACTGGGAGTGCCCTGTAACCAGTTCGGCCATCAGGTAAACACCCTGTAGTAGTTGTTGTTGTTGTTGTTGTTGTTGTTGTTGTTGTTGTTGTTGTTTTTTGTTGCGTACCCGTCTGTGTGTGGATTATAGTGTGTATGTGCGCATCAAAGCAGTGTTTTATTTCAGCTCTTTTACTTCCCGAGTCTTTATAAGATGAAAGTTTTAGGAGTATTTTTTTGTTACACTGAAATATAATCAATATTTGTAGAAGCATTCTTTTGAAATAAATCTCCAGTAAAACATTGCTTTATTTATTCATTAGTGCTTCGTCATGATGAAGCGTCACAACATGTCGATTATTTTCCACGTGTGTGTTTTTTTTTCTCTTGTCAAAATTATACAAAATACAAAAACAAGATTATATATTTTTATATCGGGATGTCAATCGATTATAATATTTAATCGCGATTAATCGGGAACGTTTTCAGTGTGGCGTACATTCATACATACGTTTCTAATATTTTATATAACGATTACAAATGTTATAATTATATATATTATATATATATATACGTTTTTTATATCGGGATGATTATAATATTTCAATCGATAATATAATATTCTAAAATTATAATATTTAATCGCGATTAATCGGGAACGATTATATTTTTTCAGTGTGGCGTACATTCATACATACGTACTATTATTAAATTATAATTATATATATTATATATATAATTATATTTCTAATATTTTATATAACGATACATAATTATTATAATATATATATAATAATATTTAAATATATATAATATAAAAATATACTATTAAAGATTTATATATACGATATCAAAGATATATATACTTTATATATATAGTTTACGGATTATAATTTATAATATATATATATTATATATTATATATGTTACACAGACATTATATGATACTAGATAATGTATATTATATAATTATATATATATATACACGATGTATAATTATATATATATATATATATATAGTGTACATATATATATATATATATATATATATATATATATATATAATATATAATTCAAAAAAATTATTGCTTAATATTTATTTAAATTTCTTGTTAATTTCACTGTTTTAGTGACTGAATGGTTAAATGGGACGTGGATCCTTTAAGAATTATGTTCCGGTTTTGGTTGCTTTCCGTATAAACTGGTGATACTGGTTCCTTATGGTAATATACAGTAATATAGTGATTTGGGGAAATTTAGGACTTGTGAGTTGATGCACTGAAGTTTATCTTTATTTGTACTTTGATGTTTGTGTTTTTGACAGTTTTTAACTGCTGTTTTATCTTTAATCGTGTTAAATAAAATCTGGGTTACTGTAATAAACATCATGAGCTCGAAGGTGTTTTTTTTCTTCTTTCCGATTGTAAAACAGAAGTGCTGCTTTTTGTCTGTTGGATTTTTAGGAGAACTGTAAAAACGAGGAGATCCTGATGTCCCTGAAATACGTCCGTCCCGGAAACGGCTTCCAGCCCGAGTTCCAGCTGTTGGAGAAGGTGGACGTGAACGGGAAAGACGCTCACCCGCTCTTCGTCTTTCTCAAGGAGAAGCTTCCTTTCCCGAGCGACGAGCCGACGGCGTTAATGGGCGACCCCAAGTGCATCATCTGGAGTCCCGTCTGCAGAAACGACGTCTCCTGGAACTTCGAGAAGTTCCTCATCGGCCCAGACGGCGTCCCGTTCAAGCGCTACAGCAGGAGGTTCCTGACCTGCGACATCGAGGCCGACATAAAGAAGCTCCTGGGCATGGCGGCGGCGTAAAAAGCCTTCTGCGTGTTCTCGCGTAGCCGGTCGTAGCCGGTTTGTGACGTCTCGTGAACGATGCTGCTGTTTTGGGACGTTTTACTTTATGATGATGCTCTTTTAAACACGGTGAGGGAGAAATCTGATGTCCCGTAAAAAGTCTCAACATGACGACGGCATCGAGCGCGCGCTCGCCACAGACACGCCTTTATACAACTAATAAATACTATTTCTATACCATCAGTTTGTCCTGCGTTTTTATTTATATAATAAATAATATTTATTATTTATCTTCCAGTGGTGAACAATTTTCATTCATTCATTCATTCATCTTCTAGCGCTATATCTGATCTTCCCTCGGGTCACGGGGAGTCTGTGTCTATCTCAGACGTCTATGGGCATTAATGCAGGATACACCCTGGATGGAATGCCATCACACACACACACATTCACACATACACAAACGCTCACACACACACACACACACACACACACACATTCATACACGAGGGACAATTTTACAAGGTGCCAATCAACCTACCGTGCATGTTTTTGGACCGGGGGAGGAAACCGGAGAACCCGGAGAAAAACCCCCTGAGACACGGGGAGAACATGCACAAACTCCACACACACATGGCCGAGACGGGAATCGAACCCGGACCCTGGTGGTGTGAGGCGAACGTGATAAACACTAAACTACCGTGCCCCCTTAAAGTATTTACTTTTTCTAACGGTATTAAAAAAATAAAGAATTTAAGTTAAAAAAAGTCGAATATTGTACTTTTTATTGTATTTTTTTTATTGTATTGTGTGTTAATAGATCTTAATCTTTTCATATTAACCACGTCTTATTAAATAAATAAATAGAACATTATTGCCATAACGTAATAATTTGGATATTAAATATATTTGAGGGCGAATACTTTTGCACCCGGTGAAAGATTAAACGCAGGTTTTGTTCTGTGTGATTTCTTTTACTCGAGTCGATCATTTGTGCAAAAGAACCAACTTTAAACTGAGATTTTTACAGAAAACACTTTGTGGATGTTTTTATATAAACATGTGATTATTGTGTTTTTACATAAACATGTGATTATTGTTGCTGTTGGTGCAGATTCTCTTTTTTTTACCATGTTTACACTGATTACAGACAGGAAGTGAACATTTCCTCCTGATGACCTGCTCTGAACGCTGCGTTACACAATATAACCATCACAATATAATCACAATATAATCATCACAATATAACCATCACAATATAATCACAATGTAATCATCACTGACGGCAAAGTGCAGACACTATTATTAATAAGATAATTTGTGTACTAACAGTGGGGCACGGGGGTTTAGTGGTTAGCATGTTCGCCTCACACCACCAGGGTCCGGGTTCGATTCCCGTCTCGGCCATGTGTGTGTGGAGTTTGTGCATGTTCTCCCCGTGTCTCAGGGGGTTTTTCTCCGGGTTCTCCGGTTTCCTCCCCCGGTCCAAAAAACATGCACGGTAGGTTGATTGGCACCTTGGAAAATTGTCCCTAGTGTATGAATGTGTGTGTGTGTGTGTGTGTGTGTGTGTGTGTGTGTGAATGTGTGTGAGAATGTGTGTGTGTGTGTGATGTGTTGGCATTCCATCCAGGGTGTATCCTGCCTTAATGCCCATAGACGCCTGAGACACAGACACAGACTCCCCGTGACCCGAGAGAAGATCGGATATAGCGCTAGAAGATGAATGAATGAATGAATGAATGTGTACTAACATACAGAACAACACAATGCAGACCTACAGCAGTTTAATAGCAATTAAAATCTGTTTTATATAAATATAGGGAAAATTTGAATAATGAAATCGACACACAAAACACACACACACACACACACACACACACACGTCTCCTGGTGTTTGTGCTCACAAAACTACACAATATTATGTTGCTCGTTTTTATTAAAGGCATAAAGAAATCATAATAAACAAGTAAACACACAATTCACTCCCCAATTAGGCTTCAATTCTTTATTGTTGTTTTGATTTGTGTTTAAAACCCTTTCCACATCTTGCCATGATAAATATCACAACACAAAGATATCCTATTTTGCAGATAGTGCACGACTATTTACATCTAGGCAACGTCTCTGAACATGTTCGATGCATGTTATTCTGAGTGACATTTAAAAAAAGAAAAGAAAAATAAACACATTGTCCGGGATATTACAATTCTACACTTTGTGATCGTAGCAGGAAATCGGGCGCGTATGAAAGAAAGACGGCGATTTTTATTTATTCATTTTCTCGATTTTGCAGATTTCGCAAGACACGTGCATGCTGCTATTCCACACAAACGCAGAAGATTAAAGAGGCATACGGAGGAGAACGTCGTAGCGTGAAGTGAAGCGCGTAGATCACCTTCTCCAAACATGTCTTATAAAAAAAAAAAAAAAAAAACAAACAACAAAAAAACGCAAATAATCCCTCAAACCGACGAGAGCAGAATGAAAAATGTCCGGGAAGAAGGAGAATTATTACTTATTGTGTGATTAATGTAAAGCCTCGACACGCTGCAGCGGTTTTCATGTCTGGAATTGAGCACCACTCAAAACAAAAACAAACAAAAACAAAAACGCGTGGAAGAATTGAATGAAAAGCGTTGATTTATAAACCTCGGAGACGTTTTAAAACGAGCTGGACGTTGAATGATTCCACTAAAATGTAACCCACGCGCGCGAGCCCCCGTTAGAACGGTTCCCGGGGCGGAAAGGCAGCGCACGTTTCAGAGCAGCACAATAATAAACATCCGCAGTGACGTCATTTTTAACACAACGTCGGCTTTCGTTTAGTCTTTCATTTCCACTCCAAGTGACGCCTTTAAGACTCAAAGTAAAGAAACGCCTCCGATTTAAAGGATTTAAAGGATTTTCTTGCGAAGATTCACAAGAGGCACAAAAACACTTTCAACTATAAATGCAGAGAGACAGGGGGAGGGGCTGAGGGGGGGAGGGGCTGAGGGGGGAGGGGGCGGGGCTAAACAATAAAAACCTCTTCAATTTGCATACTGTCCCCGCCCCCAGTCTTAATTCACTTAAATTCCACCAATCTGTACAACTTTGGCTGATAAAAGCACAAAACTTTTGGCTTCTTTCTGAAATTTACTGGGGAGAAAAAAATAAAAAAGTGTCGGGTTACTAAAACAATTATTTATTTATTTTCCTTCTTATTGTGTTTTGCAAAATTATTCTTGGCTGAAGGGAAACAGTGTAGGGGTTAAAAAAAAACACACACACACACACACACACTGGACCTTCGTGTCGAGGCGCGCACCAAAAAAAAAAAAAAAAAGAAAGAAAAAACCCTGGGATGTGATTGGACGATCGTTTGTTCATGATGAAGCGTTTTATTTCAGTGTTTGTGCCTAAAGACGAACGCTGCAGTCAGTTGGTGTCCATGTGGTCGTCCAGAGACTCGGAAGCTCCTCCGAGGGACGCCGAGGGACTGGGTCTGGACGCGCCGTCTCCTTCTCGACGCTGGTAGAAAAGCACGTACGCCGCCTTCGTCTGCAAACGAGCAGAAGATCGTATAAAATAAACAAAAACAACTTACAG
>JACRUU010000016.1:7290172-7340172 GCA_030449085.1 Kryptopterus vitreolus
ATACAATTTAAAGGCATTTCTTACCGTCACACACCCCATTGGGCCCGTTACGCGTTTCCGAGTTATTGCTGCCAGTCGTAGAACAAGTACTGCCAGACGCCCCGTTAGACATTGGGCTGCTACAGGCACTTGACCTGGCATTGTCCCTACACACTGCATCTCCTCCGTCTGATTGGCTGCTTGAGGATGTTGCTGTTGCTGCTCTGTTCTCCGACGTGGTGCCATGCGAGTGCTTCACATAACGCCTGGAGAACACAAGCGTGGTTGATTAATCAATCAATCAATCAATCAATCAATAAACACCTATTAAACATGTTAAAAGTTAATAAATGGTTTTAGAAGCCTGCAGAATGAGAGGGACAGGAAGACGGAATGAAGCTCCAATAGGAGGTGTTTAAGAAGAACACACACCCGATTCTCTCCAGCACACTCTCGTACAACGTGTCAGGGGAGAGGTTGTGACGAGGAACAGTGATGAGGAGCGGCTGCCCGAACAGCATCGTGCAGGAGGAACCGCCGCTGTGCTTCACATCTCTCTCCCTGAAATATACTGGCAGGTTCATCTGTTCACTGTCCTCCTCCAACACTTCATAGCTAAAAACACACACACACACACACACACACACATACATATATACATACATACATATATATATCACACATATATATATATATATATATATATAAAAAATAGCTGTCAAATTGTCAAGCCAAGGTGGTTTCAGTAGTAAACTACATTTAAATCTATAACTCACATAAAAATGTCATCTTTTTCCATGATCTGACTGAGACCTTCCTCCTTCCTGTAGATTTTATGGAACCTGTGATTATAAACATCGGCCACAACCATCTAGAAATAAATAAAAAAGCAGAAAAAATTACATTCAAAACCACAAAGTAAATAAATAAATAAAAATATGATAACATAATAAAAGCAAGCTATGATTCTCACATTATCTGCAGGAACTCCTGAAAGCTTGGACAGCGCACTGCACAGGTCTGTTACTGTACCTAGCTTAGGGACCACCACACGAAACTGGGAGAAGAAGATGGAGAATAAAAAGGGATGATCATGAATACGTTCGTTTGATGAGACTTATTCACAAAGTGCATCACGGGTTCAAAGGGTCAACAACGAAAATAAATCTGAAGGTCCAAAGTTCAAAGATATTGCATTCAATGTTCAACTGCAAGTAGGGGAGGAATAAATAAATAAATAAATAAAGACATGAATAATGAAATGCCATCGCCTCATACTTGCATGGGTCTGGACTGAGGGTCGTTGCGGACCAGAAACACCTCCATGGTACGATCTTTCTTCATGGGGAGCGGCAGTGTGAGGTAGCAGAAAGGGTCAAAAGTGACGGACACTTTGGAACACTCGGGGCAGACCAGTGTGGACTTGAAAAGGCCGTGAAAGATGTCCACGATGATGGAATCGTTGCGCAGGCGATGATTCTTCCATGCCTCTTTAGCCACAATCTGTCAAAATAAACAAGATTTGACTTTTACATGCCAAGGAAAATAAGACATCGTTGTTGTTCTAAGGTTAATGCAGATTTTGCATTGTGGAGATACAGGCAAATACTACAAAAGCAATTTACAATATGCAAAAAAAAAAAAAAGGGCAATCTACAAACCATTTTCTAATGGATGAGATGCATGAAAACAATTACTTATTAGATATCTTAGAACTGTTTGTGAAATACCTCGTCTGGCCTGCCCTCTGCATCTCTCAACGCCAAGTACGGCTTCTTTTTGACGCGGTTCAGGTCTTCGTGAAGGCCGTCCAGTAAAAAGGCCAGAAGCTCCTGAGAGTCCTGCTGCTGGTACCCTGAGAACTGAGGGGCGAAGCGGCCGACCTGTGTCTGTGTACGAGAGACGCCGTCCTCAAAAAGGAGCACTTTCATAACTGCTTCATAACATTTACACCTTCTTCTCAAAGCAGACAACAAAGGACGGACTAAAGCAGACAATAATAACAGCTTCAGAGAAAACGTCCGTATGATTTACTTTAAAAGTACGAGGAGCCACGTAGCTGCTCCGGCTGAGCCACATCTGTTTGATCAAGTCTGCGAACGCCTCGGCAATCTCCCCTCGCATTCCTAACGGATTCTCTCGGTTGATCTCGGCTTCGTACTTGTCCTCTAGGAAGTAATCTGTCAGGGGGGGTGAATTGCTCAGACACTGGGAGGGGGGGGAGGGGGATAAATATATAAATAATAATGACTACACGGCATTTCATTACAAATATGGGCTTGTACAAGCACTGGTTAGAAAGAACAGGAGGATTAAGATCTGCGTCTATAAAAATAATTAATTACCTGTGTGTGTGTGTGTGTGTTTATTTACCTGGAGGGCAGAGTTCATGAAGCAGGTGTTGCCCAGATTACTGAGGCCACACAGGCCAGGTTGGGAGGCGGATTCTCTGTAACTGTACGATGAGCTGTACGAGCTGTATCCACCCAACCTGCACAACAACAACAACAGATACGTTCTCTTTATGTATTAATATTAAACATATAACTGCAAAATGATTAAATAGGGTTTTTTTTTAAACCATGACAATTTACAGGCTCCTTTCACTGTTCTATTATAAACACAACGGCTCTATTTAGACGATGAAATAAGAGGTGGAACCTAATCCCAGACGAGGTGCTGTTGTTCAGCATGTAGCTGGAGCTGCTGCTGCTGCTGCTGCTGCTGTCCCCGTTGGTCACTGTGGAAGAAATGGTGGCAGAGGAATTGGAGGAGAGTTTCGGTGACGTCGTGAAAGTCCTAGACGTTGCTGTACTGGACCTGGAAGTAAACATAATCATTAGTTTAAAATAAATAAATAAATAAATAGAAACTCCTTCTGAAAGAAATGCGGAGTGGGATAAAAGGGAAATCTAAAAATCATACGTACTTGGGATGGGAGGCTTGTCTGGGCCATGTCCCATCTTCATTCTTTCTCTCAATCACAAGCACCTGTGAGCAAACAAAACAAATAAATAAATACAATTAGTAATAACTGTCTGAAACAAAGCACAAGTATATTAAGGAGTGTTATTATAAACACCTTACCTGGCCCTGAAAAAGCCCGGCATCCTGAACTGTGCTGTCCGGCTTGTTTAACTGCTCATAAGTGTTACTCATGTACTTGTTCCACAAGCGCGTCTCCTTTTCCGATGGAATATCGAACAGAGTTCTCATCTCCTTTTCAATGGTATCTAAAGAATCATCAAAAAACATTAGGGAAGGTATAAAGTGTTCCAAATACATACGACCTCATGATGTACAAATAAAAAACACAAATACAATAGTAAAGTGCAATTTATAGAAAAAAAAAACCTGTTTTGTATATATACACACACACACACACACACTAACCTATATCTATATATATATCTCTATATCTATATATATCTATATCTATATATATATCTATCTATATATCTATCTATCATCTATCTATCTATCTATCTATCTATCTATCTATCTATCTATCTATCTATCTATCTATCTATCTATCTATCTATCTATCTATCTATCTATCTATCTATCTATCTATCTATCTATCTATCTATCTATATATATATATATATATATATATATATATATATATATATATATAGTCTTTCTATATATATATATACATAACAGGGGCACGGTGGTTTTAGTGGTTAGCACGTTCGCCTCACACCGCCAGGATCCGGGTTCGATTCCCGTCTCGGCCATGTGTGTGTGGAGTTTGTGCATGTTCTCCCCGTGTCTCAGGGGGTTTTTTTCTCCGGGTTCTCCGGTTTTCCCCCGGTCCAAAAACATGCACGGTAGGTTGATTGGCACCTTGGAAAATTGTCCCTAGTGTATGAATGTGTGTGTGTGTGTGTGTGTGTGTGTGTGATGGGTTGGCATTCCATCCAGGGTGTATCCTGCCTTAATGCCCATAGACGCCTGAGATAGGCACAGGCTCCCCGTGACCCGAGGGAAGATCGGATAATATTATAAAGCGGTAGAAAATGAATGAATGAATGAATATATATATATATATATACATACACACACACACACACACACACACACACACATACACACATATACACACACGCACACCAAACTTGATGCTCTCGTACCGATTGTGTCCGCTTTGCTGAAATGGCGTGTGACCACATTGTCCATGTTGTCATTCTCACACAGATTCAGTTCCAGCAGATAGACTTCCACTTTACAGTGCTTGACAAACATACCATGCTCCACTACCTACAAAACACAATTTTTAGAAAGACATAATTAGCATGAGTGTGTGAATGATGAATTTGTTTCTTCCCATCACACAAGCTTGACAAAACACTACTGCACATGGGAACAAACAAACTAAACCATCACACACACACACACACACACACATCAGGTTTAACACAATATTATAGACTACACTTTCACAAAGAGAGAGGCGAAACGCATTACCTTTCTGACGATGGCACTCTGTCCTTCTAGACATCCGTACCAGCTGACCAGGCTATTCCATGCTTCTGTAGGCACGAGGACATAATCTAACTCATCGATGAGATGTTCCTTCAGCGATTGGGTTTCCTGGTCTGTAAAATAAACATGACATTCATTTAAATTATGAGTTAGTAACTACACAAAAAAATCCCTACAGGATTTAGGATTCCCTAATTATCAGTCATTATACGATGAATCATGCATGGATCGTTCACACCACACTGTTTCTACATCCATAACTAGCCAGATTAAAGGGGAATTAGCACCAGACGTGGTGGAAATGAACAACAGAACCGCCACAAATATTGTTGCTGGATGATTGTTGGCTCAGCAGTGACGGAAGTGAGTGGTAAAAGTAATGACACCCCCGAGATGGTCAGGTGGAGCAGAACAGGTGGAGATTCGATTCTTTTCAGCGTTTTAGTTTTAGTAGATTAAATACAGCAAAGGGGCACGATGGTTTAGTGTTTAGCGCGTTCGCCTCACACCCCCAGGGTCGGGGTTCGATTCCCGTCTCGGCCATGTGTGTGTGGAGTTTGTGCATGTTCTCTGGTTTCCTCCTCGGTCCAAAAACATGCACGGTAGGTTGATTGGCACCTTGGAAAATTGTGTGTGTGTGTGTGTGTGTGTGTGATGGGTTGGCATTCCATCCAGGGTGTATCCTGCCTTAATACCCATAGACGCCTGAGATAGACACAGACTCCCCGTGACCCGAGGGAAGATCAGATAAAGCGGTAGATGAACGAATGAATGAATGAATGAATACAGCAAAACAATGCATGTTCCATTAATGATTTATTATCCTTTTTGTTTTGTTATAATAACATTGAGAATTCTGGGAACACTTTTGTGTGTGTGTGTGTGTGTGTGTGGGGATTTTGCCCATTCAGCTCCATGAGCATTAGTAAAGTCATTCACTGATGTGATTCACTTTTTTGGGGGGGGGGGGGGGGGGGGGGGGGGGGGGGGGGGGGGGGGGGGGGTCAGCATTCCAGTTCATCACAAATGTGCACAGTGGAGCTGCGGACAAGGCTCTGTGAAACCTGTTCATGTTCTTTGACTCGAACCAGACTATACGGACCTCATGGCACTGAAACACGTTTTTTTTTTTTTTTTGATGGTAATAAAGATGTACACAGACCTATGATCAAAGCAAAACAATTGAACAGGATGAACAACTTCTGCATCTCCAAATATCTTAGCATTAAATCGCTTGAGGATAAACTGGACTGTAACGTCAATACATAAAGGACAGGAACTTTGTGAGGAAAGCCAGGAGCTTTAATGTTTACAGCAGAGATATTTCACCAGTCTGTGTTGTCTCCGTTACATAAAGACAGCAGGGTGAGAGCATTCGAACAGGAGCAGCAAAGAATTAAGTGTAACTGATAGCTGAATATTGTGGATGCGCGTACGGAAAGGACAAAAACACACACTAGGCTATCTTGGACAATGCACCGTGTGTCCTCCAATCAAACCTTGCACAGGTCTGCTTAATCACTGTACGTTTCTACTGCTGCTGATTAAATGTGAATACATGTTCTTACTACCGCCATTCCAACGTGTTTTCAGTCTTACCTGAAAAAAGGCCGGAGTTGTCGATGGGTCCAGGATACAAGTTGTGTTCTCCGACATTGTACAGATCCCAGCTATCAAATCCCACGTATTTTTTCCACTGTTTGAACCACCGACTATCAATCAAAAACCTACAGGAGACAAAGATTGTGTCATAATATATATATATATATATATATATATATATATATATATATATATATAATATATATATATATATATATTATATATATACATACATACATACATACAGAGAGAGAGAGAGAGAGAGAGAGAGAGAGAGGAGAGAGAAGATAGAGAGAGACAGAATATGATAAACTTTGTTTTTTTTACTACATAGATAGATAGATAGATAGATAGATAGATAGATAGATAGATAGATAGATAGATAGATAGATAGATAGATAGATGTCTTAGTGACGTTTTGCACTAAACGTTACTTATATACACATTTCAGAAAGTGTCATATTTAGTTTTGGTGTTAGATCAGTGATTTTAGGTGTTGGCCTCTGTACTAGAAGATCAGTGGTTCTAGTGGGCCCTTGAGGAAGGCCCTTAATCCTCGAATGATAAGTCGCTCTGTATAAGGGCATTACGCATAAATGTAAATGTTTGGAGTGGCAGTAAAAATCTACAGGACATGATGAGACTTCAGTGAACCAAAGGCACAAAATTAGACACATTTGTACATGTATTCATTTATGAAATACACAAATAAACACAAATAAACACACCTCGTGCTCACTTTGTATAAACCTAAACAAGGTACATAAACAATTACGCATTCCAGGCACTGTTAATGGTCATTTATTTAGGCACGGTAAGTACGTGTGTTATAGATCATATATAGTTTGTGTAAATGTCATTATGCACTTCGTACTTCTTGGTAGTCCATTTCTACAGCCAACAAGGAATCATTCATTCATTCATTCATTCATTCATTCTTCTAGCGCTTTATCCGATCTTCACTCGGGTCACGGGGAGTCTGTGTCTATCTCAGGCGTCTATGGGTATTAAGGCAGGATACACCCTGAATGGAATGCCAACCCATCACACACACACACACACACACACACACACACATTCATACACTAGTGACAATTTTCCAAGGTGCCAATCAACCTATCGTGCATGTTTTTGGACCGGGGGAGGAAACCGGAGAACCCGGAGAAAAACCCCCTGAGACACGGGGAGAACATGCGCACACACACACACACACACACACACACACATGGCCGAGACGGGAATCGAACCCGGACCCTGGCGGTGTGAGGTGCCCCGGTTCCCGAACAAGGAATCATCTGAGAATAATCCAGTGATTTCAGCAAATTAATGTAAACAAAAAGAGGTTAAAAATATGATAGGAATTCATTAATATTTGGACAATTTTGGACTAAATGTTGCTCTGATATTCCCGGTGAGTTCTTCTTCCGGTTCCTCGTGGAGCAAATTCACTGTGTTTGACTGGAATGAAAGTAAAAAGGCTGCTTGACATGATTTTGAGAAGATTTGAGTGGAATGTCATCTTGTTAAGCTTGTTAGCGAGGATTCCAACTGATCCCAGTACAGCAGGCAGGTGTTAATCTCCCTCTCTCTCTCTCTGTGTGTTGTCTGTGTGTGTCTGTGCTCCGAGTGGAGTAGATCCTGATCCTCAACAATACTTCATAACGATCAATACTGTTTCCTGAAGCCGATTTCAGCACCGAGACAAAGCGACAGCTCACACATTCACACGCTGGTGTTGGAGACTTCACACTGCGGTTCACTCCGGGTTATCTGGGTGTTATCCAGTGCCCATGACAAAGCAGTAGCGCGGCGGCTAACTACCGCTACTGGACTACAATAACCAGTACACAACAGTATATGCTAACAAACAGTCTGTATATCATTCATTCGCATGTTTATCCAAAATAAACAAAATAAATAAATAAATAACAACACACTAACGCGCCGCTCCAAACGATCCATTCCTTATAAAGCAATCCCGGGTTCAGGGAAACAGCTAAGCTAACGTGCTAGTGAGGGATCATGAGGAAAATATTCACTCCCAAGATTAAAATCCGAATATAATTATAAAGTTGTTCATTTAAATTATAAATATAATGTATAAATAAGTCTTTTAAAAACTGGACTTTTATCAGTTTAAACACAACTCGCACTCTCGGCTAATGCGATGCTAAGACGCTGCTAGCGGAATACATGTTCTCTGAGGGAAGTGCCGTGTTTTCATTTCACACGTTTAAAGCGAATTAACTCAAATATAGTGAATGGAATTACTTCACTTGTGAACCGGATTAGTTTATTAGTGAGTTTACACTAGCTCACGCAGTGTCACTAGTTTGGCGGGCGAGCCGCCTAGCATGTCCCTGACCTGAGGTGATCGGAGTTGGCGGGGCTCCGCGGCGCTAGCACGGCGCCACACACTCGCCTTCGGGGCGGTCAGCTTAGCTAACACCGAGCCGGAACACCGGACCGGCGCCGTGTGTGTGTGTGTGTGTGTGTGGTCTCTTACCACTCGTCTCCTTTCCGTAGCGGCGTTTTCAGCAGAGATCCAATGGTCTGCTTCTGACTATCGACTGAGGGAAGCGGGCTTTGCGCGGGCACGGGCTCCGCGACAGGCTCTGCGGCGTTGCCCGGCTCGGGTCCACCTCCCTCCGCCATGGCGCACTGAGTGTAGCCGCCGAGGGCGAGTGCTGCTGGAGCGAACTAGCGCTAGTGTGGGTAAGCTAACGCAAGCGGGCGCAAGCGCACCTGCGACTTGCCGTCATGTGAATAGAGCGCTGGATCTGCGTCACTTATATATTCATATATTTATACTCCATACGTTAAAAATGTCTTTTAAATACAAATTAAACTTACAAACACTATAATCATATCTGATCCTCTAACAGCGAGATAACTGGAAGTTCAGTGGTCTCTGTGTTAATGAAATTATTTCACAAATGTCTATTAAAAACACTAATAAAACCTGAGTGAATGCACCCAAAACAAGGTGAAAGTCAGAGAAAAGAATAATCAATGACTACCGTGTACATAAAGTGTATTGTGTAAATGTCATTATATACTTTACACTATATAAGTGCACTTTTGCAGTGAGTACACACTGATTTGAGAACGATCCGACACATTCAATAGATCGTTGTAAATATGTACAAGGGGGGGGAAATGTGAAGAATTAATAAAGCACAAAACACATTGTTGCTTTAGGAAATAGGTTCTATTATGTAGGAACATTTCTTGCATGTACGTAATGGTGACACTTACAAAAATGAAAATGTTACAAAACAAATAAATAATTTTTTTAAAAAAAAGGAAGAAAATACAGTGAATTAACAAGAGTGTAACATTTGGTACCGATGGAAAAGAAAATCTACAACAGGTTATTTGTTGTGGAAGAAAGTTTGGCAATTTCCTGATAAAACACAAGAGAAAAATAACAATCAGGGGGAAGAAATTTAATCAGTAAATCTACTCAGAATACTCTCCTAATGAATGTTAAAAAAAAACATTGAACGTGACTAATCTGTAATTGGTCCATATTCAAATTGTTTCTTCTTAAAATGTTAATCACTTATGGTCCGGTTAATGATTTGGTCAAACAAAAATGAATCAAAAGCAGAACACAAACAATGTGCCATGTGAAGACACAGGGGTACGAGATGAAACGGTATTACATGGATACGACACGAGTGTGAGTGTGAGATGAAAGTAGGTTAATAATGCACACCCCAGATACACACCACAAGCTAATCTATGGGTCCTACTATAATTTTGATAGTAAGGAATATATTAAAATGAGTGTAAATCTTTTATGATGGACCAAAAGAAATTCAGCAGGAACAGAACATGCACACGGCGATATGTCTGAAGTGAGGTTTACGCATCGTCTCCAACAGTAAATACCAACGTGTGTCCCCATAGTTCCACGCTGCTTCCACGCAATTTATCCATAATTATATTTTATCACGATGCCCGTTAAACGCTTTAAAAAATGCCTGTTGGTAATTCTTTGCTGAACATGCCAGAAAGATCCAATTCCTTGCACATCAGATCCTCCTCCACACTGTCTAATGCCCACTGATGGTCCGTCAGCTCTAGTGCCTCCCATTCTGCCTGAAGGTGGAGAAGAAAGAAGAGAAACATTTATTTTTTCATGGAATGAAGAATGAATTTCTGAAGCAATCCTTAGAATCTTTGCGAGTAAGATCATTTCCACTACCTTTAAAGTAGCGAGTCAATACACTTTCAAGGGCACTTCAAGTTTGCTAGATTCTAGTTTTATGCTGTTTGCATAGAAATTGACACACATGCACTTTATATAGCACTCAAATCCACCTTTTCATTTCACTGTGTATTGTTTTGTGCATGACTTTAATGTCAATAAAAAAGCCTTGAAGACATTTCATCACAAGACACAATGTTTTTTTTGTTAACAAGTCAATCATGTGTACATTGAATGTTATTGGATTTTTTATTTTTGTTTTTTTTTAGTTAACTAATGCTAAGAACAGAATTTGCATAGATGTGATCCATCTGTAGAATTTTCATTATGCATTTATTTTTCCCCCCAGAGTTATAAAAAAAAAGCAGCATAATTAAAATGGGCTGTGAATCTTAAACATCACAGTGTATAAGCGTTTTGATTTTGAAACAAAACTATAAATCTAAAAACAGGCCTTCCATAGTTATTATCTACACACCCAAAGACACACATTTTGTACAAAATGTATTTAATAATCATGTATTGTGTGTGTATTGAGATTAAATATAGTGCTCTGTAATGGATACCTTAAAAGCTTTGTTTGTGTCTGCAGGCATCGCCATAGCAGCACCACTAATCTGGTCCTGCATGATGCGAGACTGATCTGCACCTGTCATTGGACAATATTATTATTGTTATTATTTTCATCTGATGTGAAACTGTTAATTAATTAACACAGCCTTTAAAAAAAATAAAATAAATGTATTTTTCCTGTGCATATAATTTTCTTAAAAAGTAAATCTTAAGAAACTGAATCGATTTAATTACCGTTGTCCTGCCCAAGAATCAAAGAATACATGCTTCTTAGTCCGAATACATTCAGGAAATACCAGGATGCTGAGCTAACCCTGAAAACATAAACAACAACAACAACAACTACCATCATCTCACCGTGGAGAACATCACAGGAACGTCACTATAACATTAGATTCAGCACATACATTAAGTGAAGGAATCTCGCTGGAGGACTTACCAGGACGCATCGAGCGAGAGTAACTCTATCCCTTGCTGTAACATGGGCTTGAAACGGAGTGTGAGAGGGAACGGTACCTTCGCTAGAGAGAAGCGCTTATTTTAGTCAGAAATCAATCATTAATATGTTCATTACAAAAGTGTAAACACCTTTTTTATTATGTAAACATAAAACATTTATAGAATTCTTGTAGGAAATATTTACACTCTTAAAACACAAACTAACGTATCAGAAATATAATATCTCGTACTTGTGACAAACCCGGAAAAGGTCCAGTTGATCCATCCACCAATAAGAATCATGGGAAGAACATTTGTAACGTTCCCTTTCATCATGTCGGTCAACATGCTGGGGTCTGGAATAAGAGATATACACAATAAAGGTAAACACATGTTTACATATAAATCACAGATGAACTAAAGAAAAGAGGCTGCGACGCGTACAGTAGTGAATTTAACATAAAATAATCGTGTTTACCAGTCATTGGGGAAGGAGGCACTACTTTTCTTTTTGTCTTTTTAAAGAATCCATCATCTGGGTTATTGAAGTAAAACTTTCTCATCAGGAAGGACTGCAAAATAATAAAAATAATAATAATTATAAATCACATACACACACATTTTCTACAGCACACAATGGCTCTTACACTTTGGATTATCTGTTGTTTTGTATTTAATACACGAGTACAGGAATTATATGTATGAGTTCACCTGTTTAGGGATGTATTTGCCATTTTCTCTTAATATTCTGCTCCGGATCAGAACCTGGCTGTAAATAAAACAAGTAAATATGCATGGCTAAATTCCACATGTATATAAACACCAGAGAGCATACAAACCCCCAACTTTATACAAGCATATAAACCTCATATATTGTACAACAATCTATATTAATTTATGTCTGATACTATACTACAAATTCTATTGTTATGCCATGGTAATTAATGGAGTTTCGAGGCTGAAATAAGGAGAAAAATCGCTTACCCCCCCAGGGATTGTGCCAAACACAATAAATGTGTAACGACTAATTTAAACTCATGCAAATACAGACTGATGTAGGATCAGTAAGTCATATATGCATATAATTGTTTCTTTCGCATATCCCGGGTTATTTAGAAGCGTGGGTCAGAGCGCAGGGGCCGCCACGATACAGCGCCCCCTAGAGGACACAGAGTTAAGGGCCTCGATCAAGGACCCAAGAGCTGCATCATGCACAGACCAGGGAAGACAGGCGGTGGAATTTTAATGTGTTGTGATGTCATAAGGGCTTTAAATTATAAACGTTTGGCATCACAGCCCTGGGTTTTTCCATCGGTCCGAGAGAAACGGGAGAAGACGGTCATTAAAAACACAAGGCAGGAGCGCGCTCGCTTCGGTCTCAATCCCGAGACCTAACATGCGGGTTTACCTGTCCGAGACCTGCTCCAGTGTGAGCTTCTTGTCACTCTGTAACAAGATGGAGACGTAATGGCGAATGACCCCGACGAGGAAGGTGATGAAGACGATGGGCAGCACGACCCACAGACGGATGTTGGAGTCCAACAGAAGTTCTGGTTCTGCCATTATTTTACAGGGGGACCAGTGACAGGGAAAACACTATGAGAGGAAGAAAAAGAATTAGAGATGTTGGTCAATAAAACACACAGGTGACCTTTATTTTCCACTGGAAGATAAAACACAATAAAATCTGCTCAGGTGAGAAAAAAATACAGCCATTAAACTGCAGTAACATTTACATCAGCACTGAAAGAGTTAAAGAAAATTGCTTCTTTTTCATTTAATAGTACACTTTTGTAACGTTGCTCTCGAACATTAAATAAACATTAGACTAACCCTGACTAGCCAACATACCCTGACTCAAAGCTAGCGCTAGCATTAGCAGCTATATTAGCATTAGCAGCTATTAGCCAAACGGGCCGCCAATAATCATAATAATAATAATAATAATAATAAAACAGATATATATCTCCTCGGAAAACCAATTTTCTGTACCTTCTAACCATTAAGCGCCCTTTTTAATCCCCCTTTTTCTGTCAGACTGAGGTGGAGGAGAAACCCAGCAGCACCGGCGCTCCCTCAGCGCATCAGATCCGCTCTGACTAGCCGCTAACGCCGACTGCCTCAGCGCCTGTAACGGACAAATACCAAATGTTTCCTGCTGCCTCATGTGAAGTGCACTTGCGTCTCCTGTGTAGCGTGTGCACCCTATTTAGTGTAGTACACGTCAATTTGTACTTCTCCCAGAAATAGACCCTTCCAAAATGGCGACGACGGAATGATAGTGTATGTATGTGTATAAAAGTGGTAAAAGCAATAATAATACTAACAACAACAACAACAACAACAACAATAATAATAATAATGTCAAAAAGACATACTCACTGTTATTTCTGTCTCTGTAAAGAGTTTATCAAAGGGTAATTTGGTTTTTAAACTTTTTTTTTTCAGGAACAAAAAAGAATAAAATATTTAAAATGAAAATATATGCATTTATAAAGATGAAATAATAAACCCGTTTTGAATCTTGGAATTGAGGAGAACATGCTAGAACATGCCCCCGCCCCCATGCTGGACAGTTCTGGGTGTTCTTTGTTGTATTTTTCATTTCATGATCTGCCAAATGTTTTCAAATGGAGAAAGATCTTGCTAGATCCTTATTTTCATTAATGATATATATATATATTTGTTTTTTTTTCCACAGTACTTCAGTGAAGTGTGTATTTACCAAAATATTTCAATAATTGTAAATGTTATCTTTTTTTAAATGGAAATAACAGTTTCTATCACATCGCATCAGTGTCTTTCCCCTCCTTCATTGAAACAAATATAAACATAATGTCCGTTTCACACATTAAAATGATCATTAATAATTTCCAAACACATTAGTACAAAAAGCACAAGCCAGCAAAGCTGCATTTTTTGGTTTAAAATGCAGAATCTTCCACATTTACCCAAAAAATAAGAAATGTAGTTTCCAAGAAAAACCTTGACCTCAATCATTCCTTTCTAAATTCAGACGTATTTGTCAAAAAGGTTTTTATTTACATCAGAATAATTAACAGTCTCCATGATACTGCAGTTACCTTCTCACACACTGGCACTGGTTTAAATCTTGACTCGGGGATTCGAACACATGTTGTGCATGTCCAAGTTACTCGGTTCAGCCAGTTCCAAAACATGAACCATCTGCGCATTTGACTATTATTTGATTACAAATGCAGCAGGTGGTGTATTTCCTGCCGAGACGGAAAGAGAAACGGGTGTTCCACAAAAAAAACACATGGACTTTCCTATAATGAATTTCAAGCGGGTGTTTGTGGGAAAATAAAGCACAAATGTCTTAAAATGGCAGAACACTGACTGTGTCCATGTGATAAAACAATAATTATATAAAAAGAACTGAATAACAGAAATGTGTCAGTCCAAAGGTGCCTGTGATGGGCTTTTTCCGTTTAGAACAGCAGTGCGCCCATACTGCCCACTTCACTTTGCTCTTTTACAAAGATCTCGAAATACTGGTAGATGATGGTGACAGCCAGCAAGATTCCTGTTCCTGAACCGATTGCACCCAGGAAATCAGCCATGACTGAAAGGCCACCTATACACAACCCTCCGAAAGCTGCAGCAGTGGGGATGTACCTACAAGGCCAGAGAGAAAAAGGTAAATAAGTCACATTCTTAGCGACTGACTCGATTATATTGTTCAGTGTTTTATATATATTTTATATTTATATTATATATATATATATATATATATATATATATATATATATATATATATATATATATATATAATATATATTTGTGGTTTTACCTGTTGAGTTCATGCACCATGGATGTCTCTCGGTGTCCCCTCATCACCATTTGCTGTTCTTTAAGTTGTTTCGCAACCTAGCAGAAAAAAATCCCGTGGTTTACATTATTATTATTATTATTATGATTATTATTAATTAATTCTGTGTGAATGGCCTAAAATATTAAACAAAAGACACTCACATCTTTGGCAGAAGATCCCGACACCTCGATCCACGTCTTTGAGAAGAAAGCACAAGAGCCGAGCATGAAGACGATGTAAATGACAGCGTGGACTGGATCGTCTAACACTGAGCCAAATGACTCGGGAGGGGAGAGGTAGTAACACAGACCGGCGACAGGGTAAGCACGAGCCGGACCACCGGTCGACGTGTCCTGTTAACATACATATAACATGTGAAACTCACTGATCGTATGTCAAACACACACACACACACACACACACACACACACACACACACATAAGCTTCCTTTGGGAAGATGCTTTCCAGTTTCTGACATATCCTGTAAAACAGCCGTACACTAGAACATCTCTGTGCTTGATTTTGCACTATATTTTTATGACCGACCTTAAAATATGTCAGGTTTTTGCTTCTTCTTTTTTTTTTTTTTCCAACAAATAATATAGCAGTGGTCACGTGTAGTGGTGTGGACGTTCCTGAGAGTCTTTCTAAAACATCTGTATAGAATGTATTTATTTATTTTCCATCTCCCATTAGGGGGCGCCACAGCGGATGATCCTCATGTTTTACGCTGGATGCCCTTCCTAATGCAACCCCTCCCCTGTTTAATCCAGGCTTGGGACCAGCACTGGTTTGTGCATCCCTAAAATCTGGGGCAGACTGAGCAGTTAAGGGCCTTGCTCAAGGGCCACTATTGGCAGCCCTGGTGGTGCTGGGACTCGAACCTGAGACCTTTCAATACAGAGCCCAATGCCTTAACCACTGGGCTAGCACCTCCCCGAGAACATCTGCATCTCCAAACTTTAAGTCCAAATTAATAGTGCATTAGGGAAAAAAAAAAACAGATTTTATTTATAACAAGTCTATACTTTTAGATTGACAGATTGCAGACAGGAGGTGCAAGCGTTCAGGGTGAGGTCTTTTTTATTATTATTTTCTTCCAAGTTATTTGCATTTATAAAGATAAATAAAAATAAAAATAAAAAGCCCACTGCATTGGTCACCTGAATCTATTTAGTTCCTTTAAACGTAATAATAATAATAAGTGGGAGTACTTACAGACCAGGTGCCCAGTAAGTTCACCAGGAAGTTGCCACTGAAGCGAGTGGAAAGCATCTGAGAGATGACGTACAGGTTGGACACCAGTGCGGACTGCAGGATGATGGGAATGTTGGAGGTGTAGAAAAGCTTGATGGGATACGTGTTGTACTGGCCACGATAACGCGCAGACTTAATGGGCAGATCGACTCTGAAACCCTGAAGAAAGAGAAACAGGTTCGATTCGTATATAAACTCGTAATTATTATTATTATTATTACAGTTATTGCTACAACTAGTATTATTATCAGCAGCGTCTTAATCATACAGACCTGGAAATATATAACTACGGCAAAGACAAAGATGGTAGCGATGAGGTTCATGAGGTTGGGCAGGTTCTGCCTGTAGAAGGCCTCTCTCAGTGCTCGCACTTTGTCGGTACGAGTGGCCAGTAAGTGGAACAGAGCAATAATGGCACCCTCAAACTCTGTGCCTGTGAGGAAATAAATGCAAAAGCTGTTCATATTAAACAGGCATCAAATATGACCAACATAGCAGTAATAGATGAATAAATAAGGGTTATAAATCTGCTGCAGACTGGGGATGGGGATGGGATGAGTGTATCGCGGTCTTTACCTCGCCCTGTGTTGACTGTAGTCGGGCTGAAGGCTTTCCATACGATCGTTTCACAGATGTTGGTGGCAATGAAGAGCGAGATCCCGGAGCCCAGACCATAACCCTTCTGTAGCAGCTCATCCAGGAGCAACACAATCAAGCCAGCTACAAACAACTACACAACACAGCATACGCTCAGACAAAAGGTCCGACTAGACTCGGAAGAAAACAGCCATGTTAAAATGCTGATTAGGGGCTACAAATCTTCAAACAGCAGTGCTGATAGTGCGAGATAATCCACTCGACGAGTTTATCTAAGCAGAAGGTAACTGACAAGCTTACGTAACGAGTCCCTGAACAGTAGGAGAGAGAAAAAAACCTCGTACCTGAATGATAATGAGCAGACAGATTCCAGCGCCCATCTCTGACGGGTCTCCATACATTCCGGTCATCACATACACAATCGCCTGACCGATGGTGATGATCATTCCAAACACTGCCCGCAAAATGTACATGTTTATGTATTTTTTTCATTTTTTAATTCACAAGTCAGTAATATTTTGGGAAAAAAGCAGATATATACATTTCTGGGCTCCATTAAACAGCGCTCTGTCTTTCGGTGTGTCTCCGACCTCGATGATTTTAGCTCCGGCCAGCAGCTGCATGATGAGCCCCGAGGTGACGATGGGAGAGATACCCAACTCCATCAAAGTACCTGTTACAGACCATTAACATACAGTAAACAAATATCTCAGATATAATGGAACAGAAACATATATATCTGAACATATTAATGTTCAAATTTATCTAATGACACCACAAAATATTTTCAAATTATCTTCTCATCGTATCTGTTGTGAAAAATGTGCACATCAATTTATAAGCACAAACCTGTGCTAATGATACTGCCCCTAATTACTGCTGATAATACAACAATGCATCGTGAGACTGACATTCTACATACATGTGACAAATGCAACACCAATTTGACTTTTTATAGATTTCTATAAGCATTTTAAATAAAAATATCTTGGTTCTATAGGACAATGAGTGATAATGGTGTAAAGTAGAAGGTTTATGTACTAATAAACACTCTCATGATTATAAAAAGTTGTTTGTTTTTTGAGTAAATATACCAGTTTACGAGTGCGTACCTCTGTTGGAAGCCAGAATGACTCGCATCCAGTAAAAAGGATCCGCAGAGTCTGAAGACATGATCCCGAATAAAGGAATCTAAGGACAGAAATGGCAGTAATTAAACAATAATATTAAAAAGAAACTATAAAAACTACCTTCATCTTTTTTTCAATAGCTTTTGAAAATCAGAGAGAAAAAAAAACACACCTGGCAGCAAACCAGGAAGATGAAGAGCGTGATGGCTGTCCATAATACCTTTTCTCTGAATTGTATCTGTAATGGGGGGGGGGGCACATAAAGTGTTAAAGAGTTATTATTCAGAAAAATACATAGCTTCATTAAAGATAATAATAATAATAATAACAACAATAATAATAAACACTTAAATGCCAATGCTCAATAAAATAAAAAATAAAAATATGCAATACCAGGTTTACCTGTATTTCTCTGTGCAATAGTACTATTTTTTTTTCGTATAAAAATGTACAACAACACTTTATTCTTTTATTTACCTTACTTTTTATTTTTCATCCTACATTAAAAATGTGCAACTGGAAGCTTCTGTCCCCAAAACAAATTCCCTTATGAATACAAACCTACTTGGTAATAAATCGCTTTCTGATTCTGAATAACAACAACAACAACAACAACAACAACAACAACAACAACAAAATACATACCCGTCTCTCAGGTTTTTGGATTTCGGGTAATACTGCACAAAATGGTTTGATCACCTCCAGAAATTTAACTGAAAAAGATTTACATTGCATGAAAAACATTCATTCATGAAAAGTAGTGAATGTTTGTTTGTTTGTTTGTTTGTTTGTTCCGTCATTCAGATTACGTGGCTTTACACATCGCAGCTCGTGCAACGTCATCACTACAACTAACAGCTCAACGGTGACGTTTGATCAATTTCTTGATAAACAATTTTGTTTGAAATGCTGTGGAGAAGAGAAAGTTTATTCCAGAAAAGTAATATTAAAATTATATCACAGTTAGAGATGATGCCAACTCCTGTTAAACCTAACGGTCGCTGAATACACTAATAATAATGATAATAATATCTGTTTTTTGTTTGTACGAAGCTGCTCAGTGTAAATCAAACTATCCTGAAGTTTTAATATCACGATTATTAAAAAATGATGTAAATAAAATGTATTAGATATAAACATGTTATTTGTTATAAAGACTGACGCGCTGCTTTTCCGCCTCCACTTTACCGGTTCATTCATAACGCTGAGGCCTGACATAATAACGCGTTAAACACCGATATTTACCACAGAAACAAGCAGAATTTATATAATTTGACAGTAAAGCTGGGAACTCACTCGCCATGGTGTGGTGTCCGGAGACCGCGGGGGGAATGTGTGTGTCCGGGGACCGCGGAGGGATCGTGTGTGTCGCGGCGGAGGAACTTCTCCTGTGTGACGCGCTGAGGCGAGAGAGCGGCTCAGAGACACGTCATCTCAGAAAGAGCTCGGATTCACGGCAGAGCGCATGCGCGAAGTCCTCTCGGGCTTTACTCCAAACGCTTCCTTTACTCCCTATACAAGTGCACTACTTAGGGTATCAAAACAAAGCTTTTCGCGGTTTAGCTAGGACACTAATTTGTGCTATGAGATAACATTTGGAATACAACCCGAGTAATCACAGAGTGGACGGTGATTTTCATTCATTGTTTCGCAGCGGTGATTTAAATCACGTGTATTTTATATTTCCACATACAGATCGCTTTATTGGCATTTTTATTACAACCACACGCTGATGCACATTTACACACTATGCAAAACAAAACCAAAAATAAATAATATTACACACACACACCCAAACCAAAAAAAAAAAAAAAAAAAAAAATAAAAAAAAAAAAAAATAAAAATATATATATATATATATATATTAGAAAAAAAAATATATATAATATATATATATATATATATATATATAACCTGTTGTTTTTATGATCAGTTATCAGTTATGCATGTTTATGTTGTTGTTGTGTGTTGACGTTAATGTGCAACATTTACATATCAAGATGTATGCAGAATATGTTCTTTTTGTTTGCCACGTTGTGTAATGCATTGTTAAATGCAAATGATCAATATTTTATTCTTGAATGTTTCTACGTCCATCTCTCCAGACACACCTACACCTGCCTCCATACTCTCACAATATCATAGGAAAACCTCATGGAGACTATAGGAGCCTGATCTCGTCCGTTAACCTGTCCATCACCAAAGCAAAGGTCTCAGAGTCGATCCCTGATGCAATCCCACCTCCACCTCCACCTACTGCTCACTTCACTGGTCATCAGCTCCACCGCCATCTCTCCTAAACATCTCCATCCTTCTGCTGACACGTCATCTGGTCCAACTTCATTTACATTCAGTTAGATGTATTGTCTTTGTTCAAGGTTCGTGTTCAGAGCCAACGAAATGCAGTAACCAGGAGTGAATAAGTGGTCTATTTACAATAAACACTACTATACTTGTAAAATTTGCTTATAGTATTTTCCCTTTTCACTCGTATTCACTCGGGCTTGTCGTTCGCATTTCCGCCTGCAGAGGGCAGCACATGACCAGAATATGAACGAGGCCTTCTCCTGAACTTCACTCAGTCCAGAAAGAGCATGAACTTTATCCTGCGTCCTGTTTGTGCACAGAATCCTGCACATTCTTAAGAGAATAACAGCTGAATCTCAGGTAGATTTATAAGTGTTTGTTTTGGGTGCAGAGTTGTGATAAATATACACTTGTATTTTGGGCCGCTTTTGGTATCACTGTATTTAATGGTGATTGAGATTCAGTTGGAAGGTCACGGAGATCCGGTGGAGAAAACACGGATCCGTTTCTGTGGTTCATTCCACAATAGAATTATTCTGTCACGCCACTTACGTCCCATTCCAACGGCTGATTTTTGGCCCAAAGTCAATTTACAAGATACAAGAGATCATCTCAGATAAGCGTGTAGTCACCTGCAGGAACGGTTATGACATTATAGTGGATTTTTTAAACAGGATATTTGCATGTGCACGAAATAAATCCAGGATTGAAAAATGCCAAAAAGTCCCGTCCATCCCCTAATTTTATTCTCATTGCATTAAAATGATGTAGAGACGTTAAAAAAGGTTTCAAGTTGCACAATCACTCTCCTGAAGGTCGTCTTTGTTAGACATTTGTTTTGACCTGCATGTCAGGCAGTAATCGTTTTTTTGGGTGTTTTTTTTGGAAGTAAGTGTAGAAAAAGACTAGAAATGGCATGTAAAGGATGCATGTTTGATTTAATATTAATATGCATTAAAAAGACCTGGTAATTTTAATGTTTTTAAGAAGCGTCTGTGGAAAAAGAAACAGACGCAGCGCTCCAGGCGAAGATTTCATTTCAGATCAGTGATAAAATAAAGGATTGTGATGATCTGATGATGTTCTGACACTCTTAAGCATCGATCCATGCAGAGAATGACACATCACGCTGTAGCGAGCTCCACAAAAGCGCTGTGTGTGTGTGTGTGTGTGTGTGTGTGTGCTGGCTTTCAGTGAAGTGCTGTGTGTGTGTGTGTGTGTGTTTCAGTGAAGTGCTGTGTGTGTGTGTGTGTTTCAGTGAAGTGCTGTGTGTGGTTATATAATAGTCTGTGAGGCCTCCATCATCCCTCTAACAGTCCTCCTTCAGTCCTCCGTCAGGACTCCATCAGCCCTCCATCATCCCTCGATCAGCCCTCCATCAGCCCTCCATCAGCCCTCCATCAGCCCTCCATCAGGCCTCCATCAGCCCTCCACCAGGCGTCCATCAGGCCTCCATCAATCCTCCATCAGGCCTCCATCAGGTCTCCATCATCCCTCTATCAGTCCTCCATCAGTCCTCCATCTGCCCTCCATCCAGCCTCCATCATCCCTCTATCAGTCCTCCATCAGTCCTCCATCAGGCCTCCATCAGCCTTCCATAAGCCTCCCATCTGCCTTCCATCAGCACTCCATCACTCTCCTTCAGCCCTCCATCAGGCCTCCATTATCCCTCTATCAGTCCTCCTTCAGCCCTCCATCAGCCCTCCATCAGCCCTCCATCAGCCCTCCTTCAGCCCTCCTTCAGCCCTCCATCACTCTCCTTCAGCCCTCCATCAGGCCTCCATTATCAGATGCCAGACAGATGCCAACATTCAGAAGATGCCAACATTCAGATGCCAGAAGAGAAGCCGTGTTTAAGTAGAATAAATATAATAAAGATAATTGAATCTAAACATTATTTTAACACAAGTGACAGGTAAACAACATTATGGTGCTTCAGCTGCAGCGTCACTGTGTGCGATACGATGACAACAACGCAACTTGTAAGTGACTTGTAACTGTGATCGTCTCCTAAATGGGCGATTTTGGGAAACGTTCCCAGAATGTACTGTTTGTTTGTTTGTTTGTTAGTTTTTTGTTTTTGTTTTTTGTTTTTTTTTTTAAGGTAAACGCCAGCGATGCACCTGCATGCAACAAAACCCATAACTGCATTATTCTATTGTTCAGTTCTGATGGCTGCATGTGCATTAGGTGGTGAATATGAAGGTGACATGGGCACTGGGACGGGTGTGAGGTTACAGCAGGCTGTGATGAACCGCTCTGTGCATTAATGTGCCTGGAGCGCCGTTAACCCCGTGTACCCGATCATTTAACCCTGATAGAGTTCATTTGTAAAGGATTTCTGCCAACAGCCAGAAATAAAGTTCCCCATTCCCATCGCCTGTCGCCCCTTTTACTGGTTCATCCGCATCCAGTTCACTCCCATTGGCTGTACCTACACACACACACACACACACACACACACACACACACACCACTGACTTATAGAAATGTGAGTCAACTGTGGTTTTCATACACACTTTGTAAACACCAGCTTTAATGTAACAGGGATTTTAATGCACACAGAATCCTATTTAAAAACACAGGAGGCTGCTGTGATTATAAACACAACACACACACACACACACACACACACACACACACACACACACACACACACACACACACACACACATTGACTATATATTTAACAGCACTATAATGCACTAAGCATTTTTGAGGGTGTATTTTGGAAGAAACGAAGATTTCTGTCTGTTTGCATGTTGTATAAACCTTAAAGTTAATAAAAACGGGTATTTTTGACCTGCGTTACTTTTATCTTGTCAAAAACTAAGAACGAGAAAGTTAATAAATTGTTGCACGGGTATCTTCTTGTGCTGTTTCATTTTTGACCTGCGTTACTTTTATCTTGTCAAACTAAGAACGAGACCGAATTGAAATAAATAAACAGGTAAATAATTGTTGCACTGATTGCGTGTAATGCGATCTTCTTTGTGCTGTTTCTATAAGGCTTATATAAGATTGTCATTCTTTCCCGGCTGTTTTTCCTCGTTCTCGTTCTCTGTGTCGGTACTGAGAGTTATTCATTACTCGTGGATGTGTTACGTCACAGTCTGTCTATGCTGAAACTCCACTCACAACCTGGAACCTCACAAACAACAGACAACAGACTCGAGGAGGCCTGATGGAGGGCTGATGGAGGGCCTGATGGAGGGGAGGCTGATGGAGGGCTGATGGAGGGCTGAAGGAGGGCTGATGGAGGGCTGATGGAGGCTAGAGGGATGGAGGGCTGGATGGAGGGCTGATGGAGGGCTGATGGAGGACTGATAGAGGGATGATGGAGGCCTGATGGAGGGCTGAAGGAGGCTGATGCCTGATGGAGGGCTGATGGAGGGCTGATGGAGGCCTGGTGGAGGCCTGATGGAGGCCTGATGGAGGACTGATAGAGGGATGATGGAGGCCTGATGTAGGGCAGATGGATGGCTGATGGAGGGCTGATGGAGACCTGATAGAGGCCTGATGGAGGGCTGATGGAGGGCTGATGGAGGCCTGGTGGAGGGCTGATGGAGGCCTGATGGAGGGCTGATGGAGGCCTGATGGAGGGCTGATGGAGGGCTGATGGAGGGCTGATGGAGGCTGAGGCCGAGGGATGATGGAGGGCTGATGGAGTCCTGACGGAGGACTGAAGGAGGACTGTTAGAGGGATGATGGAGGCCTGATGGAGGACTAATGGAGGCCTGATGGAGGACTGATGGAGGACTGATGGAGGACTGATGGAGGAGGCCTGATGGAGGATGATGGAGGACTGATGGAGGGCTGATGGAGGCCTGGTGGAGGACTGAAGGAGGGCTGATAGAGGGATGAGGGCTGATGGAGGCCTTGATGGAGGGTGATAGGGGATGGAGGGCTGATGGAGGGCTGATGGAGGCCTGGTGGAGGACTGAAGGAGGACTGATGGAGGGCTGATCGAGGGATGATGGAGGCCTGATGGAGGGCAGATGGAGGCCTGATGGAGTCAGTCATGATCACACACACACACACACACACACACACACACACACACACACACACACACACACACACACACACACATTCTCCTCCTGATTTTCTTGGAATCCAGCAGCACGATATACAGATCTAAAAACAAACAGGAAATGAATGTGAGAAGGTGTGTGTGTGTGTTTCAGTGTTCGTCCTACACACAAAGCCGAATGTGATAAAGTAAATGAGGAAGACGACGCGTCTCTACAGTGATTTATTCACGGGAGAAAGAACAACTGCAGTGAGACTGAATGAATCACACGCACTCATTATAGAAGAACACGAGTGCAGTCTGGCGTCGGTGTGAGTGATTAATGTAGAAAACGCTTTTGTTTGTGATCTATTTTGGATGCACTGATCGTGTTCAGTAAAGTGAAGTCCAGTGTAAAGTAAAAGTAAAAGAATTATTAATGCATATTAATTATAAATGCTTCCTAATGCAGTTATTCAATCAGTGAATTCATAAAATGGTGCAAATACACGCAAATAAGAACGTTTATAATTGTGAACTGTGTGTTTTTAAACATGGCATAGACGGTGTCAGAAGAGCTTGTTTATATATTTATATATATATATATATTTAGTCTGTATGTGTTCTGAGATATTTTTCTGCTTACCACGATTAAATATTATTTGTGTTACTGTAGACTATATATTATATATATATATATATATATATATATATATATTTTATATATTTTTTATATTTTTATTTTTGGAAATGTAGTAGATTACAGATTACAAATGACCCCATTTAAAATGTAATAAATACCATAACTTGTCAATCACTTTATGACTTTATAAAAGTAAAGAAACTGATTTTTTTATTGATCACTTTCATTTGGCCACGAGGTGGCGCTCGGGAAAAGTGGCTTATATTTTCGAAATTGTTGTTTGTTGACGGGGCTGGTCTTGCATTACATTTTCAAAAGTAACTGTAACGGATTACTGTTACTTTTATTTTGTAATTAAATGACGTAACACCATTACATGTAACTCGTTACTGCGCAACACTGTACACAGAACCTCACAGCGGGTCTGCAGGACTTTCCATCACTCATGGGTGAACATTTATCCAATCATCATGCAGAATCTCACAATGTTTATCTTAAAGCTGTCACACTTGCACATAAGGTGTTGTCTTTGTTTGTTTGTTTGTTTGCCCCCCCCCCCCCCCCCCCAAACCCAATAATGAAAAGGTTGGAAAATCAGTCTCAGATTAAAATTGCATTTTGGAAAAAGATGTTTATTTATTTATTTATTGCACAGGTTTGAGTCGCAGCATCAGAGAAGTCCAAACTACAGCTCTGCTCTGTTACCATGGTAACTGACTCACACATTATGAAACAGGTCAGATTTACACCGAAACCCGAGACCAAGCGAACAGACTGTACACAAACACGTACACGTCACATTCACAATGCCATCGTCCCAACATGCCACCATAAAACCCTTTACTCCGTCCCAAAACTCACCTAAAGCACACGGAATACAATCAGTGCACACACACACAAGTTACACACACGTTACACACATGTTACACACGTTACCCTCACATTACACTACACGTTACACACGTTACACACATTGCACTATACGTTACACACACGTTACACTACACGTTACACTACACATTACACTACACATTACACACACGTTACACTACATGTTACACACACGTAACACACACGTTACACACATGTTACACAGACGTTACACACACGTTACACTACACGTCACACACATTACACTACACGTTACACACACATTACACTACACGTTACACACATGTTACACAGACGTTACACACACATTACACTACACGTTACACAGACGTTACACACACATTACACTACATGTTACACACGTTACACACACGTCACTACATGACACACACATTACACATGTTAACCACGTTACACACGTTACACTACACGTTACACACACATTACACACACGTTACACTACACGTTACACACATGTTACATTACACTACACGTCACACACATTACACTACACGTTACACTACACGTCACACACATTACACTACACGTTACACTACACGTCACACACATTACACTACACGTTACACTACACGTCACACACATTACACTACACGTTACACTACACGTTACACACACGTTACACTGCACATTACAAACACATTACACACACGTTACACTACGTTACACACACGTTACACTACACGTTACACACATTACACTACACGTTACACTACACGTTACACACACGTAACACTACACGTTACACTACACGTTACACACACGTTACACACACGTTACACACATGTCCACTGCACGCAGTAAACATGGCCTCAGCCTCGACTGCAGCACCACAGCTTCTACAGCTTCCCAAACTTTATGTGCGGCTGAGAAATTAAACATGTGAAGGATATAAACATTAGAAGTCATCAAATGCGCGAGATGCTTCAGTGCTGTACAGATCTCAGTGTGCACATTATAAACCCTGTTATTAAGCCACAAGTAACTTATGACAGCTTATTATAATTTTTTTTACCATTATTCACCATTTTGTCTATTTGTTAAAAACAACAAAACATTTTGAGATATGCATATGTTTATATAATCAACAAACTCTGTTCATTCATATTTTCGCAGTCCTGCTGTAAACTGCCCCCCACCCCCCCCCCCCCCCCCCCACCCCCCCCCCCCTCCCCCCCCCCCCCCCCCCCCCCCCCCCCCCCCCCCCCCGCATATTGTATCCATGGAATCGTATGTATTTCAGCAGTTGTACAGACGTTCCCATTACATCAGTGTGTGTGTGTGTTGTTTCTGTGTGTGTGTGTGTGTTACATATATTACATCCTCTTTATTTCCAGTGTCTTCTGACCTTCACCCTCATTAACATGTTGCTGATATAAGCAATGTAGCCATGTGAATTAAACCCACATAACACCATGTTAGCAATAAAAACAATGCTGATAAACTGCAGAGTCTCGTCAGGGTTTAAAAGACTTCCAAAAGGTTTCCAAAGTATAAAAACAAAAATAATATAAGAAAAATATAAGAAAAAAATGCTAATTTATTGAAACTACAGAATTTTCTACTGCAGCGTCGTTTGTGACGGATGAAGAGAAAACACGTTTGATAAACGAGTGTATAAATAATCACAGTCTTTTTTTTAATGAGTAACGACCCCCGACACTGCTTACGTCCACGCTGGAGTGTGTGTGTGTGTGTGTGTGTGTGCGTGCAATGGATCGAATACCAATAGTGTGTGGGAATGGTATATGTTTATATCTCATCCAATCACATTCCCACTTTCCGGATGGAGACGTTTATCTGGATAGGGTTTAATTTATTTACTTGTTTGTTTTTATGTAAACAAACCAAAATGAAATGAAGGATGTTAAAAAAATAAATACAAATTTTAAATAATAAAGAATAGACACCAAAAATTTAACAAAAGCAGTTTTATTTTCCTCAGACTGTTGACAGAACAGTTAATGAACATGTCAAATACTATTATTACAATCAATATATAATAGTAATAACATGGAATGTAGTTATCATCTCACCATTTGTTTTTTTAAATTTTATTTTTATTATATTATATATATATATATATATATTATATATATATATATATATATATATATATATATATATATATATATATATATATATATAATAAGAAACAGTATGCCAAATAAATAAAGCTCTATTATAGTCTCTGTGCATTTTTCCTTCCTGCTTGAATAGAATTCTCTCTTTATAATGAAAAAAAAAAACAAACAAAAGCGGTCACGAGTGGTCATTTTGTAAATGAAGAGCAAGCGTTCTCCTTCTCTCTCTCTCTCTCTCTCTCCTCCACGCCGGAGCGAATGAACCAGTGCAAATCCGGAACGCTACATCCGTCTCCTGGAATGGACACGACTACATTCACAGGTGATTATTTACACTGTTTTCTTTTTGTGTTGCTTCTTTATCTGTAAAATGCATTTAGAAAAACATGGAAGGAGGGAGTGGGGGAAGGGTAGGAGGGAGGGAGGGAGTGGGGGAAAGGTAGGAGGGAGGGAGGGGCAAACTGTTTTGACATTAGGGGGAGGAGCCGAGATATAAATGTAAGAAAGGCTACCAGTCAAGTAAACAAACAGCGGCCATATTCACCACCTATATTATTAACCCCTTTTTAATTCTTTTAGGAAAAGAAAGAAAGAAGATAAGACACCTGGTAGTGAATCTTGTAACCTCATAAACGTCCCCTTTTATGGGAACTGAATCGATTTAAAGAAAGAAAATCAAGAAACAATGATAATTGACAAAGTTTAACTCCCACAGTTTATAACCTCACACACGCCGTCATTACTAGGTTTAATATTGCAAGCAAAAGGGACCAATCAGAGCTGTGTGTCCAATCAGAGCTGTGTCCAATCAGAGTGTGTCCAATCAGAGCTGTGTCCAATCAGAGCTGTGTGTCCAATCAGAGCTGTGTGTCCAATCAGAGCTGTGTCCAATCAGAGCTGTGTGTCCAATCAGAGCTGTGTCCAATCAGAGCTGTGTGTCCAATCAGAGCTGTGTGTCCAATCAGAGCTGTGTTTTTATTCAGCACTGGGTTTAATCAGCACTGTGTCCAATCAGAACCGGGTTTAATCAGAACCGGGTTTAATCAGAACCGGGTTTAATCAGAACTGTGCTCCTCTAATTGAGAAATGATAGTTATGAGGTTCTGGAGGCCAAAGATATACCCCGTGTCCTGGCCCTCGTGCACCACGCTGTCCTCTCTGTAGTCCCTGCACGTGGTGTGAGCGAAATCGATCATTCGCACGTCCACCGCGGGCCCGGCATTCCCGCCGCTGCCGTTAGCGCCGCCGCTCGCTCCGCCGCAGCCGCTGGCACTCGCACCGCCTGCGCCGCGAGGAAAACCAAACGCACCTTGTTCCTCCTCCTCATCATCCTCTTCTTCCTCCTCTCCCTCTTCGTCCGAGAGGCGGTCCTCGGCGGAGCGGCACGAGCACGGCGGGTCTCCGTCGTAGATGATGAGAAGCGAGCTGGAGTAGAAGCGGTAACTCTCGCACGCCTCCAGGGCGGCCTGCATCTCCCGCAGGCGACGCAGCACGGGGGACAGGAGCTCGTGCCGCAACCGCCGTCCGTCGTGGAAGAACTGGAACAGAGCCTCTTTAAACCCCGCCGACGTCAGCTTGCGTCCGTGGTATTTGTTCATAAACATGAGCTGACCCGAGTTGGACTGGTACACCTGCAGGAAAACAATAACAATACAAACAAACAAACAAACACAGGAGATTAAACATGTGCAAGTTCAGGTTACGATTATTAATAATTCTAAAATAAACTGAATATTTACCAATAATGAAATATTGAGATCAAAGAAAAGTATTGGAGTATTAAACTTAACTTGAATGGTATTTATATAAATAAATAAAGCTGACCTGCATGCCGCAGAGACGCACCCCGATGCTGGACGACGTGCTCTGCTGGCACTTGCGGATCTGCACGGCTTTCTTTTCTTCGGTGGCGTCGTCGCCGTGCTGTCGCGTTCCCATCTTCAAATCCAAAACGCACGGCATCGCGTGACGCCACGTCAGATTCTCCAACAGAATAAACTCTGGGAGGCGCGTTGGGTCAAGGAAAGCCAATTCTACACCAAACACAAACTCTATCCATATCTCACTATACACACACACACACACACACATCTCTCAGCATGATCCACCGCACTGTACCGCGGTCTTTACACGATGGAGGATACTGTACTGGTTACGGTGTTTGGCGTTCTCCTTCATCCGTTGCAGGTGTTGTTGGTGGCACTTCAGGCTCCAGGGGTTGTGCCTGGGCTGCGGTGTGGACGCGTTACTCCTCTCCAGGACTGTAATACAACACCTCCGCCTGCTTAAACCACTCCAACTCCTCCTCCCTCTTCAGACTGAACAGAAACGTAATATATTTATTATTTATCTGGAGAATTATAGAAGATTTATATACATTGCTAATTGCACTCTAGTTCAATGTTTAAGCCCCTGTACGTGATAATCTAATCAAGTCTAACACAACATCAATGCAATGATTGTGAACATTTGTATCTATCTATCTATCTATCATTCATCTTCTAGCGCTTTATCCGATCTTTCCTCGGGTCACGGGGAGTCTGTGTCTATCTCAGGCGTCTATGGGCATTAATGCAGGATACACCCTGGATGGAATGCCAACCCATCACACACACTCACACACACTCACATTCACACACACACACACATTCATACACTAGGGACAATTTTCCAAGGTGCCAATCAACCTACCGTGCATGTTTTTGGACCGGGGAGGAAACCGGAGAACCCGGAGAAAAAACCCCTGAGGCACGGGGAGAACATGCACAAACTCCACACACACATGGCCGAGACGGGAATCGAACCCGGACCCTGGCGGTGTGAGGCGAACGTGCTAACAACTAAACCACCGTGTCCCCTTATATATATATATATATCTCTCAATATCACATACATACACGTCATTGTGGTTTTTTTTTTTCAGGAAAGCGAAAGGCTTCATTGTAACGGTCTTTAAATAAAGGATAACGAATGATTTCCTAGCGTACTAGAGATTCAATGCAATACAAACGTCTCCTCACCTCTTCTCTTTGTCCTTGCGTGAATGTCTGGTCCTTTCTTTACTGTAGCCTTCGTTGTCCAGCAACATTTTTTTGGACCACTTCATTTTATTCTTAGGTTCCAGGTCAGCTGAGGGATCCACGTTCTCCAGATCTCCCAGGTCGCTGTGCAGCGGGTAGGCGATGAGACACAGGTTACCTTCCTCGTCCTGCTCAAAGCTCACCGACACCACGCCTACACAAAGGAAAGGACGGAAGGAATGACAGATCATTTACTTTACAATCCTAGACCAAACAAAAAGCAACAACAACAACAACAACAACAACAAAGCTTAAAACAGTCAGACTTCCCAGCTCAAAAATAGGCAGACTGGGAAATCTTCAGCCGTCTTACCTACTTCACCGTATTGTTTAATTGTTTTTTTAATAGTAACAGAGCCGCGTGCACAGCCCTCTGCTAACCTGATAGAGATCAGACAAGTTCACAACACAGAAAACAGGAGAGAGATGTGTGCAGAAAACAGCAGGAGAGAGGGCACAAATAAAACGACAGAAACAAAGAGACCGGTGTGTGTGTGTGGGGAGGGGGGGGTTTAGGAAATAAAGCCACAATATACATGTGGTTTCATAGGACCAGGGACATGACATGCACATTATTCCACCAACAGCATTAACAAGCGAATGTCACTTTCATTCAGGAATAAAGGACGCAAGGCGGAAAAACTTGAAAACCAAAACAATTTATTAAAATCAAGCTCAAACAAAAAGAGCAAATACAGTCTTAAGAGAAATTCACCCTGCTACAGAAACACCCCAAAAAAAGCCACAGAGGGGAAAAATAAATAAATAATCACATTCTGAAGACAAGAATGATGGAAAAAATGTTATGCACAGAACATCCATGTATTTACACAAAGAAAAAAAAAACTGCCTTTTAAATCTATTTATTTATAAAGTCTCTAAAGAAGGGGAAAAAATGAAATTCCCATTTTTTCCTTTTTTTTTTCATTTTCCCAATTCTCTCCAGTCCAAATAGTTCATATATAAAGTCCTGTGCTTTACACAGTGTGTGTTTGGGGGAAAGGAATGCTCTTTACATACAAAAGGAGAAATCTAGCCGAGTACAAGACATTTAAATGATGGTATATTGGTGTGTACACAATCCTCATATGATTACAGACAAACACACATATTACTAAAATAAATACAGCAGTAAATTTCTGCAGCTGAGCAAAATAATTCTGTACATTCAGGAAATGAAAAAGGAAGCGAAAACAGCCGGCTTTGGAGATTTGGAGAGGAAAAGGCAAAAAATAAATAAATGACATGAACATGAATAAAATGACGTCCGAGTATGACGTCATGCACTTTTTTTTGCAGTATTTTTAAGCGGGTCTTAATGACAACCCACAGAGCTGGTAATATTCAGACCTTGAGGATTTTATGCACACATTTTTCACCATGCAAAACCCTTCAGATGGAAAGTGTTTGGTTATAAAGCTTGCACCCGCGTTTTGGCGTTTTATGGCTGATTACAGCGCCGTCACGTGGTACAGGTCCTTTTAACTCCAGCTGCACGGATGCAAATATCGTACAATAAACACACGGATCACTGCACACACACACACACACACACACACACACACACACACACACACACACACACACAGCCGCGATCAAAACAAATACAAATAAATAAACAAGAACGAACACGTCACGAAACGAGGTCGATTAAAATATATGAAATATTAAACACTCGAATTATTCAGGTTTTATTTCATTGTAAGGACAATTTAGTGTGTTAGTGCAGAGACTCGGTATATAAGCATGCGCTGAGAGAGAGAGACACACACAGAGACACACAGAGACACACAGAGAGACACAGAGAGACACAGAGAGAGAGTAAACAGGCCACATGCTAGCTGACTAGCCCCGGCAGGCTGACACTGCTTACCTCGGTACTGCGGGGTGAACTTCCGCATGGCGGCCGGGAGACTCTTGTAAAACTGGTGCTCCCGCGGGATCAGCGGCTTACAGATGGTCTGCTCGCCGAAGCGCAGGACGCACGAGTGGCCGCCCACTTGGTGCACGAAGGGCTCAAGGAGAACCCCTTTCCCCAAAGCCAGTGGCTGCTCGGACTCCATCATCCGCCCGATCGATGGGCTCATCCTCCGCGGGCATCAAGACTCCGCGGGCCGCGGAACCGATCCGGACTCTCACTCACTCTCTCTCTCACACACACACACACACACACACACACACACACACACACACACACACACACGGTAGCGGAGAGCCTGGATGTCCGCTCGGTTCTCGCCCTGATCGCGGCTCCCGGACAGAAACAAACTCGCAGGCCGAGCAAAAACCTCCACAGTGCTTCATTCACTACTTACACACAACCTAGCAAAAAAAAAAGCTTTTATAAAGATTTTCTTTGGTTTTATTTTGATATCAGAGCTCGTTAATAACGCGTTATAAGGCGACGCGCACTGGCCCTTGTGAGCTGCTCGCGACACTCCGTCAACGTGACACTGCGCCGCTTCTGAGCTCCACTAATAACAACGCTACACAAGGCACAGGTCCCGCCCCCTTCAAAACAAACCCACCAATCAGCGTCCGGGGAAGGCACGTCTGTGGAAAACAACCGAGAGAGCAGCAAACAAAGGAGGCAGAAAGAGGAAGAGAGTGGGGGAGGAGAGGAAGAGAGTGGGGGAGGAGAGGAAGAGGAACAGAAAGAGGTATAGAAAGTGTGCGTGGAGGAGACGCACATGCACTCAGCTGTTTTTCTGGTCGAACCAGTGGCCATTTAAATACTCATCCGTTTCAACACTGCTACATTCATCCTTACAAACACAGAGAAAACACCACTGATGGTTTATTTGGTGTTTATAGGATACAAGCAGATCAACCCCGTGGCTTTGTTGTGATTTGGGGATATTTTGGGCCACTTTATTGTCCTCTATTTAAGGAAGAACCCCTGCAAATGCACCCTGCAAAACAAAAATGCAATCTAAGAAAGGAAAGCTTTTATTTCTAAATAATGTGCAATACAAAATCACATTGCACATTAAACTATAAATCTTAAAGAAAGGAAATTGTTCCACCTGGGCGAGTAAATGTAAACTCCTTTTAAGCAAAATTTCACTAGAAACAAGTGACATTTAAAGGGCAAGAAGGAAGCGAATGTGCAAATAGAATGCTGGTTTTAAGACCAACACTGGCCTGAAATAATTCTTGTATCAGGATTCTTAAGACAGGTATTTATAAACATTTGATCGAGTAGAATGTATTATTGACTAGATATTAGTGCTCGTTTCAAAGAATTGTTCCCAAGTCAATTTTTCTTTCCCCCTTGGCAGATTTATTTATTTATTTTTGCCTGATTTTAGTGCATTTTATCTAAATATAACTGCTTGTTTTTTTCAGAGCAAAGATTTTCTGCCTCAAACCCACTGTCATCCCAACTACATACTACACAAAACAGTGTCAAAAGAATTTTTTCAAGAATAACATTGGGAAGCACAATATTTATACCTCCAGGGAATACATCATGTTACGGGGTCTTGTGCACACACACACACACACACACACACACACACACTCTGGCTATTATTGGAAAGAGACCACCATATTTGGGCGGTGTACCATCGGGACACGGCAGTAATAGTATTGGACAATAGCAAGATAGTCATGTGTATTGTTATGATGTTTATGCATCAATCAAAGCAACACCGATAGATGTTTTAAATAAACGAGATATTATAATCCTCACCTTTTCTATGAAAAATGCATTCCTTTAAAATGACCTTTATGTCAGTGTATAGACATATAACTTGACAGTTGTTACTTAGCAATGACAATAAGGCTTTCACAAAAATCCTAGAAATGCTGAGGGGCACATACACACACACACACACACACACACACACAACACAACATCACACCTATCTTGGTGTTACTGCCGTCCTGGAAATAAATCAACTCCCAAATACCAAAAATGGTCTTATTGTGGTCCAGTTCTGTCCAGGATTGGATACTGAGGAAAGCTATTGTTGAAGTTAAAGAGAAAAGCAGGTGTATGAATTCCGAGACGATTTAACTATTTAAGTACAAAATGAATTTGTTGTAGATTCTTTTGTTCCGAGCAGACGTGCATGTCTTTTATTTCATCTCTTTAATTTCACATCCTGGAATTCAGCAGTTGACAAATGTGCCGTAGGACACAGAAAAAGAGTCTCTACAGAACATATCAGAGAACCTCAGACGTCTGCCAGTGCAGATACAGACCAATGCAATGTCCTGAAAATCACTGCGTTGGATGTTTTTCCAATATATTATAATCAGTTGAGAAACAACGACATCATTGTCTTTGTTTTCAGTGCGGCATAATGCAAAACCGCACAGACTAATTCACATCAGTGTATATTTGATACCTTCTGTGCAAAATAGAATGCTTTCAGGTGATGTCACTTGTGCTTTGCTGAGAGCTGCCTACATGCTCACGCAATGAAACGTAATCAAACAGGAACACAATAACAATTCAATTCTTCATTCTGGATACAGAAAGCATGGTGACTCAAATTGGGAAGCATCACAAAACTGATAAAACCAGTAAACCCAAAAGAATGAGCAGTTTTAATTGTATTTAGTGATATTTGAGTTAATCTGTAATTAGTAAGTTTTGTGATTTGTCCAGGCTTGACTATGAATAACATTTTTTGTTTGTAAGACAGGGGGGGGGGGCACACCACCTTATTGATGACGTGTTTCCTGTTCTTGTCAGGCTTTTAGTAAGCTAAATGAGTTATGCCAAGACAGCACGTCTTCGTTCCTGAATTGAGTACATTACGATCTCACTGTGGAGAGAGAGAGGGACAGAGTGAGACAACGACTGGCCCAGAAACCCAATAAGAGCTGCACATAAAGGTCAAGTCTCAACTTATAGAATGATTAATGTTTAGAATGTGACACTGTGGAAGTCCACTGATATTGTATATACGCATATATATATATATATATATATATATATATATATATATATATATATATATATATATATTCACCACCATACAGTCCCCTCCAATCCACACTCCTATTTTTTGTTTGGAAGCTGGGGTCACAGCAGTCATGATAGAGCGCCCCCTGGAGCACAGAGGATTAAGGGCCTTGCTCAAGAGTGGCAGCATGGTGATACCGGGGCGCCTTAAATCACTGAGTACACCCCTCCCTAGTTGATGAGAGGACGAGGAAAACGTTCCGGAAGTGGAACAGAAACGCTGAAGGAACTGCAGGAATTCCAGGCAGATGCTCATCGGCAAGACTTTCATCTCCTGTATCTCTACATCTTCCATGTGACTTCCATCTCCTGTATCTCTACATCTTCCATGTGACTTCCATCTCCTGTATCTCTACATCTTACATGTGACTTTCATCTCCTGTATCTCTACATCTTACATGTGACTTTCATCTCCTGTATCTCTACATCTTACATGTGACTTTCATCTCCTGTATCTCTACATCTTACATGTGACTTTCATCTCCTGTATCTCTACATCTTACATGTGACTTTCATCTCCTGTATCTCTACATCTTACATGTGACTTTCATCTCCTGTATCTCTACATCTTCCATGTGACTTTCATCTCCTGTATTCTGCACCAGTCTGGGATGTGCGGTGACAAGGTAGAAGAATATGAAAGCTCCATCAAACCACATTGGAAAAAAGGAAAAAAGGTACTATAGTCCGGAGAAAACCAGAGTGACAGTGAATAAATTAAAAATAGCTCCAAAGGCAAAAGGTGCTTCCAAAAAGAGATGTTTATCCGATCAAGTTGTGTTTTTTTTCCCCTCTGGATTTCTCTTTGTTGCAATATTGCATTAAAGATGTAACAAATCTGACAAGTCTTATTTTATTCTACAAACCGACTATTTCATAAGAAAGTGTATATTTTTTATATCTACTCTAAACATAATATAAAGATTTGACTGGTTTTCTAAAATCTAAAGTTCTACTTTTTTCTCCATGTTTTTGTTTATCTCAATAAAATGCGTATTCCTGTTTTCCAAACGGCTGCTGTATACAATTCCATGTGCCTCATGTATAGAGTGTACACACACACACACACACACACACACGGAATATCGTTTTGTCCCATTTGCATTGCGTGACGTTGTGTATGGTACAGTGTGTTTGGTGTGTGTTTGAGGTTTACATGCACGAAACGTACGACACTTCACACGTCCGACTAGTTTTTTTAGAAGCGCCGTAGAGTTTGAAATGTGCATTCCTGTCGTCGTCAGTGGACGGCTTTGGGGGGCGTAAAGGTCACATGAAACCTTTTAAAATGCAACAAAAAATATCTGCAACTTTCTTTAAAGTGGTTCTTACAGAAAATATACAATCTCTGCTCCAAGTATTTATAGGTTTGTGATGCACATTGCTTCATTCGATGCCCCCCAGACATTTAAAGCTACAGACAATGAGACTCTAAATGCATTTATACTGATATTAAATATACACGCCAAGCCATGACCGAACACCACTAAAATCCAGTCCCAGTCATGCAGACGTGGTGGAAAACAGTGGGACACACACATAACCTCCTGATCAGAGCAAATCCCCATCACATTACTGCGTAATACCTGGGATAAGAATACCACCTCCTGTCAGGCATTCAGTCTAATAATACATCACCATACCTGGCACGTCAATCACACACACACACACACACACACACACACACACACACACACCCACGCACATAAACGGCATGTATTTGTAATCTGGGTATTAACACAACTAAACCCTGTATATTAGTACAAAACTTCAGTGTTCTAACGATACACAAAATAAAATAAACCTGATTGTGTGTATTTATTTCCCGGCTTAGAATTTGTTATTTGCCTAAACGCTTTTGCTTGCTTGTTTTCTTTTTAAGAAGAAGAAAAGGAAGCATTTCTTTCCAGCATTTCCTCCCGGTCAAAACGATCACAGATATGTGCCTGAACAAGATATAAAAAAATACGTCTATTTTTTTTCCTTTCCCTCTCTCTCTCTCTCTCTCTCTCTCTCTCTCGCTCACTCGAAAACTTCTCCATCACCTGAAGTACTCAGCACCTGCAACAACGCCCATATTATAAAATCTCTCCATCATATACACCCACACACACCCATCACAGAAATGCCAACAGGCGTGACCGAATGAGGGCGAATTAAAGCTCACTTTGGCGACGTGTAAAAGTGCAGTGAAGTCAACATTAAACCAGTGAAATACACAATAAATACATTTAAATCACAATATGACTTATTTATTATTGTGACACTGAAAGCCTTATGTGTATTTACTCTATTTACATGCATGTGTGTGTGTGTGTGTGTGTTATTATTTATTAATTATTTTAGGGCTTTTTCACTACAGTTATCCCGACTCACATCGTACACAATCCTGCTGAGTCGAACAAATCAGTAATCTCAGGAGCACACAGTGTGTGTGTGTGTGTGTGTGTGTGTGTGTGTGTGTGTGAAAAAGGTCACACTCGGGTCTGGACTTTCCGTTATCCATTATAATGCTTGAAGCGTATATGTGTGTGTGTGTGTGTGTGTGCGTGTGTGTGTGTGTGTGTGTGTGAGAGAGAGAAAGAGATAGCCAGAGAAAGCCTGGTGTGTATCTTCAGAAGGGAAATCTGGTTATCTCCTGACACACACGGCACACATGGGACACACACACACATCGCTTTAAGCTTCTCTGACAAATGATGTGTGTGTGTGTGTGTGTGTGTGTGTGTGTGTATTAATTAACCGTCACTTTAACATCTGCCATACATACCATCCTTTATATTTTTACATCATTCTTTTATAGACACAATTTACATTTTTCCATTTATTTATTATAAATATCTACTGTAGTAAAGAATAAAAGTATCGTATAGTTTTAGTAGTGGATATCTAAAGATAGTATTTTGAAAATTCAAACAAATACTACTGACAGAAGTTTCGCTATTTTGGAAAAATCCTGATTCCAGATCAGAATAAATAATAATAATAATAATACTTATTATCATCCTGATTATTATTATACTATTAATTATAGTAAATTTAATATTATTAATATTCGTATTATTATATTTATTATAAGGATAATTATAGAATTATTACATTTATTATGTATATAAAACAATTCTCTAATACGGTGCCTCCAGTAAAAGCACTGCCTACATTCAGATCCTTTACCTTTTACACACGTGTACACAAATATTACAAAAATAAAAACAGTCCACGTATTATTCATTTCCAGACCTTGGCACCATATTTAATCTCTCACACACTTCTGTGCTCTCTCAAACCTTTCAGCCTTCCACTTTAGACGGCCATGTGAGCTGTGTTTGCCAGCTGCTCGCTACAAACCCGAGCCTTGGTGTGTGTCAGCCCACTCGGCTCTTCCTGCTTCACTTCCAAGAACATAGTGAACAGAACTTGTTCTGGGTAAGGGGCCAGGGCATGGCTCGGAGTGCACAGCTTTCTGAGGCCTATTGTTTCACTATCAAGAAGCCACACACAGAAGGTTGTCTCAGGAAGGCTGGCTGTGGAATTCCTGGCCTGAGGAGCGTATTCATCTCAGCGTGGTGAGTGGGAGGGTGTGTTTCTGCCACAGTGGCCCTTAAAGTATGCAGTACAATAGCGGATGGTACAGAGACGGATCTTATGAATGTATTTTCTTTCTTCTCGTTTGTAGTCACATGAGTCGCTCACAGTCGAGCACCCGTGGAACGCACGTCATTCCTCTAACGTCAATCTTTCTAAAACCCCCCCCTCCTCCTCCCCCTCCCCGACCCCAGAACACACCCCACTGACAAAATGCCACATTCTGTAAAGTAAATTTAATTTTACTGTCCTCAAAAAGGAACTTTTTAGTAAAAATGAACCAAGCAAACCTGCGATGTTTGAACAGGGAACAGGGATGTTTGAACAAACTCTGTTGTTATTGACAGTAATGTATGTTTGGTGTTTTAGCGTGTGAAACAAGCAGATGCAACTCTCGTTTAATTTTACGACATTTGGCAGCCCTTAACATTTATACAAACCAGCAATTGAGTCATTGTTCAAGACCTCAGCAGGGGATGCCTTTTACACTCATGACCTTCTCATCAGAAATCCAACGTTTAACCTCTAAGTGACCGTTTATTCATATATATATATATATATATATATATATATATATATATATATAGTTGTGTTGTATTTTTTATATTATTAATTTAAATTTTATCGATTTCAATTCTGTTTATTCTCTTTTTATTTCAATTCTGCTTTTTGATTCCAAATGTTGAACCAGTTTATTTGTGTTGGTCGTGACACCAATATATTGGTTTATTACAATAATTACATGTAGCTTTGTTTTTTACAAAGTTTACATTAACACATAAGGTCCTGGAAGATTGGACTCCTGGAAGGTCCTGGCAGATGAACAACCCAGGTGAAGAAAAAACAATGCACTCAGGAATCGATAAGGAGTTGAAAATTATAACAAATTTGCGATTCTTAATATGAAGTAACCGATTCCAGAATCGGAATTGATTTTCGACTTGCGAGTATCAAACACGGTCCATGGAAGGAACAGTGTTGACCCGGTAACAGTGTCACGGGCGGATAAAGCTCACTGATGCCTTCGGGGAGCGAAGGCTGGATCAAGTGATCCTCAGATAAACTCCTGTTGCTCAAACGGCTGAAGAATTTAACAATGTTAAAGTTAAGGGTCAGGACTGTTTGGGCGGCAAAGAGGGGACTAAAACTTTATTAAGCAGGAGGTCGTAATGTTATGATATGTGTCTATAAAGTAATGCCTGTTTAGTAGGTTTTATTCAGGGTTTTTTTTCTCTTTTCCCTTCTTTTTTGCTACCTGTCATTAGATGTTCCTCATTTATATAAATAAGCATGTGAAAGTGTGTCCCTGGTATTCCGATTATATTTCTCCCTCATGCTCAGTATTCCTGGAACTGCCACGGGATCAAACTGAAACTTCACCCTGGACAAAACCATTACTGAAATGTAATCAATTCATTTAGTTTTAACTCGGTGACGACTGAAACGCACCGAACAGAAAATGTGTTTGTCAACAACAAACCAAGTTGATCTAAAATGTTATTTCTTTACATTTCATATATACACTATAGTGCTTTACATTTTACACTATAATGGTTTACATTTTTAAATATCATTTAAAAATCACCCACCGACCCCGACTGTACTATTTCTGCATTTACACATGATCTAAACTTAACATTAAGAACAAACATATAATGTAAATTTTATTAAAATATCATCGTGTCTTTGCATCTCCATTTTCTGTATGTGTAAGTTTTTGATGTATCTCAGTATCTGTGTTGAACATGTTACATTATTTATATATATATATATATATATATATTATATATATATATATATATATATATATAATATATATATATATATATATATATACACATATAAGTCATTTATAAGACGTATGAATTTGAGATAAAACATATACAGATCTGCATGACTTTATCACACAGAGAGAACTGGTAAAGACTCGTGTCTGAGACGGTGTCAGTGAAAGGGATGTTGTGACTCGGACTCAAGTGGCGTGAGAAAGAGATATCAGTGCCAGGACTCGGGAGCAGACGAAGTGCAACGTGAACCACGACTTAACAGAAACGTGATCATAATGAAATGCCGTTACGGTACAGCGGGTCTGGAATTTGTCGACTTACCTGTGGGGCACCTGACTACCAACCAGTGGTGTCAGACACACACACACACACACACACACACACACACACACATACACACTGCTGCATTCACTATCATTATTTCTGTGTGTGTGTGTGTGTGTGTATAACACATGCCGGTGTACGAGTGTTGTGTCATGACGTGTTCAGAATCAGAAACATGATTGTTTTCGGTCTCAGATTGTTTTTGGTCCCAAATAAACAACCCGGTTTCATCCCGACGGCGTTCGATGACGGCGTGATGTTAAAAGTGAGCGCATCAAACACTTTTCTCAATCTTTAAAAATGCGTATTTAAGCGCAGGATCAAGCGGTGCCAGGAAAGTCGTGTACCATTCTCATTCCGCCTCTGACTCGAGGACATCGTGATCCAACGACACGATGCGGACCGGACATGAGGACTAATGACCTCGTATATCAATATGCACAAAATCCGAGTCTGGCACACGGGGTTTGGGATGGATTATGATTTAGGATAGAACAGTGAGTGCATAAGAGTTTTTTTGTAGTATTATATAGAATAGAATAGACTTTATTTGTCACATTAACATTACAGCACAGAAAATTTCTTTCTACGCATTTCCCGGCTTGTTGTTTGGTAGTTTGGGTTCAGAGCGCAGCCACGATACGGCGCCCCCTGGAGCACAGAGGGTTAAGGGGTCTCTCTTAAGGACCCAAGGGTGGCAGCTTGGCCATACCGGGGCTCGAACCCGGATCTTCCAATCAGCAGCCCAGAGCCTTAAACACCACTGAGCTCCGCCCCCTCCCACCCTCCCCTATATTAATTGTATAATATATGTATGTTGGAATTTGTGGGTAAATTGTAGACATAAGTGTAGAGGAAATAAGAATGTCGCTTTATACACTGTGTAAACACTCTTTTGCTCTGGATTTTGTTTAGCAAACTTTTCACATTTCCGAAAGAAAGAAACAAAATTGCATCATAGAGTTAAAACTTCCATCCATCAGGTCTGCAGCAATATTTATTTATTTAATTTTCGCAAACACAGAATATCATGCACTGCTTCCTTTTAGCAATATATGTTTAAGGATTTCATCACAAATAGATAGTAATGTCGTCATTCTAACACCGCATTCCTGCATCATATTTGCATGTTCGTGTGCGCTGTGTGTCGAGTCGAGTGTGACTGTACTCGCAGTGTAAAAACACCCCAAAAGTTCTTCTAATGAATAATAGTGTTGATTTAATGCCTGTTGTTTATCATCATGCAATAGATTGTCATGCCGAGGTCAAGGTGAAGAAATACTTTGTATAAATACACTTTTAGTTGTATTAATGTCTGTGTATTTGTATGTAACGTCAAATCTACCAGAAAAATGTGTGTTGCAAAAAAACACACAAAATCGCTAAAACAATCAGATTAGATATAGACGTGTGATTTTTTTTTTATGTGTACAATGTATTAATGTGTTTAATAATTGAATAATTACCTGGACATTTGTTTTATTTCCTGGTGTAGGAAGATTTTAGAAGCTGCTGCTTTTTGTGATGCTCAAATATTTGAATGATTGTTGCAGGACAAAAAAATCTCAGATACTTTTCCAGAAACATGCTGTGACTCCTGGATGATGATGATGATGATGATGATGATGTTTTTATTTTATCCAAGGCGTGTTCTTTTGCAACTCTGGGCCGTTTTCCAAGAACATATTATAATTACACGCGACTTTATGCAAATATTTATGTGACGCACCAGAACCAAACCTGCTTTTTTATTATTTGTGTTCCACTTTGTTTATTGATCCTTTGGTGAAATTTATTATTGTATTTTGGTGAAAATAATGCGGTGGGGGGGGGGGGGTGGGGGGGGGGGGGGGGGGGGGGGGGGGGGGGGGGTAAATACTGTACTTATGCCATTGCTGTGCAATAATGTGTGCATGTATTTAACATTTACAATATTTGTCATTATAAGTGTCAAAAGTATGGTTTATAAGTGCAGAAAACAGCTCTATAAACTCTCTCTCTCTCTCTCTCTCTCTCTCTCTGTACATCATCACTCCTTCACAAAATATCCAACTGATTTTTCAGCATGCTTAAAATCGTTTTATATTGTGTTATATATAATATTTTCACACCTTTATGCACATTTTGTTCATTGATTAGCATTTTGCATGCAGTCTCTTTACCTCCACTTCCTCCTGATCTTCTCTCACGTGCACTTTCTGCTTCTCTGGGTTAAAACAGAAGCTGTGCGAGTCTGAGAGAGAGAGAGAGAGAGAGAGAGAGTGTTATTAAGGTGATATGAGCTACAAGGGATTGTTGGAATGAGGCTTGATGAACAGCGAGATTCGTTTCTGATGGGTTTTGTGTGCTGTGATCTGATTGGCCAAGACGCACCTGAGAATCTGCGTCAGGACGAGCTGCAGTGAGCAGGATGGAAAAATACAGAGTCATACTGCTTCAAAATCCTGCCTGGATATAACAGCACACAGTCAGAGCGTGATCTCTGTGAAGAATAAAAAGGAAAAATATCTCAAGCGTCTATGGGTATTAAGGCAAGATACACCCTGGATAGAATGCCAACCCATCGCACACACACACACACACACACATTCATACACTAGGGACAATTTTCCAAGGTGCCAATCAACCTACCGTGCATGTTTTTGGACCGGGGGAGGAAACCGGAGAACCCGGAGAAAAACCCTCTGAGGCACGGAGAGAACATGCACAAACTCCACACACACATGGCCGAGATGGGAATCGAACCCGGACCCTGGTGGTGTGAGGCGAACGTGATAACCACTAAACCACCGTGCCCCTCTGAGTGGAATTTATTTGTCATTATAATGCAAATGTGCAGCAGTGAATAATAAGCAATTCTAAAATAAAACCTGTAATTGGATTGTGGTTTGTGTAACACACAGTTTGTGTAACACACAGCAGAGAGAAAAAACTACACAATGCAAATTCCGTTTGGAGAAAAATCGTTCAGATCACAAAAAAACACAAAGTGCAAATCCAGAGAAGTACTGATGTATTTTTGTGCATGCGCTATTTTGTACTTAAGTATAAACAATAATAGATTCCGTCGCATGAAACATAAGTATTGCAGTGACGGAGAACGACAGAAAGTCTTACATGTCAAGGCGAGACTGAAGGAGAAGTCTATGACGATCTGACAGCACTGACCCACTTTATCCCCATGAATGAGACTGAATCAATCTGATCCTATTAAAGCATGTCATTGTGCCGTAATCCACTCCTGCGGGGTTTAATCCTGCCAGCCTGTACATTTACTAAACCTAAAACCTCACCATAAAAAGAGGCATTAAAAAAAAAAAGTTTATATGCCAAAGAAAATTAACCAAGAACGAAATATGCTTATGACAATATAAGAAAAGCAAGTAAATGAGAACGTAATAAAAACACGTGTATAGGAAGAAAGTGCATTCATACACAAATAAATACATATTTTATTTTCAGTCGTTATGCACATAATCCACGGTGATTAATCTTCTGCATCCTGAGTGTTTGTAGAGGATGTTACCTCCCACAGACATGCCTTTTTTTTCCTACACTAAATTGCCAATATTCTGGATAGAAATGTGAAAGTTTCCAGTCAGACCTGCCAAAATGCACAAGTAGCCAGTTATTTATTTATTTTTAACAAATTTTCAAGTTGCTATGACAACAATATCCAAGGGTTTTCGAGGGAGGCTCCGATTGGAGGAGGAATGATCAAGCAGTCCACATTCAATGTGATATCAATACACTTAACCTCGATCACATCCTAATCACATGCTAAATGTGCTCCACACATCCTGTCCTACAAAAATTATTATTATGATAATTGTGTACAAATGCTTGGCCATATATTTATCTATAGTTATCTGTCTTTCTTTATGATGTTTAGATATTGGTGTGTTTTCATGCAGCACTTTTTAAAATATACAAAAAAAATTATTATTTATTTGTTTAGCAGGGGGGGCACGGTGTTTTAGTGGTTAGCACGTTCGCCTCACACCGCCAGGGTCCGGGTTCGATTCCGTCTCAAGGAGGTTTTTCTCCGGGTTCTCCGGTTTCCTCCCCCGGTCCAAAAACATGCACGGTAGGTTGATTGGCACTTTGGAAAATTGTCCCTAGTTTGTGATTGTGTGGTGTGTGTGTGTGTGTGTGTGTGTGTGTGTGTGTGTGTGTGTGTGTGTGTGTCCTGCGATGGGTTGGCATTCCATCCAGGGTGTATCCTGCCTTAATGCCCATAGACGCCTGAGATAGACACAGACTCCCCGTGACCCGAGCGAAGATCGGATAAAGCGCTAGAAGATGAATGAATGAATGAATTTGTTTAGCAACTGGTATTATTATCTAGTAATACAGTGTGAATACAGACTTCATCAAGAAGAGAACAATTTACATGCAAATGCAGCGTATTGCAAACTCATGTTAATATTATGACTAGTTTTTTCTTGGATAGTGACACAGGTTTTATATTATATATAAAATAATGATTACATATGTGTGTTTATGTATGTGCGTCTGCCTTGAATTATTACTTCCATTGCATTTGAATGAAATAAAAGTCAGTAATTCCTCTTTCAAAATGATAAATATATGAATGTGTGATTAATTAGTCTATAAGATATTCTCAGTGCTCCGTGTGTGTAGGTTTGTGCAGGTCTTTGGTTGCACTGGAGCTTTTATTAAGGAAAAGCTGAGTCATGTTGATATTTCCAGTGTAGTGTATCACAGTGTGGGCTGACTGCTACACGCAGGGATTTAAGTGCTTTATGTGCAATGAAAGAAAGAAAGAGTGCAAAACCTCTGTGTGTTCCAGACCCAACAACATTAAATTCAGCTTCTGTAGAAGCTACGCCTTTCATCTTGCAGAATTATAAACTCTTTTTTCATTGCAAAAAAAGCACATATGTAAGAATATAATGAAGATTTGTGTGTGCTTATAAACATGGTCATTATTAAATGTATGCACAAGTTCACTTTTTCTGAGTTAGGGAGAGAAAGAGAGACAAACGGAGAGTCAGAATATTTATTTACAGGACGATCAACAAGATGCATTTCATCCTTCAAAAACAACAGCCAAGATGAAGGAGGTGGCGGTGATTTCTGCAGAATGGTGTTAAGGAGGGAAAAGTATTTATGAGGAGGAAAACATTTGCTTTGAGCAGGAGGTGGACTGACACCGAGACAATCTGGGCCAGAAATGTCTGTGCCAAAAGCTGAGGCACGATTTAAATATAAACTTGGCAAAGACCCAACAAAAAGCACGGAGAGCGATGACCTCTTAGGGAGAAACACACACACACACACACACACACACACACACACACACACGGGAACAACAACTCCAGAAATCCCAGCAGAGGAACCTGCTTTTCCAAATGGACCGCTCTGCAACAGGAGAACACAAATATATATATATTATATATATATATATATTATAAATTATATATAATTTATATATAAAGCGCTGAGTGTCCCGAACACAAAACACAGCAACCCCGTCCCTCTATTTGTTTACTCCGACATCATTAGCTGGTTAATTCAAAGCCCAGCAAACAAGCCACACAAGGCAATGGTTGGTTTGTTTGTCATTAAACAGTCTGAGTCGTCCTCCAACGTCACTCGACATATCACCGGTATTGATATAATGACGCTGCGCGTGATGGAGTAGAGTTTCATCTATTCATCCGAGTAAAGAGGCGCGTCTCGCTCCACGTCTTACAAAGCACAAACCGGCCTTTAATTCCTGTCCGCTCATGCACATGCGCTTCTGGATAACACATGAGAAGGATCTGTTTATAATGCAGGGACGGCACATGTTTCGATGACATCAACAGTAGCCAAATCCCAGGCAAAATTAATAAATAAATAAATAAATAAACACATCCTTTGGAATATAAGAAAACAGATGCAGAAGAGGACACAGTGTGTATACGGAGTGACAAGCAGATGTTGCAAGGTGGGGAAAAATAAAGCGTGGGATCTTCTCTGTGTTTCCCTTCTTCTGGAAATCCACTCATATGTCTCTTATGAAATGGGTGGAGTGGCGTTTAATCACATCCACAACGTCAGGCAATAATGTGTGATTAACAGCAGATGAGTGATTCAAAGAGGAACAGAAGGAAATAGAAGCCAGGATGAAGTAGAAGCTCCACACACACACACACACACACACACACACACAGTGAATGATAGAGTCAGTACAGCTGCTATGTCGTTTACAGCCTGACATTTTCAGGCAGAAGTATAAGGTGATGATTAAACGTCATCGTTTTCTCCGACTCTTCAAATAAATAAGAATGAAAAAGATCAAAAAATAAATAAAGATTAAATCCGGGTTTGTTGTCATCAAAGAGTTTATTATGGATGGAATATTATCCTGATTTGTCTCTTATCATTTTCAATATCGCTTAATATTTATCTTCAATCTGAGACGAGTTTCATCCGTCAGCATGCGTTTCTGCTCCGTACACGACGTCAACACAACATCAACACAACATCAACACAACACAACATCAACATCAACACAACACAACATCAACACAACAAACATGAGTTTAAAAAAAGAGAGAATGGATGTGAATGCACTGGCATTAAAAAGTGGCAGGTGAATTCAGGGTCGTGGAATTAACTCTGAATTATAGATGTTAAAGTGTCCCAGTGACAAGGTCAAGCAGGCACGACCGTAACCCAAAGCCTCGCACAAACACTGCCAAGGAAAAATAACTCTCTTATTACACTACACACACACACACACACACACACACACACTGTTGACTTCTCTTGCTCACAGTTTTACACATTATAATACATATTATAAGACATATTAATATTAATACATCTTCTTTTGCCAATTGCAATTTGATTTCTATAACGCTTTCAACAACGAACATCGTCTCAAAGCCGTTTTACAGAATGGCTGAAATTTTAGTCATTATAATTTACAATAATTAATCAGGATATTTTTTATCTCACAGTAAAGAAACAAATTATAAAGTAGCATTATTGAAACCAAAAACACACACATCACATGTGACTCCACCGACCGAATGCATGAATTATATTATACTTATCAGCGATTATATACTTGTGAAAGGTCTTAACACTGTATGGGATTTTAATGTTTTCATAAAAAAAATCACTTTTTTGACTCATTGCATTTGAGAAGGAAGTTGCTCAGTACACCGAGATGAACAATTATGATGAAAAACCAATAATGGGAAATTATTGGGTAATTTTTCAAGTTGTTGCCAAAAATAAATAAAAATAAAGAATAAAGCAGTGATTAAACCCTGTGACACACCACCAACAATCTGCTGTTCAGAAAACTCATGCAAGATATAAATATATAAATATATATATATATATATATATATATATAAAAAGCAACGCGAGTCTCTTGATGAAATTCACGCCCTTAATGAGTAATCACACTGCTACTGTATCACTTCCTATTAATATCACTAATCCTATCCTAAATCACTCACATTATATAATCCCCCTCCCACTTAATTAATCTGCTTAATTCATCATCCATCACATAAGAAAACAAGAATGATAAATGGAGATAGAAAAAGAAAGAAAGCATGCACGTCTCTTTTACAACGAAAGAAAAACAATAAAGAAATATTGTCTAATACCTACATAAAGGGGGGGGGGGGGGTTTATTCTAAACACAATGTAAAATATCGTATCATAAAAATGATATGTGGTATATTATGTGTAAGACTGCTGTGACCTCGTGGGGAAACACCTTACATTTGTTCATTTGTTTGTTTGTTTGTATTGTTTATATATATATATATATATATATATATATATATATATAGGGCAGTGGTGGTCCAGTGATTAAGGCGCTGGGATTCTGATCATGAGGTTTTCGGTTCAAGCCCCAACACCACTAAGACCACTAGTCACTGTTGGGCCCTTGAGCAAGTCCCTTAACCCTGTTTGCTCCAGGGGCGCTGTACGATGGCTTGACCCTACGCTTTGACCCCAGATTCTTGGGATATGTGAAAACTTGTGGGGAGGGGTCGGAGCTCAGTGGTGTTTAAGGCGCTGGGCTGCTGATCAGAAGGTCGGGGGTTCGAACCCCGGTATGGCCAAGCTGCCAGCCTTGGGTCCTTGAGCAAGACCCTTAAACCTCTGTGCTCCAGGGGCAGCACCGTATCATGGCAT
>JACRUU010000016.1:7345172-7347672 GCA_030449085.1 Kryptopterus vitreolus
AACCTCCATAACAAACACTACAAAATATATCGGATTTTCCATATTTATGATAATTTATGGTGATTTATAGTTAAGTGTCCACTTGAATTAACTTGAATGGATTATTGTTGTATTTATGATTAAGTATTATTGACTTTGTTTGCTGTTTGTCACAGTGAACGACTGATTATTATTTATGGTGATAAATAATATTATTATTTATGGCCAAAAAAGTTTTTTATCCTGATTCATTTCGGGGTGTTTGATTGTTACACCGTGGCTGTAGTACCTTTTTAACCACGTCTATGTGGTGTTCTCGCTCCACCTCCTCCAACAGTCGACTCTTACAGCTGGAATACAGCATTCTCTCTTTCACACTGCAGCTGTATCCGGGCATCGAGTAGATGAACACTGTCCAGATGGAATACAGGAAAAAATACAATCATCACAATGGTATTGATTAATTAAACAATCGATTAATTCATCAATTAGCCTTTTTTTCATAGTGTGCATTTGTAATCAGCACCCCCCCCCCCAAAAAAAAAATTCAAGTCTTGCTAAAGATTCAATAGGATCTATGTCCCATTCTAACACGAGTATCCTTTAATCTCAACCATTCTATTGTAGCATTGTGGCTGTATGTTTAGGGTCGTTGTCATGCTGGAAGTTGAAGTTCCACCACAGACTCAAGTCCTAATAAGCCTGTAATAGGTTTTATTCCAGGATTGTCCTGTAATCCATCCGCCTTCCCGTCAATCTGTCCAGTTTCCCTGTCCCTGCTGTAGAACAGCATCCCCGCAGCATGATGCTACCCCCACCATGTTGCATGATGTGCAGTGTTAGGCTTCCATCACACATTGTGTTTTGCATGTAATTACATTTTGGTGTCACCTGACCACGGAGCCTTCTTCTACATGTTTGCTGTGTCCCCTACATGGACTTTTCATTGTTTATTTATCAACAATAGCTTCCCACTCTCCCATAATTGGTGGATCATTTTCTCTTTACAATAAACATAAAATCCCAATAAAATACATTTGAGTTTGTGGTTATAACGTGACAAAATGTAAAAAGTGGAATGAATACTTTTGTATACACTAACAAACACTATTTTCTCACCCAGCATTCGAGCTGAAAAGTTCACATCCCACGTTAATGAAGACTTGAATAGAACACTGTGTTACTGACCGAGAGACTCTAAGTAGATTCCATCGTGCAGGTGTTTATAGAGGAAGAAGTGATAGCGTGGTGTGTCTGTTGGGATCCGGTGTTGAAGGTCATGTGTCTCTGTGGGTCGAGTGTGCACAAGGTCAATGGTCTCTTTCTCCGTGTCCAACCGCTGACATGGACACCAAAAACAGATCAACAAAAACAAAACAACAAAAACAAAACAACATCGCATTAACATGTGGTACAGCAGTAACAGCCTCAGTAATACATCACAATTAAGCAATCATCTGTCGATGAGTGTGTGTGTGTGTGTGTGTGTGTGTGTGTGTGTGTAAGACTGATCTAATTCAGTACACAACAAGTGTATTGGATCCTGTATTAGGGGTTCGGAGCCCAACATGTTTTGGCTCGATTTATAAACAGGTTTGTGAAATGAAACTTTTTCTCTTTTTCGCTCTGTAAAGTCACATTTTATCTATAAATTTGGCAAACTTTTTATAAAATTATTTCAAATGTATTTATTTATAAAAAATATTTAAAATGTATTAAATTTGGCAAACATTTTATCTATTAATTTGGCAAACGTGGCTCAAATTCAATAAACCCTTTTAATTTTAATACATGTTTAATTAGTCATTTTTTAATTACATTTTCAGTGTAGTTTATATCTTACATAAATAATTATTCTTTGTGCATGTTTTTATGCTAAAAGCATTTTTTTTTTTTTCATATTTTTGGTTTGAATTTTTTTGAACGCAGCATCCGGATTTCTTTATGTGATATTTTGGTAAATGGAGGCGTTGCAATACGTTAAATTTTTGCTTGTACAGAAACATCATTCCCAATATTTATGAGGTTTGTTACATTAATATCGCACTGCTGAAATGCTTTAATGTATTACTATAAGTATTTCTATAAACTAATGCAAGTTGCACTAAAACAATATTAATATTTAATTATTTTATAATATTTATTGGACTGAAACAGAAGTTGCATTGACCTATAATTACATTATTATACGTGTTAGGAAATGAAAAATGTCAGAAAATCCATGCAAAAACAAAATCTGTTTACATTTGGAAAGAAAAAGATGATTTACCAGTTGAATGTAGTTGATGTGTTTATTAGCGAGTTGCTGTAAAGCGTGTTTCGCTTCTGCCTGTAGTGGAAAAGCCAAACCCTGTAATGTCTGCGGTTTCGTTTCCACACTCATCTCTGTAATAACCTGCACAAACACAAACACAAAGACAAACATGTGAGATATGCTTCATCACAACACATCTCTGTTTACGACAACTGAAAGTATTCTGTACTCGAGTATATTTAATAACATTCCCATATTGATGAATGT
>JACRUU010000016.1:7352672-7372672 GCA_030449085.1 Kryptopterus vitreolus
TCAAATAGAACGACTTCAGTATAAAGTCTCTCAGAAACACGGCCGCGTTATTCAAAGGTAATTTAGGAGTTTGCTGTATTTGGTAAACACACACACACACACACACACACACACACACACATGCACATCAAGGACTATCTATCCTCAAGAATGGAATAAATCACATTAGTATTTGTCAACATCCATGTGGAATGTTGTGTCACCTGCCCTGACCTTTCCCAATCAGAGTACACTGATCTCTGTGTGTTCACTGCTGCGGATTACATCATCGCAGATTTAGGAGCAAACAAGTAAACAACAAGACGAAACATATTCCGTCAGCGAGGAGGCAAAATATTGTAAAAAAATAAATAATACATTACTAAATAAATTGTACAAACAAAACTTGTTTTCCGTTACTGATGGGAAAAAAATGTTCATTTTAACATGATGGATTTGTTTTGCTAAGTGAGCAATTTGTTTATGGTATTAATATGAACATGATAATTAACTCTAATAGATTCTTTAAATGCTATTTAAAGGAGGAGGGAGGGGGGGAGGGGGAGGGGGAGGGGGAGGGAGGGGGGAGGGGGAGGGGGGAGGGGGGGTTGCCATGTCATGCTTACTGAAAAGCCGGAACATCCTGCATCAGACAAATGTATATAATAACACTATAATATGTGTAAAATATGTAAATACACAAACACACACTTATATATGAATATAAGACTTTACATTTTGCACTTTTTTATCAATTATTTTGTAAAGTTTAAGTAAGATTTAATAGAAATATACTTTGTAAAATATTGAAATCTTTCACTTAATAAGCATTTATTAAATGTTATAGACATGATTATAGCTTAAACCACATTCCACCTATTTTAGTGTTTCCTATCAGGATGCACACGTTACTCACCGTCTCGGATCAGCACCTGGATGAGACGCCCGGTTCCGTTCCTCGCCCGGGCCAAGAGCTGCCTCAACTCATCGGTGACCATCAAAACCAGAAACATGGCGGGTCGCTGCTTCGCCCCGCCAAAAACCTGCACGTGAGAGAGTGACAAACACAAATAAAGTCAGGTACAGGCCTCGGAGGTACAGGGGTCGGAGAAAAATAACCAGGACTCTGTCAAACTGCTCTCAGGAGACCGGTGTGAAGGAAGAGCCTTTTCTGCATGACAGAACAGTGTGAGTGTGTGTGTGTGTGTGTGTGTGTGTGTGTGTGTTAGAGGGGTCTTGTAACTAGGGCAGGATTGTGTGTGCTGGGCAGAAAGGAACCTGATCCTCTTGGCCCCAAATTTAGCAGTCGCAGGCTCAGTGTGTCTGGCTTTAAGTAACGCATCCAGCAGATTTTACACCGTGAGCGATCAGACGAGAGGCACGGCAGAGGCAGAGGCAGCGCTCACCTGAGAGTCACTGACCATGTCATCTTCACCATGCAACCGTGTAACACTCAGCAATTACACCGGAACAGAAACGCACAAGCACAAAGTCGCATTTTCATCTTTTACCGTCCACACAATCCATTCATTCATTCATTCATCTTCTACCGCTTTATCCGATCTTCTCGGGTCACGGGGAGTCTGTGCCTATCTCAGGTGTCTATGGGCATTAATGCAGGATACACCCTGGATGGAATGCCAACCCATCGCAGGGCACACACACACATTCACACACACATTCATACACTAGGGACAATTTTTCCAAGGTGCCAATCAATCTACCGTGCATGTTTTTGGACCGGGAGGAAACCGGAGAACCCGGAGAAAAACCCTCTGAGGCACGGGGAGAACATGCACAAACTCCACACACACATGACCGAGACGGGAATCGAACCCGGATCCTGGCGGTGTGAGGTGAACGTGCTAACCACTAAACCACCGTGCCCCCTCCACACAATCCACCTCAACCTAAAGAGAGCATTACAGCATTACAGCATTACAGGGTCTCTAATGCTGAGATAACTTTTACATTGCAAAAATAAACGTCTCATAAAGATCCACTGCATACTTGAGTTCACTGTTTTACTCTCGTCGCTGCTTCCACTTTAGATTTCCCATTAATTTCCACGATTCTGTTGTTTGTAAGAGACGAGGCCGTGTGCGGTGAGGACGTGTGTTCACGTTCTGGAGGTGTAAACCAGTCTGTGTAGTGATTTATATTACACAATCAGAACTGTTATAAATGCAGTGACACCTGACGACCCGAAGATCATCCAAATGTGATTTTTATACAGTATGTGTTCCATAAACAGATTTATTTTAAATAATTGATATTCATCATCATCATCTTCAGTGTTAACGGCGTGTAATTAAACTACAAAATAAAAGTAACAGTAATTCGTTACAGTTACTGAGAAAAAGGTGTAATTAAATTACAGTTACTTTCACAGAAACGTTAAAAGATTACAAAACCAGAACAAGATCCCCTGAAATCTTCTTTCCGTATCAGATTTACATGTGAGATTTTGACTCGGGATCCGTTATTTTACTTTTATAAAGTAATGAAAAAGTTACTCTATGTATTACATTTTGAATCGGGTCATTTGTAACCTGTAACCTATTACATTTCCAAAGTAACTTTCCCAACACTGTTTATCATCATCATCATCATCATCACCTCTTTCAGCATGACCACTGAGACACCAACAAATTACACACTGTAAATAATGAGCCTTTACATTTTACATGGGAACTTTTTCTGTAATTGTTTTTCAGACTGATGACGCTTTTCCTTTTAATATACATTATTTATACCCAATTATGCAACTCACCTGATGTCAATCAAACTAATTAATAGCGTCTCTAACGGTTTATTTTCCAGACTTTTTTATCTTTTCTGTGTGAAATAAGATTCACAAACAATTGCATAGTTTTCATTGACATTTTACAGTTCCAATCTGAATGATCTCCTCACTATAATCTACAGTTTCAGAAATCTCTACATGGTTTAGAACCTGGCCATTAATAACAATAAACCTATAAACCTACTTTATTTATATTAAAAGAACAACATTTATAGGAATGGATTATATTATTGTAATGTTCAAGTCAATAAAAAAAGGAATCAGAAGGACATGGATGATTATTAAGGCAATTATATATTTGCCGAACATAGTTTAGTTAAATTGACTGATACATGATGAAAAACGTTCAAAATCTTTTTATTGTGCTTTTTTTATGGCCTTGATTAGTTTCGGTCATTGCTTTGATCCAAACCACATCATTTCACTCCTAATTATTAATAAATAAATAATAATAATAATAATAATAACACTGCGTTTGCAGATTTGGGGAAAGTATCCAAAATTATCAATCGGAGAATTTTATTTTCCATTAAACTAGATAAATATTTAATGTGCACATGTCACAGACACTTCTCCAGATTCCAAGGACTACAATCAGGTGACAATAATTCCTGACAGAAATCCAAAAATCAATTCCTGACAATAAATGTTTTGGATGGTAAACAAGATCATATTAAATGAATGCACATCACGGATTCCACCGATTTACAAAAGAACATGGTTTAATGATACAGGCAAAAATAAAAAAATTAACCAAAAATAAACAAAAATCGAACATGGTCACATGCTCAGTGTATTTACAGTCCACAAAAAGCTGTCCCAATGAGCCAGAAGCGGTGTAAACAGCGCCACCTGCTGGACCACAATATCCGCTCAAACGCTTCTTTAATGCGCAGCTTCATCAGTCATCGATCGTGGGCAGCCAGAAGGCCTGTGGGATGGGGGGGGGGGGGTGTTAAATATCAATTTTATACAAGACATTTCAATGTATAATCATTAAAATAGCAAATAAACATACGATTGAGTGATTGAGCATCTGTCTAATTAGAGTGGATTATTTATAGAGCAAAATCTGTCATTACATTTTCATTGAATCTTTCTTATATATGACTTTATATACCTTTATACTTTATATATCAACAATATGTGTAAATTGAGATTGATATTAAGATCGGAGTGTGTAAAATCCTCACCATGTTAGAACAGGCGCTGGCAAAGGTCATGAATTTTGGATTAAACTGTAAGCATGTGACGGGTCCGGTGTGTTTCCCATCCAACAGCGCAACCTTCATTCCACTCTCAGCATTCCATACATGGATTTTCCCATCCTCAGAACCTACACAACAAACAAGTAAACAACTATCTTAATGCATTTCCTTATGAATTTTTTTTCCTCCTAAAACTATTAACAATAGTTTGGTTTGGACTTACCAATCATGACAAACTGAGAGTCCGGCGTGAAGGAGGCTTCCAGAACCACACCTTTGCTGTTGTTGTAGCCCTACGGATCAGAAATGCAATGTGCCGTCAGTCAGTAAAGTATTATTCATAAAAAAAAATGACAGTGATATTGTACGCACATTATAATGGCTTTAACACCTTTGGGAGGAGAATTATTACACTATAACGCATTTACACTTTTCTAAATAGATGTCTTTAGTTAAAACACACAAAAAAGGGCAAACAAGATTATTAATTTTATTATACATTTGAACATGCATTTATTTACTCCTGTGTGCTGTAAATCTCTCTCTCTCTCTCTCTCTCTCACACACACACACACACACACACACACACCAGAGGGATTCGCTTTCTGTGAATCCATAAATATATTGCTACAATCTTACCGAAAATGAATGCAGCACCGCCCCTTTGAATGCATCGAGCAGCCTGAGAGTTCCACCATTACTGGAGATCAGGATGAGTTTTCCGTCGTTGCTGAACTTCAGACCGGTCCACTCACATGAACGCTCGTACTGTAGCTTGAATGTAGCAAAAGGGCCCTAAAGGAAGACGGTGAGATGAAATCATCTGAGAAACGTGGAGAATGCTACTAACAAAACTGTGAGAAAACGGCTGTAGGAGCGAGTTTATATTCATATTTGTGTATAAACGTTGCACAGGATGTTTAAATAACTTTGGGCCAGTCATTGTGCACTGAATAATTACTTTGTCGAATGAGCGCAAGTCGTAGAGTTTGACCATCTCCGAATTGACTCCTGCAGCGAATATAAGACCCTCAGGATCGAACGAACACACCGGTTTCCCCTGGAGATGCATTAAACCCTGTGACAAGACACGACTCAGGTCAAGACTCAGAATGAGTCTAAAGGGAAAAAAAACGTGAATGCATTAGTAATCAGACAATATATATATTATTTTTTCACCTGACAATTAGGAGAGCGAAGATCCCACAGTCTGATTGTTTTATCCAAGGAGCCAGAGATGAACGTATCATCAACAGGTGACATGGACAGAGCAACAACCCTGCGTAATTTAAGACAAAAAGCCATTAAATGAGTAAAGTTGAATAGAATTGTGAATCATTCCACATATAAATTCACCGTAATTGCTGCATAGTGTTGAGTGTCATTTTAATTTTATCGATTCCGCTTCGAAATTCCCAGTTTCGATTCCAAAATATGAACCAACCGCAGATGCTTATCGTGTTGGTCGTGACGCCAACATATTAGTTATTACAATAATAAAGCGCCACTTTCGAGTGCTTCCCGCCGCCAATCTGGTAAACTGCTGTTTAGATGAAAACATAAGGTCCTGGCAGATTTGACGCGTGGAAGGTCCTGGCAGGTTCTCAGGTGTAAAAAAAAAAAATGCACCCAGGAATTGATAAGAGGAATCGGAATTTTAATGAACAAGTATCTGATTCTTAATCTTAAGTATCCAAATCGAGCATTTGAAGAGCCCTTACCTCTTATTATGCCCAGGAAAGTAACGAATGTACTTATTGTCATGAAGTGACAAGTACCGGATAGTGTCTGTAATCACACAGTAAAAGTGAAAAGAGAGTCAGAATGTAATTTACCAAAGACACAACAACTGCTCATCATGTAAACGTCCTTCGATATATACATATTCCTATTTAAAAAAAACTCATTCTGGAGGTGTAGATGTCCAGGTACGGGGCAGATGAGTAAGCACCAGCCTGGGCAAGGCAGTAGTCTGTACAGTTAGCTCCTTGAAAGGGCAGAATCACAAACCCTCAAACTGTACAAACAACTACCTCAAACCAGAGTGGGCACAGCCAGGCATCTCCGAATGAATAATAAGGAAACCATCATTCTCATACATTTCATTCAGCACATATACATCACTGAATAACAACACCAGTGACTCAAAGTAGCATTCATAATGTTTCGAGTTTTCTACACAAGACGTCGTAAACATGCTCATCTTCACATCATGCAATCTTAATCATTATCTCAACACACACAACACAGCATGGTTTTATGTGCAGCTGCATCTCTGTCCCAATGACAAATATTATTATAAATATTATAGCACCTTGACATCATGTACACTAGAACTGCATTGGGCTGAAATGAAATAAGATTACCGTCTATCTTGTTGGAGCTGTAGACGACCGTATTGGCGGCGTGTGTGTATCTGATGAGGTCCACGCCATACTTTTTACTGTAGAGAGTTCGCTTAGGTCTGTGTTACAGAACATTTAGGCAAAGAGAGAGAGAGAGAGAGAAAAGTGGTTAACGCACAATTCAATCATTCATTTTTCTTCACTCAATAACAACAATTTCCTAAAACTGACGAGACAGAAAACAGTCCATCATTATAGAACTAAAAATCTGTTTCTTGCTATATTTACACGTGTCTATATACATAAACACGTACGGCATGTGTACATTTCTTTTAGTTACCACACTTACTATTGTAAAATTCTGTTTGTTTTCTCTTATTAGTCAAAGTATCCAGATTACCTGTACTAAATGTTCACTTTTACATAATTTAACAGAATTTTTTTTTCCATTTTTTTCCTCAAGATTTGATATAAAAATACTATTAAATCCTCTTTTTTATTAATAAAATGGACTTATCTTGATGAACATTATAATTCCTTTTCTTTCTCTGATACGGGACTTTGCAGTAAATCTACACTTTAATAGTTTAATTACAAAATCATTCAGGATTGATATGTTATTCAAATGATTTGTTATAAAAAGGTTCATTCTCATATAAACATTTTCTACAGATTTAAGATACGGAATCTATTCAATTCACAAGCATTGTCTAGAACACAAACTGTATAAATGTGACGTTTACAAGCAAATAATAATAATAACAACAATAATAACAATAACAGAATGAATATACCGAAGAGAATTACAGTTTATTCAACTTAAGGAATTGAGTGAATTGACCTCGGGTTATTTATTTACCTTGCAAATGAATGTACCTGAAATAAATATGTAAAACGTGACAGACTTCTAGGCACCAGAATACTAACATACAGGTTAGCCTTGTACCGGTGACAGAAGTCGGCGCGGAGAAACTACTCGAGGCCGAGGCTTTTCCTCCTGCTAGGCCTTAAACCGGCCGAAATATTCATAACAAAACACTGTTTACTTACTTTCCCTCTTGGCAGTCATATAAGACAATAGAATCGTCGTCGCTGCTGGAGATCACCGTCTCTCCGTTCGAACTGAAGTCAAAACAGTTGATTTTGTCGGAATTCTCTCGGAAAACCTTCGCGACCCTGAAACTCCGCAGCACATTGTCTGTTAGCTTCATGATGCGGCGCCGCTCCTTCTCACCCGCACCACGTCCTCACCGCGGGCCGTTAATAACGCCTACGCGACGGCTTACGGTTTATTTACAGTACTCTAAAGCGCACTAGCGTCTATAAGCGTTCATAACGTGAGGTAAAAAAAAAGCCCGCCGTACGAAACCCCGGGAACGCGCTACCGGAAATGGTCTACGCGCGAGCAAGGTGGGAAAGTCGGGCACTTCCGCATTACACTGCGCGCGACGGCGTGTGTTGTGTACAGTAAACAAGATGAATGAATGAAAAACACAAACAAACAACAATTCTCCGAACAACACACACAATAATCAGGTACACCGTTAACTGGAAGTGAATAAAAAAAAGCGTTGCTGTTTGTTGTTCGATTTTAATCGATTTTAAAGGTTTAAATACAAAAAAAAAAACATTACACACACACACACACACACACACACACACACACACACACACACACACTGCAGGATAAACAATACAATAAGCTGACGATGTGTTGGTAGATCGGTGGGTAAAGAAGGTCGCAGGTTCAAATCCCACCACCACCTCCAAGCTGCCAGTAGTTGGCCCTTGTGCAAGGCCCTTAACCCTCCATTGCTCAGTTGTAAGTACCGTGCATGTTTTTGGACCGGGGGAAACCCGGAGAAAAACCCCCTGAGACACGGGGAGAACATGCACAAACTCCACACACACATGGCTAAGACGGGAATCGAACCCCGACCCTGGCGGTGTGTGAACGAACGTGTTAAACACTAAACCACCATAGTGCCCCTTGTTAACGGCGATATTTAGCACAGAAAAACATTACGTAAAAAGTTCCTTACATATGAACAGTTGAAGGTTAAGGGTCATGCCCAGGGGACCTGCACTGGCATCTTGGCAGTAATGGGGTTTGAACTCAAGTTCAGTCCACTGAATAAGCGATACCTCTGGGTAGCTGGAAAACAAGATTTTTGGAAGGTGGCCACAAGGATTCGTGCATTGGTGAGGCATTGATTACAGCCATGACGGCCACGAGGAGCAGAGCAGTCGGAATTCCTATTCATCCCGAAGGTGTTCCGTAGGCCTCAAGTTTTTACACAACAACCTTGTTTACCTGCAGCTTGCACAAACAATCATCATACTGTGTTTATTAAGACATAATAGAGCCAGTGGTATTGTCCCTAAGAATTGGGCCACCTCAAAAATAATAAATTTTGTGCTAGACCTTATTTTGTGGCTACATTTACCATTTAAGACATAAACAGGGACAACAACTTAAAAGTGGTGATCTATTAATTGTGCCAAAGTGTAATAGATATGCTAAAATATTTACCTTTGGCTTCTCACCACACATTTTTCCTCTCTTTTATTTTGACAATGACACAGTTAGAGCATCTTTGGTACATTTAGTAATAATACCATGCCTAGTATTCCATTACATAAACCACCGTTGTTACAACACACAACACGGTCGCTACACTACAGAATACATGTAAAACAAAAGCACAAGCACAACCTACACTAGAAATGACTTGCATCTCTCTATCGCACCATTCCATTCTGTTTATGAAACAAAGCCAAAGTGGTGCTTAATTAGAGCGGAGGTGATAAATCACAGTATTCATGCTACATCATAATCATTCTCTTGCTATTGCACAATCGTGTATTCATGTTGCTACACGGAACAAATCCAAGATTTGAATTCAGTGATTTCAATAACGATTTCCTTATGAACAGAACGCCATGATGTCACTCCGAAAGCAACGACGCCGACACAAAGGGACGTACAAAGATGGAGCAGCTACATATAACTGGTTACTTAAGTTCCTTTTCTCTCCTACATGATAAATACTACGCATGGACATCATGTGAAACTCAGCCTTATAAACCCATCAGCAAATCACAAGCTCACGCAGTCAGACCGTGAAACAAAGCACGACACCTCGTAGTGTAGAATGTAAGGCAGTTGTTGTTGTATTTACTGTACGCAGTATAAATCATAACCTGTACTTTTTTATATCTATAACCATCAGCATGTCAAGAAAAGAATCACAGGTGAGTTCAAACAGCTGCTTTTATTTGACACTATGCCTAATAACATGTTACACTGAACACTTAGTTTTGCTGATCTTTACAGTAAAGACTAATTAATGTATGTATTAATGAGTTTAAAGTTACTAAACTTTAATCATTCAGCAAGTGTTTCTGAATCTTCTCAGGATACTCGTTATCTCTAAGACACATTTACGATCAGTACTGAGTTAAGCCTTTAGTAGTCATGTTATTAACGTGTTTTATAACATGGTGCTGACAAATTCCCAAATGGGATTATTTAGAAGGTGGTGTTTGATTGTTTATAGCAGAAGATTTGACAATAGCCAACGCTAATTTTTCACATTCATTCTAATATCGTATAGTTTCTGTAGTTACAGCAAATTCACAGGAACAATAGTTTCTAAATGTTGACATTTATGGCATAAATGAGCAATTGAGGGTTAAGGGCCTTGCTCAAGGGCCCACTAGTGACAGCTTGATGATGGTGGGATTTGAACCTGCGATCTTCTGGTCCAGAGGCCAACACCTTACTATGAGCTACCACCTCCCCTTTTAAACCTTCTAATGTTGGTTTACCATTTTTTTGAGGAGAAAAGAATGAATACGTATTTAAATCTTTGGTGGTTTTTGTTGAAAATTTCGGTTGTTTGTTTCTAGTATTTGTGTCTCCTTCTTTTTCATACATTATTTACAGTAACAATCTATCCACTGAATGCATTAATATGAGGTTTTATATATGTATATATACACACATATATATATATATATATATATATATATATATATATATATATATATATATATATATATATATATATATGTACATATCTTTATTTGAAGGGGAAAGTTCATGCTATAGGAGACATGTACACATTCACAGTGGATCTGAGTGCGTTCTCACCTGAGCAAGTGATTGTTACCTCCTCAAATAACCTCATCCACGTTTCTGCCGAGAAGGTAAAAGAATAAATCTACAGTATTTGATCAGTATTTATGCGACCTCTGATGGAACTGTGTGCTGTGTTTAAAGTGACCATTCATTTGATTATTGTTTCTTTTCTAAATCACTTGTTGATGGAGAGTAGTTGGAATCAGACGGGAAAATCGCGGACACATTTTCGCACAGATACCAGTTTCCAGCAGATGTGGATCCCATGTCAGTGACCTCGTCCCTGGGACACAGCGGTGCACTGACGGTTACCGCGTGGAAACAGAAAGATAACGTTTAAATGGCAAATAAGTGTGGAATTAAAGTTTTGGTCTCAAATACACATGTATTATTTTATTATGTAAATCAGATGCAGAAAAAAATCATATTGTACTCAATCTGATTTAGATCATCCAGATTAAATATGATTAATTAACTAAATTAACCATGCATTTATATATGTGGGGTTTGGCTGTTTATACGAAATGTTGCATATTGTATTTATTGCATGTTTATTTATAACAGTTACATGTGTGTGTGTGATGTGAAAGATGTAAATGCATGAAGTTTATATTACCTGCTTCAGATAGAGTAGTGTTTCAGCGTTTGCAGGTGTGTGTGTGTGTGTGTGTGTGTGCGTACATGGTGTTGTGAAACTCGTGGTCTTATACGATAATTTCTGGGCCGATCTGTCCCGGATAATACGGTACTGAAGCGGAGGCCCGTATACAGTCCTGGTGCCACAGGTTTTCAGCCAAGGCGTTCAGAAGCGGCGCGATTTCCCCAAAACCTCCGCTCACATCACCTCCCACCCGAAACACCGGAACCCCCCACACGTCCTGGAAGTGTGCGATGTCACGCTCCGTCACGTCTGTGTGCATAAACAAATCAAATCTATCCAATTAAGGTTTATACGTGTAAACCGGGAAACACATGCACAAGTAAAAATTGTATTAAACATTCATTAGCACTATTTAGTACAGAAGTATGCATTTCCTCCATTCTAAACAAATAAATCCTACTGAATGCTCATTTTCTATGTACTGAATGCATCTGTAGTGATTATGAGCAGCAAACAATGAATGTGGTTGAATTTTTTAGCACTTTAGGAGCCATGATTTAGAAAAAGTGAATGCTATAGCATTAAAATGACAGCGCTCACTAGTTTCATTGGTATCACTGGCAAAAAAAAAAATAATAATTTAAAAATATCCAAACTTAAAATGGTAAATGTTAAACTTAAATGTTAAAAGGTCATGGCAAAAAAGTGCAAAAAGTAAGCAAATACACTCCTGAGCCACAACTTCCTCAAAGAATCGTTTGGAGTAAAAGCCGGAAGTTTATAGACAGCGTATACCCAAAACTAAAATTGTAAAATGCTTAAAATATTTAATATAAAATGTTAAAATACAAAAATGTCTGGAAGAGCAACATTTTTCAAAAATATCTTTTCAAATGTGCGTTCTTATTAGTATATCTATATATATATATATATATATATATATATATATATATATATATATATATATATATATATATATATATTTATATATATTACACTCAGTGTGGGTTGGGAAGGTAACTTTGGAAATGTAACAGATTACAGATTACAAAAATGTAATAAGCAGTGTAACTTTTCAATCGCTTTACATTTGATTATTTTTTTTTATTACTTTTATTTGTCCACTAGGTGGCAGTAGGAAAAAGTTGTTTATATTTTCGAAATTGAACTGCGTCAGAATCTTTCATTCATTCATTCATCTTCTACCGCTTTATCCGATCTTCCCTCGGGTCACGGGGAGTCTGTGTCTATCTCAGGCGTCTATGGGCATTAAGGCAGGATACACCCTGGATGGAATGCCAACCAATCGCAGGGCACACACACACACACACACACACACACACACACATTCACACACACATTCACACACTAGGGACAATTTTCCAAGGTGCCAATCAACCTACCGTGCATGTTTTTGGACCGGGGGAGGAAACCGGAGAACCCGGAGAAAAACCCCCTGAGGCACGGGGAGAACATGCACAAACTCCACACACACATGACCGAGACGGGAATCGAACCCGGACCCTGGCGGTGTGAGGCGAACGTGCTAAACACTAAACCACCGTGCCCTCGTCAGAATCTAATTGTTATAAATGAATGCAGGTTTGACAGAGAAGAGGACGTATTTCCTTTGCTGGCTAATGTTTTGTTATTTAGAACATTAAAAGCTTGATATTTTGCATCGTCGTTGTGTTTTACATCAGCACTGATTAAAGGATACTTGGTCCCGACCACCAATCGGACCAGTCTGTCTGACGGCTCAGTGATCTGAGACATTTGATTGGAAAGGTCTTCGAAAGATCCCCGGTCAGTGAAGGAGAACAGGAAGAGAACGGCATCCACGTGTTCCTTACAGGACTGCAAATCAGTGAGAACACGTTACAACACATTGTATAACAGAACAGTGGTGAAAAAAGGGGATCACGTCCTAAAAGTCACCGGTAGCATGTGGTCGAATCTGCGCATGGCATTCTCGCCACAATCCCAGAGCTGGAAGTGGAAGAACAGGATTCGTCCGCTCTCTCGCAGCTTCACGGGCCAGAACACAACCGACGTCTCCATGCCTAAAGAGATTACCATTTATGGGATCCGTTCCGCCGGGCCAATAATCACAAACATTGTATTCAGAAATATTGGTGATAAAATGTAATCTTCCTATAATGCTTCCCAAAACTGTGTTTAATCATTTATCTGTTGGAATAGTGCTCTGCCTTTAAGTACGTTCACATAGCGAGCTTTAAAGATATTACATGTGGCAAACCTGTGGTTTCATAGTGTACACTGGGGATGTCCAGACCAGCAAGGCGGGCAGATAGAGAGGTTTTCCCCACTCCACTTTTACCCGACAGGAACACTTTATAGCGAATTACATCTGCTTTCAAATGTGGAGGCATCACTGGAGCTTCCAGCAGACCTGAAATGAAACGTGAATTAATGTTTAGATTGACACTGGTGCATTGTTTATCATTGCATTGGCACAGAATTCCAGAATTATGTGCACTTTCTTTCCTGTGTTTCTGAAGATAAGTATTAAAGGACTGAATAAATCATTCTAAGATTATTTTTGTGACTTATGGTATAAAAGTCACCTAATCTGTTTAATTGCATCGGTTCACTAACATGCTGAAGGATATAATAATAAAATAACTAAGAAATGCGATTAATTAAAACGATTCAATCCCATAAAAATACAATAACAACAATAACAATTATCTTCATTTTCTCCACATGACCACACGCAAAAAATAGTTATGGTTAATTAAACGAAACAACGTTTATTATGTCAAGATCACAAGAATACACTAAAGTGAAACACTAAAGTGAAACACTAGAGAGAGGCACAATGGCTTAGTGGTTAGGCCATTCGCCTCACACCACCAGGGTCCGGGTTCGATTCCAGTCTCGGCCATGTGTGTGTGGAGTTTGTGCATGTTCTCCCCGTGCCTCAGGGGGTTTTTCTCCGGGTTCTCCGGTTTCCTCCCCCGGTCCAAAAACATTTTATTTATTTATGGGTTGGCATTCCATCCAGGGTGTATCCTGCCTTAATGCCCATAGACGCCTGAGATAGACACAGACTCCCCGTGACCCGAGGGAAGACCGGATAAAGAGATAGAAGATGAATGAAACACTAGAACAGCCTGTAGCGTGGTGTCTGGATAATCACGTGATCTTCCTGGTTTCCATGGAGATGACGCGCCTGCGGTAACGTACCGAATTTCCGCCGCTGTTTCTTGTGCAGAATGCGGCTGAAAAAGTCCCGGCTTTCGGGGTTCCGGTGCCAGTCTGATACCATGATCGATCCAGCGGCCACACACTCCATGTCAGGTACCGGAAGGTCGCAGGTTCAAATCCCACCCCAGCTGCCACTAGTGGGCCCCTGTGCAAGGCCCCTAACCCCCAATTGCTCTGGATAAGGGTGTCGTAAATGCCGGACCTGTTCTGGGATCCGTCCTGCTGATGATTAAAGGGTGTACAGACTGCAGGAGACGCGGGAGGAACCGCCTTTAAAAAGGAAGATCGCTTCTGTCCATGTCAAAATAAGAGTAACGTCACAAATGTGACTTTTACATCTCACCGTTTCACCAAACAAGAGATCATGCGAACATTCATATGGAGGTTATAAAGCATCTATACAGCAACAACGCATCAGGTTGGATTTCTCTGTAAAATAGCAAAGCAAAGATTTCGATGACGTCACACATCAGTCACGTGTTACAATATCGCCTGAAAATTATGCAAATTCAACCTTAATTTAATTTGTTCACAGGAAACTGAGTTTTGCCAAAGTCTGTCTAATATTCATCTTTCAATCTCAGTGTATAATAAAAAAAACAAAACCTTGCTGTTCCAATACTTTTAGAGAGGACTGTATGTAAACAGAGCATAAACTACATTTATTATTTTAAAAAGTGCTCATTTTTTTGCACCTCATTTCTTCAATTCTTTCGATCGAATAATTTTTTTTAATAAACGATGGAAAAAATGAAAAATGTTTTAATGTTAGAGATTGTGTACGTTATCATTAAGCTGAACATCCTGGCAATAAAATGTAAAGGTTTAAAATCAGGCAAAAATAAAAAATAAAAATAAAAAAGGCACTGGGCGTATTTGTACAGTTATATTTATTGAGAAGCCACAGCTCTTGCATATAACAACTGTTGGCTTTGATAAGGCAAACGCAAGAATGAATCCACCAGCGAACTGACACAAAAAATAAAAACATAGAGCTTTTGGAGAAGATGGAACGCACAGGCATGCAGTGATGGCTCAGAGTGCAATGTAAAGCTGTCTATATACAAACAAACAAACAAACAAAAAACAATAGTAAAACCCCCTAGAATGGGTGTATATAGTATATATTTATATATATATATATATATATATATATATATATATATATATATATATATATATATATATATATATATATTTATATATATCTGGCTGTGTATGGAATAATAACCCAAACGATTGCTTTGAATAGAACACAAAAAACAAAAGCAAAAAAGGCAAGAATTGCTTTACTCTGCAAAAACTGAGAACGGAACAAAAATATATTATTTGTTAGGCATTTCCGACAATGAAATAAAAGATGATTAAAAAAAGGAGAATATTGCCTGTCTAGAATAGCAATTAATATTATTTTGGAAATGTTCCGCATGTTTTGGTGGAATGCAACACACTTTTCTTGTAAGAATCACAGAGTCTCAGCACAAGTAAAGGAAAAAAAAAGTGTTACATTTTTCTTTTAATGAGAATGTGTAGACACACAGGACATTTACAATTAACGACTTGAAACTTAAATACAGAGGTTCATTTTCAGTTTTGAAGCAGTTTGAAGCATCCACTTTAAAAACAGACAAGACAAAGAAAAGGATCCATACACTCATTTTTTTGTTTCCTTTTACGACAATGTAAGACAATGTATGTAAGAGTACGTCAAAGAAGCGCCATATATGTAATCGCGTTGGACAGGGACACACCTAATAATCTCACTCGACATTGTCAAACAAATGGTACTCCATATTGCTTAGGAACACATAGAAATAAATTCTCAAAGAAATTAGTCCAAAAAAAAATCTGTTTTTTTTTTTTGTACTTTTTCTTTATTATATAACACAGCTAAAATTCTCAGTCAGGTACTTAGTTACTCTTTTGAACATTTCTTTTTACTCATTATAATTACTAGCTTTTTTTCAACTTTAGCTCTGTTTTGGAGGGCATATCGAGCAGATGACGGGAGGTCCTAGGGTGACTAACTGGAATAATCAGAGTAGGTACATGCATCTTCTGTTACCAGACTATGGGGTGGAAAAGGGGCAAAGGAGGGTGTGGTGTGGTGTGGTGTGGTGGGGGTGAGGGGTGTGTGTTGTAGGGTGTCGGAAAGGCTCGGCTTTTAGAGCACGCCTCGTGGCCTGCTGCTCTAATCGTCCTCTTCGTCTTCTTCATCGCTGTCTTTCATGGAAATTCCCTGCATTCCTCCCTCTCGGACCGAAGCAGTGGCCTCTTCCAGAGTGAGCCGGTTCCGTACCGTATCGTACATCTTGCTGTTCAGGGTTGAGTCGAGAACGCCTTGCAGCCTAAAATCCCGATATTTTTTCTACAAAGCACAAAAAAGTCTGAACATGCTGAACGAGAGTATCTGAGTATCGAATTGTATTTTAATATATGAACGTATTTACAATGCCATAATAAAATATACAAATAGTATGGCAGTGTGTGAGTGTGAGTGTGACTGTGTGTATATATATATATATATATATATATATATATATATATATATATATATATATATATATATATATATATTTATTATGCAGTTAGGTTTGAACTAAAATTTCCTTATGCTCTGCAGAATTCAATGTTTTCCTTTTTTCTCTTTTTTTTAATACCCATTACCCTTTTTCCGACACCCATTTGTCTTGATTATGTTGCCTGTGGTTATGATGAGTAAGGTATTTAACAGATATTCGATTACACACTGGTATTACTGGTATGTTTACTTTTTTGCAAAGACGCCAGAGAATTCTATACATTATGAACATGAATAAGCAAAATGTATGTTGCATGAGCAGTTTTATTTTATACCGGTTCTTGTGCACGCAGTACCTTTACAATGCGGATGAGGATTTTGAGCTGGTACACATGGAGCTGTTGGTCCATTCGGTCAGTCAGCCAAGTCCCCAGCAGATTCATGGTGGCTGTATACCATTGCTGTAATGCACACAAACACAGCGTTCTCCAGCAACACACACACACACGCACACACACACGCACACAAACGAACCCATGCAAGAGACTAGAATGTCTAGACACACACATATATAAATATATGTATATACATATGTATATACATATATTTATAGATGTATATATCCTTCAACATTGCATACATACGCATAGACAGTCACAATACAGTACTCATGACTGTACGTGTATGTTTACATTCAGATACATACACATATACACACTCATCTGCATACACATCCACATACACACTCTCAACTCGCACACACACACACACACACTCACACACACTCCAAACACATGCAGAGACAAATATACAGGAACACAGTCTCGCAACACACATACATACACACACGCACACACAACAAATACACAGAATGCATACCAACAGAGGCACAGTCACGGCCTCACTTAGTACTAGGTTAGTCAGGCAATTTAAATTTAAATTACAGACGCAGCAATATGACCATCTGCGAAAAAGTACATAAATCACATGCATTAATTAGTTGCATCATTAACAAGAAAACAAAATGCTAATTTTTAATCATCTTTGTATATATACAGCATAGTCTGAGATCTAAAATGGTTGGATCTTAAGATGATAAAACCAAGAGATCCGAGACAAATGTTAAAATCCCAATCGCTCCGGAAAAAACGGGGTAAAATGGGAAAATTGGATTTGATGTTTTTGCTCAATTTTTGTCCTGCGCACACAGAACTATGCTGGATGTGTATAACAAAAACCTTTAAGTGCAATGATTCGTCCATGCGGTCAGCTTTAAACTCATATATTCTACAAACATCCCCAAATCCAACAAAAACGAAAAAAAAAAAAACATTATTCAAGTCAAAGCAGCAAACTTCATTCTGATCACAATCAGAAAAAACGTGAAAAATCAATATATAAACGTGAGTATGAGAAGAATCTGCAGGCAAGGCGATTTGTACTGTTATCTTAAACCATTTCTATACTTAAAACAGATCAAGTGCCTGAACTTCTAATCTGTAAAACCCAGGTACATTTTTTAAATGCCGCAGCAAAAAACATCTTATTTATAGTTCAAAGAGAACAGCACAGGTTTGGTGTAATGGATGAAGTGATCATCATCTTTCAGTGAAGAAAGCGTTCAGTAACAGGATCCTGCGGAGTGACTCGGAATATTTGGGAATTGATGATGTGTTTTTCTCCTTCTAGGACTTTAGTCTGGGAAATTGTCTGGAATAAACACTTTCTAATCAAAATATAACATCTCTATTATAAATATCAATCACAAAAAGCTTTCCATACGGAATTCAGGAGGCCTCTCAGGAGGTAATGCATGCTTTTTTTTTCTTGGTTTGAGCTGCTGTCGTTGTTGATGAGATCGCTAGGCTGAAGTGATTAAGTGAAATATCTGCTAGACTTGTGTGCTATTATTCCTCACATTAAACATAATTGTTTTTTGCTTGTGTCTAATGCAGTGGGTTGGAACTAATTTGAATCATTTCTTAATAAAAAGAGGGAACTAATTAGAAACAATGACGTGCAGTAAAAAGAAGAAAAAACTATATTTATATATTTTTCTCCTACAAAAAAAAAGAAAGAAAAGAAAGGAAAGCCGTCTCTTTATCACACACACGTAAAATAGCCAGGATTCTCGCCTTGTTTTTAAAAGGGCTCGTCTTAAATATTCGTCTTATTTCCGACAATTCCAAAACACATGACCTCAACAATGGCGGAATATTTCAATGAGTGGATCGTTTAAGTGATCAATGACTGCTTTGACCCGTAAAAAAAAGGAAAAGAAAAAGAAAAAAAGAATAAAGTCGTTGCTGGTTTGAGTAATGATTAGATACGTGATTGGTCGAGAGTGAATTAGGGTTAGGTGGTTCGGTTGTTCCGCTTCAAGCAGTCAGTTGGTCCGAGCGTGCAGTGCATGCAGAAGGAGCAGGTGAGTCGGTGGGCCAGTGTGTATGTGTGAGTGTGTGTGTATGACGTGAGGATTTTAGGAGGTGGTCATGCTAGAAGATGTACACAGGAAGATTATTTGATTAGAAATCATGCCACTCAACAGAATGTGATCAAACAGTAGGACATCTAGAGATAAGTTCCACTTTGTTATATAAAGAGAGCAGGGTGGTGGTGGTGGTGCTGGTGGTGCTGGTGGTGGTGGTGCTGGTGGTGGTGGTGGTGGTGGTGGCTGGTGGTGGTGGTGGTGGTGGTGGTGGTGGTGGTGGTGGTGGTGGTGGTGGTGGCTGGTGGTTGTGGTGTGTTTAGGGTAGAGTAGTACAGGAAGGGATGGAGGTAAGATGTAAACGGAGAAGAGACACAGAAGGACAGATAAGTAAGTATGGACTGTCTTGAAGACAAAAGCGTTCTTGCTTCCTGCATTGTTTTGATCTCATTCTATTTTTAATGGATTTAATTAATAAACTTTGTTTGTGGGTATATTTTTAAGTAATATATATTTTTTATATTACTTTAATATTTATCTTAAGGAGTTGGGTTGGAAATTTTAATTAATCTAATAATAATAATAATAATAATACTCTATCCATATTTTGTGCAAGCAAGCAAGTACGCAAATTATGAAACACTGGGCACAATTAATAAACAAACAAACAAACAAGCAAACCTACAATTACAGGTGATATTTTATTGCGATGTGGAAGGCTGCATGTCCTCGTGTGT
>JACRUU010000016.1:7377672-7437672 GCA_030449085.1 Kryptopterus vitreolus
TTTGTCAAGAAAATACCGTTTCTGCTTTTTATCTCCATTTCAAGGGAACATCTTCATGCCAAGGATGTGTTTTAAATGAATCAGATCTGAGATTAAACTCGAATTGAATACACACTCAGAGTCATAAATAGCAGTCATCCAGGACGGAGTGGAAAAGCTAGGCATTTGTGGAAGGTTAACAGAAAGTCCTGCTACTGGCACAGGAAGATTTGGTACTTTGGGAATTTGGAGGTTGACATTTGGTAGATTCACATTGGGTAGATTACTTGTTAAACTCCTGCAGAAACAGACAAAAAGAAACAAACAAAACAAAAAAATCCATAACAGTGGCAATGTGGAATGCTGCAAAAAAACAAACAAAAACAATGTGAGACATATGGCAAAAAAGTAACGCGTAAGAAAAGTTATAAAGGAAATGTTCACTCAAAAAACAGCAGACGTAAAGAATCCGTCGTTAAATGTAGGGAAGGTTTCTAAAACACGTAAACAGGACGCCTACAGTAAAACGGAAGTATGGCTGATAATAGAGACGAGAGCACACGTATACCCATAAACAAACAAACAAACAAACAAACAGAAGCAGCCTTTTTTTCTTTTCAGCGGCAGGAACAAACAGCAGATTTGGAAGGGAAAAACGTGGAATGGTGAGAAAACACAAGACGTAGACAAACAAACAAATCAAATAAGCTATTTTATATTGTACTATTTTACTATACTATATTTTTCAAGAAGACCAGAATTTAACAGCCTTTAACTGCTCAAATCGAATATGCAAGGAAAAATCGGGGGCGAGAAAGACGAGTGATTAGCACAGAAAAGGCGTCCGAGTTCCTCCGATGCATGCAACATGAGGGTCCGTTTACAAAACCAAAACGATGCAAAACATGAAAGGCATTGACTGGAGTAAATAAATAAATAAACAAACTAAATAAATCAATAAAATAAAACGGGGTCGTTCGGGTTTCAGTGGAAACGAGACGCGTTAAATGAAGGCGCTTAATAATTAATCGCATTATCTGTGATGCCTCCAGACCGTGAACATCAAGCGCCATTCATTTGTTCTCGCTGCAGAAACGCCACGGAACGCCCTGCGTTACAATCGCACCCAGCAGGAAGTGAGGTCTTACTTCACAGGTTCCCAGGACTCGCGCTCAAAGCCCCTGTGAATGGACTGAGCGATGGAGGACTCCATTAGATCGACGTATCGAACCACCAGCGGCGCGTAAAGGTCCTGCAAGTGCTTGTGAAACTTCCCGTTGCACAGATGGTCTGCAAAAGAAGGAGAAAATGTAAATAAATTGCTATTATTATGTTGATTATTATGTTGATTATTATGTTGATTATTATGTTGATTATTATGTTGATTATTATGTTGATTATGTGAAACGGTATTACTTTTATAGCATCTGAGCAGGTTAAAGATGATGCTCAAAGGCCGAGTGGAAGCTCAGTGGTGCTGGCATTTACAATAGAAGAGCCTTTATTTGCCACATAAACATTACAGCACCGTGACATTGGTTCGTATCCCAGCTTGTCTTTGGAAGTTGCGGTCAACCATGATACAGCGCCCCCTGGAGTACATAGGGTTAATGAACCAAGTCAAGAGACTCATTCATTTATTCATCTTCTAGCGCTTTATCCGATCTTCCCTCGGGTCACGGGGAGTCTGTGTCTATCTCAGGCGTCTATGGGCATTAAACAAGGATACACCCTGGATGGAATGCCAACCCATCACACACACACACACACACACACACACATACATTCATACACTAGGGACAATTTTCCAAGGTGCCAATCAACCTACCGTGCATGTTTTTGGACCGGGGGAGGAAACCAGAGAACCTGGAGAAAAACCTCCTGAGACACGGGGAGAACATGCACAAACTCCACACACACATGACCGAGACGGGAATCGAACCCGGACCTTGGTGGTGTGAGATGAACGTGCTAAACACTCAACCACCGTGCTCCTCGTCTCGAACCACATGTTTTATAACATGTTTTTTGAACTCATAACCTTCCAATCCACTGGTAAATCCAATGCCCACTGAGCTACGCACCTCCTCATTTAGACTTTGATAACTACGTCCAAAACCAGTGCTTACAGTCAGTTCGTAGGAAGTCATTGAGGAGCTGGAAGAGAGGGAAACTATCCCAGCTTTCGGGAGACTGGATCTCAAGAGCTGCATCCATATCGACGCCGTAAAGGGACAGGAAGTGCTCGGCGTGCTCCACCATCAGGTCTGACCACCAGGCAAAGGCCTTGATTAGCAGGAAAGGAGGATGTGAAAAGAGAGAAAAAAAAACAAAGTGAGAGACTTTTTGAGCAAAATGAAGTGAACTGACTGATAGAAAGGAAATAAACTGGGTTCTGAGCACCATGTGATGTTTCAGCTTCATAAATCTGGTAGTTTCAAATCACCTACATTAAATAAATACACCCCCCCCCAAAGACTCTTAGGCATCTGAACTCCAGTACACACTGCACAAGGCTTCGCTAGTGAATTTACAGCACGTACAATTTAGAATGGAAAACAAAGAGACCTTATTAAAACTATTTAAAACTTTCCTTTCCTACTGAAGCCATAATATATCGCATTTTTGCCTTTTGTTTAATGAATATGCAGTTTAGGACATTTCCGACTAAAATTCGAATACATCTGTGCAAAACAGAATATGTGTAAATAAATATTAAACCTAAATATTTATGTTGTTTTCATATTTTATGCACAATTATGGGATGCACCTCGTACAATTCATAATGAACCACGTCTTCTGAATACAGAAAAATCCACATGCAAGTCTCAAAATATTCTGTTTACTCGTTAGACGATTGTAAATCCTGTGCAGCAAAAAATATTCCTTTTGTTTGGCGTCGGGGAAAAGACGACGATGTCAAGCAATGATTCTTTACAAATAAACCTGCAATATGCTTTTTAACTCTCAAATGATCTGACTGTGTGTCTTTAACCCCCTGCATAAACTACTATCAGTATTCGTTTTGTTGTTATTTATTATTTATATTTTAGTGTCATCACAAAACACTTTTATACTTTGCTGCAACCTTTTTTTTTCCCCTCTCTTTTTTTTGCACATGGTGCGATTCTCTCCGTTCTTTCCTTGCTTTGAGTCGAGACGCTTGGAGAGCTGCAGTTCTCATGCAGGTGGAAGAAGATCTGCTGCATGCTTTTGCTCTCCAAATGGAAGATGTATTTTTATTCAGCTATTCACATCACTGCATCCCTGCCTTCAGGATGGGGATGTGACTCGTTATCATGCAATCTTGCAATCCCTGGCATGCCTAAAACATGCAACAAGCTTATTATAACACGCTTATTTATTTCTATAATGTTTATCTCTCTCTCTCTTTATGTATATATATATATTACATTGAAAATGCGAAAAACAGCTGCTGATTTGAAGTCCCTGATGATCCACCTTGTAAAATTGTGTCACAGAACGGATCAGATCCGGTTTAAGCGTCTCTCTCCAGCACAACGCTGTTCTTTATCTAAAATGTATCTGAGGATGAACTTACCTTCTGACTAAAGCTTTGCGCACGCTACACACAGCACAATGTCTCGGGTTAGAAACAGAAAACAAAGCATTGGCTGGAGCAGCAGGGCGACGTGTATGGCCGAGCTTAACCAGACACACAGATAGAAAAGAGGAAGAAATAGAAAGAGGGTAGCAAATGTCAAATCCAAACGACTCCAAGATCCGTCCCCAAGTCCTGTCTTGCAGAGCGATACTGGGAGAGATCAGGTCATGTGGAGAAATATTTCAATGCTTTAATCCTGGAACAAATAACCATCTGTTTTTTTTATGTTTGTTTTTTTTTCCAATTGGCAAAGACAAAGCCGAGGGGAGGGAGCCAGGCCATGACTTTGGATTATGATGTATAGAGAGATAGTAGACTTCAACTGTTTGGAAACATCAGCAGGAAGGGGCAAAACTGACACGGCAAACTCTGACACGCTTAGGATGACAAAAGTCGGGGGGTTGGGGTGGTGCGAGTACATACACATTCCCTTTGGGGGAAAAAAAAAAGCAAAACCTATTTATTTATTTATTTGTTTGTTTTTTTGCATTCGACCAACCCCGTGCAAATGGGAATTGCAATCACTTCCTTGAAGAGAGACTGGACAGAGACATTGCTCACATACTGAGATGCGCCGTAGGCAGACATGACGCTTAAATTCCCCATAGTGTGAGAAATAGGAAATTACAGGAATAGAGGCCCCACAAAAGTCATGCACAAACCATTACTAAGGGGAAAAACGGGGGAGGGGGGGGGGCGGCTGCTCGATTGCATTCCGATTGCTCACGTACCTCTTTTCCCTGCCCAAGAACATTGGATGGATTGAGTGGTAAGAAAAAACATGGAAATATCGCTTAGCAGGAAAGAGACAGGGATGAACTACGCTTTATTTATTTATTTATTTTGGAGGCATAATTTTCACATTAGTCGCTCACCGTCCTGAATACGTTTAAATGACTATCCTATCTCATCAGTTTCAGCCCCGTGTCTACACACTTTAGTGAAGCGTCCCCATTCCGCCCGACCCAAAATGACAAGAATAAAAAGCCTCTTGCGTGACTCGGCATGCTTGAGGGGGGGAAAAGGTACAATATGTGATGAGGACTTGAGAAGAAAGGAAACAGGGATACTGTACCGATTGGTCTCCTGTACTTGTGACCGCAGCCTGTTAAGCATATTCAAAAAAATCAAATAAATCTATAGAACTCAGGAAGACCACGGATTATCGAAATATAAACTCCATGATCCCGTAGGCATGCCAAGCATGGAAATCTCTCAGCAGCTGAATCATGCAAAATATCATACGTTTGCTTTTCCTGAATTTGTTTTCCGCGTTTCATTTTACAATTTGCCGAAATAATACAAATAAAGAACAGGGATGTTTTTTTTTTCTTTGCCGGCTCGAGGGTAAACGGAACTGGAAAATACATCAGTGTTATAAAATTACAGCATAAAGTGTGACGGATGTCTAGGCCGAGTACAGACGGCATTAACGGCGGCTTCGCTCACCTCGGCGTGATGGTCCTGGTTCTGTTGAAGGACCTCGATGACTAACTCTGCCAGGCGGATCACATGCTCCAGTCTTTTGGCAGGAGTTGCTAAGTTTGCGACATTCTCTGGAGCAGAACAGTCAGACAGGACGCAGATCAACAGCAGTGCAGTGAAACCCAAACGTGTAGCGATAAAACATCACCTCATTCTGCATGCGAGAACAGTAATATGGCTGATGCAGGGGGGAATATATAATAATCGGAAATATTGTTTACTGTTTGTGGGGCAACAAAAATGCAAACGAATATAATTCGTGTAAAGTAATAATCAACAAATTCGGCTGGATTTCTAAAAGGAAACGATCGATCCTGAGGACGTTCTTTAATGCCACATTCCAGACAAACAATCTGTCAGACATTTGATCCGATGAAATGAATGCAGGACAAACGATGCTTTGTGTTTTCACAGAGACTTAAACATGGTCCGAACACAACGAGTCTAATAACGAAATACACGCCGACGGAAAATCTTTCGTTTCCATGGAAACATTGCTTAATTATTCACTGGTGTCGCTGCATACACAATTTACACTGGCTGGAGGGGAAAAGTGTGAAAATCAGAAAGGTGTGGGTTTGGGGGCTGCATTGGGAAATTGTTCAAGTGTCTAAAACTAATCTGTAAACAATAATAATAATAACAATCCGATCGTTTTCTTAAGCCACGATGCAATAAAAAAACAAAACAAAAGGAGATGAAGTAACGATAGCGGCTGTAGTGATAATCCAGGATTATCATGTGCACGGTTCATACTTCATCTTTATTCAGTGCATTAAATTGTTTTTTCATTTTCTCACTAGTTTGTTTGTGTCGATGGACGTAGGGCCGAATAATAAAGTCACATTTTAACACACTGAAAGTGCACTCACGGTTGTGTTTGTGAGAGATAGTATTGCACAACTGATCCGACACAAAGAATCACGAGGACCCTTTACTTTAAAATAATAATACAAACGCACAAACGTTGTGCAAGCTTTAAAAAGCTATACTATCTTCACATACAAGGCGTCAGGAGAGACAGACCATGCCATTCGAACACAAGGGAAGTACTTTAGATAGAAAGCTTGTATATACATATGTTTATGCAATATATATATATATATCTATAACGGGACACGTTAGAGGGGAAAGGTGATAGGTCAATTGGAAGTATAGCTTCACCTGGATCCCTTTGATCCTTTAGAGTTTTCTCAACTTGAAAGAAAGAGAGGGAGAGAAAAAAAACATATACGAATATAAAAACAAAAAAGGGGATCATAAGGAAGTATTTTTCTTCTTTTTTTTTGTACGATGACTTTTCCGTGCGCGCTGCGGGAATCTCACGTATATTAATACGCAGAGTTTGTTTGGTTTTTTTTTTTATCCGAAATAATATTAACACACAGTGACTGACAAAGACAAAGACATTAATAAAAAGCACCAAAGAGCTGTTGACAAGACATGTATAAATTATGCAGACAAATATAAAAGAATTCAGTGACACACATTTGCTTGGCCAAACAAACAAACATAGACATACAAACACACTCGGCATACAGAGCACGGAGTTGTTGACCGTCACAAAAACGGCGACAACAGCTGACATTATTGTGAGCGGAACAAACGTATGACGCTGCTTTAAACACACATGACTCATTGCTCCATTGCTCTAGTGCAGTTCTCCGGGAATCTGCTGCTGAAGTGAGACGTGGAATCCCGGCTACACTACGGCACAGACACACGAGCAGACGACTGAAGGGAGATAACAAGTGAGAAAAGCAAAAATGCATTCAAGTCATGAGCATGAGCTTCAAACCAAAGTAAAAGGACATAAAGAAGCTGAACAGATGCGTAACCGTGTTATGTCACAAACAGACACGTGGCCGGAGCCAGCACAGTTTCCTGTCCACTCCATGGAGTTACACTGGATTTCCCTTTGCAGAAATGGAAGTGATTAAAGAAAATACAAACGTCCTGGATTTGCTAACGTGAGTTTAATAAATGCATGTGTGCTGCAAGATTATATGTTCATATAAGAAAGCAACTTTAGTTGTTGGTGCTTTTAATCCGTAAATGCAAAAAAGGACTTGTTCAGGTCAGTGCAAAAAGCAATCACACCATTTCTTTAATTATAACCATGCCATTATAACATCCTTCTGCATTTCACTATAATGAACGTAAAATGTTTATTCTGTTTAATATGTTTATTCTTCTAAAAGCAAGAATTGCTTTATTAAATTAAGGATGTTGTGAATTTTTATTTAGAACAGCCTTTATTTGTCATATAAATATTACAGCACAGTGAAAAGCACCTTTATTTGCTTTATTAAATTCAAAAGTTTATTGATGCTTTTATTGTGAATTTTTATATTAGCTGAGCACATTTGTCTGCCTAAATTTATTTACAGTCATATAAATATTACAGCACAGTGATCTATTCTTCTTCAGCACCTGTTGTCCTTGTTGGTAGTTTGGGGTCAGTTTCGAGTACCAAAGTGTTGGCAGTCACGGTTTGGCCGCGGCGCAGGCTTCATGGGATCAGAGCGCAGCAGGGGTCAGCCATGATACGGCGCCCCCTGGAGCACAGAGGGTTAAGGGTCTTGCTCAAGGACCCAAGGGCGGCAGCTTTGGCCATACCGGGGCTCGAACCCGGATCAGCAGCCCAGCGCCTTAAACAGCACTTAGCTCCGCCCCCTCCACTTTTTGCATCGTATTTAAATCGAATTTGCATCGTATCTTCAGCAATGTATAATTACTTTTTGCACTTCACTATCATTAATAATCACTACTTTGTAAGACTTCATCTGGTCTGACTACATGACGATCACTGCTCGCCTACATATCGAATGATTTGTTTATAACGCATGCGTGTGCACATGGAACCCGTTCATAAGCGCTTACTCTCAGTTCTTTTTCCTGAAAATAGCATGAAAGACAGGGTGAAGAAAGAGCGATGAATAGGATGAGAAGAGATTACTCACGGATGGTTAAATCCATCACTTGTGTAGCCAAGGAGTAGACAGGGTGATCATACATTTCCCTCTTTTTTCCTGAAGAAAAAGAGGATTTGGGCATGCAAGAGTTTGGGATCAGAAATCAGGGAGTTAAGGGTTAAAGATGGTGAAGGGCATGTCTGCTAGTCTTTATGCAAACGCAATGTAATATAGCAAAAGCTTTTTCGAATAAAAATGGAATGAGCAGACGATGCTCCTGCGTGCATTCTGTTTTTGGTTCACCATTTTTAACCCTTAAATATCACAAGTTATAAGGGGATACAAGTATTAACAGGAAAGAGCCAATGATATATGGTAAAAGTTAGAGGGTAAAGGGGGGTGAAGTGGGAGTAAAAGACAGAGGTGTACCTAAGCGAACACGACCCCGTGTCTTTTGGAAGGGGAGGAAAAAAAAAATCCCAATTCTAAATAAGCCGTCATTATCTTCCTGTCAAATTCTTACAACAGATTGTTTACTTGGGACTTTTATAAACCCGTCATTACTCGAGTGTTTTCTTTCATCTTTTCTCCTTCTCGGATTTACGTGAATGTTTTTCTTATTCTTTAAAGTAATGCACCATGTTTTCAGTCTCTTCCCAATTTCTCCTGTCTGGTAATCTTGGAAGATTTACTTTAATCCAGCCGTTGCAAGAACGTTTGATAGGTTCGATCATGGCTTTAGAATTGGGCAAAACTGTACACAACATAAAATAAACATAAACAGAACAGAGGGGTGCAGGTAATGGAGGATATTTTGCGTCTTTATATCACGTCCCTGCGCTTCATTTTCCATGTCACCTCACGTGAATGGAAGGGATCAGAAGCTCGTTAAACTCCGAGTTTGAATGCATTTTTACTCACAAGGTCGAGCGCAAAAACAACAACAACAGCCCATTAGTGCTATAAATAAACAGCTTGTTATTTGTTCTGAAGTCAAGCACGATGATCTCTGAAAGTACAAAAGATACAGTACAGAAAGTGATTATTTTGAATTCCATTGAATTATTTGTGTGCATCTTGCCTGGTATTCATATTTCCAGTAGAAAACAACAACAATTTTACTCCAGTTGGGTTATATGTGTATATATTTTTCATTTATAAAAGAAAACTTATATTGATGGACGACACACTTACAATTACAATTTCATTTACGGCTAAACTTCATCACGAACCTTCATAAACATTTTTTTTCACATTTCATCTGATTCTCGTAACATATAAGTGTAATATAAAACAATACACTTAATAATGTATAAACCATATAAATAATATCCTGTTTACAAACTTCAATAATATCATTTACTTTGATCTTAAATCTAGAGAATGCATTTGTAGAGGAGGACTATATACAGTGCATGCAGTGTGTATGTGCATACACACACACACACACACACACACACATTATAGGACATTCAGCTGTACTTTGTACTGCACAGAAATATTCTGGAGGATAAAAAGGGTTAAAAACACAACGTTAATAACAACATTGGCGTCGTTATTCACCTTCCACTCTGGCGTATTCTGTAATGCGCTGGTAGTTGATTTGAGCCGCCTGTTCCAGACATTTACGGATGACGGTCTTTACGTCTTCCTGTGGCACCGGAGTCACGATGTCCTTCATCAGAACCTGAAGATCAGTAAAAAAAACAAAAACCATAAAACGGGTTCTATATTTGCACCCTGATAAAAACGTCTGAATAAGAAAGCGTTTCCTCTTTTCTTTCTCTCTGCACACACGTTTTTACAAAGACACACAGCAATGTTGGAAACAATGGTATCATTACCCTCTCCAGCAGAGACAGAGTGGCTTTCAGCGCTCCCTCGGGACGGCCGAACGGAAAACAATACCTGTGGCAGGAAATAAACCACACTGAGTAATAGTGTTGGTGCTATACAGTATTTCTGTGATACAAAACTAATAAAACATTAAAGACACGGATATATAGTACACTAATAAAAAACTAAATAAATAAAAAAAATGCCCTGGATCTTAAAAGCATCTTCTCACCTAAAGTTTGTGATCTGATTCTCCAGCAGGACACGTAACCGTTCTTTAATGTCCTCAAAACGGTCTTTTTCCTCCACGACCACTGTTCCCAGACCATCAGGCCTAATTCAGGAAAGAATGAAGAGTTTTGTAAAGGATAAATAAATAAGCAAAAACATTCATTCATTCATCTTCTATCACTTTATCCAATCTTCCCTCGGGTCACGGGGAGTCTGTGTCTATCTCAGGAGTCTATGGGCATTAATGCAGGATACACCCTGGATGGAATGCAAACTCATCACACACATACACACACACTTTAATACACAAGGGACAATTTTCCAAGGTGCCAATCAACCTACCGTGCATGTTTTTGGACCGGGGGAGGAAACCGGAGAACCCGGAGAAAAACCCCCTGAGACACGGGAAGAACATGCACAAACTCCACACACACATGGCCGAGACGGGAATCGAACCCGGACCCTGGCGGTGTGAACGAACGTGATAAACACTAAACCAGCGTGTCCTCATAAGCAAAATCAGAAATATATTTAATTTATAACCTTGGCTTTGCTCATTAATCCGATGTCGTGCACAATTACATCATCACACGACATTCGAACATCTCCAGTGTAAGTGAGAATAACTACACAGTGTACCTATATTTTATTTATATTTATTTAATCCTATATTTATTTTTTTTCTGTTTTTCCGAGACAAAGTTATAGTGAGAAAGTTCTCGCTGGAGGTTGGAGAGGAACTTAATCCTGTTCAAAATAATCCGCGTAAATTTCCGTGTGTTTTAATCCACTTAAAGCCAATGAAAAGTTCAGCACAAATCCTTAATAAATAACTGATAAATGAAAGATTGTGTGTATGAAAGGAAAACACATATGAGTTTACGAGACTTGACATTTTCGGCACAAAAACGTCGGATAAATTCACAGTACAAGGAGGTTTTTTTCAGGCCTTATTATCTCATTTCCATGAACAATTACAGAAAAGATGAAAAAAAGAAGCGATTCAATGTGAATGAAGGAACAAAAATCTCCAATATAAAGAACGTGTCCTCAATAATGAAACAAATCCCGGATGATATTAAAATAACATGAGATGTTAATCAGAGACCTTATTTTACATAATGTGAGAATCTTCTCTCAGGTACTAATGTGATGCAACAGCATGTGGATTTAAATCATTTACAGCAGGAAAAAGGAAATGTACAAACTTGTGCATCATTTTTACAGTGATTATTTTGCTTGTGTGTCCGGCACCACTGTTGTGTTACACACCTGCATTCACTACGCATGGACTTATTTCATCATGTGGCACAGTTTAGGTTTTTATAAGCCATATTTCATGAAGTGATGTTGATGTGATTTGTGTTATTAATATTTAGCGGCATAAAAATACTTTCATCTCTATATAAATGCATCCTGAAGGTGGCAGTAGAGAGACAGCTCTATGTAATTATAACTCTCCTTTGACATGGAGAGATGTTCAATTAAGGACCACATTTTTATTTATTTATTTATTTATTTATTAATTTGGAGAAGCAGGAAACGTCTGACCTGAAGAAGTGCAACAGATTTAATTTCCTTGTAAAGACTCGACAGCAAAACTGTCCATTTAACCTTTAACCATCATTAAAGCAACCCAAATAAATGTCACATTTGTCCTAAATGTAATACACACATGTAATTAAAGCCAAGGGGAGCCTTAAACCTACTATACGTCATTTTAATCACTCATAATTAGTCCTGCGATCAAATTCCAAATCTATCATTCCATTTCACACTCCGTCACATTGTTGATATAAAACTGTAATATTCGGATTGACTGGATTTCCTGTTTTTTCTGGATAGGTGGAATTTTTTTTAACTGATTCAAGTCAAATGTAAAAGTTGTTTATTTCCTTGCATTAAACTCCTCTTACCTGTGGACCAGCGGGACCTGCTGAGATTTAAAGCTCCTCTTTTTTTTAGACTCCGTTTTCCCTTCATTCTTACAGCCAGCACCTTGTAACTCAGAAAACCTCTGACTATCCGGAACGTGTGATGCGGCGAGCAGCAGTGAAGCAATAAGATTCAAGAATAAATGAAAAAAAAAAATAGGTCTGGTATCTTTATGGGTTAATGGAAATGAAAAGGGAACAAATGAATGGGTTAATGTGAGAAAGGAAATAAGAACCAAATCATTTGAAAAGCAGTGAAATAAAACATACATGATATGCAGAAATATATGAAAGCAAAAATTATATAAAAAAAAGAGTTAACGAGACAAATAATGAAATTAAAAAGTGATGAAGAAAAGCATGGATGACCCGTCAGTCCCTCGTCACTTTTCACCATTTCTGTTCGGATACCTGTTGCCATGGACATGCGAGGCACAGAAAGCGAAGCTGTAGTGCAGCAGTGTCGGGTCGATCATGTGACCTGTATCTGCTCGCTCCAGCAGGTCCCTAAGGTAGCACAAGTGCCTGTGGCATCCTCTCACACCGTTCCGAGCGCAGTACTCATCCAGAACAAACACCTGACCCGGGCTGAACCAACCCTGCAACGCACAGCGCAGGAGAAAACGTCTGCTAACGCTGCAAAAGAGGGTCACATGACATGCGCAATAATCATCCCGTCATTCAATCAGTTAGCATTCACACACACACACACACACACTCACACACCGGAGTGAATTGCGAATAAATGTTTGTTGCGATGAAAGACATAATTTTACCTTTTTTTCATTATTTTTTAAATTATTTAAGTATTAACATTTCACCAAATAAACTCAAACTAAAGTAATGAACCTGATTAAAAGAAATCAGTTAAAAGACTGATTTATGAAATACTGAAAAATGGACATAAATACAGTAATGAAATATTTATACTCGTTATTTCACACCTCTGAATATTATTAGAAGAAATGTATTCCATTTATTCCACCAAGTAACAAAAATCATTTTATCTTTTGTACCACCAGTAATTTATTCACACATTTTCCGGCTGCCTTCACGCATGCATTATCTACAAGAGAAGCCCATAAACAACTATCTCAACCCCCCCCCCCCCCCCACCCCCACCTGGCCCTCAACTCAGCTCCTGGCCAATAGAAACACTTTCCAGCTGGCGATCCTCTTCTACGTCTCACTTACCAGACACGCAAAGTTGTCATTGAGCCTGTGGTCCAGCGTGAGCCTCTGCACCATCTCGAACAGCGAGGCGTGGTCAAAATTACACGGGTTGGCGGAGATAAACTCATCCATGCCGTGTTTCTGCGCCCGATCAGCGTCTGTCCGTCCGAGAGGAGCGAGGGTGAAGGGCGGCGTAGAGGAAGAGGACGTTAGCAAAACAGTCTACACAAAGGCCTGAATTCCTTCAAACATAAGAACAGCATCTTATTCGTCTACTCTACAGCAAACCAAAGACTTTCAGCTTTCACATTGTCAACTTGCAGCAGAAGTCAAGGAGAGTTCAATCAGACTTAGCAATGTGGAACTACGCAATGCTCAAAGTTCAACTCATCAACCCACATTCAGACTGGATGGGCATGCATGGACAGATTTGGGTGCAGTTTCTGCAAACTCTTGCTGGGTTTTTTTTTTGTTTTTTTTTCGCTTGCAAACGTCCCCTCTCTACAACTCAAGCGAACGTGGATAGTGAAGGAATTCTTAATGATGAATTGTAATGCTTTTTCATTCACATGAATATAATAGATTCTGCCATTCGCAACTGGTTAATGCCATTCGTTTAGAGAGGAATGATGGATTGTGTGCTTGTAAAAATGGAGATGTCAGGGGTTTTTTTCTCTTTTTTTTTTTGATAAGCTGCTTTAATAGTTTTACATTTTTTTTCCCTGTGGTTAAAAATTCCAAACGTTTTTTAGAAGCAAAAAAAAATCGTTTTTTTCGGAGGTGATATGACAAAGTCCTTCCAAATATGTCTTTTATTCCTATGAAAAGTAATAAAAGCGAACTTCCTTAACGCGCCTGTCTCTTATTTTAGCAAAACGTCTGGATAATGTTTCTCAAGTGTAATTATGTACAATTATTCCTTCATAATTCATCTTTTGATTAAAATATCAATTAGTTTCTATTTAGAAAAAGAAAATCCTTATTTATATATTATATATATATATATATATATATATATATATATATATATATATATATATATATATATATACACGATTAAATTAAATAGAGTTATTAGAAAGGAATGATAGAATCCAAACTAATGCTGTGATGGCTGTGTGAACAATGTGTGCAGTGTCTTTGAGCTGAAGTCTGTTAGTGGCAGCTCATCATGTCTTTATATATAAATATATATAAATATACACATAAACAGGTGAAAATGGTTATGAATGTGGTGACGGGACAGAATAATGACTTCTTTTTTTTACATAGAGAAAGGACAGATCTGTAAACGCTTCTCTTTCTTGTATATTTGGGGGATTTTCGTGGGGTATTTACATGCAACCTGTAAATATTCAATTGCGCGCAAAATAAAGCATCGTCTCAGATATTATTCAGGAATAAGGGAAAAAGAAAATAGGGGAAGGAGCAGTCATTTATGGGTTAAAAAAATACGTATCAAGGACACGAAAAAAAGCAAGGGGCGAAAAAAGAGACATTATTGGAAAGTACGATGCAACTTGGGAAATGTAATATATAGTACGGATCATCTATTGGAGGAAGAAAACGGACAACAGAATAATAATAATAAGAAGAAATAAGTATCAGGGCTTGGGGGGGGGGGGGGGGGGGCGGGGCTTAACGTCAGGCAAAGATGCATACCAGCGCTTTAATCATGCTTTTTTAAATTATTTATTTTGCTGTAAATTGACCAACAACAGTGTTTTACACTGAAATCTTAATAATATATTCCACTATATATATATATATATATATATATATATTATCTATTTATATCTACTTAGCAGCCTACTTAGGAGAAAAGGATTTCATTATTATTTACCTAAATGAATATACATTTTCTTTGAATATGAGTGTATGTAAATGCTCCATGATGATTTAGAATCACATGCGGGAAAACAATGAGTCAAACCACTATGCTTTTCATCGACATGCAAGAAAAGAACTGTTGATCCATTTTTGCACTAAAGGCTGACTATGTGCATTCTTTTCTTTTCTTTTTTGTTGTTGTTAATCAGCATGTGCAAGTTGACAATACTTGAGGATTTTACAGTGTGTCTGCTGAGCACACCAGCAAGCAAGCCACCACTGTGGCTAACGCTAACAGGCTAGCATTACAGTTCTGTTGCAAGTACATAGGTTTAGCATGAAGCCAACAAAGGCTATAAGTGGGTCATTCATTCTCTGGGAAAAAAATAATGGGTAACCAAAAAAAAAAAAAGGAACAAACAAACTAAAAAAAAAAAATCCCCAAACAAACAGAAAAACATACATCTTGCCCTTATACCACCGTCTAAATCATCTACATCACATCTGAATGCTCACCTACTCAAGCATTAAATGGGCAAAATGGAATCTCTCACTGCTAAAGGAAGTAATCTGGGCCTAGCAGATCTCTATATTTACCCCAAAATAACATCTGATCAATATTACAAAACTGGGAGTATTTCATGTAAACAAGAGATGGCAACACCGAGTCTGTGGCATTGACATTCCGAATACTCCACTTACATATTTGCCAACTCGTTTACAGCAACACCAAAAATGAGCAATAAATCAGCCGGAATGTAAACGAACCCTCCAGAGTAAAGCGCTGGCATGAACATTTGATTTGAAATTCAACTAAATATTTCAAAATAAATAACCGCATGTGCAGAGCGCTGTTTATAAACGTCATCTAGTTCTTACTGTCCAAAGACATGATTTACAATGAAACAATGACAATATAATAATTATACGATAATCATATATAGATAGATTTGTTCTAAAAATGAAAACCTTTCGATGAATCCATCGAATAACTTTACTCTGAGGGGTCTTTTGACACCGTCGATACTACGTACAGTAGAGAAGGCAATTATGCAAAACATATCAGTCATAATATCTGTGATTTGTAATAACAACAGATGAATTATAAATCCATGCATCCTAATCTGGTAAAAATAAATAAATAAATAAATAAATAAAACAAAAACTGTTTACTAATTGACCTAAAAAAAATCTACTTTGGTCTAAGGCATGAAAAAATTGGAGAGGAAAAAAGGGAACATGAAAGAAAAAAAAAAAAGCACATTTGTATTTGTCAGATAATGGTTTTAGGATTATCTGACTGGTGCTAGCTAACAGGGAAGCACTTACCCTTAAGTCCAGCTAGAAGACAGCAGGGTAAGAAGGGACAAATCAGAATAACATAAAGACTAGCAACAAGGCTGAAGGAAAAAATGCAGACACGAAAACCCTGACCCCACTACAGCTGCACGACTAAAGAAGGGTACAAGCAAAGCATGAAGGAAGAAAAACACAATGTAAAAACGACGACCTGTACCAACATGATAGTGCAGTCTGAGCTGGTGTAGGACAATGTCAGAGAGAGAGAGAGAGAGAGAGAGAGAGAGAGAGAGAGAGAGAGAGAGAGACAGATAGACAAGGAGGGGGAGAAGGAGATGGGGAGAAAGATCAAGATTGGTGTGTATTGTTTGTTTGTTTGTTTGTTTACTTGCTTTTTAACTCATTGCTATGGTGCAGTTGGTTTTAACAGGATTCTTCATTGTATAATCACTGGATTTGACGTCTATTTCACTGTACTGGCAAATAATCTTACCTTTTAGAGGTCCATAATGAAATAGTTGTAAAATGTTTATGCCAGTAGCAGCAACTACAGAATAATGATTCTATGAAGGCACTGCATTCATTTAAAAGGAAAACGCTGAGGGTTTTTTTTTTTTTTTTTTTTTACAGATAATAGAAAACTGAATTGACTACAATTAATAAGACATGAGTTTAATTGGAAGGTGCTTTTAAAGGAAAATCCCACCCGCACACAAAATATTTATGATTCTCGCGCTGTATTTTGTATTATTCCCGTGAGAATTTTAACCACCGTTAAGGGTTTAATGTTTCATTCTCAGCTCCTAAAAGCAAAACTGTGTCTGTTTCTCGCTCATCATTTATCAGCGACATTGTAATGTTATATTAATGAATAATTCAAAGATAACGAAGACAAAAAAAGAAAAAAAATACAGATTGCAATGTGGCTGTGTTGATTCGGTTTAGCTAATTAGATGAGAAGTGCAGTGGTGTCGAAGCTTTGTTGTATCGCCCTCTATAGGCAGAGAAGGATTACTACTGTTGCTACTACACGAGGGATGTTAAACAGCATTGCGATTAAGAATTTGTAAACAAATATGGTGATTTAAACTATAAAAAACACACATATATGAACCATTGAAGTGGTTCAGGATGGATTTTTCCTTTAATTCGATTTTAATCTTCAGGAAAACGTCAGAACCTTCATAGCATTCTAGAATCTGTTTGAATCAACTGCAATGAATACTGAGGTGTTTTTATTCAGTCTGTGTGTGTGTGTGTGTGTGTGTGTGTGTGTGTGTGTGTGTGTAAAGGCAGTCTGAGGGCTGTAAGTGGTGAATGGTACGACAATGTGCCATTCAAACCCACACTGTGTAGAAAGTGTGAAACATCTGCATTCCATTTTTCTAATAAAGAATCTGAATGACAAAATTTCGTCAAAACCGTTACATAATAAATAATAATAATTGATAGATAAAAAAATGTAATAGATTTTTTTTTATGCTGATCGAGGTTACATAATCAATAATAATAATAATAATAATAAGAATACGTCCAAAACATTTTAAGAAAATGCTTACAAGAAAAACTGTAAAGATGGTAATATCTCAATAGCTTTTAAACGTTTAAAAATGTCAATCTGGATAAAGGATAAAGAGTTTGTGAGATGCACACCAAAAACACGGATTCCGTTCTGAATAGCAGGATCTATTTTGTTTTTTGTTTCGACACTCGATTGTCTGTTTGTAAACGCTTCAGTCGCACATCGTCTCAGTGTGAATTCGTGATCAGAACAAATATAATATACGGCTACAGGATGCTACAGGATCGAAATATATAAAAGATAGAGCACTTTCAGATTCGGGGGGGAAAAGGTTGAGAATTCTCTTCACAATTGACGTGCAAATACAATAAAAATAAAAATAATGCATTAAAACGTACCATAATGTGCACTTTGGCAGACATTTGATTGGCATATTGACAACAAGGTGAGAAAATGTTAAACACGTTTATGAAAGTCACAAACTTAAGAATTAAAAGTAGGAAGGAATACAGTATAGTGTGTTTATTCCGAAAGTGACTCCATCTTTGTTTGTTTGTTTTTGGATAAAACTTAATACAGAAAATGAAACCTTATTATCATCACACACTCCACTGTATGCACTCATTCTTACCTTTCATTACTGCTGCAATCTGTTAAGAATGCAAGCTATTGTACAGGTGAGACATGAAATTCTCATTGTTTCTCAAATGATTCATAAGTTTTGGCACTGGGGCAGGCAGACCGGGAACGACTGGGGTTATAGAAGTGTGTGTCTGAAGTTATCATGAAATTCTCCCCCTGATTATTGATTTTCAGGTCATTAATACTCAGTGATCATTAACAGCATGGCTGTGTGAGATGTACATTTGTGTAACAGAACTTACAGAACTGAGAAATCGGTGCGTCCATCTGTGCCGCCGCCCCGCCCTTGGAGTTGAGTTTCTGGACCTGGGTGGGCGGGACCGGTTTGTGTGATTGGCCCGTAGCCCGGTACATGGCCTGCACCCATAGGATGCGGTCATAGGATGCGGTCCTGCTCATCATCGCTGGCGAAGATCACAGTGTCGCCTTCCTTTACGGCATTAAAAAAAGCACGGCCTCCGTCCAAACCTACGCAAAAAACATCATTTTATCTATGACTCGGGGAAAAAAAGGCGTTTTCTATCAAATAAAATGTAACAGGCTAGCATTCATATTAGTTCATATTAGTTCATTCATTCATTCATTCATTTTCTACCGCTTTATCCGATCTTCCCTCGGGTCACGGGGAGCCTGTGCCTATCTCAGGCGTCTATGGGCATTAAGGCAGGATACACCCTGGATGGAATGCCAACCCATCACACACCACACACACATTCACACACACATTCATACACTAGGGACAATTTTCCAAGGTGCCGTGCATGTTTTTGGACCGGGGGAGGAAACCGGAGAACCCGGAGAAAAACCCCCTGAGACACGGGGAGAACATGCACAAACTCCACACACACATGGCCGAGACGGGAATCGAACCCGGATCCTGGCGGTGTGAGGCGAACGTGCTAACCACTACGCCACTGTGCCCTCTTATATTAGTTCATAAAAGTTCATATTAATGTTATTTTAAGATTAGACAACAGTTCAAGTGGCAAAACAATATTTATAGATCATTTTAAACTATAGTTCACATTCACATCTATAAAATAAAAGTGCTTGGTATCTGAGATTAAGATTTTAGTTCCAAATCCACTTGTGAATTGAAATTGTTGTGGATTAAAATATTAGATTAATACAATATGGTGATTGTGATATTGATAATGATATTTTTTATATTGAGTATAAAAATGGTTTTAGTTTGAGGTTGCTGTAAATTGTCACTTAGACTAAATTTAATCAGATTTAATTTAACACTGTAAATAGTACTTACGGTCACTGATATGTGTATGTATGTGTGTGTGTGTGTGTGTGTGTGTGTGTGTGTGTGTGTTGTGTGTACCTGGTTGTGGGTCAGTATAATCCACAGTATATCCATCCAGCTGTAGCAGCTCCTGTGGCTCTGATTTCTTCTCCCGGTAGCTGCACATGGCAAACGTGTACTGGCTCACCTGCAGCACAAAAGGCACAAACAAACAAACAAACACGCGTTTATGATCGACACGAGCGTTTCTGTAAAGTAACATCCTCTTCTGAGTCATATCGCCAAATCTTCATTCATCATCAGGGTTTTTTTCACTGCATGACTCACAGAGCAGAAAAACAGGAAATGACTGACCTGCACCAGAACAAAGAAACGCTTCTTCCAGCGCTTCCAAACGTTCTTCCCAAAAGCCCATAAGTACCTACGTAGTAAAACACATCAAATGTGAATTCACGTGAAATTCATATTACTGCAGAGCATAAATACACAAAGCACATTCTGCGTTTATGGCACACTACGGAGCCGTGCAGAAGTGTAATAGAGCTCATGGTACGCCGTAGTAGCTCTGTTATAACATGATATAATGCCTGCTTGTGAAAAAGAGCAACACTAAAGCAGCACTGCGCTACGGATCAACACTTTTATTCTTACCCACAAGCCTTCATGTTCTGGGGTTTGTCCATGCGAACAGCCAGTTTGATCTTCAGGTCTTGGTCCGGACAGGCTTTGGTCACCGTCATCTTATGCAGCTCAGACTGCTTCGGGCTGTTAGGGGTTGGGTGAAGGACAACCTAATCAGCAATGAGAGAGGAAATGACCATCGGTTATGATTATATGAGCACACTCGCACAAAAACACAGGACCATCATCATGTTGCACATTTTCATTTTAGTGTGGCTTTTTTCCCCCTCCTTTAAATATGAAGCATCAAAGTATAGAGAAGGATGATTCTCTAACGCAGGGGCGGGCAAACTACGGCCCGTGGGCCACATCCTGGCCCTTGGCCCTTGGCCCTTTTAATCTGGCCCTCAAAAATCGGTACAGAATTGTCCAAATTGGATCGTATCGTAATTATGACTGCAACATTTGACCTTGTTTTGTAATTGCCTGACGTTCCACCAGGTGGCGCATTAAGCACGGTGATATGTTGAGTAGTAACAGTAATGCATTTGTATGATACGCATGCATTTGTTGCTGGTGTGGCCCGTCTTGTCAAATTTTAAAAGTCAATGTGGCCTCTAAGCATAAAAGTTTGCCCCTCCCTGCTGTAACGAGAAGAAGAAAAAGAAGACATGTGGCGAATCATTTGAAGGTTACAGAGGAGACAGAATTGTTACGTTTCCAGTCCAGCACTATTTTTTTTAAGTTATTTTAAGGGGAAATGAGCGAGCTTGTTTCTTAACGTATCTCACGTCGTATTTCTCAGTCCTGTCGGAATCCACACTCCGTTCTTCAACTCCGAATCATCTTCAACTATAGAGTTTAAAGAGCCGGGAGCGAAATCGCTCCTGGGAGGAAACACATGACGCATCCCAAGGTCAAACTGCACACGCTAACAATAAAAACAAGCAGCACACATGGCTCATATTCATTCCAGCTGCAGCCGAGTATAACAACACATCTGGCCGAGCGTGGTCATAAAAACCCAAAATAATGATATTTAATACAAAAAAGCAGTTTTTTTACTGGTTCAGACTCGTCTTTATTTATGTAATATGTATAATGTAAAATGTACATTGTAAAATGTAATAGATTACAGATTACAAACGACGCTATTCAAAATGTAACATGTAGTGTAACTTTTCAATGACTTTATAAAAGTAAAATAACCGATTACATTTGATTATTTTTTAATTACTTTTCGTTTGTCCACTAGGTGGCATTAGGTGTTATTTGTCCACTAGGTCGGGTGGGGGGGTTCAGCGATGGAATTTTTGGGCGGGGTCTTTGGGATTTATAATCTTTAACATTTTCAAAAGTAACTTTAATTTAATTACAGGTTTTTTTCAGTAACTGTAATGAATTAACGAATTATTGTTATTTATTTTATAATTAAATCACGTATCACCCTTACATATATCTAGTTTTATATATATATATATATATATATATATATATATATATTATATATATATATATATATATATATATATATATATATATATATATATATATATATATATATATATATATATATATATATATATATATATATGTGACGTGAGGCAGTGAAAATAATAATGCAGGGGTTTTTTTTGGGCTCAGGTTTTTGTGATTGTTATAATTGTATCATCGTGAGCAGTGATCAGTGAAAGTCACAGGGTTTTGGGTATAAAGTGTGAAGTGGACACGTCTCTCCACAGGGAGGTTAACCGAGTCTGCAATAGACCTTTTTACTGTGTAGGTGTTTGTGTGTATGTCAGCAGGGAGCATAAAAAAGACAAAGTGTAGTCAGCAAATCGACAGGACGGCGAGACTTTCTGCTCCAGACGAACACTTTCCTTTTTTTCCTACAGTCGCTCCCAAAAAAATACAAATCAAATGAGTGTGAAAAACAGTGTCGCGTGTTTATGAGCATGATAATATTACTACAGTATCTCTTATTAATAATACAAATCCCTAAATCCAGAATGATTGTCCTTATTAATCACATTTTTCCAGCGTGATCACGTCCATTTTCTTTCACATTAAAATATTCACAAAAATATTTCACATGTTTAAAATATTCCTCCCATTTCCATCTTTCCATTTTTCTTCTTTCATACTGAACATATTCATTGCACCTGTATTTGTGTATTTCTCACTGCTTATTCTGTACTTTAATCATATTTGCTCAGATGATCAGATACTAACCTTATACCTGTACATGTCCCGGGTATCATTTTACATCTAATCTAAATCTTAATGGAAGAATGAATGACGTCGCAGGAGACGATTAAAGCTCCATATTCTCCAATATTCAAATAATTTAGATTTTAAGTCTCAATTCAGGACTTGGCCGGAACCAGAAGTTTCTTTTGTTTGTTATATTTTATATAAATCCTAATAATTTCCCCTTAAAACACTTAAACACCATCGAAATAAAGTGTCTTTGGATACTTTACATTCTCAATAAACTCTTAAACAGATTATTCACTTATTCATCTTATATATAATCACTGTTATTTAGTAAATACACTCAATTCTTCCATTTCTACAGTGACTTTAATCTAGTTGTTGTGAGAAATGTTTGCACATGTAATGAACACAGATTTCTCACACTTTGCATGATTTCTCGCGTATACTGCGATGCTGCAGAAATGTCAAATATGCAAATTCCATAATCATTCCGTCGCACTTGGTAAACACCATCAGAAAACAAAAAAGCAGAATCGTACCCTTCCCAGCTCCTTGTCCTCTATAGCCAACACTCCTGTACTCTCAGTGAACAGTTTGACCTTCACTGCTGGCAGAGGGTGTGTAGTGGTGAAGTCTCCTTGAGTCCCCCATCTGAAACACACACACACACACACACACACACACACACACACACACACACACACACACACACACACACACAACAATAAGAACAATAAGAAAATGTCCTTAATCATACAAAAAAATGTACCCCCAAACTAGTAAAATATTATAAATATATATCAATTTGTTTCTTTGATATCAAAAATCCTTTCCTGTTATTGAAGCATGTAAAGTGTTTGGCGTTGAATGAGATGTTACTATAGAAACAATACATTTTTAAATAAGGGGCTCATTAATATAAAAACTTGCGATTTCAACTGTTGTCAGAGCGTTATTTATTTATTTGTTTGTTTGTTTGTTTATTTATTTATTCAAATTGTAACTCCACTGAGGGCTCCTATAAAAACACTACAGACACGATGATCCACTTTTTCCACTCCTTTCCACTCGTCCCCTGTTTCCTTCCTTTCTGACATCTGCTCTCTTCCCATATCCACACTTCACATTCTGCTCTCTCTCTCTCTCTCTCTCTCTCTCTCTCCCCGATTCAAAGCCATCAGCAGAGGAGGAGTAGAATAAAAGGAAGACAGGAGCGACGTCTCGGTTCTCGCCTTGCATCATTTCTAACACTTATATAAATGTGAGACGGCACAGCGAGTGTGAGAAGAGCGAAGGCGACGGGAGGAAGAAACATGTATAAATCATACAAGATACTGATCAAATATGCAGGAGCAGCAGCGCATTTTAAAACGACTGCGTTATAAATCCAATGATCGGGCGGAATGTAGATGATGAACATCAAGCAGACATAAAGCACACGGAGTGCAGTGAGACAATAACAACAACAACAACAACAACAACAATAACAACGTCTGAGTGCTGCACTGTGAAACGCCACTGGGAGCGAAGTGCAGGTTACGGCCGGTTAGTGCATTTTTAAATATGTTCTCCTAAACAATTATCCATCACTCAGTGAGTGCACTTCCACAGAGTGTACACTTCCACAGAGTGTACACTTCCACAGAGTGTACACTTCCACAGCATCAATGAGAGCCTGAACTGGCCCAGTAAAGAAACGAGCATGTGACATCATCTGCTACCATGGAAACAGGCGGCACGTGTCTGAGGCTGCAGTCACATGAGTGTGTGTGTGGGTGGGTGTGTGTGTGTGTGTGTGTGTGTGTGTGTGTGTGTGTGTGTGTGAGAGACAGAAAAGAGATAGATACGCTTTTTCAGGAGAGCAGTATATTGACAAATTTATAGAGAGCAGTCTGTAAACAACAACATCCCTAATCTACCTTTAATGGAACCGTGTGTGTGTGTGTGTGTGTGTGTGTGTGTGTGTGTGTGTGTGTGTGTTGGCTGAAAGGAGTGTTACCTTATAATTACATTAAAAAATTTGCATCCAGTAAAATGAGTTTGTACACAAACCCTGTTGTATATATAAATAAAGGAGACGTACGCGACTGAACAGATTCCTTTTGTTTAATCATCGTAAAATAACGAACGGTTATGTTTAATTGTAGCATGTTGTTGTTGTTTATCTGCAGTAATAATGATGTAAATGGACGGCTCTAAAAAGAAGAAACGAATTGTGTTTGTGAGCCTTTGAGTCTTTGATAATCCCTGCAGTTTATCTGGCGTTGTTTGTGAGGCAGGTCAGGTTCTGTTCATTCCCGCTCCAATTTGTTTGGTTCCTCTTGTGACGGGATGGTTAACATTCTGGCAGCGATGGTGCTGACACTGCAATACACCATGCATCATGCTATTCTGTGTGTGTGTGTGTGTGTGTGTGTGTGTGTGTGTGTGTGTGTGTGTGTGTGCATCATATTGAATTGCACTGTGCTTTCTGTCTTTTCTCTCGTGCTTTCTCGGGTTAAAGTTACATTTATTTTTATGGCAGACGCACTTATGAGAGCGATTTACACCTGAGGAATCGAGGGTTAAGGGCCTTGCTCAGGGGCCCGCTGATTTGAACCTGTGATCTCCTACTCCAGAGTCCAACCCCTTAACCACTGAGCTCCACCTCCCTACATTTAAATAGAAACTTGAGGAATACAGTGGAGCGTAAATGAGGGACTGGATCTTCACCCCATCCATTCTTCATTCTGTCTCTCTCCCTTTACTCGCTCTCAGTACGAAAGAGTAAATTGTAAGAATAGAGGAGAGAGTGTCCTTGCTGCTCCATCGTGGTGAGTTTTGTCATCGCAGGCGTAGAGGATGAAGATGACCTCGTGCACGCAGGAAAAAATGCGAAGGGGGGAAAAATATGCACATATTTATAAATCAGACGCAACATCATATTTTCTTTGCGCCGATAAGCTGCGATACGACGTTCCGCACGCGATGATGGATCTAAACTAATTCTCCTGTGATATCATTACACTTCAGTCCTGGAGGCTCGCTCATTTTCACTCGCAATCTATTTTCCATTCTCTCAACTCCCTCTCTCTCTCTCTCTCTCTCTCTCTCTCTTTTCACACTCCCTCCCTCTGTCTGTCTCACTCACTCACTCCTTGTTTTTAATCAGTTTCTCCACAGCTGACTGCACTTGTGAGGGGTAAAAGAGGCTACACGCTCTCTCTCCTCCTTCCGTTTCTCTCTCTCCCTCTCTTTTTCTCCCTCTCTCTCTCCCCTCTCTCTCTCTCCCTCTCTCTCTCTCTCTCTCTCTCTCTCTCTCTCTCTCTCTCTCTCTCTCTTCCCCTCTCTCTCTCTCTCTCTCTCCCCATCCTTCTCTCTCTCCCTTTCTCTCTCTCACCCTCTCTTCTCTCTCCCTCGCCCTCTCCTCACTTCTTCTCTGCTCCTCTTCTCCTTCTCTCTCTCCACTTTTTCTTTCCTTCTCTCTCTCTCCATCCTCTCCCTTCTCTCTCTCTCCTCTCCTCTGCTCCCTCTCTCTTCTCTTCTTTCTCTTCTCTTCTCCTCTTCTTTCTCTTCTCCTCTTCTTTCTCTTCTCCTCTTCTTTCTCTTCTCCTCTTTCTCTCTCTCTCTCTCCTCTCTCTCTCTCTCTCTCGACTCTCTCTTCTCTCCTCTCTCTCTCTCTCTCTGCCCCCCCTCTCCTCTCTCCTCTCTCACCTTCTCTCTCTGTTTTCTCCTCTCTCTCCTCCCTCTCTCTCTCGCTCTCTCCTCTTCCCCCCATACCCATTTTTTTCAGTTCATTATAAATTGGCACCTGATCCAGTGACAGAATAAGGAGCCCCAAAATAGCTCAAAATCATGTGCTTCTCTCCAGAGTCTCGGAGAGTCCAAAAGAGTGCCGGCTGGAACGGAGTCTGCACAGTGGTGACGTATACACACACACACACACACACACACACACACACACACACACACACACCTCCAGCCTGGGATATGCAGAACTCGGGAATATTCCAATACGCCACAAATACACACCACAAACTGCAGGTTTGAAAGGAACATCATAGTGTTGATTTCTAATATATATATATATATATATATATATATATATATATATATATATATATATATATATATCTATATATATATATTAAATGCATCCTGAATGTCACAGACAGCGCAGACTTACAATTTTATGGCTTCACATATTTATGGTATATTAATCCTCAGAACGCCGTCAAATCGCTCAGATTTAGCAAATCAGATTTTATTTCTTAAAGATAATGAGCCTGTAATTTACATTTTTTCCTTTTTAATCCATTCGGCACAAACGTGATCTGTGAAAACCACATTACATCATTTATTTACTTCAAATCACAGATTATAAAATATTTCTACAGAAGAGGAATCAGAGTTTGTGATTATGTGCCGAAGCTCTCGGGTTCGGTTCCCGGGTGTGAAACCCGAGCCAAACGTCAGCACGCCTGTAACTGTGCCAAATCAAATATAAAGACCAAAAATGCGCCGAACAGAAACAGCCAAAGAAAAACTGCCCAAGTTTATCATTTCTCTGCAGAACGTCTGATTTTTGCCTGACAAACCCGAGACTGGAGAAACAGAAAGTTTTTAACTGAAAGTGACGTCAGAACAAACATGAATCCACTGAAGGACAGAAAACTTTATGGACCAACAAAAAAACATGAACATTCGGTGGTGTTTATTATATCAGAGAAATAAACCAGAATTTCTGTCTAGTAAAAAATATTATTAACACCAGCGGCACAAATGAACCTCTTTTATAAAACGCAATAATGTTCTCACGCTAACGAATACATGTGTAATGATTTACACTGCATGCGACACTCTCGACACATTTACAGTCATGGGAGTAAATGATGTTCATAATGATAATTTTTTTTTGTAAAAGTGAAAGTGTAAATATAAGTTTGTTAATCTTACGTGGGTTTGGACGCCTCCGCTTGGTCCGTTTGCAGTTTCTCTCCTCCCTCCACCTCCATAGTGCAGTACACGATGCGGTTCGGGGCCAAAGATTTCAACCCCTGAACCTCCATAATCACCACCTGCATGAGACGACCACATTTAACATTTCATCAACTGCTAAAAGATATTACACTTTGCATGCATCTGGAAAATTAAATTCCCTTAATCCTGAATTTCTTTCCTTTTTTTTACATTTTCCGCCTCCAAACACTCCAAAAATGTTATTTTTTTATAAACAGATATTATTGATTCGAACTGAAGTAAAATCTGGATCCGTGGTTTCATGTTTTATTGACACCGATGTTCTTAGTTTAAAACAGTAAACAAGTATTATAATATAGAGTCGAATACTATTTGAATTATTTTTTACAAGCTATGAGTGTGGAGGCACGGTGGCGTAGTGATTAGCACGTTCGCCTCACACCGCCAGGGTCCGGGTTCGATTCCCGTCTCGGCCATGTGTGTGTGGAGTTTGCGTATGTTCTCCCCGTGCCTCAGGGGGTTTTTCTCCGGGTTCTCCGGTTTCCTCCCCGGGTCCAAAAACATGCACGGTAGATTGATTGGCACCTTGGAAAATTGTCCCTAGTGTATGAATGTGTGTGTGTGTGTGTGTGTGTGTGTGTGTGTGTGTGTGTGTGTGTGTGCCCTGCGATGGGTTGGCATTCCATCCAGGGTGTATCCTGCCTAAATGCCCATAGACGCCTGAGATAGGCACAGACTCCCCGTGACCCGAGTGAAGATCGGATATAGCGGTAGAAGATGAATGAATGAATGAATGAATGAATGAATGAATGAAGCTATGAGTGTGATTAATACACTTCTGTGTCAGAATGACTTCGTACTTTGTTGCTCCGCTGAGGCAGAAAAAAACAATTCCGTGAGAAGATAAGCACATTGAGCGCCATCATTTATACGAGTGTAAAGCGTTAAAACGAAGCTGCGTTGACGATTTTAGCGTTAACAAGTTCAAGCTTTTCAAATGAGTATACAAATGACAAATCAGCAATATCAATTCTTTACATTCATAAATTAAAAAAAAACAAAACAAACAAAGACTTGTTGACCGACACAAACACAAACCTGTTATGATACACTAAATGTAATATTTTTACATTTACATCGTTTAGCAGACGCCCTTATCCAGAGTAACTTAAGGTTAAGGGCCTTGCTCAAGGGCCCACTAGTGACAGCTTGGTAGTGCTGGTGGTGGGATTTGAACTTGCAAACTTCCAGATCAGAGTCCAACCATTTAAACACTATATTTTAGATTCATGCAAACAACAAACACATTATCATTAATATATATTTGTCATATATGTTTTAATGTAAACACATTTCACTTGAAAACCCTGAACAAGTCTGAAACAAGCAGATTACAGGATATTTATTTATTTATGTTTACTTAGGGATAAAAATCTGTAGTGTTTATGCATGACTCTTTTTTTCCTCCCGTCAGAAACCTGAACATGCCGAGTGGGACAATTTTCTATCAGGCGTCTTTTTTATTTTTATATCAGATCCTCCTGCTGTTTCAGCAGATCCCCGAATACACGCCGTTCACTTCAACACTGAACAAAAATCAATTCCCCGCACATTTACAACCCACAAAATCACAGCGCTGACACAAAACACACAACCTGTGTCTCAACCCTGTTCAGATCTATAAAGCACAGCTTTGCCAAGTGTTATAATAGTAATAATAATAATAATAATAATAATAATAATAATAATAATAGGAGCACGGTAGTTTAGTGGTTATCACGTTTGCCTCAAACCACCAGGGTCCAGGTTCGATTCCCGTCTCGGCCATGTGTGTGTGGAGTTTGTGCATGTTCTCCCCGTGTCTCAGGGGTTTTTTCTCTGGGTTCTCCGGTTTCCTCCACCGGTCCAAAAAACATGCACAGTAGGTTGATTGGCACCTTGGAAAATTGTTCCTAGTGTATGAATGTGTGTGTGTGTGTGTGTGTGTGTGTGTGTGTGTGTGTGTGTGTGTGTGCCCTGTGATGGGTTGGCATTCCATCCAGGGTGTATCCTGCCTTAATGCCCATAGACTCCTGAGATAGACACAGACTCCCCGTGACCCGAGGGAAGATCGGATAAAGCGGTAGAAGATGAATGAATGAATGAATGAATAATAATAATAATAATAATAATAATAATAATAATAACCTCAGTCCTGTTGTATTATAATAAACAGCCGGGAGGATAATAATGCACAAAATACTTTCATTTGAGCAGGAATTTTGCGTCTGTAGGGTTTTTCTGGTGGATTCAATATTCTCCCACATCATTCATCAAAAAAAACAGTCTTAGTGTCTTTAATATGCTGCAGTTCCGTCCTCCGATCCGCTCACGGACGGAATTTTGACAACACTCGAGTGTGGAAATCTTGTGAAAATCGAAGCCTTATAAAGGTGTCAGACTAACAGTGTAGCTGCCGACGCTGCTAAATCCATAAGTGTCTCAGATTCTCTATCAGGCTCTTCATGAATTCCTAATGAGACGCGTCCAACCTTAAAAAGTCGGCAGAGGACATTTCATGTAAATGAAGCAGGATATTTAAAAATAGCACAGGACACGGGATGGATAGAAAATCTCGTCAAGATGCATCTATTACAGCAACCATCGCCGTGCGTTCTGTGCGTTCTGCTTACATCAGATTTCCCAACAAATCACTAAATCTCATTCGCTCATGTTTCCCAATGACACGGGAATAACAGGAACAACATTCAAAGCACATTTACATAATCTTTTCTCCGTGACATTAAAAGCACATTTCAGTTTGCCTGTAGAGCCGTGTTGTGTGTTGTGTGTGTGTGTGTGTGTGTGTGTGTGTGTGTGTGTGTGTGTGTGTGTGTGTGTGTGTGTGTGTGTGTGTGTGATGGAATATTTCTATAAAATGGTCATTGACAGTACTTTGGCTCGGCACTGACCAGACGCTGAGGATGTGATAAACTGTACTGTTCATCTGCAATCCATTCAGCAACGTGACTTTTGTATATAATCAATTATATAATATATAATAAATGTAATGATAAATATAATACATTTATAAACAATTACAGTATAATTGCTGATTCCTAAACGATCCTCTAAAACCATTATTTCTCCCTGTCTAATTATATTAGGACAGATACTATGAAAAGAATGGAACTGATTATTTTCACACAAGAAATGAATAAAAAGTAGATTTGAGGTGTTTTCACTTCATAAACACACAGAAATAAAAAGCAGTATATTTATAGGATAAACTCCATAATATTTGATTCTTCTTAATTGGCTTATTAATGAAACTTAATTAATGAAAAACGTGTTTTTAATTAAGAACGCAGGAACGCAGGCTGATAGGAAACATGGTATGTTTGATGGAGGAAAGAAAAATGAAATCACAGGATAAACGACAACAAAAACAAACGTCGATGTCGAACAAATGCGTCTGAAAAGAAGAAACATCTAAAACATCTCATATTGCAAAGCTGATGATGAAATCCTGTAACGGGACACGAGCGCATTTGCCTTCGTGCAGTAAGACACTTTAATATAAACTCGAAACCTTTTGTTTTCCCTGAGGATTTGAAATCTTTATATAGACATAAATATGAGGTTAAGCAGGTGGACTTTTTTGTTTGTTTTTAAAGAGAAGGTGGAACCGCAGCGCACCTCTAGTGTGAAGGAGAGAACCACATCAGACTTGGACAGTTGGTTCTCGTCCTCCTGGCCCATGTCGATGATGGATGTGTTGTGTCCTCTTTTCAGTTTCTGGAGTTTGAATTCTCCTCCCTTGGACACCGGCATGCTCTCCAGGTTCGCCATCAGCTGGTTTACAGAAGACTTCAGCTCCTCGATGTACATGGCCTCCATCTCCTTCGACACAAATTTGGGAAACTTGCCTGCCTGTTGTTTAACAAAGAAATAAAGAAAGAAATAAAATATAACATAGCAAAAGGCATGTCAGTTTAAGGATCTATTCCAAGGCCCTCTAATAATACAAAGAATATGAAAAAGTAGGGATGCAAATCGATTCAAATATTTCATCATCATCATCATCATCAATCACACGGCTGCTATGAGTGATTAATCGCACATGTACCATTAATGAACACCTTTCATGTCTTTATAAATAATAATTAACTGTAACAGATATTATAAATATATGCATTTCACTTCAAATTACTACAATCAAATTATTTTTAAAATATTGGTTTGTTTTCATGTTGTTCCATGTTTTTTTTACTGGTTGTTTGAATGGTTAAATACGGGACGTGGCTCCTTTAAAAATTATGTTCCGGTTTTGGTTGCTTTCTATATAAACTTTAGGTTCCATACGGTAATATACGCTAATATAGTGAGTAGCTGTTGTGAATGCGCAGCTAGGGGGCGTAATTGGGGGAAATTTAGGATGTGTAAGTGGATGCACTGAAGTTTCTTTATTTATTTGTTGTTTGTTTTTCGTTCATTTGCACAACACAACGCAGAGTGAAGGCGCAGATCACTCACATAGTAATGCACACTGCGTTAATTACAACAATTTACAGGAACTCGTTATTAACTTTGAAAACCCGAGCAAAAACCTTAAACTCTTAAAGATCAGATGCATATATCATTTATATATTAAAATGTAAACATGTACTCGGAAACCATGCCGGTTTTAAAATCTCAGTGGAAGCCGTTACTGTCAGATAATGTGAAACAACATAAAAGTTAAGTGCCGTAGTATTTCCCATGTCATAAAATAAAGTGTAAGCATTACCTGCATTACATATTTACAAAGTGCACGTGGAAGAAAAGGCGTGTGATTACGAAACTGAAACTCACCCTGGCGATCTGATCCGCCATCTGCAGACGGCCGTCCAGCTCCCTCCTGATCTGAGCCGCCTGCTCGTCCAGATTATCCAACTATAAATCACACACACACACACACACACACACACACACACACACTTAGACGTCGAGCAATCCGTGTCCCCTCGGCGTGAATCAATCTGTTCCGATTAAAAAATAAATAAATTCACTTCTATTTCTAACACAATTGGGGTCGTCGCAGGTCAGCGTTCATTCTTAAAAAGAGACAGAAGCCCTTAAAGCTCTTAAAAAGGCCAATTATAGACTTTAATTACAAATTAGGCCGTCTTATTAAACTGGAGTGTTATGAATTAAAAGCTGGCAGAAGGTCCATTAGAGACACCGTGATATCTTGAATCTTCCTTTAATTTATAAATTTTTTTAACCAAAGACCACTTTTAGAAGCTCCTGGTCAATTCCTTGTTATTGTACGTTTCTCTAAAAAACATATTGCTCTGGATATCTCATTTCAAACCTAATTATAATTCCTCCCATTATTACACTCAGATGTTCATTAAGCAATCACACATAATAATAATAATAATAATAATGATGATAATAATAAATAATAATAATAATAATAACAATAATAATAATAATAATAATATAATAATAATAATAATAATGAATAATAATAATAATAATAATAATAATAATAATAATAATAATAATAATAATAATAATAATAATGATCATAATAATAATAATATAATAATAATAACAATAATAATAATAATAATAATAATAATAATAATATAATAATAATAATAATAATAATAATAATGAGGATTTGAAAATTAAGCAACTAAAAAAAATGAGATCATCAAAAACACTGCTGGAGCCAAATAAGGTTTTTTTTTGTTTTTTTTTTATCTTATTATTGAACCGTGATCATTTAGGGTAACGAAACATTCCAAAATATCATGTAACAGCGTCAGTGTTTGGTTCATGCTGCATGTGATCCACCGTCTGGAATATGCATCTTATTCACTTGCTTTTGAGGCATCTTGCAAATTCTTGCACGAGTGCATGCTTTTATTTTGTGACCGAAATGCAAAGTTTGGAAGCGATTACATCTCTGGGTCATAGTGTTTAAAATTCATCCTTTCTTTCTCATATTTGTCCACACACCACACACACACACACACACACACACACACACACACACACTGCATGTAGATTGGTATGTGTGTATGCTTTTCTCCTGTCTCCTTTGTTGTCTCCTTCTGAATTGAGTTTTGCGTGCGTTCAGTATTATCTAGCGCATCCCTCCTGCCCAGTCAGCCGTCACTTCCTGTGCATGTTACTGTCTTGCTCACACCCACGCAGCATCTTAGGGACTTCAGCACCGCAGCAACCCGTGCTGTGGCGACCGTCGCCGTGGCGCGGGATACCCCATCACCGACAGCGCAACACAGTCATGTCTCCTGAGCACGCCCTCTGTGGCCTGATCTCCTGGAGCTGTGTTCTAATTAAACATGGCACGACATCCACGGGAACCCTGTGAGGCTGTGTGTGTGTGTATGTGTGTGTGTGTGTGTGTGTGTGTGGTTAAAACTCCAATGAAGAAAAGGACAGCGCTGTCACTGAGTGGGCGGCTGAATACTACTAAACAGGAAACATTTCTTATGGCAAACCCTTAATGTGAACTCTATTTATGTAACATGAATAAAGAGAGAGTGTGTAACAAACACAAGCGATAAAAAATGCCTTACATTTTAATGACAAAATTGGCATGAAATTCATCAGGATGAAAATGAACAATACATCGATTTGAGCCTTGCTCAAGGGCCCACTAGTGGCAGCCTGGTGGCTGGTGGGTGGTGGGATTTGGAACCTGCAATGTTCCGGTCCAGAGACCAATGTCTTGACCACTGACATATATATATGTGTATCCTTGGCTGTGGATGGAGAAGCACAACCATAAAGTCTGTCCAGCAGAGGACCTGAAAACATGATGTGCTAGTGGTGTAGAGATATTTCTGCATGCAATCAAGCTACAGATGAAAATAAAATGCTCCACTTTCTCACTTTTGCTAATTGAATGACTCCATTTTGTTTGCTGCAGGAATGACATGATTATTCTCGGTGCCCGTGGTTCTGGCAGGAGGCCCGCAGTGCAGCAGGACAGCGAGCTGAAGTTGTGCAGCACGACTCCTCATGGAGATGTCACTTGTCTCAGTCAATTCATAAACCAGCTGCTGTTATGGTGATAATCCACAAACGAAGAAGCTCGGCTATGTTGTTATATATATAGAGGGGCACGGTGGTTTAGTGGTTATCACGTTCGCCTCACACCGCCAGGGTGCTGGTTCAATTCCCATCTCGGCCATGTGTGTGTGGAGTTTGTGCATGTTCTTCCCGTGTCTCAGGGGGTTTTTCTCCGGGTTCTCCGGTTTCCTCCCCCGGTCCAAAAACATGAACGGTAGGTTGATTGGCACCTTGGAAAATTGTCCCTAGTGTATGTATGTGTGTGTGAATGTGTGTGTGTGTTTGTGTGTGTGTGTCCTGTGATGGGTTGGTATTCCATCCAGGGTGTATCCTGCCTTAATGCTCATAGACGCCTGAGATAGACACAGACTCCCCGTGACCTGAGGGAAGATCGGATATAGCTGTAGAAGATGAATGAATGAATGAATGAATGATATATATATATATATATATATATATATATATATATATATATATGTACTGATGCATAAAGCAGGATTTGTTCTAAATGTTCTTTCTGCTGGTTTAATGTCATGATTTATTATAAACTGCACATCTTACACACAGCCTGCTCCAAGCTTGGTGTTTAAACTCTAAGGCTTTATAAATGCAGGGAATATCTGACAGGCCAAAAGGAAGCATTGGGCTTCGGTACAGTGACATGCCACGTTCAGTAAACGTGAGCTGCTTCAGTAACTGACTGTCACCAGAGGGAGCTCCTGGCAGCTGGTAGCTTAGTTTCATCCACATGGTAATGGAGAGTGGCGAGGTTCTTATGCATTAATAATGGATGGCCAGATTTAGACTTGCTGACAGCAGTCGTAAACGTGAGGAAAGAGACAGATCACCAAAACTGCACCCTCTCTCTCTCTCTCTCTCTCTCTCTCTCTCTCTCTAGCAAAATGTCGGGATGTTTGAGAGAGTGAAGCTGTCACGCGTAGTGCATCTGGTGACACGTTCCTAATCCTTAATACGGTGTCAAAATGGAAACGCACAGCATGAACCACATTACAGCTGATCAGGCATCTATTACTTTGCTTACACGCGTCAGAACATTGATTTGTTGTCTGCGTGTACGGCAGTAGGATCTGCGTAAACATCCGGGAATCGTATCACCAAGGTTTAAAACAGCAATGTTTTTTTTCCCCCAATTTCTAGTATTTCAGACACGGATGGACTATAAGACTATGTTTTTTTATGTTTTTGTCACTGGTTGGGGTTCTGCAGGATTAAAAACACAGCCTACTACTGTAGGAGTCCAAAAAAGTGCTTTATGTAATTACATGACAAAAAGCTGTGGTTTGGGATGAGATTTAAGGCGCAGGCGTTTCGTTACTCCCGGTGTGAAAAAGACACCCAGAAGACACCATAAAGTAAATGAAATCCCAGCTCACTGTTTGGCATTATTTTGGAAAATAACATGCTTGCTAATAAATTTTAAATATGGTATTTACACTGGGATTAAATGGTGAACGTCGAATTGCTATATAGATAACAAAACACAGATATCTATTTATTTTTTTTTGGAGTAGATAGCTCGTGTTTGTATAGAACAGGAAAATGTTTTTTTTTAACAGAGCATGTGTTTGTGTCCCTTTTTTGGCTGCCACAGTGTTCTGTAGTGCCAGAAGGAACATCTGCTTAGATCTCTCTTTTATAACTATCTTGACATTTTTTCTCAGGTAGAGAGAGACAGACAGAGAGAGAGATCAATCCAAGGAGGATAAAGGAATAAAGACAAAAAGAAAGATAGACACACGGCTTGGGATGGAGATAGACGACTCCCACAAGTCACTAATGGCTTCCACATTAATAATTAAACATGGAGTCGCTGCAATGGGATCCAATTTACAGTCAATCACAGACACATTCACAACATTGCTACAGTATAGGGGACAATCCTAACAATGTGTTTATGTGTGTGTGTGTGTGTGTGTGTGTGTGTGTGTGTGTGTGTGTGTGTGTGTGTGTGTGTGTGTGTGTGTGTGTGTGTGTGCACCTTAACCCTGCTGCCCTTTTTGAGCTGTTGGTTAGTGGAGCACGTAATTAGCTCCAGCCACCAGCTGCACAAAGTCACTCTGCTTTTTCTGTCTTCTATCAAGTCTACATCAATTCCTCCCAACATTTCTCACCTGCACAAGCACACAAACATTTCTCTTATCCGTTATGTCCATCCTCATGCTGGGGAATCAGAAGGCACACACACACACACACACACTCGGATTATCCACAATTTATCCACACGTTAATAATGCACAGCAGAATTCATGTATAAATGTATTATAGAAGCGCAGCAGTTCTGTCTCAGTTCTGTTTTTAATAACATTTGTGTTGATCTGGCAACCTGGATTATTTATTGATTTCTAATAAAGGACTGTGTGGAAGAGAGAGAGAGAGAGAGAGAGCGAGAGAGAGACATTTTCCTAAAGCCTCTTCACGTACAGTAAGAGACTGACGCATTCATTGCTCTCATGCTCGGCTGATGGTCGTTAACTAATTCAATCAGCACAAGAGCGCTGTAGAGGGAAGTGCAAGTTGCAAAGCAGATCTTGAGGTTGAAATGTTCATGACAGCAAGTATACGAGTGTGAATCAGACATTTACACCACCCAGTGTAATAATAATAATCTCTATGAGAGGCAGGCTGTTCCAACAAATATATGTGTTTAATGCTTTTATATGGCGTCTGAAGATGTTTTGGATTTCGTATTTCTAAAGTAGGTTCTGGATGTCTTTCGTGTTGTTGTTTGTAGTCCCAGTTCAGTCAAACGCAAATAAATAAATCATTTTACAAGCGATAGCGTCTGATATAAAAATATTAGTCTATGATACCTGACAGTGAAAGCTATAACAGCTGGATTTAGAAGCGCTATAACACTGTACTCTACAGACACTGGCGAAGTCAGATATTCGTATAAGGTGTGGAGTAAAGTCTCGTTCATCCCACAGGAGGGTTTGAGGTGATCAGGTCACCCATGATCTTTCACTCCAACTCATGTGTTCACAGAGTGGCTTTATTTACAGGAGCAATGTCATGTTGGAACACGTTTGGGTTGGAACCACAAAAATGGCTGCAAAAGTCATGTGACCCAATACCTTTGTGTGTGTGTGTGTGTGCGTGTGTGTGTGTGTGTGTGTGTGTGTGTGTGTATATATATATATATATATATATATATATATATAGTATTTCCACTTGCTTTTGTAGTGTAGTAGGGGTACAGTTGTGTTACACAGTAGTGAAAAGTGAGTGTTGGAAAACATCCAACGTTCTTGTCAAATAAACAAGCAAAAAAAAAAGGAAAAAAAAAGACAGAACATATCAGTAACATTTTGATGAATAACAGGGACTGAACGAAGAACTAGAAAGTACATGAAGTAAGCAGAGACTGTGATATTACGCTCGCTCGCTCGCGGGTGTGACTTCTATGTGACTTCCAAACGAGAAAAACAGCTCCGACAGACTCCAGAAATCCTGGCAGCATTGATCTCACGCCTCGAGTAATCTACCTCTGGTACAAAACCCAAGTCTGCGGTAAAAATGCCAGGAACAGACTAAAGCAGTGTTTATGTGGTTATCAATAGATGCTTAAACTCAGAAGACACGTGGTGTGTTTATATTTACACCATTCTCTCCAGCATCTGTTTTATTCATCCATCTTCACTAATGTCACTTTGTACTGGTCAGGGTTACAGTAAACACGAGGTGGGAATACGCCCACTAAACGCACCAACAACGCAAACACTGTTTACAGTAAACAGTTTACCTACAAACAGCTGGCAAAACGGCTAGTCAGGGGAATATAGCGAATATACATTAATAATTCTTATTAGTTTATAAATACATTTATTTACAATGTGTGCTATATATATATATATATATATATATATATATATATATATATATATATATATATATATATATATATATATATATATAATCAGAGCTGTCAATAGATTAAAAATATTTAAATTAAATAATTCATAACGATTAATTGCTCATTTTCAAGTGTACCATAAATGAACACTTTTCATGTTTCTTATAACTAATTAACTGTAAGAGTTATTAACTTAATTTTATTATTAACTAATTGACTTTTATAATTATATGCATTTCTCTCAAAATCTCTCCCTTTAATAAAAGTTATTGATTATTTATAATATAATTATAATTTTAATATGAATTTCTTGTTAATTCCAATGTTATTTGTTTAGTGGTGGTTTTGGTTTTAAGTGTAAAATTTGGGACGTGGCTCCTTTAAGAATTGTGTTTCGGTTGCTTTTCCATATAAACTGGTGATACGGAGGTGTTTAGGTTATACGGAAGCGCTTTGCGTTCAGTAACACGACGCAGAGTGAAGGAGCAGATCACACACACATAGTAATGCACACGCACACTGCGTTTATAACACGCCTTAATAACATTAGTGACGTTAAAGTCAGTTTGACAGCCCTAATATATATATATATATATATATATATATATATATATAGATAGAGAGAGAGAGAGAGAGAGAGAGATATAGATGGAGATATATATATATATATAAAGATTAAGATTGCAGAAGTGCTGTGTGTTTCTGTGTGTTTGAACACATGTATGTCATCATTATTTCTCGATAATAATGGTAATAAATTATGCAGAGTCAACATAAATACACAACTTGGCGCCAGTATCTCTCTTTCTCTCACTGTTTCTCTTTCTCTCTCTCTCTCTCCCTCCCTCTCTCTCCCTCCCCTTCTCTACCTCCCTCTCTCTCCCTCTCTCTTTATCACTGTTACTGTAAGATGATGGACCACTTGTTTTATGTGTGATGATGTGAATGTAGCGTGTGACTTGCTAGGCTGTGTGTGTGTGTGTGTGTGTGTGTGTGTGTGTGTGTGTGTGTGTGTGTGTGTGTGTGTGTGTAGTGCCAGACAATTTCTGCCAATTACATGTGATTGTGCTTTCATTAAATACACTCCAGGTGGTGTATGAGTCGTCTATTGGCTGGCAAAGAGAGAGAAAAAAAACTCCTACGCATGGCCTTGAGACCAACATAGGTGTGTGTGTGTGTGTGTGTGTGTGTGTGTGTGTGTGCGTGCGTGTGTGTGTGTGTGTTTGTGTGTGTGCTTTGTGTGTTGTTTGTGTTTGTGTGTGTGCTGTGTGTGTGCGTGTGTGCGTGTGTGTGTGTGTGTGTGTGTGTGTGTGTGTGTGTGTGTGTGTCTGTGGGTGTGTGTTGGGGGACGAGAGTGAGTGAGCTGTTTTCCACTCACAAACAGTAAACAAGTGAGGTTTGATGTGTGGAGCAGTTAGATGTAAAGGGTTTACTGACATATTTGATGTGTTTAATTGTTTGTGAGTGATGTGTGTATAATGTATAAACTAAACTAAAGAGGTTTTAGAAAGAAAGGCCACTTTCCATGAGATTGCGAGCCACGCCCACATGGTCCCGAGCCACGCCCACAGGATCCCGAGCCACGCCCACAGGGCCCTGAATTACATCTGAGGATTAAAACCTGCTCTGGATTCTCCCTGTTGTATTGATATGAACACATCCAGACTTTTAGACACGGAGCATTTTCCTCTGTAGTGCAGTCATTATAGTTTTATGATGCAAAATGCTTTTGCTGTCACTAACTGGCAGGATGATGGTGACAGCGAAAGCCTCTGACTCATCCCTGATGTCTGCCTGCTTTTGCCCGATGGAAGACAAAAATAGACGTCTGGATTGTTTCATGCTTCGAGGATAGAAGGACGAAAACATATTCAGGGTGGATACCTTCGTCCAAAAGACTTCCACCTGATCTTTCTGCTGACTCGGCACATTTTTTAAGGCCGACGGCTGACATTGCAGGAAACGTTCCCTCAAATGCATGAAACTCTTCTTGAAATGTATATTTACTTTCCATCAGCGGTTTAAGGCATTGGGCTACTGATCGGAAGGTCAAGCTGCCCACCTTGGGTCCTTGAGTAAGGCCCTTAACCCTCTGTGCTCCAGGGGGCGCTGTATCAACCTGCACTCTAAACAACAAGTTGGCATATGTGCAAAAACAATTTCACTGTACTGTAATGTGACAAATAAACACTATTCTATTCTGTTCTATATATATATATATATATATATATATATATATATATATAGAGAGAGATAGAGAGAGAGAGAGAGAGAGATAGAGAGAGAGAGAGAGAGAGAGAGAGAGCACTCAGGTCAGATGCTGAACAGTAAAGAGGATCTTTTTGTTTTTACAATCTGTATTCTTGTCTTATCTATTAAGAAAATAATAAGAATGAATACATTTTAAGTTTAATGACTAAAAAGTAAAATATGGCACTGACTTCCCTGAATTCATCAACTACACACTTCAAAATGTTCACAAAAGCACGTAAAGCAGGATTGTGTGTTTTTGTTTCTCCGGTCGGAGCCGTACAATGGCTTTATGTGTGTTTGGTGTTATTGACACTTCTCTGTGTACAGTAAACGCACCTGACAGGCCTGGTACAGCAGCTGGTGCTCAAATTTCTTGATGCCAAGAATTTGCTGGAACATCTCGTAGAGCTGGTCTTTGCTGAGGATGAGCTCGGACGCGGCACTCGCCGTCATGCGCTGCTGAGCCTTGCGTGGGTCCTCGTCTCCGCGGTAGATGGTATCAAACTTGGCCATCCAGGAACTCAGAACCGTCTCTTTACTCAAACCGTCGATCTCCGGCAGGCTGCGGACGCGCTTCTCAATGTGCCTCTTAAACACTTCGCGGCAATCCACGGCCGAGAAACCTCCAGTCTGGACCATCTTCGCCACGCGATCGCTCTTCAGAAACACCTACGGAGCACATGGGCCCGGTTATAATCATATTCAACTACTTTCTGGAGAAATACAAATGCATTTCCTAAACAAAACAACTGTGAGAAGGATGATTATATGGTTAAACGTTCACTAAACATCTAAAAATACACCTGTACTGAATGAAGCCCTGTAGTGTTTATATATACTGTTTATGCACAAACACACCTGATTACATATCCGTTATTGTTTATGAGACTCCCCATAGAATGGTATTAATGGTATTAAATAAACTGTTAATATCAGAAATGTCTGTAGATGGTAGATTTTGTTGCTTCACGACAACATTAACAAATCGAAATTTATTTTGAAATGCCAAATTTACATTAAACATGTTTTTTGTTTGATACAGAGGATGTTTAACCCGGTGGCAGGTTTTTTTTTTGCAGCTCATCCATGTCTTAAAAATCACACAACAGGCCATTAAAATGCCAGACTCGGCAAAAAAAACACATTTTTCTTTTTTACATGAGAAACGTGCATGTACAGAGATTTACCCCCCCCCCCCCCCCCCCCCCCCCGCCACTCTGACTCTCTGCAATACATCTTACAATTCCAAAGGATCCTTACATTATAAACTTATATTATAGATACACCGTCTGCATACATCCTGGTGCAGCATTTTATATTGAGATATATATGAGATAAAAGAGCAGAAAAAGTTGAGGAAAAAAACACTCTGTTAAATCTATCATTCATTTTCTTGCTCTTTCTCCTCTCAAAATAATCGCAGCATGATTTTTGCCCCACAAGGTTTTTAATGATGCTTGTTGCATTTCCCACTTCAGACCACTAGATGTAATAAAAACTCTACGGAGCTACATCGTGTCAAAAACATGCATGCAGTGACCAAATCAGCTGTTCTCTGTCAAATAGGGAAAAAACGGTTTAAATAGCTTCAAAAGTAACGGAAGGAACAAGGATTAATATGGGATTAACATTTATTGGACAGCTGATATGAACAGCTGCATAGAGATGGAAGATATATATTATATATAGGGCTTATTGTTTGTATTGTTTTAATTGTAGTGGGTTTCGTTGTGGGATCTGTGCAGTAAAACATTGTGAAATCGAGGGTCTCTGAGCTCTTTTTCATGCACTTGAATAAACCTTTAAGCGCTGCATCTCTGTAAAGTGCACTCGAGTCAGTGTGTAATCTCCATAATGACTTAAATCAATAATGAATCCATCTGCAATATGCTTGTGAACGGCGCCTCGCTGGACTTTGGTGTAATATTTTGCCATATGATGGATTTGCCTTATATCTGTAATAATATATCGTAATAATACAACGAGGTCATTAGAGGCAAATGGAAAACTTTCAAATTTGGAATGTTGGAATTGTGCGGCATTCATAAAGGCACATATTCTCCACCTTTCTCCATCTCTCTCTTGTGCTCTGAATTATTTAGTCTCTCTCTCTCTCTCTCTCTCTTCTGAAAACTGGAGGGAAAAAAGAAGTGTGATTTGCTGTCTGCACTTGCTGCAGTGGCAGCCGAATGAGGTTTAAAGGTTTCTGGCCTAACATCCGTAAACCCACCATCCCCTCCCCCAAACACACACACACACGTACACACACACACACACGTACACACATGCACTACTCACGTCTCAAATTGAGTTATATGGACTTGCGAGTGAAATGTGATTTATGTTGGGCTTGTTTTGCACACTGGGAAGGCCTGCGAGAGCTGCCAGATGCTTTTCCTTGCTTTAAAAATCCCTCTCGGCTGCTGTATTCAGGAAGACGGATCGAGCTCTAAATTGCTGTCTGGTAACAATCCAAATGCTGACTTGCCACATGTTTCTTTCTACCTGTGTGTACATTAACAAACTACTTAGAAAATTAACTGTATGTGGATGAAAGTGCTCTGACCGTGAGAATGTGTTTAAACCCTGTTAAAACTGCGACTTTCTCTTCTCTCTCCTGCGGAACAATTCACGACGCTCACTTTAACTCCGCACACTTTACACTTACACACTATTTTTACTTTTATTTTTGTATTTTATTAATTTTTTTATCTTTGCATTACTTATTATAATGTCTGCACTATTGTATTATATGTGTATGTGTATGTGTATTATATGTGTATGTATTATATATGTATGTGTATGTGTATTATATGTGTATGTGTATGTGTATGTATGTGTATGTGTGTATGTATGTATGTGTATGTATAGTGTATATGTGTATGATGTGTATGTTGTGTATATGTATGTATGTGTGTATGTATGTAATGTATGTGTATATTATGTATGTGTATTGTATATATATGTATGTATGTGTATGTGTGTATGTGTATCTGTATGTGTGTATGTGTATGTATGTCTGTGTGTTGTATGTATGTATGTGTATGTGTATATGTATGTATGTATGTGTATGTGTATATGTGTATGTATGTGTATGTGTATATGTGTATTATGTATGTGTATGTGTATGTGTATGTGTATGTATGTATGTGTATGTGTATATATATGTATGTGTATGTGTATATGTATGTGTGTGTTATGTGTGTGTGTGTGTTTATGTATATGTGTTATATGTGTATGTGTATGTATGTATGTGTATGTGTATGTATGTATGTATGTATGTGTATGTGTATATATATGTGTATGTGTATGTGTATATGTATGTATGTGTATGTGTATATGTATGTATGTGTGTATGTGTATATGTGTATGTGTATGTGTATGTGTATCGTGTGTATTGTATGTGTATATGTATGTATGTGTGTGTCTGTGTATGTGTGTATGTGTATATGTATGTATGTGTATGTGTATGTGTATGTGTATGTGTATGTGTATGTGTATATGTATGTATGTGTATGTGTATATGTATGTATGTGTATGTGTATGTGTGTATGTATGTGTATATGTATGTATGTGTATGTGTATGTGTATGTGTATGTGTATGTATGTATGTGTATGTATGTATGTGTATGTGTATGTGTATGTGTATGTATCTATATGTATGTATGGTATGTGGATATATAGTTTTTATGTATGTGTGTGTGTGTATGTATGTATGTATGTATGTGTATGTGTATGTGTATGTGTATATGTATGTGTATATGTGTGTATGTATATGTGTATGTGTATATGTATGTATGTGTGTGTATGTATGTATGTATGTGTATGTGACATAACATTTTAATTTGTTCAAACAAGTTTGATATAAAAATAAGATTATATTATAATAACTTGTTTGAACTAGAAATCCTGTAATGGCATAAAAATTTTACAATATTCTAACACGGGTCCCAAAAGCCAAACGGTTTGCATGTTAGAACTGTTAACACTGACACAGACATACACACACACACACACACACACACACACACACACACACACACACATACACACACACAGAAGTGTTGGCCGATCTGTCATGATCACCGTGTGTAACTAGTGTGTATGTTTGTGTGTGTGTGTATGTGTGTGTGTGTGTCTAAGCTCAGACAACAGTGCTTCCATCACCAGCAGAGTTCAGGGTGTTAATAAGGTTTCAGACCTTCATCCTACACTCACAGGGTCACAAAAAGGTTTTTGGATGTTTTTTTTAAATAAAAACATTTACTTTGTTACATTTACAGTGAAAATCTGTTGTGTTTCCTTATAAATTGGTCACATAAAACAGAATCTAAACATTCTACACTATAGAGTCTACAGAAACATGGCGCTGCCCTTTTGGCCTGTTCCAGTATAAATATTTGTTTTGTAAAAAAAATAAACAAATAAATAAAAATAGGCCGTTTTATTAAGTGAAATGTTTTGAGAATGCTGACGACAGATTAATCATGATTTTAATACGAGGCATGAATTCACAAAATTGGGTTTGACATATTATGCAAATTAGATCCAAGTAGGTGGAGCTCAATAGCTACATAAAATAATAAACTAAACCAAGAAATTCCTGTATAACAACGTGCATAAAAAGGTGCAACTTTTGAATCTTGCATAAAAACCCCAGAATGTTGAATTTACTCGTTTTTTATTCTGTAATTCTGCATTGTGTTTACCAGCATAAACTAATTAGTGGCTGAGTCTCAAATCCCCGTAACACAAGTGAGGGACAAAATGACTTACAACATCCTCCGAGTGAAGCAATTAGCATGCAAATTATCTACCTGTATATATATATTTATATATATATATGTGTGTTGTGTGTGTGTGTGTGTGTGTGTGTGTGTGTGTGTGTGTGTGTGTCAGTGAGTGTGTATGTGTGCATGCAACGTTAAAAAAAAAAAAGTAATTGATGTCCTGTATGCGCAGTTCTGAGCTGTCACCTTAATGCTTATTTCCTTCTACAGAGAAAAGTCATTACCCAAACACTTGCTATGATCAAATGAAATGAAATGTAATTCTAACATAATAACTCCATAATATATTTTACAGGCTTTTTTAATTATACAGTACGTCCATTTGCACTGCAGCAATATTTATGTCCATCCAAACGCCAATAAATGGCTGTAATAAAATAGCATTTTAGATTAAAACAATACATTTTATTACCATACTGATGTCACTGGGTGTCTTTTTTTTTTACTACCGCACTGCAATAAAGAACTGAAAGTGTAGAAGTCAGTGGTGCAAAGGGGAAACAAGATGGTGGTTGTACCTCATAGTAGCTCTGAACTGCATTGATGAAGGCCTCGTCTGCCACAATCTGAGTGTCTCCTTTGAGGAAGGACTCGAAGCGATCCTTCGTTGTCTGAAGCTGCTGCTTGCTGATCTATAGAGGTAAAGAAAAACAAAACTTCCTCAGTGGCTGAGCCATATATATATATATATATATATATATATATATATATATATATATATATATATATATATATATATATACATATATATGTAACACAAAGAGAGAGAAAGCGGCCGAGAACTTGAAATGAACGAGTGCAAACCAAATAGGAAAATCCATAAACATTCCTCAGTCTTTACACATCGATTCGTTCCGTGTGTTACTGTAGATTTCATTTATATTTCCCTTGAGATGGAAGATCATTTTTTAAATGATTTGCTATAAAGGTTTCAAATCTAAGAAGTCCCACATGCCTCCTGTACCAATAAGCATAAAGAATATATAGTGAGATTCACAGACAATGAAAAGACTAATTAGGAGGTGTTATTAAGTGTTATTAAGTGTTATTAAGTGTTATTAAGCCCAGTTGCTTTTAACAAACAGTTCAACAAAAATGCGACAAAAATGTTTCTCTAAAACTAAATGCACTAAAACTAAATATTCATGTCAGATCTTATAAAACCACACACACACTCTTCAGGGCTCCTAATTTTCCCTCCCAGGAGCTGTGCCGGCGTGAAAATTGAGAATTGAGGGGCCCTCAAGGGCCACTAGTAAGTCCACACTTTTCTACTCGAGCTCCTGACGCACACGAGCCACGTAATCCCAGGAATTATCTGGATCATCTGGAGAAGCAAACATGAACCATTTATTTACGTTTATGGCATTTGGCAAACACCTTTATCCAGACCAACTGAAGGTCAGGTGCCTTGCTCAAGGGGACACACTAGTGGGATTTGAACCTGCAGTCTTCTGGTATGATCCCTTAACCGCCTACAGATTTTCAATGACAAAGCAGAAGATAAAATAAACGCTTCACTCTTTCCAATTAGCAGCAGCAAATGAGATGTGCACAAAATAATGCACATATGCAGGTTTTATGTCGATGACATTTTGACAGCAAGACGATGTAAACAACATTCCTGTTTAAAAAGATCTATGTGGAGCAGCATCTCATCGTTCCTCTATAAAAACTACATCCGGCAGGAAATAGACTGCATATTTCACCCCGAGACACCCAGATTATAATTAAACTATTCAAATCATGCCAAAAGTTTTATGTAAACCAAGACGTCGTGAATGCCAGACGGCTGCAGATCGTCTGAAGCCATTACAGGAAGTTCTTCTGTTATATGTAACCGCCTTAAAAAAAACAAGTATACATTAATGAGGGATCTAAAGAGGCGAATAAATGCCAAAAGTCTTGGTAAGATTTACAGCAGCACTTAATGTCACCGAGGGACAGGAGTTCCAGAAAAAGCACTTGCCATGTACAATATACACCACAATTCAGACTGTTTATGTGTTTATTTATTCACTGCATGCTGGGATACTTCACTGCCACAACAAATGCCCCAAAATCTCTCTTTATAGGGGATTCACTTTTTTTTTTTTTTTTAATAAAATGCCGTTTATAAAACATTTTTTTTACATGATGCAAAGGCTGATGATCTGCTGCAGTTTTAATGCATTCCTTTAAACCATCACGATACTAAACATATTCTGAATCTGAACACGCCATGTTATAACTTACACCATTATTTTATCCGATATTTATCGATTTATCGTAAATGACCCACTAAATAACAATAGCTGGACAAAATATAAATGAAGTGATGCTGGTTATTGTCATTTTCATGCTGTTTGTGGGTCACTTAAGCAGGATTACACACAAACTAACCATTATTAGCTCAAGCAAGAAGCTGTTACGATGCGTTTACCATCGCGACTTCAACATTAACGGTTTTACAAAATATCGAAATCCATCACAAAAGTTGTTATTTGTTTATTTACCATCCTGAAACTGTTAATGAAGGAAACTCGTCTTTTTGGTCTCCGCAGTTCATTAACGGGAGCTTATGTGAAATTGCTTCATTAACAAAAGTTGATTAAATGTGTTTATTGCAAAAAGCGGACGTAAATATGAAAAAATAAATAAAGTACTGCGGAAAAAAAACGAGATGGTTATTATGACAAATGATATGAAGGTGCAAAATAAAGCATGCAATAAACACACAGTGAGGCGTCGGATGAAGTGATTAGCACATCTCTCCAGAGCTGGATCAGGTGTGTTGGTAAAAAACACGAACGCTCCGTCCCTATTTAACTCTTTACATTAGAACATGCATAAATATCTCTATGTGTGTTTACAGCCGGACTTTCTTTATATTTGTATAATTGTTTGTGGTCTACAGGACTCCAGAGTAATAAACATTCTAGGATACAGTGTGTGTGTGTGTGTGTGTGTGTGTGTGTGTGTGTGTGTGTGTGTGTGTGTGTGTGTGTGTGTGTGTGTGTGTGTGTGTGTGTGTGTGCATTTTTGTGTAGGAGAACAGGAAAGAATGTGAATGTGTATAAGTGAATGAGTGTGTGGTGTGTGTGTGTGTGTGTGTGTGTATGTGTGTGTGTGTGTGTGTGTGTGTGTGTGTGTGTGTGTGTGTGTGTGTGTGTGTGTGTGTGTGTGTGTGTGTGTGTGTGTGTGTGTGTGTGTGTGTGTGAGTGTGTGTGTGTGAGTGTGTGTGAGTGTGTGTGTGAGTGATTGTGTGTGAGTGTGTGTGTGTGTGTGTGTGTGATTGTGAGTGTGTGTGTGTGTGAGTGTGTGTGTGTGTGTGTGATGTGTGAGTGTGTGTGTTTGTGTTTTTGTGTGGTGTGTGTTTGTGTGTGTGTGTGTGTAGTGTGTTGTGTGTGTGTGTGTGTGTGTGTGTGTGAGGGTGTTTGTGTGTTGTGATGTTGTGTGTGTGTGTGTGTGTGTGTGTGTGTGTGTGTGTGTGTGTGTGTGTGTGTGTGTGTGTGTGTGTGTGTGTGTGTGTGTGTGTGTGTGTGAGTGTGTGTGTGTGTGTGTGTGTGTGTGTGTGTGTGTGATGTGGTGTTGTGTGTTTGTGTGTGTTGTGTGTGTGTGAGTGTGTGAGTGTTTGCATGCATGTGAGATAGATTCTGGTGTGGGAGGAAGGTGGAAAAGTACCATGTAGAGTGTGCCTGTGAGGCATTACAGCACCATCTGTGTGTTCATCTCTGTGCTCATGTCCTCGCTCTGCTCCGGGTGGAAATGGACACACATGCAGTATTATTCCGTTCCGATATCCGATACGAACAGCGGGAATAACAGTGAAATAGAACGGCTGGTTTCAGGTGCGCTTAGATACTCAGAGATTCCTGAATGAGCGAGACGCTTTAAAGCTTTTACTCATTCAGGTTTTTTTTTTTTAATCTCACTCAGAATGTGGATTTGCACATCTACAATTACACAATTGCACTTCTGCAATTGAGGGTTAAGAGCCTTGCTCAGGGGCCCACTAGTGGCAGCATGGCCGTGGTGGTGGGGTTTGAACCTGTGAGTCCAACACCTTAACCACTGGGCTCCACACCTCCCTCACAGGTTTTCTTGCTCATTCGCTGCGGCTTCGTCAAACCAACGGAACTCCGCGGATTCTGTGAAGAATATATATATATATATATATATATATATATATATATATATATATATATATATATATATATATATATATATATATATATGAAAATGGGAAAATATTTTATTGATTTATGAAAAGCAGCCGTTCGAATGTGGTTCAGTGTGTGTGTGTGTGTGGTGTGTGTGTGTGTGTGTGTGTGTGTGGTTCATGTGTGTGTGTGTGTGTGTGTGTGTGTGTGTGTGTGTGTGTTTGTGGGACTCGTCGAGGGGAAAGAAACAGGATCAGAAAGGAAACACGGGGTCGCGTCCTTTTCTTAATTGCATTAATGCACTTGAGTCTTATTTACTTAATGATTTTTCAGTCGCCGGATTCTCACTCATTCGTTATGTCTGGCATTGCAGCACCGCTCACGCTGCGTCTCCGCCTACATCGAACCTACACATCGATCCTTTTTTCCCCCCCCTCTTAATAAGGATTGCTCTACGGCAGCCGGATTCACTACATCGCACCAGGAAGGACAAACACATAAATCAGCCTGGATATGTCAGCGCAAGGGCAGAGAACACATACACACATGAACACTTGTACAGATGGCCAGTCTCTGTTAGTGTGAAGTACACTGCGAAAGTGTGACTTACCATCACCAATTTTATTCATTCATTAATTTATTTATTTATTTGCCAAAAAAAAAATAAAAAAGTCTGACTATGAAAACGCGGAAATTCTATTTTGATCCAACGTTCACCCGGCACCCCATATTTCTTTATGTAATCTAGCATAAGTTTCCGCTCACACTTATTTATTATTTCTTTTTATTTCTTTTCTATCTCCAGCACTGGGAAGTAAAGACAAAACAAGACGAGCGTTGGCGAGGACGCAGGGCGCCGTTACCAAGCGTCTGAGCAATATTAATTCTTCCCAACCCATATCAAAACAAATCTCTTTTACTGGATATTCATCTTCACACGATCTGGCTTTCCAAATGATTCCACCAACAGTGTGTGGAAGGAATTTGGCATAATAAAAATAATACATTCATTTATTAAGTCGCAATAACAGGAACGTTTCCCGGGATTTTGACTCGTCGTCCAAATGTTCTCAAATCTCTCCATATGTAAAGTCCATTTATATTTTCTATTCATTGCACAATGTCACCATCAGTGTGTGAAATAGTTTTCCTTTACATTTGGTGCGTTTGCAGAGCGACGCGTTTCTCCTTGTGGGTTTTTGACACTCTTGTGTTCAAACACGGATATCAATTTACAGCCAGTCAGTGAAAATCCTCAAAGCTTTGTTGTCTGGCCGGAAAAAATGCTTTCTTTGTGTGCATTTTTATTTCTAGATGTTTCTCACACAAATGCACAGGTGCTTTTATTCCACGTTTCCTCCTGATATCAGACTTTATACAAACGTTATGATGAAAATCACTCGAAGGAAGCAGGGGAGAGGTTTTTTTGTCACATAAACATTACAGCACAGCACAAACACTTTGCTTGTTTGGACATTGGGATCAGAGGGCAGGGTCAGACATGATACAGCGCCCCCTGGAGCACAGAGGGTTAAGGGCCTTTGCTCAAGGACTCAAAGGTTGCAGCTTGGGGATATCCCGGGACTCGAACCCCCGACCTTCTGATCAGTAACCCAGCACTGATCTACACCCCTACCTACATGTCTAACATGTTTTATGGATTCCTCACATGATTTATTTATTTTTCGACCCTGTAATTGTTTTTTTCATTTGTGTTGCACATAAAAAAGAAAAGAATCTCGCTATAATTTTCACATTTGATTGCTTATTAAACACAAAACCGAATGTCACTGCTGTGACGTATCACACACACGTAGAGATACGTTTTGTGATAAGGGTTTGATTTGTCACAAGCATACAGGATTCTTACAGGGAATTTTCAGCAGAAAAGAGTCCTCCTGATAATAAGGCAGGGTAGAAAATGATGCATGAGAGAGATGCATGTTTAACACAGAACGATTAAAACGATTAAGAGAGGACGTTTGAATTCGATGTGGATGGGTTTATGATTAGACTTCCTTATTGGCGCGGCGACTCGGAGGCAGAAGTGACCTCTGATAGGTGTTATATATGAGTTAGTCAGTGGGTAAATGAAAAATGAAGGTGATCGCCAGTTCCTGAGCAAAAAAAGAAGAAACGAGGGGAAGAAATTATCATCGTCACACACACACACACACACACACACACATTTCACAAACGAGGTGCTTTTTCAAATATACACAGAGCCCAAGTTTGTCTTATCGGATATTCCACTTGGCATATCGAGCAGTTTGATTTCCCTTTTAAAGCAACATGTTGGGAGCCCATTATGTATCGTGTCACTTTAACTCCCACTATTGTCAGTGCTTGTGATATTGTAGATCCCAGTCTCTGCACTGCATCGTATAGTTACTGGATCGCAGCACATCATATATTATTATTTTTTATTTTGGATGGCAATACTGGATATTTTATCCCTTATTTTTTTAATTATTAAGCAAGTATTAGAACATTCTTTTACATTACAGCATGACAAAATACCTACTGAACAAATGCAGCCCGTATTAATGACTTACAGTCCCATCGTAACATCATATAATCATATTTTGTGTTTCGTTCCATTAAAGACGGAACTTTAACTTACAAAACAACAAATATCCGAGCCCATAAAAACAAGGAGCTTCAATAAATAATATCCGTCTCCTGCAGATTCTGTGTGTGTGTGTATATATTTTTTTGCAGTATTTACTTTACAAACTGGGCAAATACACAATTCCACACACACACACACACACACACACACACACACACACACACACACACACACACACACACACACACACACACACACACACACACACACACACAGTGACCGGAGCAAACAGACACACCTTTTGTGTGTGTACACACAGCATTCAGCAGAGCATCATCTGCATCTAATTGATAGCCACCAAAAACAAACAGCAACTGGATGCCTGGTACACACCAGACAAACACCACTCAGCAGGCCAACACGGGATCCGCGGAGGAACCGAGCATGGAACACGACGTTCCGGTTCCTCCTCGGCTCCCTGCACACCTTTTCCTCCGTGCACCGCCTATCACTTCTCTCTCTCTTTATGATGAAAGAGCTCTGAAAGATCACAGACCAACGCCGTACACACACTGAGCTAAACGCAAGATTTTTCTGATTTCAAAAGTGTGTGTGTGTGTGTGTGTGTGTGTGTGTGTGTACCTCCTGCATTCCTGTGTGATGTGTTTTATTTTTGGAAGGGAATGAGGTGTGAATATTAGCTTGTGAAAAATTCAATATGGATAAAAGTTCTTTGGGATATGATTTTTTTCCCTGCATTTGTCCTTTTTTTTTAACATTCACTGTTACTCACAGAGACATGAATCTGAGTGGACAATAAAATCAATATTTGGACTGTTTTATTATATTGAACTTCTCCTTGTTAAATCATTGATTGTAAAGCTATTAACACCTTGATTCTGTCGAAGAAAGGAAATGCATGATTATTTTTTTGTTTAGATGGTGGCGGATAAACAACACTGCATTGCCGGCTGAATGAAAGACGCTCTGCACAATAAAGCAAAAAACGTGCGCTATTTTTCACTGCAAATGCAAAGACGCAATGCAACATCTTATAGAGTTTCTTGGCAAGTGTGGGTGAGTTGGTGGTTTCCTCCCACCTTGGAGAAATATACCAGCACTTTGATTGTCGTTGCTAAAATGCTCCTCGATGTGTGAGGGTTTTTTTTTTTTTATGAACACAACGCGCTGAAATGCACTTTTCTTCCCTTTTTGTCTTTTACTGGTTTTGGATTCACTGCAGCCGTGACAAGGATTAAACGCTTACTGAAGATCAATCAACATGCAGATTCGACATGAATAGAAAGTAAATCCAGCTACAACAAAAGAAACATTCTTATTTACAGTGGAATGAAAGGAAAGCATATACAGAGCGAACAAACTGATGATATGACTCATAACGACTCTGTATCGCCAAAAATATTGTACGTGATCATCGGACCCATATGTGCTTGTCAAACAGTTGGTTCGCCTTTGATACGATAACAGTTTACTCTACTGGGAAAGCTTTTGGCATGGAGACATTTCCTCATTATACTCAGGTTTCACTATTCAGGTCGGAAAAATGTGTGAATAAAATGAATGAAAGAGAATAATGTGAAATAAAGCAAAATGGGGGGGGGGGGCAGGGACTTGTCAGAGATTTGGGGTTGAGGTCAGAAATCTGCACAAGCCAATGGAGTGGAAAATGATGTCTTAATGGACTTAATTTTGTTGTTTTGTTTTTGTTTTTTGACTCTCTAAGCCTCAGTTCTTCACCTGTTTATCACCAGTGTTGGGGAGGAACGAGTTACATGTAATTTAATTACAAAATAAAAGTAACAGTAATCTGCAATTAAATTAAATACAGTTACTTTCGAAAATGTCAAAGACCCCAAATCCCAAAGATCCCTGCCTAAACGCCCCCCCCCCCAACCCCCCCCCCCCACCCGCCCCCCCCCCCCCCCCCCCACCCCCCCCCCCCCCCCCCCCCCCGATATATGCTCTATATGTTCTCATTTTTAGGAAAGTGTTTTTTTGTGATTTTACAGCGTGTCGATGCATTGCGTTGGCTTTTTTAGGCCACCATTATCAAGGGATTTCTTTTGGCTGCCTTCAGACGAAGACTGAACACCCACCTCTTCATAATTAAAAATAAGGCCAAAAAAAAAAGAATATTATCTGCTCTCAAACAGTGTTTGGGCTTAATATTATTCTAAGACACTGACCCAATTGTGCCAGTGCATTTTTCATTGCTTTGATGGGGAATGTAAAGCACTTCTCTAAGTCTCTGTAGATAACGGCGGCTGCTAAACGCTATAAATGTAAATGAGCAGCGTTCACTTTTTCACTCATTTAAAACATTTGAATGTTTATATACAGTATATTAAAGAGCAATTTTAACTAGCATGCTGTTCATTGTGCAGCCTGCATTAATGCGCAGTTAATAATATATTAAAAGCAATGATAATCTTTCACATTTTATAATTAGCTACTCATGAAAGGCCACTTTTATTACAGTCTATTATGCAGTTTTTCCATTACAGTGAAATCATGGATCTGTAGTCAGGAATGGTACCACTGAGCAAATGTGAGCTCTAGCGAGAGAAATATCTGCCAAATTTACCTTGAGGCTTCTGAGCGATGTCCAATGATTACGGCCCATTTCAAAGCATTTGTTCTTACTTCACCTCTGCTGACCTCACTGGTCCACTTTAATGGTGCAGTCAATCTTTCCTCTGTGATATACTACAGAGTAACATCAGTCTACTGTGTGATTTTATCAGTTCATTTCTCAGCACCTAAAGTTACAATCTTTGAAATTCATCGTAGTTAATCGGATTACAGATAATACACGCATGAACCCGCACACTGACCTAAAGCCTGCAGAATTTCTGTGGATCCTAAAGCAGTGAAAAATGAAAGAATAATATTTAACGTCAGATTGTGCAAATGGCGTTTTTTTTTTCGATAGGAAATTATGGAGTGGAATCATATTTCCAAAACGGCGTGAATGATTGTGATGTCCTGGCAGCCGCCGAGACATAAAATGCGTCAGTAAGATGGTTGTGTCTGAAATGGGCTTTTGTTTATTTAATGCATGATTCCGTTGCCTGTACACACAACAAGCCTCAGGCTACGTCCACATTAATCTGTTTTTATTTAAGATCGCCATTTCTCCCCCGATTTCTTTTCTTCTCTTCTTGACTTTCTGTTCGCACCAAGATCACTCAATATAACAGAGATGTTTTTTTTATGATATTTTCTTAATGCCACTTTCGTGAAAAATTTCTACATTGCAACCCTGAAACCCATCCGACGAAATATTCCTGCAGTTTTTTTTACCTGCTATTCAGATTCATAGCATTATTAAACATTAATAACACTTTGGAGAACTTTCACATTTCTTTTTTTTTTAAACGTTCACTCGCAGAACAGCATGACTGAAATGCATGCACAAAATAGAGAAGTAAACATTTTTACATTAAAAAAACAAAACAAAAATAAAAACTCAATGCCTAACATTTTTCTGATCTGTACAAATTAATGTATATGTAACCTTAATTCATCAACTATGATTAGAAATCGTATAGTGTATATAGGATATACACGATGTATGCATTCGTATAAGATTTATGTGTGTGTGTGTGTGTGTGTGTGTGTGTGTGTGTGTGTGTGTGTGTGTGTGTGTGTGTGTGTTCACACCGTATACATGATCCATAAGATTACTTTTTATTTATATATTCATGCATCCTCTAAGGGAGGTCTGACTGTGTGGTGTGTGTGTGTGTGTGTGTGTGTGTGTGTGTGTGAGAGAGAGATAAAGGAAAGTGAGAAATATAACCACAGTGTGATAAGAAGACGTATCATCAAACATGAGACTGTGTGTGTGTGTGTGTGTGTGTGTGTGTGTGTGTGTGTGTGTGTGTGTGTGTGTGTGTGTGTTCTATACATTCTCACTTTTATGTGCTGCTGTTAGGCAGATTTTAATTGTGTGTGCATGCAAATGCCTGCACACCAGATAATATGTGTATCTGCAAGAGGAGAGTGAATGTGTGTGTGAGGGGGTGTAAGCATTTGCCTGGAACTCTCCAATTCCAGCTAAAAATAAGGAAGTGAGACATATGTCGTGCCATGCTCAGCAAAATGGCTCCCTGTGACCGAATAGACGGCAGACAGAAAGAAAAACTCGTCGTCTACAAATCAGTGGCTTTTCTCGCTCACAACACGACCGGGAGGAGAAGTTTACGACGAATGTGTATGTACGAGCATCGTCCTTCGTTTTTCCTCCTGTTAGCAGGAGAGACCTTGAGCAAAGAGCTGCATTCTGTTCAACCTTGAGGACGAGGGAAGGTCATGAAAGCCTGTGCCAACTGGGCGTGAATGGGAGAGGGGGAGGGGTTTCTTAATGGATAATGAGATGTGGGAAAAGGAGATAGAAAGGAGTGTCTGTGCTAATACACGAGGGGGTGTGTGTGTGTGTGTGTGTGTGTGTGTGTGTGTGTGTGTGTGTGTGTGTGTGGATGGGAAGATAGAAGGGCCACTAGATTTAAAAATAAAGGCAATCTGCTATTGTCCTTGTGTGTGTGTGTGTGTGTGTGTGTGTGTGTGTGTGTGTGTGTGTATTGATCCCAACACAGCTGTTATGCTGTTGCACTTATCCACTTTGTCTAACGTAACAAATGAATCCTGTTTGCATTTATGGAAAGATATGTTAATTTATTATCATTAACGATAATCTTTGAGGTCATACATATATTCTCACAACCTTTTCACAGATTCACAAATAACATAATTAAAGCAAAATCTAAAGGCAGAACCCAGAAAAAAAAAACATTTTAGATGTCTATCAGTATAGATATCAATTATATTCATTCATTCATTCATTCATCTTCTACCGCTTTATCCGATCTTCCATCGGGTCACGGGGAGCCTGTGCCTATCTCAGGAATCTATGGGCATTAAGGCAGGATACACCCTGAATGGAATGCCAACCCATCGCAGGGCACACACACACATTCACACAAGGGACAATTTTTCCAAGGTGCCAATCAACCTATCATGCATGTTTTTGGATCGGGGGGAAACCGGAGAACCCGGAGAAAAAACCCCTGAGGCACGGGGAGAACATGCACAAACTCTACACACACATGACCGAGACGGGAATCGAACCCAGATCCTGGCGGTGTGAGGCGAACGTGCTAACCACTACGCCACCGTGCCCCTATCAATTATATTCATTTACATGCAATTATGCATAATCGCTCTAATAGTAACAGCTCGTACACTGGGACATGTATGGCAGATACTCTCAATAAAAATAAATATTTATTCAAATAAATTGATTTGCATGCATTTGTATAGGTTTTATGTCAATTTAAAATAATAATTGTGATTGAAATGTATATTATTATTGGCTGTTGTCACTTCCAGTGAATAAAGAAAATACATTTATTTAAAATAAAACAGATGAATATATATATAATATATGAATATAATGTGCAATTTCTGCTCATTCCCAATTCATAATAATCCTTAAACAGTTATGCAATACAATATCCGTGCATATAAATGAGCATTTCCCCAAACGCTTTAAAAATGATCTTTATCCGCCTGCTTTATCGAATGAAATTTCCTCTCATGTCTTTACAATTTCATTTGCATTCTCAGTATAAAGTTCACACCCAAATCACAGACTAACTTGACAGATTGACTGCTGAGCGAATGTTTTCGTCACTTTTCGTCGTCTTGTCAGATGTTTATATTTACCTGAGATCCCACAAAAATAGACCATTCTGCTGACACTGTGTTGGTTTCTACACTCATGCATTATTAACGGTGATATTTATAAGGACTGAAGATTTTGGGGCTCCGTCACACACCGTCATACAATAAAAGATCTGAAGGGAAAATCAGGAATAGACGATGCATTTCCCACACGAGCCACTCGAATATATTCGCACACTCTTAACCATACAATCGCACAATAATGCCCTGATTTGCATTCCCTTGTGAAAGAGGTAATCATGTGGACCTGCAGCTCAGGGTTGTGACTGTAGACGAGGGCAGTGAAGTCAGGCTTCATCACAAACCATTTAACTGTCACAAGAGTGAAAGCCTGATTGAGGAACTCGTTACATATTCACTGAAGGTCTTCATGTTTGAAAGACTCCTTTGAGCTCCATCACAAGATCCCTACAACATCAAGATCATAAAAAGTAGACGGTCTTGAGTGTACACATTTAGACAGGCATCAAATTCAAAGCTCTTTCTGCCTGAAATCTTTGCATTACAGTTGGAGCGACACAGACCGCCTTAAAAACATGTGCCTTAAAAACGTGCCTTAAAAACATGCCTTCTACAGGACTTTCTCTGAAATGTAATGAATTCTTCTTCGTCTCCTTTCGGCTGCTCCCGTTAGGGGGCGCTACAGCTTACAGGTTTGACGCTGGATGTCCTTCTGAAATGTAACGAGTTAAAGTTGGAAATATTTTTGCTCTCCTTTTGGAGAGAAAAATTTAGCATGAAAGGTTTTTCTATTACAGGCCATGAGCCAGTATCAAAACCGTTATTACATACAGTAAATATCTAATTACAATTGCAGGGTTTTTATATGTGCTGTTTTTTATTTGGCCTACAATTTCAGCTGAAATGTCACAATCACCAAGTGGTGCAAATGACAGAGAACTCGCTGCTCCCTTTGACCAGAGGACAATTAAAGCACTGAAAATGGTGTCAAATTGTGTGTGTGTGTGGGGGGGGGATGGCTTACTTATAAAGTATGTGTGATTAAGATAATAGCTGTTTTGCAAACCATAACAAAAGAGAGAAAAGTGATTTCTCTCCTGTTTTAAATTAATAACACAAAAAAATCCACAATAAGCACTGCACATCAACTAATAGGACAAGACCATTAAGAGCCGTTTTCAGTGTCATTTAAATATGCAATTATTGTAATATGAAATAAAACGAAATCATTTACAATATTTTACAATTTGTTTTAGATAGATAATTACAGCCAGAACATTAGAACCACTGACAGTGAATAACATTTATTAATAGCACCTTAATCATAGCAAAAACACCCTCGGAATATCGGAATACATGTCAGGCACCGAATCATCAATCATTTCTTGGAAAAAATGGACAAATGTATTGATCTGGTTGACTTTCACAAATTGTGACTGCTGAATGAGGTCAGGGAATCTTGTCTTGTTGTTGTTTGCTTGTGTGCAACGGTTAGAATAAAATAGTGTTTTGTTTATCACATACATATAGCAGCACAGTGATATTCCTCCCTAGTGTACAGAGGGTTAACGGTCTTGCTCAAGGACCCAAGAGTGGCAGCTCGGTGATACCGCGGCTCGAACCCCCGACCTTCAGAGCAGTAGCTTAGCGCCTGATCTACACCCCTCCCCCAATGTACCCAACATGATCCAAAGTACATAGAAATGATGATCCAATGTAGCACAATCAGTGAACCGGTGCCACGATCATGAGTCTGCAACTGCTGTCATATAAATTGCAGAAAGATCTGAGAATACACAGAAAAGTACTGCCTCCATGCAGATGCACCTGACATGTGACCAACAGTGTACATGTGAACTAAAGCATGGAGCAATGGCTGAATGTGGCCTGGTTTATATTATTTAGACGGATGTTTGCTTACCAAGAGAATTAGCATGAATTATGGGAGAAAGGAAAGCTGGGGAGGAATTCTGATGCTCTCGCCAATGTTCTGCTGCAAAATGTTGGATCCTGGGACTAAGAGGAATGTCAGGATGACATGTCCCACC
>JACRUU010000016.1:7440172-7452672 GCA_030449085.1 Kryptopterus vitreolus
AAGCGGTAGCAGCACAAGCACTTATTTATAGGAATAAAAAGAAAAACAAGCACGTGCCCCTCAAGGTGAGATGAAAGGCTGCACCTCGACTTTCGTCCTTTTACCTTCAGCTGTCTCCTCGCCATGTCGGTCGGCTGCTTGGCGTTGAACGGATACGCGACGCATCTCATGACGAAGACGTAGAGCTGCAGGCGCTTCTTCCTCTCCTCTTCCTCGCGCTGCAGCTTCTCCACATCCTCTTTCTCGTGCTCGCTGGCGGCGGACGGGCTCGGGCTGCTGGGGCGGGCGCTGCTCCCGCGGCTGCCGGGCTGCAGGCGCTCCGAGCTTTCGCTAACTCTGCTCGGCGAGACGCGCGAACCTCCGGACTGCGGCGCCAGCGTCTCTTTGCTTTCCTCCTCTACTATCCCGTCCGATTCCTCCTCGCTGGATGACGGATCCAACATTTTGTCTTCGACGCGGGCGTTCGAGTGCAATGGAGAAACGACACCGTGCTACCGAGTCAGATCAGAGGGAACCGAGTTCGGCTTGGCGGTGAAGTAGCAGGACTGAAGTGCGGAGCGGCGATCACAGCCTTTACGTCCCGGAGAACAGGCAGCGGACGCCGGATGAGACAGACACCGCAATCTCTCCGCACGGCCAGAGAGAAGGTCGGCCAATCACGGCGCGTAGAAGAGGAGGGGCGGTGTGTGAGGATGTGGGGTCGGGGGGGGGGGTACCGGAGTGTTGAGAGAGTTGAGAGAGTGGAGAGAGAGAGAGAGAGAGAGAGAGAGAGAGAGAGGGGGGGAGCGCGCAGGACAGTGGCGGGGGCGCGCAGGCGGGGCCGAGCGCTGCAAATCTCTATCTCAATGAAAGGAACGCGCGCCGATGCCCGCTTCCTCCGAGCAGCTGTCCGTGGTGCTGACGCTCTCCAGGCTCGCCCCAGTCTGAAAGCGCGCTGTCGGAATGGAGAAGGGTGTATTTACCCCGTTATTACAGCAGCTTCCTCTCAGATATTCACACTGAATTAAAGCCAACCAGCAAACGCATTTACAATAATAATAATAATAATAATAATAATATCTGAGCACAAAACTCCAACCGCTGCTCCAAACAACCGGCATTAATGTGCGTTTTAAAAATAGGATCGACCATTTTTTTTCACCGTGCCCAAAGCATCTCACGACACTCATTGTTTATTCGAAGGGCAGATGAATATCAGTAAACAAGGTCATGCTTTCTAATAGAAACCGACATGGCGCTCTTACACCTGTTCATGCAATACAAGGACTGAAGTTCCACATTTTCCCTGTAGGGGAAGATACTTTCCATACAACACAAAACAACCCAGTCCAGGACAATGTCTGCCTCTGTGCTTAAAGTGACATTTCTAAAGGTCATTCCGAGGTCAGATTGTGAGCAGGTAGATTGAATAGCTTATGAATGATGTATGTCAGGTAGAATTGAATAGCTTATGAATGATGTATGTCTAATTGCAAATGTAGGGAGGTGGTGGCTTAGTGGTAAGGTGTTGGGCCTCTGGACCAGAAGATCGCAGGTTCAAGGTGGTAAGGCAAACCCTTGGAGCAAGACGCAGGCCCCAAACTACCTGCCACTAGTGGGCCCTTGAGCAAGGCCCTTAACCCTCAATTGCTCAGTTGTAAGTCGCTCTGGATAAGGGCGTCTGCCAAATGCCGCAAATTGTAAATGTAATGTAAATGTAAGATTTCTATTTATAAAATAAAAAAACAGACCATTCTGTAGCCTTTATCTCTGTAGCCTTTATCTCTTTATCTCTGTGTTCTTTTTTGCTCTTATTCTTGGATTATTAACTACACCGATTGGCATCATGATTTTCATGATTCTGCTCAAATTAAATTGAGGGGAACAGAAAGATGAGGTATTTTTAGGTGAAGATTAGCAGTGGTGTTTAACGTTAACACATTAGGTATTGAGGTTCTCCAGCAAGGTATTGCACTTAAGCCTATAAATACAAATGCCTGACAGCTCAAGATACGGCAGCAGATGTTCAGTAAATGGGTGCACTTGAAGCTCAGATCATTCGCTCGCCTGATCAATACATTATGAAACTAGCAATCTTCTTATCTTTAACAACATTTAAAAAAAATAACAATAATTTTGTCCAAAGGTAAAACTGACCATGTACATATTTTCCTTTAATCGCCCTGGTGACTGTGCAATCTCACTGAGTGATGCACATCACAGGATGGATTCGGAATCTGTTTGTCAATAGTCCAAAATTTTCCATTCATTCATTCATTCATTTTCATGCACAATGGAATCATGTGCAGTTCTAATAGTTGCTGGAGTGCAGTGAATTGCTGAGAGCACGTACTGTGCAATGACAGTGACGCTGTATCAATCTGTCTAATCTGGTCAAGGTCACAGTGGATCCAGAACTTATCATGATAACACTGGGCTCAGGGACTGAGATTTCACCTTGGATAGGATGTGAGACTATCATTATTCACACACTCACAGATTTACATTTTTTCCCACCTGCCTGCACATATTTGGACAATAAGAAGAAACCAGAGAAAGCACATACAAACAAACAAACACAGAGAGAACATGTGGCACAGAGTGCAAGCTGAGTGTGTTTCATATTTTTTATTACAAGAACATCAATTTGAAGTAAGATTGATTGCGTCTCTAAACACTGTATGTTTTCTGAACAATGTTTTGTTGTTTAGAGTATTAAAAAATGTGGCCATTTGGATCTTTGCTGATTTTATTTTCCTTTTTTTCTTTTGTTAAGGAGTGACAAGCGCATTCTGATATTCCTGTTTTTAGCCGAGCTGAAAAAGGAAACCATGCAGCATCACATTTCCACAGTCGGGATTAAGTTTTAAGAAAGTCTGAGTATCAGTAACAAATCATATCTTTCTGTGTCTTTCTCCTGTCTGTCTGCCTCTTTCACCCCAAACTACCTGCACGTTTTCTATCACCACATCCATAAACCTCCTCCTCGTCCTCCCTCTTTTCCTCCATCCTCAGCATTCTTCTCCCTCTCTATGTGTATTATTATTTCCTCAACACTTCAACTGTTTTCTGACTCCGTATTTTCATCTGCACTTGCACTCTCTTTGTATCTTAACCATTAATTATTAATAGAGTCGCAGTAATGACAGTTTAATACTCTTTAATACCTCGTGTGCCAGTCTTTCATGTCTGCTGAAATAGAAACAAACCAATTCAACGCTTGACATAGTTTAATATCAACTTTATTGCTGTGAATAAAGCTTTAATTTGCAGGGATAGTCCAGTGTTGGATTATTATTAACTCTGATTAGACGTCACATAAAGAACTCCTATCATAAACTGAAAATTTGCATGTAGACCATAATAGTACTTTATGAGTGATGAAAAGGAAAAGATGCACAATGAGATTTCACCTGCGACTGCTCATTTCACCTGAATATTCACAAGAAGAATATATAACTGAACATATATAACTGAACAGCTTTGAAAAAACATCGTTAGTGTGTGTGTGTGTGTGTGTGTGTGTGTGTGTAAGATTGGATATGTGTCTGAAGTTCCGATATGCAGCATTGTGCATGTTTGTCTATGAGCACATTGTTTCTGCCCCCCCCCCCTCTCTGTGAAAGGCCAATAGATCTTTAGAAAAACAAAAAGCAGGGAAAATGACTTCACTGGTAATCAATCACAGAAACAGCCAGATTTGCATATTCATGAATCTGCCCTACAATCCATTGCAAACATACGCTTGGGGACTGTATGGGCAAAATGAACAAACTACATGTGTGACTTCAATTCTTCATTCTGGATATAAATAGTTTATGTATTGAATGAGAATAAAGATAATCATGAGAATACATTTTACACAAATGAACAATGACATTTAATGGTAGAAATAATAGTAATAGTGCCTTTCTCTCTCTATGTGCACAAGCATGTGTGCTTCTGTGTGTGTGTGTGTGTGTGTGTGTATGAGCTGAACACCAATAGTTTGAGTGATATCGGTCATATCCTCGGCGCTGGCACTGACTGTGCGAATGACAGGTCAATGAGAAAAGGCAGGATGTGAGTCTGAAAGCTCACACGCACAAAGCAAGTGACTCTTTGAAATATTAAAACAGAGAGTGATTCATCCCCCTCCCTTCTTTCTTTCTTTCTCTTTCTCTCTCTCTCTCTCTCTGCAAATATGAGATTGATGTAATAAGGTCACCGTACAGTAGAGTGATTTATCAATGCTTGCTCTCCACATTACTGAAATGGACACATGAAGGTGATTCCTGTCATTAGTGCTTCTGATACAGGAGGGGAAAAATACACACACACACACACACACACACACACACACAGAGATGCTTTTATGCTCACAACACGTGTGGTTACTGTAGACTTCCTGTCAGATGAAAAATGTCTGGACGTTCGCTCCGTCTCAGGTGTGTTTTATCAGCAAACATTTCTACATTTCCTGTGTAAACACATGACGCCGTGTCAAATCAATGCCATGTAATCAGTAAAGTCAAACGTCAGTGAAATAAGATTTTCCTTCTTTTTTGGATATTTGATATGAACTGTAACAGGATCTAAAGGATTGGATGTGCTCTGTTGTTGCCACATAATTGCCTGATAGGATAAACTGATGATTGAATATGTTTACAAGTGCTAAATAATACAGTAGGTGATCATATAATACCTCTCATTCGGCAGATTTTATTTATACTTGTGTCACAGATTTTTACAGATTATTTGGATGTCTTGGGAAGCCGTTACCTCTTTCTCTCCCTCCCTCGGTGAGACGCAGTGCTGGTTTTGATGAGTGCCATCATTTCTATATATAGAGCTCTACCAGGCAGAACAGCACTGGCTGTGAAGTACATTCTTGTTCCATTCTGAGCCTGTTCTCGGGCTTTATAAATGCTCCAGCTGATATCTGAGAACATCTCTCCTTTCACATCTTTTCCACTTCAGGTAGAAAATGAAAAATAAAAGTGCTGGACAAAAAAAAAGTCTAGAATTGCTGTATTACTGAACACTAAAGCTCACACTGAACCTCCAGAACATTCACACTGATAAAACACATCACCACTGCTGCTTCCCGTGTTGCTCATTCTTTTCTCTTTTCTCTTTTTTTCTTCCATTGTCCTGATTCTCCGATTTGAGCGAGATGGAGAAGCAAGAAGGAGGCCAGAAAAAGAATCATTAATTATGCAGTGTTCAACAGCAGCCTTCCAAACTTCAGCCTGGTGAAAACCTTCTCGTGTCAAAGTGTCAGACTCTCCACAGGGACACACCAAGTTCTCCTGCGTTACAACACACAACCACTCAGCAGTGTAGCGCTGTTGTTATTGATATTTTAGTAATTATGCCTTCTAGTGTTTATTCCTTTGATTCATTGAGAAATCAGATAAAAAGTCTTTTCTTTATTAAAGAGCAATAATAATATAAACAATATATACATATATATACACACATACACACACACACACACACATATATATATAGCCCACAGTACACTATTTTACTATCTTTAGATTTTAGTCTAAAATGAACCCAAACTTTGTAAACTTTCTGCTGTTTTCTTTGTCCTGTTTATTCTGTGTTAAAATATCCACAGCGCTCCACAGTAGAGACCCAAACCAGAACCAGACCCAAACCTCTAGGGCCCGGGAAAAGATGTGACATGTATATATCATTGTGAATCATGAATCATTGTGAATATGTGATCACTGAGTGCTACAATTTTTATTAATAATGAAAATAACAGTTATTTTGACATCATCTTGGTTGATGTTCTTTGCTCTAAAAAGTACACAAAAGTAAAATGGAAACATTTCAAACTTTTTAAATTTATATACAACAGTATATAATATTATAACAATAACATTATAACAATATCTCACTGAACTGATTTATATCATATCTATCCAGGATTCACTCACTTCATCAAATTACACACTTTTACTTCCAAATCGTACCTTGTTTACACTGGAGTCCTCCAAGATTCTGTCCTCAAACCTCGTCTTTTTATCATCTACTTTATTCCTCTTGGCAGTATCTTAAATATAAATATATAAATATAAATATTCATCATTCATTCATCTTCTGCCATTCCGATCTTCCCTCGGGTCACGGGGAGTCTGTGCCTATCTCGGGCGTCTATGGGCATTAAGGCAGGATACACCCTGGATGGAATGCCAACCCATCACACACACACACACACACACACACACACACACACTAGGGACAATTTTCCAAGGTGTCAATCAACCTATCGTGCATGTTTTTGGACCGGGGGAGGAAACCGGAGAACCCGGAGAAAAACCCCCTGAGAAAAAAAGAAAAAATTTTTTTTATACACGGGGAGAACATTTACAAACTCCACACACACATGGCCGAGACGGGAATCGAACCCGGATCCTGGCGGTGTGAGGGGAATGTGCTAACCACTAAACCACCGTGCCCCCTAAATATAAATATATAAAATATAAATATTCTCTTTCGTTCTTACGTGGATGTCAAGTCACCTTTTCACTCCCGCAGTGTTAATGCTCCCCTCCCCCTCCTTTCTCTCTATATAACTGTATTAATGAACCCAAATCCGGACTCTCACATTAAATAGTGACAAAACTGAATTTCTTTAAACTGGATATAAATTGTCTTTTCTCTTCTGCTCAGGTTAAGAGTTTTTCCTCCTGGACAGCAAACGATTTCACTTTTCTCACCCCTTTTTACTCTGATCTTCTCTATATTCATCTTCTCTCTCTTTGATCTGCCTCCTCTCTTCATCTCTCTGTTCCTTCCGCTCATCTCGCCACCAGGGGGCAGTAAGCGTTCTGTCGCACCGCACCCAGACTCCGCTACTCTTTACCTCCAGACAACTTTAAACCCAAACTCAAATATCAAACTCTTCCTCATTCTTGCTTTTTCTGTCACACAGCCTCAGTCTCGCTTATATTACATTATATTAAATATTATATATATATATTATTTGCTTTGTTATTTACTGTGTCCTTGAGAAATGTACCTGTAAAATAAATTACTATTATTATTATTATTATTATTATTATTATTATTATTATTATTATTATTATTATTATTATTAAAAGGGAAAGAAGAAAACTAAAATAGAAACTAAAAATAAATAAGTAGAGTAGCTGGAAGAAGTCATTGCATTGGAAATGAAACTTCTGGCGGTTGAGGAACAAAACTCAAATATTACATTAATAAAATATAACATATTTTAGGGGGAAACAGGGCTGAAAAATCCGTCCCGTGCAGGTCTCAGATGCAGCAACAATAACAGTCTGTGGGAAACACAGTGTTTGTTAAATGGACTAAACGAATTACTCGAGTTATTCGAGGAATCATGAAAGCCCTAAAGCAGTTTACTCAACCAAACCTCCCTCAACAAACGCATTAACGAGCCAGAGTTTAATGGAAATTCTACCTGTTATCTATCTTAATGAGAAAACAAGCTGTGATCTGCAGAAATGCCTATTCAGAATAATCCTGCAGATGATTATACAGAGAAATCCCATTTTCTTATGTAAAAGATCATAATGCACTTCTTCAAAATCTATCATTAATAATATTTTGGCTGATTACACTTTAACTGTATTGATTCAAATGTGCTGAGACGGTACGGCAAACACACTGACACACAAATAAAGCTGTGTTTAATGTGGTCATAATTATTAATATAGATAATCATTCTCAGGGATCTACTGTTTGTAGTGCCACATTCGCCAGCGCAAAAAGACTCGCTCTATTCCACTGGAGAAAACCGAGTGGCTGTCTTCCCTAATAAAACATCTCTCTGGCATGTGCACAGGAGTGAGTCAAAATGAAATTAGGTTTAAGTGGTTCCTGGCATGAGGGGAAGAGAGTCATGATGGTGATTGGTGTTTTAAAAAGGAAAAGACCTGCAGAAAACACAGAGAGCAGCGATAATTAAAGAATTCCAATCAAATACAAGCAAGTGTGCACTTCTGTAACTTCGTATTCTCAATTAAAGTTAATTATGTTTTTGCAAAGATAAATGACCTCTGCAACACAACCTTATATTTCATTTATCAGTTCATTGCACTGCGAGATACAGGTCTCGTAAAGTATCTTTTCCAACAAGAAAAATAACTGTTTATGTTTATTTATAAAGAAGCTGATTTGAGCTGTTTTGAGACCAAACCTCTGCAATTCTGTAAATAACCAAAAATAAACATTGTTAGAAAGCAGCTTTAAATAAATAAATAAATAATAGCGGCATATAAATACAATTAAACAAAATATATTCAAAAAACAAACAAAAATGATAAAGCAAAGTGATCTGTGTATTATTAGATACAAATCCTTTTTTTTTTTAGGTCTGTGCGTTCAGTAAAGCCACGTCATTATTAACTGTTCACTTATTGCTTCTTCATGCAGAATTAAATACAATCCAAGATCGGATCAGAGAGAGTAAAGGTCATCAGGGTCACCGCTATGTCAACAATAACATGTACAGCTTGATAGAAATAGAGATTTTTCTGGTTTGAATTTTAATGATATATTGCAAAAAAATAGGGTTTTTTTGTAATCTTTAACCCTAAACATAAATTATTATATACCATTATACATGGATGTTTAATATGTTTATTATAGTGAACGGAGTAACAATGATTCATTCACACCAAGCGGCATAGCGCGTCATAAACACTGCGGAAGCATTAAAGTGCAGTTCCACATGTGGAGATTTAGTGTGAAAGTCATTAGCAGGTATGTAATGTATGGTGTAGTCGGTCTAAGGTGTAGTCAGCATTCTAATTCCTCCAAAAACGCATTGGGCCGAGTGCAGAGCTCCGAACACGACACGTTCATCTGCATTCTGACACTTTTATCCATATAGTTTATTAAAAATACAACATAAGAGTGAAAATAATGGTGATGTAAGTGTTTGTTGAAGAAGCACTTTTGTATTCACTTGAAGACAGACAGTAAAGTAGCCTGTTTGTTCAGCCAGGACCAATTTATTTCCCCACCTGAGCGCCGGGATGCAGGAACATCTTGATGCATGTCTACCTTACGGAACCGTCGGTCCAATTAAACAGTGATGGAGGAGAGCAGCTGGGTTTGATAAGAGCCTTTAGGTAGCTGTTTGTGCGCTGTTTCCTTTAACTATTAGGGATTTATTGGGAAGCAACAGTGATTTGAAACAGAAAGAGTCGCACAGTCGATTGTACACAAGTGTGTGTGTGTGTGTGTGTGTGTGTGTGTGTGTGTGTGTAATCTGAGAGGCGTCTAGAGAAATCAGACGCGTCTCCGGAGATTTACAGCGGCTCAATCTGTCTGGGATTTCGTTTGAGATGATGATCTCAATGAGAGAAATCGATCAATCTATAGATCGAATCCATTCTCTGCCAAACAAAGCGTGATGGCGCCCCCTGTGGTTACTTATGTACAGTACAGTTTGCAGGAAAATATTGATGACAAAATACCGAACAGATCAATTGAACACGAATATAAATAAATAAATAAATCAAAACCATATACACATTTAAACACATACATAATTTTACATATTTATTTTTGCAGAGCAGTAAAACGCATCATAATATGATTATGGTACTGAATGAAAAGACATTCTGTCCATCCCGGATTTTAACAGTAGATGGTAGCAAAATGTAATTCACTGTTCTCAAGGTTTACAATGTTAATCTTTTTTTTTCTTTGATTTTTGTTTGTTTCATTGTGTAGAATTAACATTTATACGGACCAACCATGTAACTTACATTTTTATTTTGTTTCTGTTTTGCCACTGCAATTACAACTGAAGAAAGCACATGTACAGACCCGTCTGACGTTTAAAAATGTTGTGTGAGCCCAAACATCACTTTGGGAATGTGGTGTGGATGGGATTCCAGCATTACACATGGCCAAAGCAACAAAGGTTCAAAAAGAAGCACATTAAGGTCCTGGAATACCCTAGTTAGTCTTTCAATCCCATAGAAAACCTGTGGAGGGCGCTAAAGAGTCAAGCAGCAAACTTCAAACTTGAAACCTTCATTAAAACAACAGATATCAAAAAGCCTTCCGAGATGCGTGCAATCCTGATTTCCAACTTCAAGAAAATCCTCTGACAAAATGCAAATCAAGTTTGCAAGACTTTTTTTGTTGTTATTTTGTCTCTCATTTGAAATGTTAAAATGAATTGTCTATTAAAATTATACATTGATTGTTTATTTTTCAGTGGGGAAATGTACTGAAGCTTTCCCCCTCACTGTATAAAAAGCATATGTGTTGGGTCAGGTTATACATGTTTATAATGCACATTTATAATGTTAGGGGCACGGTGGGTGGGTCCGGGTTCGATTCCCGTCTCGGCCATGTGTGTGTGGAGTTTGTGCATGTTCTCCCTGTGTCTCAGGGGGTTTTTATCCGGTTTCCTCCCCCGGTCCAAAAACATGCACGGTAGGTTGATTGGCACCTTGGAAAATTGTCCCTAGTGTATGAATGTGTGTGTGTGTGTGTGTGTGTGTGTGTGTGTGTGTGTGTGTGTGTGTGTGTGTGTGTGTGTGTGTGTGTGTGTGTGTGTGTGTGTGTGTGTGTGTGTGTGTGTGTGTGTGTGTGTGATGGGTTGGATGGTTGGTTTCCATTCCATCCAGGGTGTATCCTGCCTTAATGCCCATAGACGTCTGAGATAGACACAGACTCCCCGTGACCCGAGGGAAGATCGGATAAAGTGATAGAATGAATGAATGAATGAATGGATAAATGTTTATAATGTTTATAATTCAGTCTATGATGTGATTCACATGTCTGACCAGTAGAGGGCGATCATATCAAATCTGTAAGTACAATCAATCTCTCGTACTTGAATTTAACAAGAAAAGCGTGAGTTTGGAGTGATTTTGTCTGTAGTGTTAATACTGGTATAAGATAATTAAGTGGTTTATAAGTCTGTCTGATGATTGCTAGATTGTTGTTGCGTATTGAACAGCGTATCACAGGAAGCATAAACACACAGTAAACAAACATTTTCATTTATCCATTCACGATTTCAACAGCAAATAAAAACGCGTAACTCAGACAAATGTTTTGCAGTTTGCCGACATTAAAAAGCTCCACGTCTGTGTTAACAGGATTAGTGATCTGAAAAGATGATAAGGTTAATTGGATAGAAAAAGCGCGGAGGTGGAGAATTAAAGGAAGCGGGAATTTAGAGGATGCGGGTTCGATACGGAAAGGGAGGAAACTGGGATGAAGTAAAGAAACGAATCCGTAGCATGAAATACAGTGAGGCGATGGTGCAGTGCATTTTTGCTTTGAAGAACCCTGTGTGTGTGTGTGTGTGTGTGGTGTGTGTGTGTGTGTGTGTGTGTGTGTGTGTGTGTGTGTGTGTTACAGGATTTACAGTGTAAGAATAAAATCACATCTCATCACTTTTTACAAACTTCAGAAATGTTTGTTGAGGAAGAATATTATTGGTACTGTATAATTATTGGTATTGTATTCTACTAAAGATAAGGAGTGGAAATGCATATTTGACATATACAGTATTTACACATATTTCCATTAATATATTAATTATTTCATCTTCAATAAACACTTTCTATAATCAGGCTAATAATAGAGGTATTCACACAGACATATACATTTACATTTGCAGTATTTGGCAGACGCCCTTATCCAGAGCAACTTACAAGTGAGCAATTGAGGGTTAAGGGCCTTACTCAAGGGCCCCACTTGTGGCAGCTTGATGGTGGGGTTTGAACCCAGAGTCCAACACCTTAACCACTGGGCTACACCACCTCCCACATATACAGTTCCTATTCGTTTTAAACAATTCATTTTCATCATCTTCTTCTCATGAGGGAAGGTCAGTGTACAGAGATTTACATATAAAAACATAATAATTCTGAAATAAAACTATGAAACATGTTTGTGATGATATTTTTAACCCATAATTATTTATAATTATTCCTATTGCTAAATCCACACTATACATAGTTTAACAGTGCAGTTTAGTGCACTGCTTCATCTTTATTACGAGTCTTTATTAATCCTCAACTTGTTTCCTTTCTATCACTGATTCTTCTCTTTCAGGTCTCGACAGAAATTCACTGTATTCCAGTTTGACCTCCACAGAATGTCTGAAATGAAAGGATGATTTTTCCCTCCATCACATCCACGGAGAGACGAATCCCTGTACGACGTCTGAGTGCTGGAGACGAGGGGGTAAATCATTATTTGTGTTGTTTTAACTCTAGATATACTATACAGATATACTGTGATCTCTATGGAGAATAAAAAAAAACATTGAAAAATACATTCATTTATTTGAATTGAGTAAAACTGTGTGGCCAACAAATAAACACAGTTATTAAATATCAGGAAATAATTTTTGCATTTTAAATAGCAGCTCATACGACATGTATCAGTTCAAATGTGTTTATTTGTTTGTTTTATTTGGATGTTTTTCATGTATTGTTAGTCTAAAATGTACCGAGTACGCTGCAGTGTTAAACTATGTATAGTGTGGAATTACAACAAGGGAT
>JACRUU010000016.1:7457672-7492672 GCA_030449085.1 Kryptopterus vitreolus
TTTGCAATTGGATTAAAATTCTTAGAAAAAAAAGTGTTGAGGACGAGATGATCTTGTTTAGATGGCATAAATGCATATTTAGTAGTCTTTAATAGTGTATATATATATATATATATATATATATATATATATATATATATGAATTATTAATGTAGAGATCCACACAGGGTTTAGGGTTGAGCTGCACAGTGTGACACAGCGTGTCTGTAAATACAAACAGAAGACAATGCACTCACATGTAAATGTCAAAATCAATATTTAGTAAATATGCATAAGTGTATTTCTGCAACATGCTGCGACGTCCTGTGTGCTGTTCCTCCAGACTGCAGCAGGTGCACTTCAGTGTTCCTCTCTGTGAGGGTAAGAGGTTCGAGACGCTCTTCCTGGAGGGAGATTACTCTGCTGCAGCACAATTCTTTGTTAGCGTGTCCGTGTTGGCGTTTCTCTACTCGCTCCTCGCTACAGTCGTCTACATTTTCTACCAGAACAAGTACAGAGAGAAGAACCGCGGTCCTCTCGTGGTGAGTGCTTTTCCTTATTTAGAGCGACGTGATTGACAGGATACATAAAAATCACAAATGCTTCATTTTATTAGTGTGATTACAAGAAATAATAATAAGAAAAGACTTCAATACTCAGATTTATTTACTTATTATTCACATCGTAAGTAAAAATGATTTATGTTATAAGTCATCTATTCAATAACTGATGTTATTACGCAATTAACTGCAATGCATGTCAAAAAAAATGCATTCAAATAAATAGTCGTTTTTTTCTGAATTATATGCGAAAAGTCGAGTAAATATAAATATAAATGTGTGAAAGACAATGTTGTTGTGTAAGACACCATGTGAAGTGATCAATAAATATATAAGAAGGGAATTATCATAACACATGACACATATAATGACATTTAATGACATTTATAATTCTGCACAGGATTGCCTGGTGACTGTGATATTCTCAGTCCTGTGGCTCGTCAGCTCCATAGCTTGGGCTAAAAGTCTCTCTGGAGTAAAAACAGCTACAGATGTGAGTCTGATACAGATGCTGATGTCCGCCTGTAGAGACGAGGACAACACGTGTGAGACGCTGGAGGAGCCGAACTGGACCAGTCTTAATGTCTCGGTGGTACGTGCTCTCAAATTCTACAATATTAATAAAAGCGAAATTTATTTAGTTTAGTTTTGCGATTTTGCGTTTGGGATTTAAATAAAGATTATTCTGTCATTGATTCCTTATTAAAGGGGTCACGGTGGCGTAGTGTTTATCACGTTCGCCTCACACCGCCAGGGTCCGGGTTCGATTCCCGTCTCGGCCATGTGTGTGTGGAGTTTGTGCATGTTCTCCCCGTGTCTCAGGGGGTTTTTCTCCGGGTTCTCCGGTTTCCTCCCCCGGTCCAAAAACATGCACGGTAGGTTGATTGGCACCTTGGAAAATTGTCCCTAGTGTATGAATGTGTGTGTGAATGTGTGTGTGTGTGTGTGTGTGTGTGTGTGTGTGTGATGGGTTGGCATTCCATCCAGGGTGTATCCTGCCTTAATGCCCATAGACGCCTGAGATAGGCACAGACTCCCCGTGACCCGAGGGAAGATCGGATAAAGCGCTAGAAAATGAATGAATGAATGAATGATTCCTTATTGAGATTCCGAATGAAAAGGCCGAATGAATAAACGTTGAGGTGTAAATTATTGGCATTAAGTCTTTCTGAAATTATTTTGGCTGCTGTTGTTACTTTTAAACTACAAAGCAAACCTCAGACATTAAAAAAAATTATAAATGTATAAATATTAAGAACCTTTAAACAAATGAATAGGAAATGTGAAAAAAAAGTATTTTCTATATTAAAACTATTTACAACAAATTAACTGCATTATTTTCGATCTCAGAATTGTTTTATGAATCTGAACCATCTCTCTTTTTTTTTTTGTGCCCTGCAGGCTTTTGGCTTTCTAAATTTCTCCCTGTGGGCCGGTAACATTTGGTTTGCCTACAAAGAAACAGGTTTACACAAGTCCGGTCAGCGCTACCCTTCCAGAACTCCCTCTGAGAAACGCAGCGGTAGCTTTAGGCAGAACAGTCAAAGCAGTTTTGACCAATCAGGAACAGGCTTTGGACAGAGGCTCTACAGCCAGCCGAGTTTCGACCTATCAGGCGGAGGACTCAGTTTACTGCAGACCAATCTGGGACAAAGTAATGTTTACAGACAGATGGGAAGTCCAACCTCTAGAGGGCCCCTGATATTTATCAATGAAAGTCAGTGAAATAAGAATCGGTTATACTTTACGAGGAAAAACAAGAAGAAAGATATTTAATGTAGTGCGAAAAGGAGAAAAGTAACAAATCTGTAAATAGAATGGTCATTGGCGCGAGTGTTCTATTTAGATTAGTTTGTGGAATTTATATTTTGGCTTGTAATAATTTCATTATCGTTAATGTTGTTTAGCTGTAATGATACAAAATTTGTGGTAAGATTGTATATGCTTACTTTAATAGGAACGCCTTTACCGTTACTCGTGCATGCAACAATCCGATCAGCCAATCAGGTAACAGTGGCGCAACGCAAAAACATCGTACAGATACGTCCAAATGTGTCCGTGTACGTTCATAATAAATATCAGGTAAAATATCATAAAAACAGCTCACAATGCCTTCAGACAGATGTTCCTATAAAAGTATTCAGTAAATGTGTAATTGGATGTAAATAAACATAGTTCTTTGTTTTCTTGCCACTGTGATTGGAGTACTTTTACACTGTGCATATTCAAATGTTTATAATGTTTATGTAATGATTACTTCTTTATTGCTATCGTTACTTTATAGGGCTTAAAGTGAAAAGGCGTTTTTTTTTTTCTTGTGTCCGAAGATGTTAAAGGACTGATCTGAGATCTGTATTATTAATGAGCGGGTCTGTTCGCAGTGTTCAGTGCAGTGCTGAAAGTCTTTTAGCGTCTATGCAAGTGATGCAATTGTGTTGTAACTCGCAAAGTTTCATGTTGATCTCTCTGATCTAACCTCGACAAAACTGGGAATAAAAACATTACAAATTCCTTCATCTGGCCCTGATTACACATTTTTACTGCCATTGACTGAGAGATTTTAATTTCTTTGCTCCAGAATGTTTTATTTCATTTTCTTGCCTTCCTTATTATTGCTTTGGTGCCTTTTGTATATTCAGTGCCATTTGAAATAAATCTCTTTCTTTCTCGCTGTATAAAGGGATCGGGAAGACGCTTCACTTTCCTCACCAATCCTGCTTAATGAGAGGGTTTTAGGGTGTAATTAAGATCTGGAGGTCTGTCAGAGTCCTGGCCTGTCCTCGTACTTACAGACTGTTTAGTATTCTCTGACCCACTGTAGTGAATGTAACTGCCTGCAGGTGCCCGACCCTGAAATTGCAGCTTTAAGTGGCTAAAGTCTATAGCTGATGCTATTTAGCTTATAACAGGAAATTAAAGGTTACAACTTAAGAACTGTCTTTAGCTGTTCGTAGGGTCCAATTACGGAACATGAATTCCCTCCATCTTTCCTTCTTTCACTTTGTGTGTGTGTGTTTGTGTGTGTGTGTGTGTGTGTGTGTGTGTGTGTGTGTTTGTGAGGGGGGGGGGTTGTCGTTGAGAGAGAAAAAAAGAGAAAGGGCGCCTGTAAGCAATAATTGCAGTGTTCTTAAATAATGAAGTGTTGTTCCGAGCTGTTGATGATGTTGATGATGATGTAATCAGCAGTCTATCTTTCGCCACGGGTCAGAAAAAATCAAGTGAGCAAATGTGACCGCTTCCTTTTCTCAACCTGAAGTCATGTTTGTGTCAACGCCAATCAACATATCTTCTTATTCACACTGAAAGGTCTTTGGATGAAATGAAAAATAAAATCGTTAAACGTGTGTTAGACGTCCTCTACTAAACAAAAAACAAACAAAAAGGCAGCTTTTATTATTCGGATTGGCAGCGAATTCCAGCCAGGCAAGAAACACTGCTGTGAAACCTGGAGATCTTTCTATTCAGGTACCGAGAGTTCAGTGTAAAAGTTAATCCTAGACTCACCTGAGTGGATAATAAGGCACCATGTTGGCAGTGATTTGCTGCTACAAGTGCATGTAATGGGGAAATGAAGATGACTCTTCATTCTTCACCCTTCCCCTATTCCCCCTCCTCATTCTGTTCATCCATCTGTCCTTCCTGGCGCATTGACACATTTTTTTTTCCTTACAGTCTCATGAATCAAAAAAAAAAAGATGTATATACATTTCCTATTGTACTATTTTTAATTGTTCTGTTGTGCAATTCCCTGCAGTAAGAAACATTTCAGAAATGTTATTATGGCCCATAGAATATTTTTTTAAGAATATACATCAAATCATTTAGACCACACAGATATGAGTAACTATATATCCTGTAGTTTACAGTTGGATGGAAAAATAATAAAAAGAAATGAAGCAATCTCAAAATCTGGAAGATAAATGAAATGTTCTCTGGTCAAATAAAAATGGCTCGGATTTAATTCATTTCATGCATCACTGGACAATTTAATGGGTAGATTTTACGTTCATTTCATTCATTGTTATAACAAATATCAGTGACGTTGAAAATCCTGAATAGACATTCAGAGTTTCTGCCAGTTACAGTGTGGAGAAGAAAACATGAAATAACACATGATGCATTTAATAATGTCTAAAATAATACTGCTTTTACCGCTAAGGTTAACGCGTGCATACGGTTTATACCGACAAAACTAGACAAAACTAGTTTAACTAGACAAAAGTAAAATGATAGAAACTAATGCATGGTTTTAGGGAAAACAATTCAATGAAAATGATTGATGATGATTCTGATGATTATAAAAAAAAAAAAATAATATATATATATATATATATATATATATATATATATATATATATATATATATATAATATTGTATATAATATCATTTTCACAGTGTTACAGTATAATATCACAGTGTAATTCAGTGTATTAATTATGTTATATCACAGTAGTATAACAATCAATTTCTGTTCATTTCAATGAATCATTTTTCATCACATTCTTTTATTGCAATGTATATAAACTCATCACAGTGTATATAATATCACAGTGTATATAATATCACAGTGTATATAATATCACAGTGTATATAATATCACAGTGTATATAATATCACAGTGTATATAATCACAGTGTATATAATCACAGTGTATATAATATCACAGTGTATATAATCACAGTGTATATAATATCACAGTGTATATAATCACAGTGTATATAATATAACAGTGTATATAATATCACAGTGTATATAATCACAGTGTATATAATATCACAGTGTATATAATCACAGTGCATAATATATAATATATAATATATCACAGTGTATATAATATCACAGTGTATATAATATCACAGTATATAATGTGTATAATATCACAGTGTATCACAGTGTATATAATCACAGTGTATATAATATCACAGTGTATATAATATCACAGTGTATATAATATCACAGTGTGTATAATATCACAGTGTATATAATCACAGTGTATATAATATCACAGTGTATATAAATATAAAAGCAGGAAGGTTGTTAACAATCATCGTCCAACATTCCGGACTTTAAATGCGGTGATTTATTTAATAAGTGTATATTCTGTATCCATCGGGAGCGAAGCATGTGACACGACTGCGCTCTTCTGAACTTATCAGAGGGATCAAAGCGCACTATTTCTGTCCGACTCCCAGCGTGCAGCTCCTCGTCCACCAAGCAAACCTCTAAGTGACATTTTTACATTTTTTTCCACCACAGTAAACTATGTCTACATATATTTATGTGAAATAATATTGAGAGAGATATCATGAGCTCACATTAAAATGCGTGTATATTTGTAGTAACAGTGTTTATTTATATTTAGTGTTCATTAATATCATCTGTTCTGTAATCCTGGTGCTGTAAAGTGAATAGTCACCTGTTACACTGCTAATGAATACCAAATGTAATTTACCATATAAGGAGTTCATAAACATGCAGTATTTGATATTTAAAGATATGGCATTCATGCAATGATCATTTGAGTCATAACACTGGCTACTATTTGCCCAACAAACAGGAATCAATGTAATTTCTTTTTAAATATCACAATGTTTGGGCTTTGTATTGATCAGCAGCGTAATCTCATTTAAACATATAGAACAAAACAATGCTTATAACACATGACTCTTTTGGTGATTAGGAGTTTAACAAATTGTTCTATTAACAATGACTTTATTTAATTAAGACGTATTTGACTGGACATTATAAAGGCACATACAACATTCAGTAGAAATGTATTTTTTTTCTGTAGCAGGAGACGTACGTTTATTTTATGGTCATTTATATGTGACTTAGAGATGACGGGTGTCATGTAGGCAGAGAAAGTGGGAAAACTTTCAAGGACCCTAAGCAGATATGAGACCCAAGGGGATATGAAGGAATAGAAATTGTTCAGGAGGACAGAAATTGCTGCAAGGCATTATTCTGTCAGTGGATCCGCAGTGTATACTGGCAGCACAGATCATTAACTGCTGCAGACTCGACTAAGTGACTTCTTTGCCCTGACGTCCTGATTTGCAAATGTGTAAGAAGTGAAAAAGAAATCTGATTTTTGGCCCTTTAACGTTTAGACACCATTGTTTCTTTGGGTTCGGTTGATGATTTTAACGAGTCTAAATATTTTAATGTACTTTATCCACCAATATTATGCACCAATAGAAATGATCTTCAGTAAGACTTTTTTTTAAATAACCCTCAAACTTTGCACAGATTTCATACTTTTGATGATAATATAAATTGTCCATCAGATGGAACTATTTCCCCTGAAATGAGACGCTATTGCACTGAACAATGTTTAATACTTCCTGTAGATCTGAGCGATCATTTAAATCCTACAGTAGATGGTTATTAAGCAGCAAGGAGTAAATAAGTAAAATAATAAAATAATGACACAATATATTTATCTCAGCAAACACACTAAGTGTACCTTCTTTCTTTAGCAAAAAAACAAATAAAAAATCCATGCACAGTTCATTTTGTGTTGTAAGTGTGTACCTACAGGAAGTCCACAAGGGAGCATTAAAACAGTAATGAATCGCAGTCGCAGGCACAATAAAGTACTGCCTGAAATTCTAATGAATTATTTACATTTAAAGATTTACTCATAAGCAAATGATTGTTTACAGTTTGGCAAATATTGTAGTGCAAGTTACATAACAAATAAATGTGTTTATGCATGTATACAATGATTATTTTTTACATTCATTCTGAGGCACTTAAAAATGATATTTGCAAACCTGAGAATCCATAAAATAAGCTTTTAAACAAAAGGTTTTAGAAAAATAAAATAGTTTGACTTGAAAATTCTCATTTAAAATATTATTACTTAAAGACATTTAAAAACATTTAAAACATTTTCCTTGTTTTGAAAAATCACATAAATCCACTCGTGCACACGTCAATGTTTAAAACATACATAAATAGTAAACAAATAGATCGCTTTCAATTCTCACAAGGCTGTGCTTCAAATAAGAAACATAATCCAGTTTAACATAATTCGGTCACTTCATTAAACTGTATACAAGAGACGCAGTTTAAATGCAAATAAATAAACGCTCACCTACTGAAAGATTAATATTTATGATAATGTTAGTTTTGATAATGAGAATGATCCGTGTGTGTGTGTGTGTGTGTGTGTGTGTGTGTGTGTGTGTGTGTGTGTGTGTTTTGATAATACAGTAAGGTCATAAGTCTCCTAGAGATCGTTCCCGCAAAGTCTGTAAATGTATGAATGTCTCAAAAGTGCAAGAGTTTAAAACACCATTCAGTTTAGGCCGACGCAGATCTTCAGCAGGAGTACACAACGTTTTCATTCTCTGTAAATACAGATGTTTTTCATTTTCATTTCATTTTTCAATTCATCGATTCAACAAAAGCAAAAAAATAACAGACAGACAGACAGACAGACAGACAGACAGACAGATTGATAGATAGATAGATAGATAGATAGATAGATAGATAGATAGATAGATAGATAGATAGATAGATAGATAGATAGATAGATAGATAGATAGATAGACAGATAGATAGATAGATTTATTTGTTTATTTGTTTATTTATTTACCTGACATGCTGAACCAGGGGTTTTGTAAAATGCATACACCATCCATATTGGGACCAGCATGGTGGAGGAGAGTGTGAAGAAGCCTCCGAGAGCGTAACCCCACCAGGGATACTCGTAGAGGTTATTCAGCTTCAGTGGAGTGTACTTTACCAAGGAGAAGACAAACGTCGCCTGCAGGAAAACACCGAGAGACGACACAGGAGGAGTTTTTGTGATTAAAGCAGGAAGTCTTTGTTTCACATAATCTCAGTTTAAGGATCTACTGTAGGTGAAAGTCTCATCAGGAAAGACACGTACGGGTGAAACGTGTTCCAAACACATTTACTAAGACATAATTACTAACAGACGGCTTATCCAATCACGATTGATTTCAGCATGATATGTCCTGCAGTGTGATTTATAACCGAGTACAACATTGCTTATTGACCTTTATTCACTGTTAAAACAACAATTATAACATTTTCACTTGCAAAGAAACACACTCTCTGTATAACTTACTATGCAAATTATAGGGGTTAAATATTTCCAGCAGAGCTTCATAAGCGGCCAGGGACGATAACCAATCATATCCTCAATGTTGTCATAAAGACGATCTGCACCTACGAGAGATTTTTTTTAAGATCAAGGGGCACCAAAGATGCATAAAATACCACTATTAATGTGTTTATTATAGTTTGTGATTGTTTCCCAAACAAACTGCCACTGCATATATTACATACAAACGGAGTGTAATTATAACCCCTTCTTCTTGTGTATAGATCGCAAATAAAAAACTCACATCAAAACTAATTGTTAAAAGAGAAAGCTAATAAAACTAATATTTTGCATCTGTGTTTTCAAATTCATCTTTTAGCGCTTTATCTGATCTTCCCTCGGGTCACGGGGAGTCTGTGCCTATCTCAGGCGTCTATGGGCATAAGGCAGGATACACCCTGGATGGAATGGCCATGCACCCATCGCAGGACACCACCCTGTGCCTATCACCACACATCGACACACACACACACACACACACACACACACACACACACACATGGAATGCACACACCACATCACACACAGGGGACACACACACACACACACAACACACACATTTTCACACTCACATTCATCACACACTAGGGACAATTTTTCCAAGGTGCCAATCAACCTACCGTGCATGTTTTTGGACCGGGGGGAGGAGGAAACCGGAGAACCCGGAGAAAAACCCCCTGAAAAACACACGGGAGAACATGCACAAACTCCACACACACATGGCCGAGACGGAAATCGAACCCGGTCCCTGGCGGTGTGAGGCGAACGTGCTAACCACTAAGCCACCGTGCCCCATGTTTTCAAATAATAATTATTAATATTATAACATATAAGTCCTAATAAAATACGATTAAATCAGGTACCATAAACCCATCCAACACAGAGGGACTGAAGGATGGCGAAGGCCAGCAAGGTCATTCCACTGCAGGCGTAATAATCAAATAACTGAAAGACATACAATCCACCCTTAAAATAGAGAAAGAAGAAAAAAGTCAAAAAAGGAATTGCGGATAAAAGACATTTTTCAAAAGGTTATATCGCTTTTAAACTAGTAGCACATGTTTTACTAAAACCTGTCCTCACCTCTGTTACCATCAGCAGGCCCACAAGGAAACTGACTACACAGATCAGGAGAAGTAGGAGTTTACGTCGGTACCCCTTTTGGAAGATTGAGGGGTACATGTCTGAAATGGCTGTTACCATGGCTTCATGATAAACAAACTGCACAAAAATAAAGTGTTTATCTATTAACAGCATGAAATCACAATGCATTCAGTAGCAGTTCATCAAACAAATATGTTTATTTGATCATATGATGGATTTTAGGTTTATATGAGTCAAGTTTGCTCACTAAAACAGTTTATTAAAAGCTTTGTAAAAGAAGATTTACTTCACTGTCCAGCCCGAGGAAAAGGATCATAACAAAGAAAAGCACCGCCCATAACTGAGGGACAGGCATCAGGGCCACAGCACGCGGGTACGCAATAAACGCCAGTCCAGGACCTACAGGAATACAGACTTAATGAGTCTACAAACATCCACAACAATTCAAACATACAAGTAAAATTAAAAGTTCATTATTTTTCAATAATTAGTGATCACTCAGCAGGATTGACATAAACAATGAATAGTGTTGATTTCCTTTTGTTTCGTTTCATCAATATTTTTATTAAAAGTTAGATTAATATTCAACAATCATTGAGAAAGTCATAACTAGTAAAGATGTTCTGACTGGAGCCTGTTAGTTCAAATCTCAGCATCTTATCCTACCTCTTATGATGGGTCCTTATGAAAGGCCCTCAACCCTCAGTTGCTCAGTTACATAAATTATAATATAGATAATATATAAATGTAAGTCACACTCTGGATATATATATATATATATATATATATATATATATATATATATATATATATTATATATATATATATATGAAATGTGGAATGACATACCGGACTCTGCCACCATTGAAATGTCCATTCCCTGTTCATCTGCCATGAATCCCAGCACAGAAAATATGGCAAATCCGGCCACAAAGCTCGTCATGCTGTTTAGCAGGCACAAGTACATACAGTCTCTGAAAAATAAATAAATAAATGCAAGCTGTAACAAATTGGAAGCGTTAAAAAAACAATCTGTTGCCAAACATGTACACATCCCATACGAGTCTAATTTAGCATTTAAAACGATGATTTTTTTAAATATAGATTTTAATATAGATTTATATAATATATGTGTTTGTTTATTGAACATATGTATTTAATATAGATTTTATAATATATGCATTTACTTGTAACAGTTGTTGTTATATTTATTATAGCTTCCTAAAGCTGTCAGAGTCCCTGTGCAAACTCCATATGAATAAAATATCTGGCTTCCTGCATCCATCCACACCTACAAGGAAAATCGCCAAAATACGCATGTTTAAATTCCAAAATGTTTAAATCCTTTTTTATTTGTATTCAAGTCTCATGAATGTTCGCTACCTGAGGGTCTGTGAGACGAGTAGGATCTGGGTAAAGATAAAAGGTGATGCCACTGAGTGCTCCAGGCAGGGAAAGTCCACGCACCAGCAGCACCAGCAGCATCAGGTACGGGAAAGTAGCAGTGAAATAGACCACCTGTGAGATACAACATTCTTACTGCAAGCTAGGAAGCCATATGCCTGTCATTTCCCGTCACTCTGTACGCCACAATCTGGCAGCGGCCAACACACAATGGAATACTGTGAAGTACTAACCTTGCCTGTAGTCTTCACGCCATTAAACACACAGAAGTAGCAGATGGTCCAGACCAGCAGGAGACACAGAGCTAACTCCCATCTCACATTCCCAATTTCGTCGATGCCACTCGACAAACCCAAAATCCGCCTCCTTTTACAATGAACAGAAATGAGTCATTTTCTATCATAACTGTGATGATGAAGATGACTCATGTACAGTAGATTGCCACATTTATAGTAGAGTTTCCTCAAAACTCACTCCCAGAATTCCACAACCGGAGATGTCATTTTGTCTGGGATATTATCCGTGATGTTATTCTTGCTGAATTCCCTGCAGTATTCTGTAAGACAAATAATAAACTTGTATTAAGTTATTTGATGCACTGGAGCTCTGATGAGAATAATGACAAATAATCAGAAAGAAATGCTTTCCTTTACGCTTTCAATAAGAGCTTATTATTAGCCGACCTGAAGAAAAGCACAGAGTGTAACTTTAGATCGCGGCACGGCCAGTAAATGACAATAGCAGCAGTATTACCTGTGTTCCAGGTATTCTTACAGGTGGCCCATGGGAGCTCCGAACTGAAGGAGAAGAATAAGTAAAGAAATGCCCAGGCCAGAATAATGATGTAATACATTCCAGTGTACAGAATCACAATCTGGCTTCCATAACCGAGTCCTAAAGAGTGGGGGATATAACGAATGGCATTGTAATGAAAATACATACAAATGTATATTTAAACACATCGTCTTTTTGTTTTACCTTCAAAAAGAGGACAGATTTTCCTCCAGCATGTGATGCCACCCTGACTGGTGTACTGACCCAACGACGTCTCCAAGAAGAACAGCGGAATGCCGCAGGAAAACAGGAACAGTATGTACGGCACAAAGAACGCTCCTGTGAGGAAGGAGAATAATATTAAACACACAATGTGTATATAACATTTACTTTATTTTCAAGCACGCTTTTTTGTGTTAAAGCATCAGGCAAATTATTGGAGAAGTAAAAATGCTGGACATCATTTAGGAAGTTCGTTTGGAATCAAGTTTGGAACATGATTCTCAACAAACAAACAAACAAACAAACAAACAAACAGAGGAATGTCTCTGCGAGAACGAAGCTTATTTACATTTGTGGCATTTGGAAGACGCCCTTATACAGAGAGATTTATAACTGAGCAGTTGGGGATTAAGGGCCGTGCTCAAGGGCCCACTAGTGGCAGCTTGGTGCTGCTGGGATTTCTCCCTGTGTTCTTCTGGTCCAGAGCCCAATGCTTTAACCACTGAGCTGGTATAAATTAGCACTAAACAGTTTATTTCTGTTCAAATCCAAAAAACATATTTTCGCTTTTCTGTGGGAATTTTATTTATATTAAACGAAATACTTACAATGTGCCATAGGGAATAATGCCATAGGGAATAATGCCATAGGGAATAATGCCATAGGGAATACTCTCTATAATACACTTTAAACTGATTGTTATCTCAATAAACCTCCACTTTAATGTAATAAAATAGAATACAATCCTGTCATCTTGCTCTCCATGTGTTGTTTGTGTAAATAAAAACGTATTGTGGTATAATTAAGCATTATAGAGTCTGAGCTTTTGTAATTAAAAGAACTTACCGCCTCCGTTTTTGTAACATAAATAAGGAAACCTCCACACATTTCCCAGGCCTACGATATGTCCTGCGACAGCCAGAATAAACTCCATCTTACTCGCCCACTGTTCCCTCTGCGGTGGTTTGCCCTGGGGTTGTGCCATGAGACCGTTCGCATTCACCAGCTTTAAAGTGACCAGAGGCTCAACGCTGTCCTTCATGATGCAGTTGAGAAAAAAAAAACAATTATAGAATTTTTTTTTTTAAATATTGTTGTGATTTATCTTCTTGTTTATCAAAGGAAATTAAGTTAAAGTTTGGTACCCTTATCACTTACTATAGTCACGTATGAAACGCATCACCAGTTTATATGGAAAGCAACCAAAAAGGGAACATAATTCTTAAAGGAACCACGTACCATATTTAACAACCACTAAAAAATGACATATAAATGAATAAGAAATTAAGTAGTTAACAAGCAATTAATATTAAAAGAATCATTTCAAAAGTGAAATAAAATTTTAAAAAATTAATCGTTTTATTAAAGTGAGTGATTTTGAGTGAAATGTAGATATTTATAACATCTGTCACAATTAGTTACTAAAAACATAATAAGTATTTATTTATGGTACCCGTGAGATGTGCGATTAATCACAAGTTAATCAATCGTGCGCTTAATCGTGGTCAAATATTTTAATATATTGATAGCAAAATAATTCATTAATATTTAGTAAATATCCACTACACTGTAATGTTATGTTCAATACATTTACTGCACATGACATGTGAGGATAACCGTCTCTGGCTCTGCTCCAGCACTCTTACATTTATTTATATTTATTTATTTATTTTTGCACAATCACCGAAACTCATTCCCACAGCTTCAAAAGGTCATGACCTAGTTTACCTCATTTGGGAGTCAAATGTCATCCTTTTCCTGACCCCCGCAAAGTTTGTATATGATTAGCTCCTTATTAACAGGTGTTAAATAATATTATATATATATATATATATATATATATATATATATATATATAATATATTAAATCAGTATAAACACTGTATGAACAAAAACACTGAAGCACTGAAGTATTTCTCTTGACAAAAATGAAACGTGTTCCAGGATTATAATTTCATATATTCACATTTTGGAGCATGTAAATAACTTACAAGGAAAACTTCAATAAGGATCAGTAATTAAACACAGAATCTCTGCATCTTTTACTTTCACTCCAGATCATTTACAAACAGAAAAACATATAAATAAAGTTTACCTGACTTTCTGCAGAATCCACGCTCCCTGCATGTGACTGTGCATTTGAAGCAGCACTTGTGAGGGATACGATGTCATGCAGGAACGGGACGAATTAAGGAGGAGCAAAGAGCTCGGAAGACAGAGGTCATTTTGTGCCACTAGTTCTGAGGTCAGTATTACAGAAAGGCTTCAATTAAACCTGCTTTAAAAGGTGAACTTCGGCGGAAACAATCGGATTGTGTTGTGTTGTTTAATTACCAGCTTGTATTTTCTTGCCAATAAACAGGTGAGTTTGTAGTTTAATAATCTTTCTTTGTTTTTTTTTACCATATGTCCTATTTGTTTTTCTCTGGAGAGTGAATTTGTGTTTCCCTTCACTTTTCTCTCTTTCTCTTATTATGTGTGTGTGATTTACCAACACACACTCAGATCCTTTTCTTACTCCAAACCTATTCATCTAGTGAATGAAGTGAAACCTGATCTAAATGACACTCCTTCACATGCCTTACTTAAACCTGTAAAACCAGATTCTTTCAAAAAAATGTTTGTACTGGATGAGATTCAAATCAGCAAGTTTTTGCACCACCAGAGTGAAACTGCTCAGTCACATGTTAATCAGTTTACCTGTTGTAGGATGGAGAAAGGTGGAAGACGAGGTGGAGAGACGAGGTGGAGACCTACGAGGTGGAGAGACGAGGTGGAGAGAGGAGGTGGAGAGGGACGAGGTGGAGAGGGGAAGTGGAGGGGGGAGGTGGAGAGACGAGGTGGAGAGACGAGGTGGAGAGACGAGGTGGAGAGACGAGGTGGGAGGAGGTGGAGAGACGAGGTGGAGAGACGAGGTGGAGAGACGAGGTGGAGAGACGAGGTGGAGAGACGAGGTGGAGAGACGAGGGGGTGGAGGGGGAGGTGGAGGGGAGAGGGGAGGTGGAGGTGGAGGAGGTGAAGAGGGGAAGAGGTGGGGGGGAGGGATGGAGGGGAAGTGGAGAGGTGGAGGTGGAGAGTGGGAGTGGAGACGAGGTGGAGAGGAGGTGGAGGTGGTGGGGAGGTGGAGGAGGGAGGGGGGGAGGTGGAGAGACGAGGTGAGAGGTGGAGAGACGAGGTGGAGGGGGGAGGAGGTTGGAGGGGAGAGGAGGTGGAGGAGGGAGGTGGAGGGGGGAGGTGGAGGTGGAGGGACGAGGTGGAGAGGGGGGGGAAGTGGATGGGGAGGAGGGGTTGGGGGAGGGGAGGTGGAGGGGGGTGGAGAGAGGAGGGGGAGAGACGAGGTGAGAGAGGGGAGGGGAGGTGGAGAGACGAGGTGGGGAGGAGGTGGGAGAGACGAGGTGGAGAGGGGAGGTGGGGGGGGGGGGAGGTGAGAGACGAGGTGGTGGTGGGAGACGGGTGGGGGGGGGGAGGTGGAGAGACGAGGTGGAGGGGGAGGTGGAGAGGGGGAGGGGAGAAGGGAGAGGTGGAAGGGAGGTGGGGAGGGGTGGAGAGGGGAGGTGGAGGAGAGAGGAGGAGGAAGAGGGTGGAAGAGGGAGGGAAGGAGGGGGGAGGTGGAGGGGGGGAGGTGGAGGTGGAGGGGGGAAGTGGAGGTGGAGAGGGAGGTGGAGGTGGAGAGAGGGGTGGAGAGGGAGGTGGAGGAGAATGGGGAGGTGGAGGGGGGGGGGGGGAGGTGGAGAAGGGGGGGAGGTGGAGAGGGGAGGGTGGAGGGGGGAGGTGGAGGGGGAGGTGGACACGTGATAATATTGTGTACGATATAGTACTAACTACTGCCCTCTAGTGTTCATCTAGTATATAGATATATATATATATTTTAAAAAATAGGAGGTTAAAGCAATAGTATATGACACCTTGATTAGGTATTTGCTTGATTAAATAACTGAACACATTTACAGTTACATTTACAGCATTTGACGGATGCCCTTATCCAGAGCCACTTACAACTGAACAATTGAGGGTTAAGTTACTAGTGGTAGCTTGGTCGTTGTGGGGTTTGAACCTGCAATCTTCTGGTCCAGAGGCCAACACCTTACCACCAAGCCACCACCTCCCTCCAAACACTGTAAGCCAAACACTGTACATAGCTCTGTTACAGAAAGAGAAATTTGATGATGCAAAAATATGACAAAACGAAACATTACAATGGAACAGCATGTGATGGCAAATGTGTATATGATGTGTATATGATTCTTGTGATCGGCAGAAAAACATCTATAAGGAACATCTAACGGTGTTCAAGAAGCAAAAGCGTCGTTGTGCAGTGTTATTCACTGTCTCACTTTTAGCCTGGAATGGAACACGCCTGTCTCAGGGAACCAGTGGAAATGTCTCAGGGAACCAGTGGAACCAGTGGAAATGTCTCAGGGAACCAGTGGAACCAGTGGAAATGTCTCAGGGATCCAGTGGAACCAGTGGAAATGTCTCAGGGAACCAGTGGAATCAGTGGAAATGGCTCAGGGAACCAGTGGAAATGTCTCAGGGAACCAGTGGAAATGAGGACTGTGAAAAAAGTTGAAGAGAGTGTGAAGAATCAACCAATAGCGTAACCCCACCCCAGGTATTCCACTACACTGTTAAACTTCAGAGGCGTGAAGTTAACCAGATAGAAGACAAATATCGCCTAAAGAAACACATACTCGTAAAATAAACAGTACAATTTGTAACAGTTAGGATTTTAGCATTAGGCTACGTTTACTGGTAAACAAAAGTGCACACGTCCTTCACTTGAGTAGTGCAGATGTTTTAAAATCCTAGATTTTTTTAAGTAACCAATTTTTGTATTCAAACACATTTCCTTATTTAGATTAAAAAAACGAGGTCCCCATATGAAGATTTTAGACTAACACATTTAATCTCAAAGTTTTTTTTTTACATTTACACTTTATTATTTGTAATAGATAGAAAATTATTCTTTTTTTATGTAAATGTTCTCAAAGTTTTTTTAGTCATGGAATATAATGAGAATGTTCCATGTGGAAAAAGAACTCACTAAATTTGTCGAGAAAAGCGAAATTCCAGTACAGTTACGGAGACGTTTAGAAACAATACATTTCAAGTTGTTAATTAGTCACTTGATGTCTGAAGTTACTGATTAAATCGCTCGGCTTTATGATTGGCCTGAATGATGTGTCTGTCTAGGCGGAGAACTGATCACTCATTCACAACAGCAAGAAACGGTAAATAGAAGTAAAAATGTAATAATTTACTCCTCCATGTGTAAAGTGTTATGTTTCATGTGTACTGTAACTGTTTTGTGATTAAGTGTGACGTCATCTCTGTTGATTTTGGTCTTAAATTGCTGAAATTTAGGTCAGATTTGTAGTGTAGTATTGTGTGTTAATATTTTGTATATTTATTTTGTTTTGTTGTTTATGCTTTGACCCTGGAGATACACTTTAATTACACAACTAGAACAACCTTTTACATTACAAAGGAAGAAACAATGAGAGAAAAATCTTCTGAAAACTTTTCTGACATTCCTCCATGTAACGATGTGAAACCTGAAACATAAACGCATAAAACTATAAAAACTGCACAGGGAATAATTATTTTTAAAATCTTACCGAATGCAGGAGTATGGTCCAGGTTCGATTCCCGTCTCGGCCATGTGCATGTTCTCCCCGTGCCTCCCTGTTCTCCGGTTTCCTCCCCCGGTCCAAAAACATGCACGGTAGGTTGATTGGCACCTTGGAAAAATTGTCCCTAGTGTATGAATGTGTGTGTGTGTGTGTGTGTGTGTGTGTGTGTGTGTGTGTCCTGGTGTGTCTGTGTGTGTGTGTGTGTGTGGTGTGTGTGTGTGTGATGGGTTGGCATTCCATCCAGGGTGTATCCTGCCTTAATGCCCATAGACGCCTGAGATAGACACAGACTCCCCGTGACCCGAGGGAAGATCAGTAAATGCGCTAGAAGATGAATGAATGAATGAATGAATCTTATCGAATGTGTATTTTCTGTATTGTTTACTGTACAGGATTCAGTGTGAGTATTGTTAAAACATTTTTTACCCTAAAAATGCTCTTCTTCATTAAAGGATTTCTTCTGTTCATGAATATTCATGAATAACCGCCTCCTTCCAAAAATCTATGCAGTATATTAACCGTTACCTCCGCGTCTCTGTGAATAAGTTACAGCTGAAAAGCAAACATTTCACAACATTCACATCCATATAAACGTGGGAAAGGCGGCACTATTGTCAAGTCTTATAAAACATTCATCCAAACAAGTCACATTGTTATTTATACAATGTAGTTTCAGTGTCGAGGAGTGACAGTTACTTAGAAAAAAAACGTGTAATTACATTACAGTTACTTTTGAAAATGCCAAAGTTTACAAATCCCAAGGACTCCGACCCAACCCATAGCGCTCCGGGTTCAGCTCAAATTTGAGCTTTTGTGAAAATGTAAACAAAGTGCATGTAGTATTGCTTCTCAAACAAGAGAGGGCGCTGTTGCAACACCTAAAATCCTCAAACTAAACACTGGATTTGATCTTTTGTTAAAACAGATGACGTCACAGAGTCACAGACACAATGTGGTTGTTCTTGTTATTGTACAACCTGAAAATGTGCTTCTTGGTTGCAGAGGTGCAAAAGTACAAATACTCATGTTTAAAAATACTCTTGTAAAAGTACTGACTGCAAAGAAGTAAAGGCTGTGACGTGTACTTAAGTAAAAAGTAGCAACTTAATCGCACATTTTTATCTGCTCTAAATGTAAATTAAATTACCCCAATCAACATGGACATGGTTCTGTTTATTATTAGTCAATCAGGTGTGTCGTTTGTGTTGCTGAATGTGACACGGGGTGCGCCTGTCCAGAGTTTCAATAACAAGTCAGAATAATGTCCGTTAAAAACAAAGAACAAAACATTAATCTATCTTGATGAGATCTTCTACGGGCCCTGATCGAAACACCATTAAACATCTGCAGAAAGTCTCTAAAACATGCAGTCTGGAGAAGAAACCTTCAAACCCGAGACAGCTGGAACACTTTTCTCATATGGAGGACGTGCAACAAAATATGAAGTCATGGGTGCCATTATTTTTGTCCAGGACAGTTTTATTGTGAGGCTGCAGTTCAGTTTTGTAATGTCTGGTTTTCATTCGTTACATTTCAGTACATTTATTATTACTTTTTATTATAGCTTTGTGGAGAGGCACGGTGGCGTAGTGGTTAGCACATTCGCCTCACACCGCCAGGATCCGGGTTCGATTCCCGTCTCGGCCATGTTTGTGGCCATGTGTGCATGTTGGAGTGTGCCTCCCCCGGCCTCAGGGGGTTTTTCTCCGGGTTCTCCGGTTTCCTCCCGGCCCAAAAACATGCACGGTAGGTTGATTGGCACCTTGGAAAATTGTCCCTAGTGTATGAATGAGTGTGTGAATGTGTGTGTGTGTGTGCCCTGCGATGGGTTGGCATTCCATCCAGGGTGTATCCTGCCTTAATGCCCATAGACACCTGAGATAGGCACAGAATCCCCGTGACCCGAGTGAAGGATAAAGCGCTAGAAGATGAATGAATGAATTATAGCTTTGTGGGTTTTTATTTCTTTAATGAAAGAATAATTTTATCCCCGTCTGTATAAAAGGCACTTCAAGGATGTTCTTGTTCTTGTGGTACATCTGTTAAGGGAATAAAAGTGGAACATTTCTTCTGTCTTGAGTGGCGAGGAAGGTTTATTTCGGGGGTACAGAGATCATGTAATCTCTAAAAGATAGTAAAGGACAGAAGTTACAATAAACAATTACATTTCCTTGGTTAGAAATATTATACAGTTATTAATCATTCGAAGTTCTCACATATAATCTGGAACACACCTGTCTCAGGGAACCAGTGGAAGTGAGAAAAGCGTAGATCATCCAAAGTGGAATCAATAGAGTCGAAGAGAGTGTAAAGAACCAACCAATAGCGTAACTCCACCCCGGGTATTCCACTACATTATTAAACTTTAGAGGCGTGAATTTGACCAGAGAGAAGATGAATGTTCCCTAAATGAAAAGTACAAAGTAAATACAAATTATTCTTATTTTTTCATATGCATTTTCCTCCTTAATCATGGGTTTTGTTGTTTATTTGCTGAATTTGACTGTTGTAAATAAACAACAAAAAAGTGGGTGGCGAGGGGGGATGAGGAGGGGGTGGATTTTTTGGGGGATCTTCAGCAGTTCTCTCTTTTATTTTGTAATTAATTTACGTAACGCCAATACATGTAACTAGTTACTCCCCAACACTGTAAATAAATATACACACACACACACACACACACACACACACACACACACACACTATATAAGAGAGAGAGAGAGAAACTCTGTACTTTTGTGTAAAGATTGTGTAGTTTGTATAACATTTGAAAATAACATGATGTTGAATGATTATTGTGCAAGACAAACACATTTCTACATACTTACAGTGCAGATAAGAGGAGTGATGTATTTCCAGGAGTACTTTATTATGAATAAAGGTCGATAGCCAATCATGTCTTCAATATTATCATAAAGACGGTTCGAGCCTACGAAAGGTGCAACAAAACAATACACTGTCGTTATTCTAATGCATATTATTTACTCACCATAAAAATAAATCCGCAAGCCACAAAAATACATATACATACTATAAATATAGTGTACTCACCGTAAACCCACCCTATACACACTGACTGCATGATGGCGATTAACAGAAGTGTCATCCCACTGCAGGAATAATAATCAAACAGCTGGAAAATATACAAGCCGCCCTGGAGGATTAAAGCGAGAGTCACAATCTGGGCCTTGAGTTAGAACATTTTATATCATGGTGATGATTTTTTTTACATAAAAACTTTTTCCTGGAACAGAAAATATTTCACCATAGAATCGAGGTACGTATCATTTATAGGAATGATTTAAAAACTGATCGGGATTTCGTTCAGTGGATTTGATCATAACTCACACATTAAACTGTGATAAGTGCAGGTTCTGTGCATTTAATCTGGAGTAATGAAGAAATCTTAATAACCTCTGATACCATCACCAGGCCGATGAGAAAACAGCCGACACTGTTCAAGAGCAGGGCGAGTTCACGCCGATATCCAACGAGTAAGTAAGAAGGGTACATGTCTGTTATAGCCATCATTATTGACTCTAAACCTACAAACTAAAAACGAGAAGTGCAGGGAAATATAAACATCATAAAGGGAATTCTAACTCACATTACATGCATTAAATCATGAACTGTCATAATGTTAGCGATGAGGATTAGAATGAAGTTTATTTTGCTGACCTGAGTATCCACACCCAACAGAATTATCATCACGAAGAAACAAACAGCCCATAGTTGTGGAACAGGCATCATAGCTACGGCTCTGGGATACGCAATAAAGACCAAACCCGGACCTGCCAAATCAAACCGAATTATATGTGGACAACATTTTTTGCTCAAGACGACAAACTTCCTGCAAATCTGTAGTGTTTGACTCTGAGAAGACGTTTAGATATTCATGTACCTGACTCTACCACTGTTGAGATGTCTGACCCCTGCTCATACGCCATGTAGCCCAGGACAGAGAAGATCGCAAAGCCACAAACAAAACTGGTCCCACAGTTCAACAGGCAAAGGTAAACACTGTCCCTGAAAAGCAAAGATACGAACGATATTTATTTAATCAAAAATAAAATCCTAAAAGGTAGTGTTGGGGAGGAACTAGTTACATGTAACGGCGTTATGTAATTTATTTACTAAATAAAAGTAACAGTAATCCGTTACAGTTGCCACCAAGTGGACAAATGAAAGTAATTAAAAAGTAATAAAATGTAATCAGTTACTCTGTTACACCGCTTATTACATTTTGAATAGGATCAGTTATAATCTGTAACCTATTACATTTCCAACGTAACCTTCCCAACACGGCTGACGATATACCTTTTCTTGGAAGCTCTAGTTCATATGTAAATACAGACAGAAAGGAAATTCCTAAAAACTTTTTTTTTTAAATGGACTTGGTTTGGTCTTGCGATGATTTAAAATGTCCTCTCACTTGTAGCAGTTGTTGTTGTACTTGTTGTAGCTTCCGAGAGTAACCAGACATCCCATGCAGATCGAGTAGGATAAAAATATCTGCGTTCCAGCTTCCATCCACACCTACGAAAGCACAATGACTCAATAAAAAAAACATAACATAGAAACATCAGGAAGCAAATTTTACATTAAAAGTAAGAACTATAATGAAAGGAATAAAGAAGGTGCTTGTTGTAGTGACAGTTTTAATGTCATTTAATATCTATAAGGTGAATCTGGGAAGGGGTTATATGTCTCAACAAAGCATGACTCCAGTGTTTTTGTACCTGTGGGTCTGTGAGACGTGTTAAATCTGGGTAAAGGTAAAATCGGATGCCATCAGTCGCTCCGGGCAAAGTGAGTCCACGCACCAAGAGCACCATCAACATCACATAAGGAAAAGTTGCAGTGAAATAAACCACCTGAGGAAGAAAATGTTCTGTATGAGTTAATAAAACACACTGAGATACGTTTAGTGTGACGAGTTTCTCACCTTGCCTGTTATTTTCACTCCCTTCCACACACAGAAGTAGCAGATGACCCAAGCCAAGAGGAGACACAGCGCAAGTTCCCATCTCACACTGCCCATCTCATACACACTGCCTGTCAGGTTTAACACTCTCCTCCTAAATAATGGTAAAGACAAATCCTCAATTATATGCTAAAACATACATAAAAAAGATACGTTTAAAGTAAATAGAATATAAAAAACACTCACTCCCAGAATTCATTAACAGGTGATGTTACATTCTCTGGGATACTAAAATTGTCCTTTGTATCAAATGTATTACAGGTTTCTGATAGAGATGAAAATGAATGACATGTTTAACAGGGTACATGCACTTATTCACATACACTTCAGCCTGTTATGTGTTCAGAAACGACTGTAAATTGTGTACCGGTGTTCCAGCTATTAGTGCAGCTCGCCCATGGAAGCTCAGAACTGAACGAGGAAAAGAGATAGAAGAACGCCCAGGCCATAATGATAATGTAATATATATTGCAATACATCTGGACCACTAGGTTTCCATAACCTACTCCTGTAAAAAGAAGAGGAAAAGATGTGTCACAGTAATTGGGGATTTTTGTATGTTGCATTTCTGTTCTTTTAAGATTTGGATGAAGTTTACTGTGTGATATAAAGTCTGTTTCTCTCTCTTTAACATCTTCCAATATGTGGTAAAAGTACAGTGAGCTTTTACTTATTAGGGCCATTTCTTCCTCAAATTAACTAATTAATCTAAAGCTGTCCAACTTCAATCCGAACCTGGTCCGTAAGATGCGTCCAGCCGGACCGCAAAGTTATTTCACATAATGTATGTAAACAAATATGTACCAAACACTGTTTTTTAATAACACCAAATTTAGATCAGACACACTAAGGTAAGTAGGACCTCAGCTGGAGAAGACGATTCATTTTACTGGATCTCAGGCAATTAGAGTTGAAATCCACTATTTACTAAATATTTTAACATACAGAAATTGACCAGCTATGATGATGATAAAGATGCATGTGGCATACATGAAATAAAAGCGTTTAGCACAATTGTTTAGTAATAACAGAAACACAAAAACAATTTATACCAGGGGCCCCAAACTGCGGCCCGCCACTACATTTAATCACTCCTTTTGAATAATGCCAGAGACATATTGTGAAATTTTAATTTTAATAAGTGTAAAGGATTCTTTTGGCAGGAATAGAGACAAATAACATCCGTTTGGTATCTCACTGTGGAAATCGCCTACGGGAAGCACCAATCACACCACGTCTGTCGGAATGGCACACCAATCACGACAAGTGATACGGGAGTCCCGCCTCCCTATTCGCTAAGTTTCCATCCCTCCCACTCACGCCGGGACACGCCCACAATCTCACGGTTCAGGACGTCCACAGACGCCCACTCGCGGATCTGCGCGCTTTTCCTCGTTAACCTCGCTTTACACCAGACGACCGTCTCTCTCTCCCTGAGGATGATATCTCTCGCTGCCCTCGCTGGACCGGAACCGAGCGCGCTGATTACAGATCAGGTACAGGTGTAACAGGCGCTCGTTCCGCCCGACAACCCCGACGAGCTTTCCACACGTTTTGCAGCACGTGTGTCTGTGAGCAAACCTTTCATTCACGAAAACTCATTCATTCATTCATTCATTCATCTTCTAGCGCTTTATCCGATCTTCCCTCGGGTCACGGGGAGTCTGTGTCTATCTCAGGCGTCTATGGGCATTAAGGCAGGATACACCCTGGATGGAATGCCAACCCATCACAGAACACACACACACACACACACACACACACATTCATACACTAGGGACAATTTTACAAGGTGCCAATCAACCTACCGTGCATGTTTTTTGGACCGGGGGAGGAAACCGGAGAACCCGGAGAAAAAACCCTGAGACACAGGGAGAACATGCACAAACTCCACACACACATGGCCGAGACGGGAATTGAACCCTAACCCTGGCGGTGTGAGGTGAACGTGCTAACCACTAAACCCCCGTGCCACACTGCATGAAAACTCAGATGAGATAAAGACTCATGATGAACATTTCCACCCGTCTGTGAGGCTGTAACAGGAACCTGACATTGGAAAAACTTTAGAAAATTATGAATGAATTACAATCTATTTTTCTTTTTATATATAAATGTCAAATTCACCTTGAAATAAGGGGCAGATTTTTCTCCAGCAGGTGATGCTGCTCTGACCCGTGTACTGCCCCAGTGATACCTCCAGGAGAAACAATGGAATGCCACAGGCAAACAGGAAAATGAAATATGGTATTAAAAACACTCCTGAGAATGAAACAAAGATTTTAAAATTAAAATAATATCCCAAGTAAAATTGATCATTTGGACCCAAAATATTAATATTTTCAGTAAAAAAATAGTCATTATTGCTTGTTTCATCGCCCTTTCTTTCCATATTTCTTCTCATCACTTCAGATACATTGCTTCACTCACTATTAATAATTAATTTGATAGTCAACCTCAGTTGGTGATTCCGTTATCCTGTTATCCTCAAACATGATTACTGATTTATTAGTCATTTTATAAGGATCTTTAATGAGGAATAACTTGATAATTCTGTAAACACCTACCACCTCCATTCTTGTAGCACAAGTAAGGAAACCTCCAGACGTTTCCCAGGCCGACGATTTGTCCCGCAACCGCCAGAAGGAATTCATCTTTACTCGCCCACTGACCTCTCTCCTTACTTTTATCCTTCGTATGAATCTTTTCTGAGTTTGACTGTGGAGAAGTGAAGTCCATCTCCAGATTGTTTCGAATCACCATTTCACTGAAAAGAAGGAAAAACATCTACAGTAAACGTCACTATCAAAACATCACAACTGAACAAAACAAAAATAACAATAAAGCGAGTTGTTTGTTGTTGTTAAGTGTGCCTCATTAATGCTCATATTAACTTGTGTTATTTTGTTTTCCCTTTATAAAATGAATGATCTGTACTTGTGTAGCTTCCCTTTGCCATTCATAAATGAGACAGAGAGTTTTAACGGGTGATTCTTTCTTTATTTTTACTTTTTAACAGCGCAGTTCAACGTTTGTTGTCTTGCATTGTGCTGTACCGTTTGCACCGTAAAACTACACACACACACACACACACACACACACACACACACACACACACACACACACACACACACACAAATAATAAACCAATCAAATCACAGGCAAAAATAGTTCAATACAAAATAACGAATCAAAAGTAGAATTCAAGAACCAAATATAATACATAATACTAACGAGCACATAATAATAAAATAACACACAATACACAAAGAGTGCACGTACCTCGCTCCAAAAGTACACCAAAGGGAAACTGAAGAAAATATTCTAAACGCTATTTACTAAACAAATATATATAACATTACCACACTCAAAACTATTCACCTGTTTGCGGTCTAGCATCAAAACTTCTCCTTCATTTTTTGACGGACAGTTTGACTGGCCAATAGGAACATTTCTTTTTGTTTTATATGTACTTCTAAATTATTTGTAATAGAATACAAATCCACGACTAGTCGTTAACAAAAATAGGGTTTTTTTTGTCATTCATTTCTGGCTAAATTCCGATCAAAGTGTTAACAAATTGTCATGTTACAATAATAATAGTTTAGAATATTTGATGTTATTTGGATCATATGAATAAAGAGAGAAGTGATCAAGAGAAGTTTGTTACCTGATGGAAGCAGTCAGAAGGTTTTCACTGAAACTAAATTCTGTAACGTGTGTCAGTGATTATAAGTGCTGCTTAGTGTCCGTGGTATGAAAACATTAACTGCATTCCTCACTTTTACACCAACCAAAGAAAGTGTGCACTTGCCTGGGAGTTTATATTTCTGAGAAAAGACCATGTGATTTGATATTTTATACTGCACTGTGTTCTTTTACAATAATTAGTATACATCCCGCTAAATTCCATTATCGCGACTTTCAAAGGCAGAATTTTACAGATCAATTGAATATGTCTGTATACCTGCCTGTATTACAAACACAAACCCCATGTATTATTCACAATGCAACATTGAAAAATGAAATTGTTTAAATTGAGGAAATTTACCATATTTCGGAAAAAAGAAGTTATTTAGAATGTAAAGGCGGTAACAGGTCGCGCAAAAAATGTTTGGAAAACGAAAAACGGAAAATGAGTGTTTGGCAGCGCAAATTTCAGCTAAAACATTGTATACGTTTTTGTTTTATTGTGAATAGAATATAAGTTGATAAGATTTGTTAATCATTGCACTCTGTTTATGGTTACGTTTTACACAGTGTTCCAACCTTTTGTTTTTCTTTTCAATGTAATATTACATTTATGAAACAAATGTAATAATATTGGTAATCATACTTATTTAATCTATTGTAGATGTCAGTTTGATTAAAGAAAATGTATGTTTTTTTTTTGCTCAACATATAATTTCTCAGTACTTTAAGAGATCTTAACCATGGAATTTTAGCCATGGAGTGTATTGAGAATGTGCCACTGTTGAAACAATAACTCGCTAAATTCTCAAAGTGAAATGATAATCCAGCACAGTTACGGAGATTTATACAAGCAATACATTTCAGGTTGTTAATTAGTCACTTATTATCCCAGACAGTTAATGATTAAATCGCTCTGCTTTATGATTGGCCTAAAAGTCTGTCCAGGCGGAGAACTGATCACTCATTCACACCAGCAGAGAACAGAAAATAGAAAGAAAATTAATAGTCAACCCCTCCATATGTAAAGTGTTATGTTTCATGTATACTGTAATTGATTTGTGATTTATTAACAATTGCATTCACGTGCCTGTAAATAAGTTACATTTGAAAAACTAACATTTTCCAACAAGCACATTCATATAAACCTGTGTATTTATAAAACATTCATCAAAACAAGTCCTAATGTTATTTACACAATCTAGTTTATCCTCACTATAGTGTTGAGAAGAAATGTTACGTTTTTATTATTAAAGCATTATTAAGTGGCAATAAGGAATCATTTATGTTTAAATTTAAAGTTGAGGATCATATGATGAGTAAATTCCTGTTATCATTTGAAGAAAAACAATTTGATCTGTTATGGAAAATCTCAAAATTGCAAAAAGAAAGTTGCGACTTCACCTCTGCCCTTGGAGCATCTGGTCATATGTAATGTGTATTCATTGAACTAATCAATTACAATAATAAGTCATTTTGCTAAAATTTGTGTTTTTGTGAAAATATAAATGTAGTGCATGTAGTATTGCTTTATAAACAAGAGAGGGCACTGTTGCAACACAAAAACTACAAACTAAACCCCGGACTTGATATTTTGTTATAACAGATGATGTGTTTGTTGTGTATCTGCCTAGTTGTTCAAATATGTGCCACAGAGTCACAGACACAATGTGGTTATAGTTATTGTTATTGTACAACCTGAAGATCTGTTTTGTTGGTATGATGTATGAGTGGAAAAAATAAACACAATCTTTACTTAAATAGAAGTACAAATACTCATGTTTTAAAATAAAAACATATAAAAACATACTGCTGTAAAAGCTAAAGTACTGACTGCAAAGAAGAAAAGAAGTAAAGGTTGTGACAGTAAAAAGTAGTAACTTAATCACAAGTTTTTCAAGTTTTTAATATTTTAATCAAGTTACAGAAATCACATGATTACAGTGTTTGCCTCAAAAGGACCTACAACAAAATATGAAGTCATGGGTGCCATTATTTTTGTCCAGGACAGTTTTATTGTGAGGCTGCAGTTCAGTTTTGTAATGTCTGATTTTCATTCGTTACATTTCAGTACATTTATTATTACTTTTTATTATAGCTTTGTGGGTTTTTATTTCTTTAATGAAAGAATAATTTTATCCCCGTCTGTATAAAAGGCACTTCAAGGATGTTCTTGTTCTTGTGGTACATCTGTTAAGGGAATAAAAGTGGAACATTTCTTCTGTCTTGAGTGGCGAGGAAGGTTTATTTCGGGGGTACAGAGATCATGTAATCTCTAAAAGATAGTAAAGGACAGAAGTTACAATAAACAATTACATTTCCTTGGTTAGAAATATTATACAGTTATTAATCATTCGAAGTTCTCACATATAATCTGGAACACACCTGTCTCAGGGAACCAGTGGAAGTGAGAAAAGCGTAGATCATCCAAAGTGGAATCAATAGAGTCGAAGAGAGTGTAAAGAACCAACCAATAGCGTAACTCCACCCCGGGTATTCCACTACATTATTAAACTTTAGAGGCGTGAATTTGACCAGAGAGAAGATGAATGTTCCCTAAATGAAAAGTACAAAGTAAATACAAATTATTCTTATTTTTTCATATGCATTTTCCTCCTTAATCATGGGTTTTGTTGTTTGTTTGCTGAATTTGACTGTTGTAAATAAACAAAAAAAAAGTGGGTGGCGAGGGGGGATGAGGAGGGGGTGGATTTTTTGGGGGATCTTCAGCAGTTCTCTCTTTTATTTTGTAATTAATTTACGTAACGCCAATACATGTAACTAGTTACTCCCCAACACTGTAAATAAATATACACACACACACACACACACACACACACACACACACACACACACACACACACACACACTATATAAGAGAGAGAGAGAGAAACTCTGTACTTTTGTGTAAAGATTGTGTAGTTTGTATAACATTTGAAAATAACATGATGTTGAATGATTATTGTGCAAGACAAACACATTTTTACATACTTACAGTGCAGATAAGAGGAGTGATGTATTTCCAGGAGTACTTTATTATGAATAAAGGTCGATAGCCAATCATGTCTTCAATATTATCATAAAGACGGTTCGAGCCTACGAAAGGTGCAACAAAACAATACACTGTCGTTATTCTAATGCATATTATTTACTCACCATAAAAATAAATCCGCAAGCCACAAAAATACACATACATACTATAAATATAGCGTACTCACCGTAAACCCACCCTATACACAATGACTGCATGATGGCGATTAACAGAAGTGTCATCCCACTGCAGGAATAATAATCAAACAGCTGGAAAATATACAAGCCGCCCTGGAGGATTAAAGCGAGAGTCAGGAACAGGAACATAATCTTGGAACAGAAAATATTTCACCATAGAATCGAGGTACGTATCATTTATAGGAATGATTTAAAAACTGATCGGGATTTCGTTCAGTGGATTTGATCATAACTCACACGTTAAACTGTGATAAGTGCAGGTTCTGTGCATTTAATCTGGAGTAATGAAGAAATCTTAATAACCTCTGATACCATCACCAGGCCGATGAGAAAACAGCCGACACTGATGAACAGCAGGGCGAGTTCACGCCGATATCCAACGAGTAAGTAAGAAGGGTACATGTCTGTTATAGCCGTCATTAATGACTCCAAACCTACAAACTAAAAATAAAGGAAATATATGAGGACTTTATTTTATATGCTTTCATTGTATAAAATGCACGGATTATAATTAATATTACTTTTGACTTTTGTTTATTCTGCTGACCTGAGTATCCAAACCCAACAGAATTATCATCACGAAGAAACAAACAGCCCATAGTTGTGGAATAGGCATCATAGCTACGGCTCTGGGATACGCAATAAAGGCCAAACCCGGACCTGCCAAATCAAACCGAATTGTAATAGAATGACACTTTAATTGAGCAGCAGATGAAGTTTAATCACCTGACTCTGCCACTGTCGAGATGTCAGTCTTCTGCTCGTAGGCCATGAATCCCAACACGGAGAAAACGGCAAAACCAGCCACGAAACTGGTCCCACTGTTCAACAGGCAGAGATAAATACAGTCCCTGGGAGCAAGACACACAACATTATAGCAGGAATTTACATAAATATGTACTTCTACAGCATGTATGCATTAAATTAGAGATCAAGCATTGTGTGTGTGTGTGTGTGTGTGTGTGTGTGTGTGTGTGTATGTGTGTGTGTGCCACCACTCCTGATATGAGCTCACTTGTAGCAGTTGTTGTTGTACTTGTTGTAGCTTCCAAGAGCAACCAGGCATCCCATGCAGAGAGCGTAGGAGTAAAAAATCTGTGTTCCAGCGTCCATCCACACCTACATGGTACAGAACAAATCTCTTAACATTTGCAGAGAAAAATCTATTGAGTTCAGTAAGCTTAAAATGTAAAAATGAAATATACTTTCATTATACATTCATTGCAGTGGACATTTTTGGTATTATTATATATATATATATATATATATATATATATATATATATATATACTATATATATATATATATATATATATATATACTGATGTAGGTGTATTTGAATAACATTGACTTTGCTCTGGTTTTGTATCAAAGTAACAGCTGATAATAAAAATATGGATGTGATTATATTTGTGCCTGCGGTTCTGTGAGACGTGTCGGATCTGGGTAGAGATAAAACGTGATGCCGTCCAAGGCCCCGGGCAACGTGAGTCCGCGCAGTAACAGCACCACCAGCATCACGTAAGGGAACGTCGCAGTCAAATAAACCACCTGAAGAAAAACATTCCTCTCAAGCGCAGAACAAACACGAAGTAATAAGAGAGAATATTGTTTAATTAATAGGTTTTTTAATGAGGTTCTGACTTTTCCTGTAGATTTCACTCCCTTCCACACACAGAAGTAGCAGATGATCCAAGCCAGGAGGAGACACAGCGCAAGTTCCCATCTCACACTGCCCATCTCATACACACTGCCTGTCAGGTTTAACACTCTCCTCCTAAATAATAACAAACACGATTATACACATTCTAATGGAAATAATAATACAGTAGATGTATTTCATTCAGATTCATTGTAAATAAACTCACTCCCAGAACTCTTTAACAGGCGAAGTTGCATTCTCTGGTATATTTAGAATACTTAAATTATCCATTTTGTCAAACTCAACATTTCTGTTAAGGAAAGATAGAATCAGCGTTCAGGACTGCACGTGTTCATGCACATATTCATTGTGTGTGTTGTGTATTCATAATAGACATATATTGTGTACCGGTGTTCCAGGTATTAGTGCAGCTCGCCCATGGAAGCTCAGAAGTGAACGAGGAAAAGAGATAGAAGAACGCCCAGGCCATAATGATAATGTAATAGACGCTGGAATATAACAGGACCACTACAGTTCCATAACCTACTCCTGCAGGGGAAAAGATAGGAGATGAATAAATCAATTATACACTCAGCAAATATATAGATTTGTGACCGTCACATATAAATACTGAAAGGAAAGAAATATATCTTGTTCTTTCAGTAGGATAACTTGTGTTATACCAAACAGCAAATCTTTTATCATGAATCATTTTGTTCATTTTGTTCCGTCACTTTGCATAAACAGTATCTCACAGGATAATACATGTAAATGGAACAGAATAGTAAATGTAAATGTGAAAAGAATGCAAATATTATATCTTTTCATGTGACAACACTGGAGAAATGACACTTTGCTGCCATGTAACGTAGTGAGTGTACAGTTTGTATAAAAATGTAAATAAACACACATTTCTTCATGTCTAAATCACATGCCACAAAAGTGAAAATCTCCGCACTGAGCCCACGTTGGCCGTTTTTCTCTCCCCGGTGTCATGTGACTCGTTAGTGTTACGAGGTGTCGGGTGTGAATGGGGAGAAGGTGTGTTACACAGCGAGTGAGAAATGAACTGTAACACATACAGAGTTTTCTGCAGTGAAATCAAATCAACAGAGCGTTCATAAGAAAAGGTGACATGCTTTTGTTGATTTCTTTGATAATTAGTTCGATAAATTTCTTTCGCAGTAAAGACTCACCTTGAAACAAAGGGCAGATTTGTTTCCAGCAGGTGATGCTGCCCTGAGAGGTGTACTGACCTAATGAGATCTCAAGCAGGAACAGTGGAATACCACACGTAAACAGGAAAACCAAATACGGTATTAAAAACACTCCTGAGGAAAAGAGAGACCACGCAAAATGATCGATATTAATGTTAATTCCGATGTTATCTCGTTCAAATAACTACATTTAATAATAAATATTGTATTGCTTTTAAATCGTAATAGATATATAATCGATTATTTAATGGATGGCTGTTTATAGACGCTATAAACAAAATAAAAGGAACGTAATAGTTTCACAGACATTCCTGCTCAAATCATGAGCTTCACTACACTGAATGTACTTCTATCATTTTCAATGCTGTAGACATCCTTTGATAGACATTTAACAAACAAATAAGTATTGTTCATTTTGTACACTTACCACCACCATTCTTGTAACATAAGTATGGAAACCTCCACACGTTTCCCAGACCAATGATTTGTCCTGCAACCGCCAGAAGAAACTCAACTTTACTGCTCCACTGGCCTCGGTCCTTCATTCTGCCCTTTGGCTCCGAGGAGTGTGTCTCGAGATCGTTATGCATCACCATTTTTCTGCAAAGAGTTAAAAACATCTTTTTAGCATCTGCATTACAAACACGACAGAATCTTTTTCCTGCTGATTTACTCATTCGTTTATTTATTCCTTCGTACAACTTCTCTCTCGGGTCGTGGGGAGCCTGTGTCTATCTCATAATCAAGGCAGGACACACACCCTGTATGGAATACCAACCCATCGCAGGGCGCGCACACACACACACACACACACACACACACACACACATACATTCACACAATTTTCCAAGGTGCCAATCAACCTAACGGGGAAGAAACTGGAGAACATGGAGAAAAAACCCCTGAAGCACAGGGAGAACATGCAAACTCCACACACACACACACACACACATACACGTGCACACACACACACACACACACACAATTGGAGGCGGAGGCAGGAATTGAACAGTAATGTCAGTAAAGATAAGACGGATGTAAATGAACTTATAACGAGAAGCAGTTTTTTGGAATCCATAATTTGGGATGCAAATGGGTCATAAAAATGTCAGGAATTGTCGTGGAATTCAAAGCATTCTAAATCCAAAGTTAGAAAGAAGAAAATAAAAACAGCATAATGATACACAAAGTGAACATATTAAACAGGGCAGGAGAAAATAAACAGCATTACAGTGCAGAGTGTACGTGTTTGTAAAAACCCTTGAATGAGCTTTGATCAGTAGTGTCACGGTTTTTCCTTGACTTAATTATCCCTCCTTCACAATCCCCGGGGTTCTAACCTGAGTTCTAACCTGAGCCCAATCACTCCCTGCCTGATTCACTCCCTTTATAAGCGCACTCTCCGTGTACTCCTCGTCCGGGCTCCTTAAACAATGGACGGATTATTCACAACAATACCATTTATATCAGACTTTTCACTAACCGCTGTGTTTGTGCTCTTTCAGTCACTCACTCAGGGTTCAGGGTTTCCTCAGTGAAGGTTCTCCCTCCGGCGTTGGTGAATAGACTTGATCTAGTTTTGATGTCCCGATGTCCATTCCTGTTTCTCCTGTGTTTTGTTAATAAACTTCTGAGCGTTAACCTTTTACCTCTGTTGTCCATCTGCATTCTTGACCCTGAAAAGTGCTGATTCCTGCATTGTGTCTGGTCGTGGTGTCCTGTGCTGTCCAGGCATCGCATTGACTCCCAACAGTACCGAAAAAAGAGAAATCAAACAGAAAATAAAGAATCTTCACTATTTAACATTAGATATTTATTTTTTTGTTTATGGTCCCAGAAAATTCACAGCTTAAGGAAAGCTTTATACATTTCTCTGTATTGGTTTGTTTGATGTTTTTTGAGAATTTTGGACTGAATGATAAACTGAACCTAATAAAGATAAACTGTTTAATGTTTATATATGTACTATATGTACACTAATTTATAATATTTGTCTTTGTCATTTCAAAAATTGTGAGGAAGCCTGAATATGAATTCATGCATTAAAAGGAACGTCCATGAGAAAAAGTCATTCGGGTTATAGCAGCTATAAGTCATCTTACTTTCTCTTTCGTTTAAAGGTAATGAAGACCTCGCTCTAACTACACTTTTCCTTTTTTACACTATCTTGGCATCAAAAACAAAAGAAGTTCGATCATATCACTGTTCATTTATTCTTAGATGGAGACTCAAAGCACATTTTGTACATGTCTCTGGATAACGCTGTCTGATAAACACTGTAAATGTAAATACATTCACACAGTTTAAATACATCTCCTAGTGTTACACTGATTTTGTCTCACTTGACTACATAAGAGCAGGACATTTATATACAGTAAATGTGCAGGACAAATGCAAATAATATCATACTGGGAATATTAATGTG
>JACRUU010000016.1:7497672-7507672 GCA_030449085.1 Kryptopterus vitreolus
AGGCAATCTTTATTTAACCTTGGCACGACTTCCTAAATAGAGGCAGCTATAAATCAAATCACTTCAGACCAACCTGTGTGGTTGTGTGTGTGTGTGTGTGTGTGTGTGTGTGTGTGTGTGTGTGTGTGTGTGTGTGTGTGTGTGTGTGTGTATCAGAAAGTGCAGCTGTGGGGAAGAATGGAGAAAAAGACTTATTGCTGTTGATGAAAAGTATAACACAATCTGGCTCACCACCAACACAAAGTGTTTTAACAGGTACACACACACACACACACACACACACACACACACACACACACACACACACACATGCATATTTAGTATTTAATTGGCCGTTTTTAACAGTGCATGATTTCTGTATTTATTTCTGTATATTGTAGCATCTCCTTCTACAGGACTTTATCCAAAGAATTGCTATGAGATTTTTCAGCTTGGGATAAAAGAGAACGGAATCTACACAATCCAACCAGACGCCCAAAAACCTGCACTCGAGGTGTCAATCTACAAACCACTGAAAACACACCTCATTTCAAACAAAACTAAATTCATATTCTTCTTTCCCAAAATGTGTAGTTGTTGTGTAGTTGTAGTTGTTTCCTAAATGTGAGTCTTTTCAGCCACCATGAGTGACACTTACACACACACACACACACACACACACACACATAAACAAACACACACACACACACACATTATACACAATTGTTTGTAATTGAGTCTTTTTCAGGCCGCGTGTGATATGGAGTCTGCCGGAGGAGGCTGGACGGTGTTTCAGCGTCGTTTTGACGGACACATGGACTTTAACCGGACCTGGCGAGAGTACAGGGATGGATTTGGCTCTCCGCAAAAAGAGCAGTGGTTAGGAAACGCAGTTCTACACGCGCTCACAGCCAGTGGGCAGCACACACTCCGCATCACTTTACAAGACTGGCATCAACAAACCCGACATGCCGTCTACAACAACTTTAAAGTGGCAGCCGAGAACCAGAGGTGCACAAACACACAAGTCAATAAACATAAACAAATTCCACTTGGAATCCATTGTTTTATAACAATTGTGCACATTTAATAAATGTGTGTTTTTTTTTTATTAAACTAACACGTAAAGGATGCTTGTAGAGGATGCAGTAAACTCACACGCAAGAAATACGAGACGTTTTTTTTTTTAACTCTATATATTTGTCAGGTTTCGTCTGACTGCACAAAATTACCAAGGAGACGCCGGAAATGCCCTGAGTTACAGTAAACACTACAACCACGACGGCAGAGCTTTCAGCACGTACGATAACGATCACGATCGCTACCCCTCTGGAAACTGCGCTCTGTACTACGGCGCTGGTTGGTGGTTTGATTCCTGTTTGGCTGCCAATCTGAACGGACGTTACTACCGCGGCCGCTACACCGGCATCACCGACGGCATCTACTGGGGCACCTGGTACATCCTCACTGACTCCCGAAGCGGAGAGAGATACTCGTTTAAAAGTGTGGAGATGAAAACACGACCAAGACTGACCTGATCATCATCATCACAGACACACACACACACACACACACACACACACACACACACACCAAACGCAATGTATACAACGATTCTGTCAGTTATGATACACTAAGATTATTCATGAGACCAGTAACAATGTCATATGTAACAATAGGGTGATTTTAATACAGTACACTTTATGTAATATTTACTGTAACAGCATTTTCATGAAAAAACAACATGATAAAACAAAAATCCTTTATTTGCCTGTAAATGTTATTTTTTAATTTAGCATTCAGCATTTTAGGATTCAGCTCCAGAAAACTGAACACTGAAAAGCGATTATTCTTGTTATTATAAAATTATTATTACAATTATCTTGTATATAATATTATTCTACCCCAAATGTGCATGAAAATACTGGATTTTATAGCCGAGTGTATGAAAATATCGACATGAAAATAAACATCTGGAAAGTTGAGTGGATTATCATTTGAATCTCATCACATTTACACCATTTGGTCTTTGGTTTGGGAAGTGGATCTGTTACAGGTTCTGTATTAAACTAACAAAACACACCTCCAATCAAAAAAATTCATAAGAATAAAAAACAAAATGAATCCACAAAACAAATGCAATAAACACAAACAGCACTTTATACAACTTATATAGACGAGATGATTTATGTGGAGCAGAAACACATCAGGAGCTTCAGTTAATGTGCAATAAACAGCTTTTTCATCTGTTGATCAAACAATCGTCTCTGTAAACATCAAAACATCAAAAGCAATGAAACAAATCGATTCCAATTCTGTCAGTAAAGAGCGAAAGTCTGGTGTTTTTCAAAGGATGATGTTTTGTGTGTAGACGTGATTTTATCTCTCGTTAAAGAGGCGTTTCAATCCACAAAACATCATTCTGCTGGAACTCTAATGAACTTACGGGTAACATTATAAACGAACCTACGGCGTGGCCCAAGTCACCTCACACTTTCCCCGGTTCTTATTTATGATGTGAACATGAACTGTATGTGAGAGATTTTATGGCTGGTGTAGAAAACAAAATTAAAGCATTTATCAGGATGATGAAACTCTGACTTTATCCATCGGAACCACAGAAATTTGAAGCTTGACAGAATGTAAAAGTAACATTCATCTTCTATCGCTTTATCCGATCTTCTCTCGGGTCACGCAGAACCTAGGTGTCTATCTCAGGTGTCCTGGGGCATCAAGGCAAGATATACACCTTATACGGAATGCCAACCCATCGCAGGGCAACACACACACACACACGGGACAAAAAAAGGCACGGGGGAACATACACACTACTCATACACATACACACTTATACACATACACATGGCAGAGGCCGGAATGGAACCCCCGACCCTGGCGAACGTGCTAACCGCTAATCCACCGTGCCCACTAAAGGTATCAATAAGAGAAGTTCATTAGCATAAGTCAGAACGTTTCACATACGGCTGAAAGTGAGTCTGATGTTATGAGTCTTTTAAAGAAATGATTTTTATCCACACGACAGAACTGGGCGAGTTTCAGTGCAGCTGATGTATCGTAACTTTGACACAAGGCCTGCCAGAACTATTTATCTCCTCCTTTTTGAAGGAAAGGCTAACAGTTAGCTGCTGAAAACCATGGTGGTTTGTAGAGTAAGAGAATAACACAAGTATCAGCCACAGCGGCCGAGGTGTGAACATTTTTCCATCCCTGCATCAGAAGATTAAGTCATAGCTTTGACATGAGCTCATAATCAAAGTGACATTGTTTAACCCGCGGAATAATCCACTTTTTATCTATAATTTTAAGTAAAATGAGTGATCGTGATTGCGTGGAAATGTGTGTGTGTGTGTCATAGACAGAAAGCGAGAGAAAGCAGTGTAGCCCGTTTAAGTCGTATTCACGCTGAGACCTGGGCTTCTATTAATACCAAACGTCTCTGATCTGCAGACTACCAACCAGATACGATATTTCACAAACACTTACCAACATACACACACACTTACACAAAAGGCACACACGCACAGGCATGCAGACGAGCACACACACTTCATTTCAAAGGTTGTTTTTATTAAAACGATGACACAAATTCCACTTCTGTCTGGAGAAGGATATCGAATAGATGTGAACGTAAAACAATGCACTTGTTCATATTTATGTGGCTGTGAGAACGCGGCGGCGACTTTACCACAGATATGATGTCACAGACTATTTCAGAGTTTTTCTGCAAAATCAGCAAAATATGATGAGATACCCAGTCAAACTGAATTGGGTAGATCTTGTGTGTGTGTGTGTGTGTGTGTGTGTGTGTGTGTGTGTGTGTGTGTGTGTGTGTGTGTGTGTGTGTGTGTGTGTGTGTGTGTGAGATCATGCAATAAAATGACTGCAGTCCTAGCACAGATACAGTTTATGATTAAAGTTTTTGAACATCTGTCTGTCTGTCTGGTGAGTATGAGCATGCTATGATGTAATATCTACAGTCTACAGGTGTTATGTCATCTACTTTCATACTTTTCTTGTTGCAGGGAAAAAACATACATGACCTAAGGATTTACATCTATTTATTTATTAATGAATAGACGTTAAGCATATAAATAACAAGCTAACAGTGAATTACAGCGACATTAATCATTCATCATCCTGCCACTGTAACTGTGTTATGACAGCCTTATTTATGATATATATTTACTAAAGATGACCTTTGGAACTGTTTCTTAATCTTTGGTGACACTAAGCTATATTCTGTTTGTCTCCCGGTGTCCCCCCAATCCCCTCATTATTTCTCATTATTATTATTTTTTTATTATTATTATTATGCATTAATGTTAAAAGGTCATCTTTCCTTTGTCCTCTGCTGTATAGCTGTGCATTGAGAGCGGAAACCCGCTCTTCTGTCACCACAGTATCCTGGCTGGCTGCCTGGGGCCTGGCTGGTGTGATAGAGAGATAGAAGGAGTGATGGATTGAAAGATAGAAGGAGAGGTGGAGGGAAACCGGCAGTCTGCAGGCACCCAGTCCGGAAACCCTGAGCGGGCGACGGTTACCCTGTACATCCCCTCGAAGCTGATTGCAGACACATTCACATAAGCAGTGCTATAAAGGACAAGAACACAGAATACATTCAGTAACTGATAATAAAACCTTCTGAACAATATTATAAATATCATTTATAGAAATCATGGAACAAAGAAAATAAACAAACAAATGCTTTCAGTGTCTTTTTACAGCTAAGAGCTATAAAACGATGGTGGAGTTCAATGCTGCTCCAATCATCTCGCCGTCTCATCATGTCTCACCGTCTCATCGCGTCCCGCTGTCTCATCACGTCTCGCCGTCTCATCACATCTTGCTGTTTCGTCACATCTCGCCGTCTCATCACATCTCGCCGTCTCATCACGTCTCGCCGTCTCATCACGTCTCGCCGTCTCATCACATCTTGCTGTCTTTTCACGTCTCACCGTCTCATCATGGCTAACCGTCTCATCACATCTCGCTGTCTCATCACATCTCCCTGTCTCATCGTGTCCCGCCATCTCATCGTGTCTCACTGTCTCATCACGTCTCGCCGTCTCATCACATCTCGCTGTCTCATCACATCTCCGTCTCATCACATCTCGCTCTCATCATCACATCTCGCTGTCTCATCACATCTCGCTGTCTCATCCATCTCCGCTGCTCATCTCATCGTGTCTCACATCTCGCTGTCTCATCATCTCGCCGTCTCATCACATCTCGCTGTCTCATCACATCTCGCTGTCTCATCTCCCGCCATCTCATCGCTGTCTCATCACACTGTCTCTCGCTGTCTCATCACATCTCGCTGTCTCATCAAGGCTCATCGTCTCATATACGGCTCACCGTCTCATCCTGGCCAGGAGATGGCAGCTTAGGATTAGAAATATTACTGAACTCAATCATGTGATTTCATTATCAAACATTCCTCTCACATGCACTATGATATTTATCACATCACATATATGAGGGCTTGTGGGTGCTCGTGTGTTCTGTACGACATTTTAAAGTGTCGAAAACATTTTTATGTGTGTGTTTCTGACACGAAGAGCGATTTTACATGAGATGTGTGTTTGCATCGCAAACATACGACTAATTCATTATCGAGTATTTCAGTTTCCAATAATCATTATGTCACATGACAGGGTGTGATGTGTGTCTTTGGCCATGTTTTATACGCAGTAATATGTCAGTAATGTCACATACAAAAACAGGAATATGTAACAGTTGGATAGTGAAATCTAACAGAGCTTCTGGGGTGCATTTGTCTAGAAAAAGATCATATTTTTAATGATTGTTTTCATAAAACCAACTACATTTAGCTTAAAATATCCAAAAGTACTAAAAGGTTTCCTTTTGGTTTCTGATGTATTGTTTGGATTTTGCTGTAGCATAAATTGTATTAATATCATTAATAAACAACCGCAATGCAAAACTACTGCAAATGCTTAGACTGTGTGTGTGTGTGTGTGTGTGTGTGTGTGTGTGTGTGTGTGTGTGTGTGTGTGTGTGTGTGTGTGTGTGTGTGTTTGTGTGTGTGTAAGTGAATGTCCGTTGGTGGCTCCTGTCCCTCAGTGTGGAGAGGGAGGGATGTGTGTCTATAACACTTACATTGCGGTGAACCAGCGCTCCGTTTCATACCGGAATTCAGCAAACAACTGTGTATCCTGATGTGGTGAAAACCAGGCCTTGCAAAGCATCCTGGGTAAAGGGGGGGGTGTATACATATCGCTCTGCTCCAATACACTTAAAAATCCTCACACCTAATACACATAAGAACCCTTGTCCAGGTCCAGGTACATCTGAAATTACACACACACACACTCACACACACACACACACACACACACACACACACACACACACACACACACACACAGACACACACACACACACACACACACACACACAAACACACACACACGTAAAGGCAAAAGTGCACTGATTTTTTGTGAGCATGCTCAGATGCCGTCAGATACACAACACTTTACGACCGATGGTTTAGAATGCTCGAGTTTGTTTGTGTTTGTTTGTGTTTTGCTGAATTGAACTACAACTGGATTCTGTGCCTTTTTAAACCCACATATTTTGTATAATTGTGTGTTAATGTTTGAATAAATCTTTGGTTCTTGGATTTTTCTCATCTTTCGGGAAGGAGGAAGTCGTTATAGTTACAGAATTAGTTGTTAGAACGTACATCCAGGAAAGTTTGTCCTTCGGGGAATTGGGGGAATCCTGGATGTGGAAATCTTTAGCGTGTCGATGCTGGAACGTCTACTGGAGAAAAATCCGAGCAGAAGAAGAGCATCAGGAGGAAGTATTTGGGTCCGGATGGACAGTCATTGGGTCAGGATACGGTACTGTCATCACATCAGACAGCAGGAGTGCACATAAAGCATGACATGAGAGAGAGAGAGAGAACAGATTTAAATATATGCATGTTTTAAATGATTTTACATTGTGGTAAGATCGCAGCAGAGACTCGAACTGATTAGTGTTTGTTATCTGTGAAGGAAAAATGGAGGTGGACTTTCAGTGTTTAAGGCCTTTGGACTGGAAGATTGCAGGTTTGAATCCCAACAATTCCACCAATCTGCCACTAGTGGGCGCTCAACAAGGCTCTTAATCCTCAGTTGCTCAGTTGAATTTTGGCCTCTGGCAGGTGGAGTGGTTTCTGTGTGAATCTGTACGAGTTTCCTTTTGGTTACAAACTTCTAGCTTGTTTACTTCACAACAATGGTTTTGCATGGTTTGGCATTGGCCTGAATCTTAATCTTAATTAAGATCTTAATGAAGCTCTTTCATTAGTAAATATGAAGTGAATATATCTAATAATATTTAACATTTAATTAATCTATGCACATGACTTAAGAACAAATCGCTGTGCATTTGAACATCACAGTAAAAAATGCATTAGAACAAATTAATATTGAGACAATGATGTGTATTTCAGGTGAGAATAACAAAATAGTTTATATGTACAGCTGAAATGCTGTGATGAGAAAACATCATAATGTAGTCACCGATTTAGAATGTAAACGATTAAAATATAATAAATGACCTATTAAGCATGTTAAGTAGTATTTCGTTAAAGAAAATGTAATTCATCTTCATTGGTTAATAAAAATGAACAAACTGAATGGCACGATTTTACAAAATTAACTATTAATATTTAAATCACCACTAATGCTGTAGTTCAAATAAATCTTGGCTTTGGAACAAACAATCTCAGAATAATCATCAATGCACATCAACAAAAACAATCCTTTTTGGTTTTCAGTTGTTACTAATTCTCTCCTTTTCCTTTTTCTCATTTCCTCATTTATTCACTCACAATCTCACAGTCACTTTGATTTTTGGGTGTCTGTGTTCTGCAATACACTGATGCTGAAATTTACATTCATCAGGTGTGTGTGTGTGTGTGTGTGTGTGTGTGTGTGTGTGTGTGTGTGTGTGTGTGTGTGTGTGCGTGTGTGTTATGTGACTGTTTTTTTTGTGTAACAATTCGTTACATTACATTAACACATTACGTTTTCAGATTGACATGAGTGTTAATGATTTGTTCTGATCTATCACTGTAAAAGTGCACTTGCTGGACTGTGAGTGCAGATGCTGTACAGATGTGATATGTAACAGACCGGCAGGGATTCAGGTCTCCTCATAACATGTGCACTAATACTAATGCTGAGTCTACATTATAAATATCTGTTTCGGACAAACATTGATGAGTTTATTGTACAGGCAAACTGGTGAAAACTGGTGCTTTAAAATAACAGCCCAGGAGACTGAGATTCATCGGAACAAATATCTCTTATAATATCTACAATATTAATAAGTGTGTTTTGGAAAAACCCTATATGAAGTGAATTATTCAATATTTACTGTTTTATTTACCTTTACAACTAATACAACTACTACTAATAATAATAACAATAATAATAATAATAATAATAATAATGTTAGTGTATTTAAAATTGGAGAGTTCCTTCACGTGTATTGAATGTGATTAGTTGCGTGCTTGATTGACTCTTAAGCCTTTCCACGCATTTTGATTTCCACTTTATCAAAATATCCTCTAAAGCTCGACTGTAACCCCGAAAACGAGTCAACTGCAGTGAAAAGTAGGATCGCATGTAAAGCACAAAAAAAAGTCCAAGTCTAATTGGTTAAAAAAAGTCAGTTTCGGAGAAAAGGACCCGCCTTTGTCTTCTTAAACTGGAATGCCACGGTATGGAGGCAGATCATGTATTCAACACGCGCGTGCATGTTTGCACTTTGATCATTATTTTTAACAATAAAACAAAGCGTGCTGCAGAAGCGAGTGCATCCAACAAACCAACAGGTTCAGTACAAAACATCTACTGGACCAGCACAGGCAAGTGTCCCTTTATTTACTTATTTACCAACACATTTTCCTTCATATAAACTCGAAATGCATTGTATCACTGTTTGGCTAATAGTATGAATAGTAGTTTCTAGTAGAGAGCATCATCCTCTCAAACCCTCAACCATCCCACAAGGCCATACAACACACACACATACACACACACAATGCCAAAACAGTCATACCCACACTTTCATTCTGAACTGCAGGTGTTGTACCTGTCTATATGGCACATTTTACGGACAGAATTTGAGAGGCTTGTAAAGACAGGCGGAGACTGTGCACGATCCTGGAGGGACTAAAAAGGCCTTTCTGTCAAGTATCAGTTTCAGGATTTCATTAGGGCACATTACTTCCCAGCTGCGTACACCTGCTCAGGTCTGAGACTGTGCATGGAGCTCTCCACGGACTCCGGGTGGATGATGTTGCCTACGCCGGACTCGGAGGCTCCTCACCCCGGCATGGGGCAGGGCACGGGGTACGCGGAGCAATCATTATTATCTTTGGAGGAAGTGGAAGGTTGTCTAAATCCTACAGATTCACCAGGTCATCCGTATTTCCACACACCATCACCTCATCCTCAAGTAAGAACATCTTACCACCAAGTTTCAGGTAAGACAACTCTTATATATTTACACCTCAGGCACACTTTCCTTGACCGTATTTATTATTATTATTATTATTATTATTATATAATTTTTATATACTTTTTAGTCTTATTAGCCAACAGTAAGAGTTAATTACATGAATTATACAAAAACATGAAAGCAGTATATTAATAAAAGCGCTATTTGTAATGGGTTTACTCAAGATTACTTGTTACAGAATAAAACTAAGTTAAAAAAATGTAGGCCTTATTATATAAAAACCCCAAGAATTCATCTTGAACTATAAATAGGACTAATCAGTTAATTTTTTTTAAACGCTGTTGAACTATAGAGAAAACAAAACACTTTAACAGGACAATAAACTTCCCACTCTGCGGTGATATTTACCTTTTATTAATAATCATTTATTTCAAGTGTTTGATTGTTTTTGTCTGTGTGTTGTTTTTTAAACCTGTCTCATTATAATCCGGTTTATTTACAGCTCGTTTGCACGGCGGCT
>JACRUU010000016.1:7512672-7515172 GCA_030449085.1 Kryptopterus vitreolus
GGCGGTGTGAGGCGAACGTGCTAAACACTAAACCACCGTGTCCCACGTTATTTCAATTGCACAGAAATAATAATAATAATACACAGGACATGTCACATGCACAGGATTTAATAATAACAGATTATATAAGATTAGGGAATTTATAGCATAATTTCATAAGCGTGTGTGTAAAAACAGAAATTCCTCAGATTATTTAGCAAATAATAAAGAAATGATCTCTTGTTTTATAGGTTTACTATGAAGTAAATGTAAAATACACAGAACTCATTTGAACGTAGAAACATTAATCTGTTATTCTTGTCCCAAATCTGTCAATACTCTTCATTTTGTAATGAAAAAAAAATCAAATTTTCATAAAACTTTCATAATAAAAGCAATGAGTTTGTTGTATTTGTAAAATTACAAATAATGTATATATTTCATATTTTTACACTCAATACATCTGCTTGTGCTGTGTAAATGCAACTTTTAGAGTTTCTTTAATTATACATTACTATATAAATTGCTATGGCGTATAAAATGCAATAAATAGGAAATAAAGTCTCTTTCTGTCTTTCTAAATTGTGCACTGAATTGTGATTATAGTGAATGTTAACATGTTTGTGAGGTCGGGATTAACAGGTGTGTGTTTACATTTTGTCCTGAATGAAAGTGGGACATGTGAACCCTCCCGAACCCGAACCCAAACCCAGACCACACATAAATCTTCTTTCTTTCCCCCTTCATTTACGTCTCATCCTGTTTAATGAGGAAATTAATTCATCCTTCTGTGTGGAAAACAATCCCTCCATTCAAACGGCGAACGCCAAACTGTAAACGCTCAGTTCTGCTCTCCTGTGCTGAACATTGGTGTGTGTGTGTGTGTTCTGTTGCGGGTCTCTCAGGACATGGTGTTGTCTCGCTCCTCCATTCTTTTCTCTTTTTTCTTTCTCCTTGTGCTTTAGTGGTTTGTGTTGAGAAAGTAACAGGAGGCAGGACAGGACGCAGGTCACACACTCGCTTTATCACAATGACAAAAACAACACAACATGCTGACTTTTTACACACAAAACATGAGATATTTCATAAATGTTTTCTTTCTATGGAAGTAAATGATTTAATGAGGTTGGAAATAAAGCAATGGAGACAAGTAAATAAGTAAATAATCAGAACAATGTTTAATAAAATATAGATATTTAATGCTTAGTTGATGTTTTTAATGCACTACTTATAGCCATCAGTCATTTTCAGTGTGAGGAACTGAATTATGTTTCCTATAAAAAAAGGGCAGGAAAATAGAATAAAACTGTGATAAAGAGGAAAAATAAATCACGAGGAAAAAAAAGAAAGAAATATTAAAACAGCTACACGGAGGATAAAATCAGTGATAACAGAAAAATATTCCCAAAATGTGCAGGAAGAGGAATATAAACACACACTGAGGGACACGGGATTGATTTGTGATTATAATACAATATGTACACTAAAATAAAATAAAATAATTGAATCCTAATGAAACATATAATAAACAATACCGTTATATTTGCCATACACACTGTATCAGATGCTTCACTGTTTGTGGGTTAATAAAATGTTTTTTTTTCAAATGTGTGTTTGCTTTTTAAGCTTGTAAGAGTGGAATTGTGTAAATGAGCAGGCTGGGAGTGTGTGTGTGTGTGTGTGTGTGTGTGTGTACATGTACTATACTCCCACTGAGGCTGAACTCGGCTTAACACAGAGAGAAATAAAGAAGGGAATGCCTCTGGGTGTATCTGGTTTCTCAGTTTCAACAATAAAGTGTTGACATGCACACGTTTGGATTAGACGTGGAGAGAATGCGTCCTCCAACGCAGCAGAAAGGCAGGGTGTTATTATTTAACATTAGATTCTTTGGCTCCAACACATATTTTTATTCAAAAACATATTTCCATTACAGTAGAATTTTACTGATGAGCAAAGGATTACAGTAAATAGGTAAAAAATAATAATAAAAATAAAAGTGTGTCAATTTTCATTTTTACTGTCTCTATAAAGAGATGCATTATATGGGCTGCAGTGGTTTTACACCTCCGACCTCATCAGGATCTCAGACCTCCTCACTTTATATCTCTCTTTATATCTTTATATCCATCTCCTGCTCGTTCTAACGGCACTCTGCGACAAATATCACTGCTTTCCGATTCAGCACTGCACCATCTTTTTATGCGGGTCATAAACATATCGTTTAAAATTGAGATGAATGATTATAGGATGAGATTCCACTTTAACATCGTCCTCTTTAGGCGGGTTGTTTTTAGCTCCGCCCTTTCCTTTTTTCTTGGAGGAAGAGGAGAGAAGTTGCTTCGTTTCTTCTTTCAGTCCTTCTGTTGGAATAAAGAGGATAAAAGAGAGAGAGAGAGAGAGAGAGAGAGAGAGAGAGGGGGAGGGAGAGATGGAGAGAGAGAGGAGAGATGGAGAGAGGGAGGAATACGGCTTTGTACAAGGAAAACAGCAAATCTTTGTTATGGCTTTTTCTTTGTTT